>OX123195.2:72906432-73603242 GCA_944739405.2 Euclidia mi | reverse complement strand
AAACCGTGTCCCACAGGAAATGGTAAAAATCATACCAGTATTCAGTGGCGATGCGAGAATATTACCCTTATTTATAAAAAAATGTGAATACATATTAACCACCTACCAGGGTAGCACAATACAAAATGAATATTTATTCCATGTCATAACGAGGAGGCTATCAGGTGAGGCAGCCGGCTTGGTAGGCGAAAGAGACTCTATTGATACGTGGAATGAGTTAAAGGAGTTATTAAATCAACATTTCGGTGACCCACGCACTGAAGAATGTCTAGCAATGGAGTTAGAAACTTGTAGAATTAATAAGGGCGAGAGTTATCTGGATTTTTGTCATAGGATACAACACATGAGAAGTATTTTATTTGCGAAAATATCTGAAACTATTGTTGACGATTCGTTACGTAAGGCAAAACAAGTTATTTATAGCCATAGGGCGATGAATGTATTTCTATATAGTATACCACCATTTTTAGTTAGATTAGTTCGTTTGCGCAACGTTTCCACCTTAGAAGATGCGTTAAAAATCGTTTTGGAAGAACAAAACTTTCAAACCGTATACGATTCCAAAACAAACGACCGTCGTATTACAAATAGAAATAATAGATCTAGTTTTTCTAATTTTAATAGTCCCAGGTACGATTCACATAACATGCCGAGTACATATGTACCGAATAATGCTTATAACGCCTCCAACGCCTCGTATTCACCTAATAATTCATTGCAGTCAAGACATTTTAAACAAAATCATAATACATATTCTAATCAAGGTAATTATAATCGTTTTAATAATGCACATAACTATAATTCGTCGCAACTATCAAGTAGGTCACCGCTTCCGATTGCCCAACAGTTCGCAGCGCCGGCGTCAACGCCTGTACCGCGCATATCACGTTTTGCACCGCAAGCATCCACTTCTGGTACGAATACAGACGTTACTATGCGAACTGCAAGTTCACGACGCGTTAATTATATAAATAACTAGCTGACCCAGCGAACTTCGTATCGCCTTTTTAAGAGTTTTTATTTAATTCCCTTTTTTCCAAGCCCCTTTTCCAAAGTTACCATTGACTTAGCGCTTAATCTCTTATCATTTCAGAATCTATAAATGATGAACAAACAAATATAGATTTTTATATACCTAATATTGAATTCCCCATTCCTTAAAATATCGGAGACGATACCCATATCGACTTTTAAAAAAATCCCGTCCGCCATCTTTGATTTCCAATCCACCATCTTTGATCACGAAATATATGTTGTATTTGGATTCACCATGCCTTTAAACATCGGAGACGATACCCATATTATTTTTTTTTTATTTTCCCAACCGCCATCTTTGATAACGAAATAGATGGTGTTTTTGAATTCCCCAATTCTTAAAATATCGGAGACGATACCCATATCGACTTTAATAAAAATCCGGTCCGCCATCTTTGATTTCCTATCCGCCATCTTTGATCACGAAATAGATGTATTTGGATTCTCCATCCCTTAAATCATCAGAGACGATACCCATATTGATTTTTAAAATTTTTCCCATCCGCCATCTTTGATTTCCCATCCACCATCTTGAATCACGAAACAGATGTTGTATTTGGATTCCCCATCCCTTTTAACATCGCAGACGATACCAATATTGACTTTTTTTTAATTTTCCCATCCGCCATCTTTGATTTCCCATCCGCCATCTTTGATCACGAAATAGATGTTGTATTTGGATTCCCCATCCCTTTAAACATCGGAGACGTTATCAATATATTTTTTTTTTAATTTCCCAACCGCCATCTTTGACAACGAAATAGATGGTGTTTTTGAATTCCCCATTCCTTAAAATATCGGAGACGATACCCATATCGAATTTAATAAAAATCCCGTCCGCCGTCTTTGATTTCCTATCCGCCATCTTTGATCACGAAATAGATGTTGTATTTGGATTCTCCATCCCTTAAATCATCAGAGACGATACCCATATTAATTTTTTAAATTTTTCCCATCCGCCATCTTTGATTTCCCATCCACCATCTTGAATCACGAAACAGATGTTGTATTTGAATTCCCCATCCCTTTTAACATCGCAGACGATACCAATATTGACGTTTTTAAATTTTCCCATACGCCATCTTTGATTTCCCATCCGCCATCTTTGATTTCCCATCCGCCATCTTTGATTTCCCATCCGCCATCTTTGATTTCCCATCCGCCATCTTTGATCACGAAATAGATGTTGTATTTCGATTCCCCATCCCTTAAAGTATCGAAGGCGATATCCATATTGATTTTTAAAATTTTCACATCCGCCATCTTTGATTGCCCGTCCGCCATCTTGGATCATTAAATAAATTTCATATTATTAATCAGCGTCCCGAAAATCTCGAAAACGATACCCATATAGATTGTATCCTATTTGTTTAGCCTCTTTTTGCCTTTGACCCAACCCTCCCCCTTCTCGTGTGACCATTTTATTATTTTTGTCCAGACCCTAAAAGTTGTGGCGTAATTATAGCCTATAGCCTTTCGGAATAATTGGGCTATCATAAGCATAACAATTTTTAAAATCCAACTGCTAGTTCCTGAGATTAGTCGACATTATCTTTTAGCCTTTTTAGCCTTTTGCCCGGCCTCAAAGGGTCGATGCGTTATGTTATATAGCCTATTATAGCCTTCCGGAATAACTGGGCTATCGTATACAAAAATATTTTTTCAGATCCGACCGGTAGGTTCTGAGATTAGGGCGTTCAAACAAACAAACAAACTCTTCCGCTTTATTATATTACTAGCTGACCCAGCGAACTTCGTATCGCCTTTTTAAGAGTTTTTATTTAATTCCCTTTTTTCCAAGCCCCTTTTCCAAAGTTACCATTGACTTAGCGCTTAATCGATTATCATTTCAGAATCTATAAATGATGAACAAACAAATATAGATTTTTATATACCTAATATTGAATTCCCCATTCCTTAAAATATCGGAGACGATACCCATATCGACTTTTAAAAAAATCCCGTCCGCCATCTTTGATTTCCAATCCACCATCTTTGATCACGAAATAGATGTTGTATTTGGATTCACCATGCCTTTAAACATCGGAGACGATACCCATATTATTTTTTTTTTATTTTCCCAACCGCCATCTTTGATAACGAAATAGATGGTGTTTTTGAATTCCCCAATTCTTAAAATATCGGAGACGATACCCATATCGACTTTAATAAAAATCCGGTCCGCCGTCTTTGATTTCCTATCCGCCATCTTTGATCACGAAATAGATGTATTTGGATTCTCCATCCCTTAAATCATCAGAGACGATACCCATATTGATTTTTAAAATTTTTCCCATCCGCCATCTTTGATTTCCCATCCACCATCTTGAATCACGAAACAGATGTTGTATTTGGATTCCCCATCCCTTTTAACATCGCAGACGATACCAATATTGACTTTTTTTTAATTTTCCCATCCGCCATCTTTGATTTCCCATCCGCCATCTTTGATCACGAAATAGATGTTGTATTTCGATTCCCCATCCCTTAAAGTATCGAAGGCGATATCCATATTGATTTTTAAAATTTTCACATCCGCCATCTTTGATTGCCCGTCCGCCATCTTGGATCACTAAATAAATTTCATATTATTAATCAGCGTCCCGAAAATCTCGAAAACGATACCCATATAGATTGTATCCTATTCGTTTAGCCTCTTTTTGCCTTTGACCCAACCCTCCCCCTTCTCGTGTGACCATTTTATTATTTTTGTCCAGACCCTAAAAGTTGTGGCGTAATTTTATATAGCCTATAGCCTTTCGGAATAATTGGGCTATCATAAGCATAACAATTTTTAAAATCCAACTGCTAGTTCCTGAGATTAGCCGACATTATCTTTTAGCCTTTTCAGCCTTTTGCCCGGCCTCAAAGGGTCGATGCGTTATGTTATATAGCCTATTATAGCCTTCCGGAATAACTGGGCTATCGTATACAAAAATATTTTTTCAGATCCGACCGGTAGGTTCTGAGATTAGGGCGTTCAAACAAACAAACAAACTCTTCCGCTTTATTATATTATAGTATAGATAGATATTCGGGGTACCACAAATCTCCTTTATTGGGCGGATACTATATAACTGTAAAAAGTATTTACACATACAAACTACTTAGTACAAAGCAAACTTGGGCCAATATGATAGGGCCAATATGGCGACTGTGATTTGTCTGTCAGAACCATTAGAATTTAACAAAATACTCGACAATCCGAATTTTGCGGATATATGTTGTCGACTCGAAATCTTTATTTTTTAATGTTTTATTATTCAGGTAAGGTTTCGATGTACTCCTTGACGAAATTATTAATATAAGATCGACATCTGTTAGAATCTTTTGGAGTTAACAGATAATTGTGACTGTCAATTAATTATAGACAAATAATTTGCAATAAAATAAAATTGCGAATATATTTAAAGATCTAAGCTATCCTATCTCTCAAGTTGGACCAGATTGCTCACGGTGTGCCAATTTAATTTAAAATCGGTTAAGTAGTTTAGGAATCCATCGCGAACAAACATCGTGACAGGAGATTTATATATATTAAGATAGTATAGATAGATATTCGGGGTAACACAAATCTCCTTTATTGGGCGGATACTATATAACTGTAAAAAGTATTTACACATACAAACTACTTAGTACAAAGCAAACTTGGGCCAATATGATAGGGCCAATATGGCGACTGTGATTTGTCTGTCAGAACCATTAGAATTTAACAAAATACTCGACAATCCGAATTTTGCGGATATATGTTGTCGACTCGAAATCTTTATTTTTTAATGTTTTATTATTCAGGTAAGGTTTCGATGTACTCCTTGACGAAATTATTAATATAAGATCGACATCTGTTAGAATCTTTTGGAGTTAACAGATAATTGTGACTGTCAATTAATTATAGACAAATAATTTGCAATAAAATAAAATTGCGAATATATTTAAAGATCTAAGCTATCCTATCTCTCAAGTTGGACCAGACTGCTCACGGTGTGCCAATTTAATTCAAAATCGGTTAAGTAGTTTAGGAATCCATCGCGAACAAACATCGTGACAGGAGATTTATATATATTAAGATAATTTGCAATAAAATAAAATTGCGAATATATTTAAAGATCTAAGCTATCCTATCTCTCAAGTTGGACCAGACTGCTCACGGTGTGCCAATTTAATTCAAAATCGGTTAAGTAGTTTAGGAATCCATCGCGAACAAACATCGTGACAGGAGATTTATATATATTAAGATTATTTAATATTAAATGAAATATTTTACGTTAGAAAAAAAAAATCTCTATAAATTAGTTGCTATAGCTATGATCTACGTAAGTATTATTACGGCGTAGTCTAATCCCTAATAATAAACACAACATAGACTTATCACAAGGTTTGGAAGACAAATGGAAGTGCTGAATGGAAGGTGAAAAGATTTACTCACAATACCGCAGCTATCTTCATGCTTCCAGAATTACTGCTTGGCTGCTGCTGTCCCTCCTTTCCGAAGTGGTTTCTTAATAAATTTGTTTGTTCGGAGATCTCTGCTAAACCGTAGAAACAGACGTCGGCTGCTTCTCGTAGATTTGTATACGCGACAGACTGACTACAGAGATCCTACCGGCTGCGCCAATTAAGTGACTCACAACGAAAGAAGTTAAAAAAATACTTTATTTCGACAGAGTTACAGCTAATACAGTAATTATCTTAATTATCTAAAATACCAAGCTTATATACTAATATAATGTTAAGTCAGCTCGTATGATCAATGACGCATGTCCTAGATAATTATGCTCTGTTGGTACATGATCATTCTAGCATATTATTGGCTGACAAAGCTAATCCACTACGATTGGGGTTCCTTAACTCGCTCATCTAAAGTTCTTACATGCTTACTATTTCTTGGTGTTAATTTAGGAATTTGTGTTAAAACTTTGTATTATATAGCTTAAACGGCTTGAGAATAGGTATATTTTAGAAAAAAAATAATTTTGAAGCTCAGTGTTATAGGTTAATATTTGAAATATTAATTTCAAAAGTCTTCAATATGGGGTGATTCGGATCGCGTAATCGGGGGCGAGTTAGATCACTTATTTAAAATGATTTATTTTACATTTAAGAATAATTAAGCATGTTTATTCAATTATAGATGATTCGCACAGATAAAAGACAATCAATAAAGAGAACAAGCAGAAGAATGGTCCCAAAAAAAGTTATAGCCCCAAGAAAGTACGGGCCTAAGAATTAATTTTATGTCGGGCTTCTGACATAAAAAAATACCATACACGAATTTCCAAACAATAGTTTCTCTCTCCAGTAATGTCATTCCTACACGTGGTAGGTAATAAAACTAATATTGTTTTGACTCCACTTCAGTGTAAAAATATTGTTTACTAAAGAGAAGCTAAAAATAATTAAAAACTGCCGATAAAGCTGTGAAAAAACAGAGAAATTGACTGATACCAAAGAAAATATGAAGAAGAAGAATAATAAATTAACACCTTGAATAAAAGCAAAGATTGGCTATGTATCTACTGACTGCCTCCGTGGTCTAGTGGCGTATGCGACTGCTGATCGGAGGTCCCGGGTTCGATTCCCGGGTCGGGCAAAAGTGTTACTGGGTTTTTCCGAATTTTCAGTAGCAGCACGGAGTCTGGTGATGTGCCCGGTAACGGCAATAGGCTCGCCCCCTATTACGTAGGACCTAAAATTCATGGCGAAATGTGGGTGTAATATTACGGCTCTGCCTACCCCTTCGGGAATACAGGCGTGAGTCTGTAAAAAAAATCTACTGACAAAAAAAATCATTCCTCCACCATCATGTGAAGAATGGTGCCAAGAAAAAAGTGCAGATCTGGGTGGGAAAAAATATAATTTTAATATTGTTTTTGATACAAAAGCCTATAAGATCCTATTCGCCCCAATAATTGGGGTGATTCGGCTTTTCCTCTTTTTTCACCTTTTCATTAATATTTTGCACAATATATGAGAATTTGAGTTTCGAAATGTTTACTGCGTAGCCAAATAATTACTGTTTACCGTGTTTGCAATTAAAGTTACATATGTAGGTACACTTTAGTAAGTAGGTATTATTTTTATGTCATCAAATATAAAGTGATTCGATTCGCCTCGGTCTACCCTAACTACTCGAGTAACGAGAGACTCCCTTATGCTACTGCTACACTGCGTTAACGTTAACGTTAATGGCAATGACCAATAAAGCGTTAGATAACGCGTTAAAAAATTCGCATTGGAAATTAGTATTTTACCGCGTTAAAACGTGGGCCACATCTACGTAGCGCCGTAAATTAATCGCGCTAATTGACGCGTTAAGATGCAGGTGTAGCAGGAGCATTAGAGAAATCTTTTTCTTCTTCAAATAGCATGTTCAAAAAGTGACTTGAGTAAAAAGCAGCGATTATCGGTTGTGCTAATTATAAGAATTACCTACTTCAAAAGTGCGGTGTCTACTTACCTAATTATTTGCGGTTTTTATAAGTAAACAATCGTGGTGAATGTAAAAATGAGTCTAAAGTGGGTATTGTCTTGTTGTCCTAGAACACGGCTAGGTCATAGTTCACCACGCTGCAGCGCTGGTCAAGTGCGGGTTGGCAGACTTCGCCTTATGGCGAGAACATTATGAAGTTCTCAGATATGCAGGTTTTCTCACGATGTTTTCCTCCACCATTTTAAACCCGTTACAAATACAAAAGTATTGATGTGAATGAACTTTTTCGGTATATTTATTCACTATTTGTAAAGGCAATAATTCTCTAAGTTTTTAGATGTTGCTCGACTTGAACTAATTCTATAGACAAGGCTCCAGAATAGTCTGAAATATTACGTTAATAGATAGTAGCGTTGCAGCAGAACTCTGCTTCCGCTTCCGCTTCTGCAGAAGTTCCGGAAGCTTTTTCACTTCTGTTTCCGTTTCTGGTTCCGCAACTTTATAACAGAACTCTAAACGGAGAATACAGCGAGGAGCGCGGGGGTGGGGCGCGTGAACGACTGGACATGACGGAATCGGCTCGATTTGCTTCGTCAAAGTTTTCCTTATTTCTATCAACCTTGAAAATTAAAGACGTATCATCTGCAAAAAGAACAACGTCACACAAGTTATTCATGTAATGATTGAGCTCCATTTACATCTACATGTTGTACTCTACCTTTCAGATAAGAATTAGTGACTCTAAGTGCCAAATCTCTGATACCGTAATGTTTCAGTTTGCGTAAAAGTGTATCATGATTTACGCAATCAAACGCCTTAGAAAGGTCACAGAAGATACCTATAGCATTTTGCGACTGTTCCCAAGCATTGTACACATGCTTAAGTAAAGCTACTCCTGCATCAGTCGTAGATCGACCCTTAGTAAATCCGTACTGTTCAGTATGTAGTAGGCTGTTAAGATTAAAATATTGTAGTAATTGCTTAAGTAGGAGTTTTAAAAAAAAATTACTGAACGCTGGTAACACTGAAATGGGTCTGTAGTTACCAATATCAGCTTTGCTGCCAGATTTAAAAAGTGGAATAATTTTGCTGTATTTCATAAGATCTGGGAAAGTTCCTGAATTAAGGCAGTGGTTGAATACTACAGTTAAATACGGAGCTACTAGGTCAATAACTGTTTGCAAAACTTTTACAGAGATGCCCCATAGGTCACCTGTCTTTTTAGGCTTAAGAGACTTGAAGGTATTTAAAATGTCGGTTGAATTAATAGGCTGAAATCTAAAAGTACACGTTATTTCTGGCATATTATTGATCAAATAACATATTTGATATACTAGAAGAAGCATCTAAACCCTTCGTAACGGATAACGGTATGTGCGAAAAATAATTATTAAATTCTTGAGCTACATCTTCATCTTCGCGTACAATTTTAGTGTCAAACTTCAATTCAAACTTATTGTTATTAATTCTAATTTTGCCAGTTTGTTCGTTTATAACTTTCCAAGTAGTTTTAACTTTTTTTCCGATTACTTTATTTTGTTACTCAAAAAGATGGATTTCGCAATAAAACAGACTTTCTTAAATAATTTTGAATATTTTTAACGTATTCAATAAACTGTGGATTAAAATTGTAGGATTTTATAGCATATAATTCATATAATTTAGCTCTACTCACATGTATACCAGTAGTGGCCCACTCATTAAATCTTTTATTGGTACCTATTTCTACAGTTTTTTCTTTAAATACATTTTTGAAAGCGTCCTTGACAACTGTAAAAAGCGACTCATATAACGATAGGTTGGTGTATTTTAAAATCGAGGAGTTCACACCAGATATTATTTAGTTTTTGAACGAATTACAACGAGCGTTTGTAATAGGTCTGCAGGTGATTTGTGACGAGATCTTGCTGGAATAACTAACAAACTCGGCTAACTGTCCACAGTGATCAGACGAGAGCTTGTCAAGGATTACAGTGCTTGACACAGTAACATCACTAAAAATATTATCAAGACAAGTTGAAGAAGTAGCGGTTACTCTAGTTGGTTCAAAAAATAAATAGTTTAAATTAAAAGATTTAAATAAATTTATCAATCTTCCACTTAAAGGCGATACTTCCAATAAATTGACATTAAAGTCGCCACATACTACTATTTTTTTACTATTACATTTTATACGCTGTCGCACGACTATAGCTTTAAAGAGTCACCTAAAATCAATTCATGCTGAACAGTTCGCAGAGTATGAGAAGTTAGATGATGCTGTGAAACTTTCATTGGAAACGAAACAACAAAAGGTCAGTAAATATTAATTTATTACTTCATAAAAGTTTCTTTATTGTTTTGTATTATACGTGGTTTATTTCGTGAACTTATCCTAATGTATGTTGTTGTAGGTAACTTTAACTCCGGCCGCAAATGCTAAGAGACAATTAACATTACAACAAAGCCTACAAATAAATGATTATTGGGACTCATCGCATCAAAAATCTCAAGAAATGGATCGTACGATTGCTGAAATGATTGCCCTCCAAAACTAACCCTTTAATTTTGTCGAGGGTACAGGATATCGTAGAGTAATGAACGCTGCTCTTCCAAAGTATAAGATGAGAGGCCGTGATTTTTTTTCTTCGTATGTGTGCGACCATTTGTACAATAGGTTGGCAAAGAAAACCAAAGATTTGCTTCAAGAATTTGATAAGTTATCTTTTACAAGCGACATATGGTCAGAACTTCATTCTGCTGTTTCGTTATTAAGTGTTACTGCACATGGGATTTCAAAGGATTTTTGCAAAAAGAATATAATTTTGAAATGTGAAGTCATGGATGAACGTCATACGGGCACCATAATATCAACAAAGTTTCAAACTATGCTTGAAGAATGGGGCATTGATCGCCAAACAGTTCACTGCATGGTTTGTGATCGTGGATCCAATATGGTTAGAGCAATGCAGTTATCAGGCTTTGAAGATGTCAATTGCGCAATACACCAGATTCAACTTTGCATACGAGCTGGTGTTGAATCTCAAGACTGGCTCCAACAACTTATAGCTAAATTGAAAAAAGTTGCCACCCATTTCAGTCATTCCTTGGTCGCACAGGCAGAGCTTACAAAAATCCAAAAGGAACGCCTTAATCAATCTCCTCTTTCTGTCATTCAGGATTGCCCTACTAGGTAAATGTGAAAGTTAATAAATAATAATCATCCGTTATATTTTACTCAAATCATAATTTCGAGTAACATAATTTTATCTCTAGAATCAACTATGTTATGTGCTTAATGCTGTCATCTGTTTGTACATTAATAAACATATTAATGTACAAACAGACGACGAAATTTCTAAAATTACTGGACCGATTTAAAAAGCAAACAAATAGAAAGCTACTTTACGACAATATTAATATTTACCTAAATTAAAATAATTTGTTGGGTTAATTTCTATGAGACGAATAATTTATGAATTGGCTACACGATTAAATTAAAAATTTCAATTTATTTTTATTTCAGATGGAACAGCACGTTCTATATGATGGAAAAGTTTTCAAAACTCAAAGATTCGCTTGTTTTGTACCTAAGTGCAAATCCAATCGCGATGATATCCCCCGAAGACTGGATGAATATTCAAAAATTCGTACAATTAATGCATCCATTTGAAGAAATAACAAGAAATCTAAGTAGTTCTCAAGTCAGTATTTCATCAGTCATACCTTTAATTCAAGTTCTTATCGCCACATTACAACAAGAAGAGACAAAACCTGACACTTCCGAACAATTAAAAATTTCACGATAAAATTACGTGATGAATTGAACGCAAGTGCAAGATTTGGAAACCTGGTGGAAGACGATAAATACACTATCGCGACTTATCTGGATCCGCGATATAAATCGCATTTTTTACAAGCATCATTACAGAGCAGGTTGAATCGAAATTACTTAATGCGACGATTAACACTATTAACAGTAGTAGAATTAGAACCAGGCAATCCAATTCCATCCAAGATGATGATCGCGAACCTTCCCCCAAAAAAAGCCGAACTCAACATGCGATTGAAGATATCGAAGTGCAGCCTTCTACTTCAAAATCATCATCATCATTACAAATATTGGAATCGATGTTAAGTGTAAATGAAGACCAGGAGAACTCTTCTACAACTGACGATGGTGACAATTTATTTTTAGAGATCACACTTTCGGGAATACAAGAAAGAGAAGAGACTGCCTCTCCATGAAGATCCCCTTCTGTGGTGGAAAGTAAACGCGCACAAATACCCCCATCTATTGCCAATAGTTCGCCAATACTTATCAGCTCCATCCAGCAGCGTAGCCAGTGAGCAATTATTTAGTGGAGCTGGTTTAATATATGAAGAACACCGAAACCGACTCAAAGGTGTAAAAGCGGCCAAATTACTTTTTATTAAATATAATTTACCTCTGTTTAACTTCGAGTACTAAAAGTACAAAATACAAATTCTATTAAACAAATCTGAAAAAAAATAAAAATGTGTTTTTCTTCATAAGTTCATAGTATTGACACTTCCGCTTCCGCATCCGCATCCGCTAAGATTTACTTTTGACATCTGTTTCCGTTCCTGCTTTCGTTAACACACTTCCGTTGCATCACTGATAGATAGGTACATACTTACGCTAAGGGCTTTAGTTAACAACGTCGAACAAACTTAGATGAAACCTCTAAAGTTATTATTTATATTTGTTTAATTTTATTTAAGTTTCATTATTGGAATAGTTGTGACTTTGTGAGTAAAAGTGTTGAATGAAAGACCTACCGAAGAGTATTTATTATTTATTACTATATTTATGTTCTACAATACATTTTAGTAATTTTTTTTGCGTTGTGTTTGTTTTGTGTTCAGGTTTATCAATTTTTACTTAATAAAACAATGCTTTTTCATTCATACAGCTAAGGATTGATTCCCATGTACAGGGCCGGCCTTAGCCATCCAGGCGCCCCGGGCGAGTCACTCATTTGGCGCCCCCATTGCCCAGTTTTATAACCCCCCCTCCCCTTCAACCTCTCTAACTTTTGAAATAAAAGAGTGAACTTCGAGAAAATATATATGTTTGAAATAGAATTAGTTTTTATTATAAGTCAAATCAATTAGATCGATTGAGTAACATTTTGTTTAGTCTATTGAAAATTTCTGACAATGGTCACACTGAACTGTCACTTCCGTTCGCTTCCCCTTGAGAAATTACCACGTTGTCGACTCTTATTGTGAGCACACCTTTTTGCATTTCGTGTGAATTGATTAATTGAACTAAATAGAGTAAACCGCTTTGAACGCCGCCTGATCTAGTGCTGGCAACGGTAAATTGATTGTGAACTATTGATTGATATTTGTGAAAATTGTGAATCTGGTATCGACTTCCACGTGCCAACGTGTCCTGAAAACGTCGCGTTTGAAGCTTAATAGCTAAGTATAAGATACTTCATTCATTTATTTTGGCCAATATACTTGTATGAATGTGTCTAATTTAGCTCAAGCCTGACATCAGCAAGGATAGCGGGTAAGTGAAACACATTAATATTAAGATTACTTGTATTCGCTGTGCAACACAGTACAGTTGTGTCTGAGATTTGTTGTGGCTGACAAGGGCTGATGAATAGAGTCACGCTTCCACAAATCTGCTGCAATTGATCCCAGCTCCTTCTAGCCAAAATTCTAGACATAATCTTTGATAGCAAGAGCGTGGTTAACTGCCTATATTGTAAATTTGTATCTTAGCCGTTGATTGTATCTGAACTCAGATTGGTATGAGCTTGTATCTTATCACCTTGTAGACAGTATTGTAGTGTTTGTCAGGTCAGTTATTGTCTAAAATACATAATATTTAATTGTATAAGTTGACCTAGATAATTTGAAACACATTGTCACATAACCTCAATCAGTAATTGTTGATTTGTATTGTTGAGGAATCCAACTTAAATTTGTTGTTGCATTAATAAGTCAGTTTGTTTGGATACATAACAGCTGTATGTATCAATAAATTTAGTTCATTGCATATATTCATAAACATTGTAATAATCAAACTTGACCTTGCCACTTGGGCGGGTCACATTAATAAACTTTGTTTTGTTATAATATAGATAATATTGCTAGGTAACACATATTCTGTGCTCACTTACTATTGTATATCTCAAATAACACAGCCAGTCTGTCTGTTGTAAATAATTTATTAATTAATTTGAAGTTCAACTTTTAATTTGTTATAAGTTACAACTTTGATAACTTTTGTGTTTGATTCTTCAATATATTGAAACTATTAATTTTGTTGGACAGTAGATACCTGTCACTTGCCTACACTTGCAGTAAACAGGCTAATATTTTGTTGGTTTCAAAGAATTAAGAAAAATTAAGTTTTGATTGTTAATATTGTTTAACGCTTGTCCGGGCTCCTTTGAAATTTTGATTATGTCAGCTATCAAGGACTTGCGTGCGGCTGCTGGTGCCATTGCATCAGATTTGCGCTGGTTTGCCTCGGCCAATGCTTTAGTGAACCGGCCTGATCACCAGCAGGCCTTACTTCAGAGGTACGAGCGGATTGACGATCGCCTGGCAAGTGTGGAACAGCAATTCCGCACTTTCAGCACTTGCTGTCTTGAAGTGTCAATCAATGATTTCACCGCTGACCAGCGAAATAAGGTCAGCGAAGACTATGCCCAGGTCTTAGACCTGTATGATGCTGTCTCCAATACTGCGAGACAACTAGTTGCCGATAGGGAAGGGCAACCCGGCCTGAAGCAGGAGCTTCCTAGGTCAGCACCGGGGCTGGTGAGTAGGCTCCCTACTTTGGACCTCCCCCATTTTGATGGCTGCCTGGGAAGCTACCTGGGCTTCATTAACTTGTTCGACAGCCTGGTCAATGACAGGGCTGACCTTCAGCCAGCACAAAAATTGGCATACTTAATGTCGGTTCTGGATGGGGAGGCTAAGGGCCTCATCCAGCATCTGCCCGTGTCTGACGAGGCGTACCAGACGGCTCGGGACCTAATTACCCGTAGGTACCATAATAAGCGTGGCCTCGCCGACACGCACATTGAGCAGATTTTGGGTTTGCCGACGCTCACCCGGGTCTCTGGGTTGCGCACCCAACTTTTGAACCCGCTTTTGGTGGCCATCAACGCACTTAAGTGCCTTGACCTGCCCGTGGACCAATGGTCCTATCTATTGGTGCACATTGTGCTGAAGAAGCTGCCAGCCGACCTGAGGTCGCGTTTTGAACAGCGCTTTGGTGGGGATAGCGCGACCCATCTGCCCCCCTTTGCTGACCTGGAGAAGTTCCTGGAGGATGAGTGCCGGGTCTTGGACAACTCCGGTGGTGACACGCCGGCTAAGTCGCAGCCGCCCAAGGTCAAGGAGCAGGCTCGCGTTCACACCCGAGCCAGTGTTGACCGGCGCCCTCCTCGCTTTGCAGTCACGCAGAGCCCAGTGGAGTGCTCCTACTGCAAGGTCACGGGGCACAGAACGGCCAGTTGTAGGGCATTCTTGGACCTACATGTCGCCTCTCGTAGGCGCATCGCGAATGCCCGCCGCCTTTGCTTCTCTTGTTTGGGGTCCCACTACCAGCGAGACTGCCCAAACTCTCGCCCCTGTCCTCACTGTGGAGGACAGCATTTGGACATTCTCTGCATGAATGCCAGAGAGGTAGGCCGCTTGTCCAACCAGCCGACGCCGCGCACGGGCGGGTGTTTTGAAGGTGGCAGCCGAGGCTCACCGGCGCGTAGCCGAGAGTCGCCTCGCTCAATTGATCGCCACTCACCCCGCTTGGAGAACCGTAGCGTGCGCACGCCTCCTTTCTCTCGCGCACCTGAATGTGCGACCGCCCAGCGTCACCAGCACCATGACTGCTGCCCCAGGTATTCCCCTCCTTTGGCGGGGCGTCCCCGCCTTGACTCGCGCCCACCTCGTTTTGGGCGGGTGCGTCATTATGACCCCCCACAGATGGCGCGCGGATCGAGTCATCGCGCTTTTGAGGACTTCAAGCCGCACCCTCATTTTGACTTGCCAGGTCCTGGCCAACGGTCGCCGCCCAGGCAACAATAGGTCATTGACCCCTGCCCTATAACGCCAACCTCCCCCATTGAGACCGTTATCCTACCAACAGTTGCTGTTAGGGTCTGGGGACCCACGGGGACCTCTGTTGTTGTCCGTGCTATATTGGACACAGGTTCACAAGGTTGCATTGTTTCCACTTATTTGGTAGGGCAGGTTAAATTAAATATGGGCTCCTTTCCGAATTGTATACGGGGCATAGGGGACGTAGCCTCTAATGTTGAAGGGCAAGTTAAGGTTTTGTTTGGCCCTGTTGAATCTTCACACCCGAGGATTAAAACCTCGGCTATTGTGTTGAAGAATATTTTGGGTATGCACCCACAGAAACAGCTTTCTGCTGCTGTGGTGAATTTGACATCGGGATTGGAACTGGCAGACCCCAAATTTGACACACCGGGACAAATCGACTTGTTGATTGGCTCTGATGTCCTCGGTGGAATTTTGATTGGTGGGAAACGGGTCTTGGTGCCAAATGGTTTGACTGCCATCCCGACCATATTTGGATTTGCTTTGATGGGACCTGTACCTAGGGACCCCCCTCCACCTGAACTTGACAATTTGTTGGCTGTAGGCTCCGCTCTCTCTGATGCGGTTCAGAGGTTTTGGGAGGTAGAGGAACCCCCTCAAGCTGCCCGTTTGAATCCAGAACATGAGGAGTGCGAGCTGTTCTTCCAGAACAACACTGGTCGACTCCGTTCTGGTCGGATCATTACGAGGCTACCATTTCTGTCTGTTCGGCCTCCGCTTGGTGAGTCACGACCTTTAGCCGAAAAGAGATTGTTGGCTATGGAGCGCCGCATGGGTCGTGATCCGGAGCTCAGACAGAAGTATATTGAGTTCATGAGAGAATATGAACAATTGGGACACATGTCTGTGTCAAATTTGGATTGGCGTTCGGTGGAGCACTACTTTCTCCCGCATCATGCGGTATTGAAGCCATCGACTGGCAAGCTGCGCACAGTGTTTGATGGTTCTGCGCAGACTTCAACAGGCGTATCCTTGAACCAGTGCTTGCATTCTGGTCCCAAGTTGGTCAAGGACCTTTGTGACGTCATCACCAGCTTCCGACGACATCAGGTTGTCTTTGTGGCCGACATAAAAATGATGTTCAGGCAGACGATTATCCACCCTGATGACCGTCGCTTCCAGCTGATCCTTTGGAGAGAGTCTCCTCGCGATCCCATGGTCGTCTACGAGCTCAATACTAATACGTACGGGTTAAGGTCAAGCCCCTACTTGGCAATACGTTCTCTTTGGGAGCTCGCAGACCGCGAAGGCTTACGTTTCCCAAGAGCCTCCGCCATCTTGAAAGACGATATTTACGTCGATGACATTTGCTCGGGCGCCTCCACAGCGGACGAGGCGATCCTCCTGCGGGACGAATTGATAGGTATTTTGGCCTCCGCTGGTTATGAGTTGCGCAAATGGATTTCCAACTCACCAGCGATTTTGGAAGGCTTGCCAGAGGATCATCAGCAGGATCCACATTTGTTTGAGATTGTTGACAACCCCGCCATGATGGCTGTTCTCGGCGTTCAGTACAGACCAGTCCAAGACATCTTTACATATAACGTAGACTTGAAATTGCCGTGTTCTTGGAGTAAACGTCTCGTATTGTCTACTGTCGCCAGAACCTTTGAACCGAACGGTTGGATCTGTCCAATTATATTTTGGGCAAAATGCTTCTTGCAGAAGCTTTGGACAGCAGGATTGACCTGGGACGAACCCCTACACGGCACTCTTGTTGAGGAATGGACCTCTTTTGTATCCTCGCTTCCTGCCGTCAATGAGATCTCCTTGCCTCGTCCCATCCTTCCTCCCGGGAAGTACAAGGCCACCCTTCACGGGTTTTGTGATGCCTCGGAACGTGGTCACGCGGCTGTGGTGTACTTGCGCACAGTCAGTGCCTCAAGTCAGGTGAGAGTTTCCCTGATCATGGCAAAGAGCAAGGTGGCACCCCTTCGGACATCTCTGACCATTCCAAAATTGGAGCTCTCGGGAGCAGCTCTACTTGTACGCTTATTGAACCACGTGTCTAACACTTTGGGTAAAAGCATTTGTATTAATGGGACCTACGCCTGGACAGACAGCCAAATTGTTCTTTGTTGGTTGAAGGCTTCTGTCCACACCTTGGAGGTATTTGTTGCTAATCGCGTTTCCCAAATCCAGAAATCCGAAGTCAAGCTTGTTTGGAGACACGTGCCAGGTGAGCTCAACCCCGCTGATTGTGCCTCGCGCGGATGCTTGACGCCTAGTTTGATAGGTCATTCGCTGTGGTGGGGTCCGGAATGGTTGAGTCGACCAGAAATTGATTGGCCTCGAACGCCAGTTTTGAATACTTCTAATTTGCCGGGTCTACGAACACTCGCTCTTGAGAAGCTGGAATGCGCCTTCGACCCCGATTTCTTGCTGAATCGCTACAGCTCCCTTGACAAGTTGTTAGGTGTTACTGCTTGGATAAAGCGTTTTGTTTTTAATTTTAGGCACCCACAACAGAAACGTCTGACACCGTTTCTCTCACCACAGGAACGACAGGAGTCCCTCACCTTTTGGGTTCGTTCTGTGCAATTGGCGCATTTTGAGAAGGAGATTGCTATCCTTAAGTCAGGGAAATCGAAATTGTCGGGAGCAATATCTAAATTGAACCCCTTTTTGGACGATACGGGTCTCTTGCGCGTTGGAGGGCGTCTCAAGAACGCCAACCTCCCTTACGGAGCACGTCACCCCCCTTTGTTACCTAAGGACGGTCATTTGGTACGCTTGTTGGTAACTGACCGTCACCTTAAAAACTCGCATGCTGGTTGTAATGCTTTGTTGGCTATTTTGCAACGCGAATTTTGGATTTTGTCTGCCCGAAGAATTATTCGGAGTGTAGTCTTTCGCTGCATCTCTTGCTATAAGCTCAAGGCTTCTACCATGCAGCCCTTGATGGGAGACTTACCGGCAGATCGCGTAACTGAGAGCAGGACGTTTGACGGTGTTGGCACGGACTTCGGAGGTCCCTTTTTGGTGAAAACGTCGACACTTCGAAACAGCAAGACTGTTAAGGCCTACTTGTGTGTTTTTGTTTGTCTCTCCACAAAGGCCGTACACCTAGAACTGGTCTCCTCGCTTACGACCGAGGCGTTTGTAGCCACATTTGACAGATTTGTATCCCGCAGAGGGATGCCTTCCTTGATCCGTTCTGACTGCGGCACTAACTTCAAGGGCACCTATAATTATTTGAATGATGTTGTTAATTTCCTTGAAACCAACAAAGCTGATATAGGTGATAGGCTTGCCCGACGTGGGATAAATTGGTTGTTTTCCCCACCAAATTGTCCACACTGGGGTGGTATATTTGAGGCCGCCGTAAAATCGGCCAAAACACACTTGCGCAGGACAATCGGTGAATCTGTTCTTACATTTGAGGAACTCGCAACTGTGTTTTGTAAGATTGAGGCCGTTTTGAACTCTCGGCCATTGTGCCCGATCTCCTCAGATCCGAATGATTTAGAGGCCCTTACGCCGGGCCATTTTTTGATTGGTCGCCCACTTGTCGCCTTGCCTGAGTACCCCTACATTGATACGAGACCTGGTCGTCTCTCGCGTTTTGAATTGGTACGCCAGATTACTCAGAGCTTTTGGAAACGCTGGAATTTGGAATATTTGCACATACTCCAGCAACGCGTTAAGTGGACCGACAAGACCGATCCACCCAAGATTGGAGACCTCGTTTTGATCAAGGAGGCTAACCTTCCGCCACTCAGATGGCGCAGGGGGCGTATCCTTCATTTGGTAACTGGGGCTGATGGAGTTCCCCGATTTGCTGAGGTCTTGGTGGACGGTTCGATTCTGAGGAGAGCGGTTGCAACATTGTCACGTCTACCAACCGATTAGCGGACCGGTAGGCCGGTCCGGGGCGGGTGGATGTTTGAAATAGAATTAGTTTTTATTATAAGTCAAATCGATTAGATCGATTGAGTAACATTTTGTTTAGTCTATTGAAAATTTCTGACAATGGTCACACTGAACTGTCACTTCCGTTCGCTTCCCCTTGAGAAATTACCACGTTGTCGACTCTTATTGTGAGCACACCTTTTTGCATTTCGTGTGAATTGATTAATTGAACTAAATAGAGTAAACCGCTTTGAACGCCGCCTGATCTAGTGCTGGCAACGGTAAATTGATTGTGAACTATTGATTGATATTTGTGAAAATTGTGAATCTGGTATCGACTTCCACGTGCCAACGTGTCCTGAAAACGTCGCGTTTGAAGCTTAATAGCTAAGTATAAGATACTTCATTCATTTATTTTGGCCAATATACTTGTATGAATGTGTCTAATTTAGCTCAAGCCTGACATCAGCAAGGATAGCGGGTAAGTGAAACACATTAATATTAAGATTACTTGTATTCGCTGTGCAACACAGTACAGTTGTGTCTGAGATTTGTTGTGGCTGACAAGGGCTGATGAATAGAGTCACGCTTCCACAAATCTGCTGCAATTGATCCCAGCTCCTTCTAGCCAAAATTCTAGACAATATAATTATGCTATAGATCGTAATGAAACCTTTAAACGACCTTAACCTTTGTTTTGTACAAGATGTAGTAAGACTTAGGTATATATCGCAGATCTCCCCCGTGGGATCTCCACCTTGTCGTGGGTAGAGGGGCTCAGTAACCGCGGCCCTGAACCCCGCGGTGAAGCTAAGAGGGATCCCTGGAGTGGACGCTCCGCGTGGGCTTGGCAGTGGGCCTGCGCAGGATGCGTCCAACGGTGCGGATGCGGAGGACAGTTCTGTCTGTCCCTCGTAGTCGGGCGCGGTTGCTGGGGGCGCACCATTCGATGCGTCGCGGTGGGGCCGCAGAGGAAGAGGAGATGCGGTGTTGCGTTGCCGTCCTCCCTATCCTCTGTGGCCGCTGGGTGTTTTGGCGGCGGAGCCCAACGCCTTAATCCGCCGCCAAGGGGGTTTTGTTCGGGGCCCGCCTGACCATCTGGCGGGCCAATACCCGTCGGGGTGTTACGACGTATGCTTGGGCGATACCCGACCCTCCGACACACGGGTACATGAGGCACACGGGTTGGTTTTTAGTCAGTAAGAGTCTGACAGTCCCCTTCGCCCATCCCTCAGGGTGGAGGGACTCCATGAGGATTTTCCAACCCGACACCAAAAAAAAAAAACAAGGTAGGTATTTAGCGCAGATAGAACAAGAAGAACACTATGCTATAATAAGTTATTTTTGGTTGCGAAAAAGTAATAATAGTGGTATTTGGTTACTTTAAAGGTATGTTAAGAGGATACCAGTACGGGAACCCTTCATGGCCGAGTCCGATTCATACTTGATTTAATTATATTTTATTGGTATTTGTACTTGTCAAAATCGTTAAAAGTGACTTTAAATACTGAATTTAAAAAAAAAATGAAAATTCGTCGCCACTTGGCAGCGACCTCTCAACACCTCTACATCCACTTGGCAGCGCTGCAGAGACTCAAGAGCCCAGGTTTCATGGAATCAGGCTTCGCGTAGTCGATATAGGCCAGACAAGACGGCTACCCCGTCTTTCCCGGGAGTCTTTACTAATCTGCCTGAGGGCGGAAGAGACTAATTTCGTCGACATCTACGTACGGAAAATTTTATGTTAAAAGGCAAAAAAGCGGGTTCTTGGGTCGCTGGTATGTCTGGTGTAGGCGTCGGCGCATGCGAGGAGTTTCTCTGGGACTGCTGTTATGGTATCGCTATTTGAGATAGTCTAGTTCTGGTGGCTTTGTCAGGTGACTCTTTCCCAGTAATTTCGCGAAGACTTTCGAACCCGGACTTTGCTCAATCACCTATCCTATATGAGACGAGTGGTCCAGCTTCGCCCAGCTCCAGATCTTTTTACGGAGTGATTGAGTGTTTCACAAGGCTTCCTCTGGTGTTTCCCGTCGAAGTGACATCAGTTCAAAAGAATAATTTGAAAGTTTAGATATCCCAACAGTACTGTTGACGTAGAGCATCGACTATGTCAAGTCCATATCTACATATATTTTGCGGGATTTCTAAAGCAGCGAATCTATTTTCCGATTCCAGCTGGAGGCTGGAGGCAACATATCCCGCTTCGGGCATAGTAGGATGAAGAGCAGACCACATAATATGGCTCCACTCAAACTCCAAGTTTCTATTTAGGGCGCCTCGTACAAGTCAAGAGATTACTTCCGCTATTATACCTACAGTCATGTTAATCACTGAGACACTCTTAAATATCTGCTCGTCATCAGTAATGATGCGCCGACGGTAACACGAATCAACACTAAGAAGATTGTCTCATCTCCCGATTCTTGTTGCTGTCGGGGCGCTTTCAAATCCCACTTCCATTGAGGATTTTCCTGACAGAAAGTTGCTCTTCATGCAAATGATCTACTGTTTTAAGTTACATAGCATTTGCCCCGCTGTGGTTTTTTCTGCGCCCATAATTATACAGTCCCAAATATGATTCGCCACGCTCTTGCCCCACTCTGGTATAGAAGTTCCCATGACAAAAGTAAAGTGAGTGTTTTATCTTATACCATTCACGAACCTTCGAAACATTGTCGTATACGGCCTTTATTTTCATCTGCGCTACTCTACTTCGGTATAACAACCTGCACAGCAAGCCTTAGAAAATATCTCTCGATTGGTTTCAATTCAAGGTATGCTACTCGAGTCCAGAGGCTGCTGATCTCAGTCACGTTACGTGTGACCAGAGGCTTAATTGACGAGAAAGCCTACGTCAACCTAAGAAAGTTGGCTTTCTTGCCTGAAGTAGAAAAGGTAGATGCAAGGGTTATGGTGCCTTCCTCCTCTTTAAGACTTCTGATAAACCCAGAGCATGTGACCATATCATACCCAAATAGGTAACTTAAATTTTTTAAGCTCTCGTCCAGCCATCAACTGCGTTAATTGTACGTAGACAGGCTCAAACGATTTTGACAGCTATCTATCCATAGCCTGAGGATTCTTAACACCTCCTACACTATCATAACCAAGGCCGCTGCCATGAGCTGGAATAATAGAGCGGCTATGGACTAGTAACTGCACTATGTGGCCACTTTTCATGCTGGCCTTTTGTCACCATTCTGGATATTGGCAACCGTAGTATAGTGATCAGTAGCGTATACCCATATACAGGTATGGGAACGCTGTTGGACATTCCCCGCCGAAAATTCTTTAATCGCCCCATGCGTTCACCCACGGGAGGAAATAGGGCGATCCATTCTAAGCCATGCCGACCAATGGTTATGAATCTATATTTATCTACAATAAAAAATTGTCTGCTACTTTTAATTAATTTAAAAATATACCTGTTTGCCAAATGAGATTAATTGTTTAGTTCATTTAATTTGCGATCCATTCTAAGCCATGCCGACCAATGGTTATGAACCTATATTTATCTACAATAAAAAATTGTCTGCTACTTTTAATTCATTTAAAAATATACCTGTTTGCCAAATGAGATTAATTGTTTAATTCATTTAATTTGCATGATCAGACTCGTGCTTGTTGTAATATTTTTAATAAAGGTAGAGTGTTTAACATTTTTCTTAATGTGTCTGTGAATCGCAGAACGTGACAAGAACCAGGGGCGCCTGCGGCACCCCTGGTTCTAGTCTATACTGTTTGAGGGAGTGCAGCTGTACAATAAATTACCTAATAATATCAAGGAATGCGAACTGTTTAGTACATTTAAGAGAAAGTTAAAGGAATATGTTTACACGGTGGAGTAGATTAGTAATATTGGTAGATAGACCTACTTCCTTTTGTTATAACCTAAATTATAAGTGGAGGAGGGTATTTGAAGATAAATATTTAATTTGTAATGTTATACAGATTTAACATTGTTAAGCTGTGTTATAAATGTTATAATTTAAGTAGTTCGTATTAGTTAGTATTATATACATAAGTTCCCAACACGCTGGTATAATAGTTAGTAAGCATAAAAGTGTTCTCATTATAAGTAAAACTGTATAGTTTTTTATGAGAAATAAATTCTTTAAACCTAAACCTAAGCAGGGGCGCCTGCGGCGCCCCTGGATCTTGGCGCCCCGGGCGTCCGCCCCGGTCGGCCCCCCCTAAAGCCGCTACTGCCCATGTACTACAAACACACCATGACGTGGTGACTGGTAACAAAATGCGGTCAAGCAGTGTTTTCGATTGAATGACGGCCGGTTGGCGTAGCGGGAGTGTAAGCGACTGCTACGCCGAAGGTCGCGGGATCGATTCCCGCTCAAATCAAGCATTTGTGTGCATGAACATGGATGTTTGTCTTGGTCTGGGTGTTTTTATATTTAAAATATAGTAAGTATTTACAAAAAATAAAGTATATAGGTATGTATGTTTATCAATTATCTAGTACCCATAGTACAAGCTCTGCTTAGTTTGGGACTAGATGGTGTTGTGCGAATGTGGTAGAATATTATATTATTACTAGCTGACCCAGCGAACTTCGTATCGCCTTTTTAAGAGTTTTTATTTAATTCCCTTTTTTCCAAGCCCCTTTTCCAAAGTTACCATTGACTTAGCGCTTAATCTCTTATCATTTCAGAATCTATAAATGATGAACAAACAAATATAGATTTTTATATACCTAATATTGAATTCCCCATTCCTTAAAATATCGGAGACGATACCCATATCGACTTTTAAAAAAATCCCGTCCGCCATCTTTGATTTCCAATCCACCATCTTTGATCACGAAATATATGTTGTATTTGGATTCACCATGCCTTTAAACATCGGAGACGATACCCATATTATTTTTTTTTTATTTTCCCAACCGTCATCTTTGATAACGAAATAGATGGTGTTTTTGAATTCCCCAATTCTTAAAATATCGGAGACGATACCCATATCGACTTTAATAAAAATCCGGTCCGCCGTCTTTGATTTCCTATCCGCCATCTTTGATCACGAAATAGATGTATTTGGATTCTCCATCCCTTAAATCATCAGAGACGATACCCATATTGATTTTTAAAATTTTTCCCATCCGCCATCTTTGATTTCCCATCCACCATCTTGAATCACGAAACAGATGTTGTATTTGGATTCCCCATCCCTTTTAACATCGCAGACGATACCAATATTGACTTTTTTTTAATTTTCTCATCCGCCATATTTGATTTCCCATCCGCCATCTTTGATCACGAAATAGATGTTGTATTTGGATTCCCCATCCCTTTAAACATCGGAGACGTTATCAATATTTTTTTTTTTATTTCCCAACCGCCATCTTTGATAACGAAATAGATGGTGTTTTTGAATTCCCCATTCCTTAAAATATCGGAGACGATACCCATATCGAATTTAATAAAAATCCCGTCCGCCGTCTTTGATTTCCTATCCGCCATCTTTGATCACGAAATAGATGTTGTATTTGGATTCTCCATCCCTTAAATCATCAGAGACGATACACATATAGATTTTTATAATTTTTCCCATCCGCCATCTTTGATTTCCCATCCACCATCTTGAATCACGAAACAGATGTTGTATTTGAATTCCCCATCCCTTTTAACATCGCAGACGATACCAATATTGACGTTTTTAAATTTTCCCATACGCCATCTTTGATTTCCCATCCGCCATCTTTGATTTCCCTGAGACACTCTTAAATATCTGCTCGTCATCAGTAATGATGCGCCGACGGTAACACGAATCAACACTAAGAAGATTGTCTCATCTCCCGATTCTTGTTGCTGTCGGGGCGCTTTCAAATCCCACTTCCATTGAGGATTTTCCTGATAGAAAGTTGCTCTTCATGCAAATGATCTACTGTTTTAAGTTACATAGCATTTGCCCCGCTGTGGTTTTTTCTGCGCCCATAATTATGCAGTCCCAAATATGATTCGCCACGCTCTTGCCCCACTCTGGTATAGAAGTTCCCATGACAACAGTAAAGTGAGTGTTTTATCTTATACCATTCACGAACCTTCGAAACATTGTCGTATACGGCCTTTATTTTCATCTGTGCTACTCTACTTCGGTATAACAACCTGCACAGCAAGCCTTAGAAAATATCTCTCGATTGGTTTTAATTCAAGGTATGCTACTCGAGTCCAGAGGCTGCTGATCTCAGTCACGTTACGTGTGACCAGAGGCTTAATTGACGAGAAAGCCTACGTCAACCTAAGAAAGTTGGCTTTCTTGCCTGAAGTAGAAAAGGTAGATGCAAGGGTTATGGTGCCTTCCTCCTCTTTAAGACTTCTGATAAACCCAGAGCATGTGACCATATCATACCCAAATAGGTAACTTAAATTTTTTAAGCTCTCGTCCAGCCATCAACTGCGTTAATTGTACGTAGACAGGCTCAAACGATTTTGACAGCTATCTATCCATAGCCTGAGGATTCTTAACACCTCCTACACTATCATAACCAAGGCCGCTGCCATGAGCTGGAATAATAGAGCGGCTATGGACTAGTAACTGCACTATGTGGCCACTTTTCATGCTGGCCTTTTGTCACCATTCTGGATATTGGCAACCGTAGTATAGTGATCAGTAGCGTATACCCATATACAGGTATGGGAACGCTGTTGGACATTCCCCGCCGAAAATTCTTTAATCGCCCCATGCGTTCACCCACGGGAGGAAATAGGGCGATCCATTCTAAGCCATGCCGACCAATGGTTATGAATCTATATTTATCTACAATAAAAAATTGTCTGCTACTTTTAATTAATTTAAAAATATACCTGTTTGCCAAATGAGATTAATTGTTTAGTTCATTTAATTTGCGATCCATTCTAAGCCATGCCGACCAATGGTTATGAACCTATATTTATCTACAATAAAAAATTGTCTGCTACTTTTAATTCATTTAAAAATATACCTGTTTGCCAAATGAGATTAATTGTTTAATTCATTTAATTTGCATGATCAGACTCGTGCTTGTTGTAATATTTTTAATAAAGGTAGAGTGTTTAACATTTTTCTTAATGTGTCTGTGAATCGCAGAACGTGACAAGAACCAGGGGCGCCTGCGGCACCCCTGGTTCTAGTCTATACTGTTTGAGGGAGTGCAGCTGTACAATAAATTACCTAATAATATCAAGGAATGCGAACTGTTTAGTACATTTAAGAGAAAGTTAAAGGAATATGTTTACACGGTGGAGTAGATTAGTAATATTGGTAGATAGACCTACTTCCTTTTGTTATAACCTAAATTATAAGTGGAGGAGGGTATTTGAAGATAAATATTTAATTTGTAATGTTATACAGATTTAACATTGTTAAGCTGTGTTATAAATGTTATAATTTAAGTAGTTCGTATTAGTTAGTATTATATACATAAGTTCCCAACACGCTGGTATAATAGTTAGTAAGCATAAAAGTGTTCTCATTATAAGTAAAACTGTATAGTTTTTTATGAGAAATAAATTCTTTAAACCTAAACCTAAGCAGGGGCGCCTGCGGCGCCCCTGGATCTTGGCGCCCCGGGCGACCGCCCCGGTCGGCCCCCCCTAAAGCCGCTACTGCCCATGTACTACAAACACACCATGACGTGGTGACTGGTAACAAAATGCGGTCAAGCAGTGTTTTCGATTGAATGACGGCCGGTTGGCGTAGCGGGAGTGTAAGCGACTGCTACGCCGAAGGTCGCGGGATCGATTCCCGCTCAAATCAAGCATTTGTGTGCATGAACATGGATGTTTGTCTTGGTCTGGGTGTTTTTATATTTAAAATATAGTAAGTATTTACAAAAAATAAAGTATATAGGTATGTATGTTTATCAATTATCTAGTACCCATAGTACAAGCTCTGCTTAGTTTGGGACTAGATGGTGTTGTGCGAATGTGGTAGAATATTATATTATTACTAGCTGACCCAGCGAACTTCGTATCGCCTTTTTAAGAGTTTTTATTTAATTCCCTTTTTTCCAAGCCCCTTTTCCAAAGTTACCATTGACTTAGCGCTTAATCTCTTATCATTTCAGAATCTATAAATGATGAACAAACAAATATAGATTTTTATATACCTAATATTGAATTCCCCATTCCTTAAAATATCGGAGACGATACCCATATCGACTTTTAAAAAAATCCCGTCCGCCATCTTTGATTTCCAATCCACCATCTTTGATCACGAAATATATGTTGTATTTGGATTCACCATGCCTTTAAACATCGGAGACGATACCCATATTATTTTTTTTTTATTTTTCCAACCGTCATCTTTGATAACGAAATAGATGGTGTTTTTGAATTCCCCAATTCTTAAAATATCGGAGACGATACCCATATCGACTTTAATAAAAATCCGGTCCGCCGTCTTTGATTTCCTATCCGCCATCTTTGATCACGAAATAGATGTATTTGGATTCTCCATCCCTTAAATCATCAGAGACGATACCCATATTGATTTTTAAAATTTTTCCCATCCGCCATCTTTGATTTCCCATCCACCATCTTGAATCACGAAACAGATGTTGTATTTGGATTCCCCATCCCTTTTAACATCGCAGACGATACCAATATTGACTTTTTTTTAATTTTCTCATCCGCCATCTTTGATTTCCCATCCGCCATCTTTGATCACGAAATAGATGTTGTATTTGGATTCTTCATCCCTTTAAACATCGGAGACGTTATCAATATTTTTTTTTTTATTTCCCAACCGCCATCTTTGATAACGAAATAGATGGTGTTTTTGAATTCCCCATTCCTTAAAATATCGGAGACGATACCCATATCGAATTTAATAAAAATCCCGTACGCCGTCTTTGATTTCCTATCCGCCATCTTTGATCACGAAATAGATGTTGTATTTGGATTCTCCATCCCTTAAATCATCAGAGACGATACACATATAGATTTTTATAATTTTTCCCATCCGCCATCTTTGATTTCCTATCCACCATCTTGAATCACGAAACAGATGTTGTATTTGAATTCCCCATCCCTTTTAACAACGCAGACGATACCAATATTGACGTTTTTAAATTTTCCCATACGCCATCTTTGATTTCCCATCCGCCATCTTTGATTTCCCATCCGCCATCTTTGATTTCCCATTCGCCATCTTTGATTTCCCATCCGCCATCTTTGATTTCCCATCCGCCATCTTTGATCACGAAATAGATGTTGTATTTCGATTCCCCATCCCTTAAAGTATCGAAGGCGATATCCATATTGATTTTTAAAATTTTCACATCCGCCATCTTTGATTGCCCGTCCCCCATCTTGGATCACTAAATAAATTTCATATTATTAATCAGCGTCCCAAAAATCTCGAAAACGATACCCATATAGATTGTATCCTATTTGTTTAGCCTCTTTTTGCCTTTGACCCAACCCTCCCCCTTCTCGTGTGACCATTTTATTATTTTTGTCCAGACCCTAAAAGTTGTGGCGTAATTTTATATAGCCTATAGCCTTTCGGAATAATTGGGCTATCATAAGCATAACAATTTTTAAAATCCAACTGCTAGTTCCTGAGATTAGCCGACATTATCTTTTAGCCTTTTTAGCCTTTTGCCCGGCCTCAAAGGGTCGATGCGTTATGTTATATAGCCTATTATAGCCTTCCGGAATAACTGGGCTATCGTATACAAAAATATTTTTTCAGATCCGACCGGTAGGTTCTGAGATTAGGGCGTTCAAACAAACAAACTCTTCCGCTTTATTATATTACTAGCTGACCCAGCGAACTTCGTATCGCCTTTTTAAGAGTTTTTATTTAATTCCCTTTTTTCCAAGCCCCTTTTCCAAAGTTACCATTGACTTAGCGTTTAATCGATTATCATTTCAGAATCTATAAATGATGAACAAACAAATATAGATTTTTATATACCTAATATTGAATTCCCCATTCCTTAAAATATCGGAGACGATACCCATATCGACTTTTAAAAAAATCCCGTCCGCCATCTTTGATTTCCAATCCACCATCTTTGATCACGAAATAGATGTTGTATTTGGATTCACCATGCCTTTAAACATCGGAGACGATACCCATATTATTTTTTTTTTATTTTCCCAACGGCCATCTTTGATAACGAAATAGATGGTGTTTTTGAATTCCCCAATTCTTAAAATATCGGAGACGATACCCATATCAACTTTAATAAAAATCCGGTCCGCCGTCTTTGATTTCCTATCCGCCATCTTTGATCACGAAATAGATGTATTTGGATTCTCCATCCCTTAAATCATCAGAGACGATACCCATATTGATTTTTAAAATTTTTCCCATCCGCCATCTTTGATTTCCCATCCACCATCTTGAATCACGAAACAGATGTTGTATTTGGATTCCCCATCCCTTTTAACATCGCAGACGATACCAATATTGACTTTTTTTAATTTTCCCATCCGCTATCTTTGATTTCCCATCCGCCATCTTTGATCACGAAATAGATGTTGTATTTGGATTCCCCATCCCTTTAAACATCGGAGACGTTATCAATATTATTTTTTTTAAATTTCCCAACCGCCATCTTTGATAACGAAATAGATGGTGTTTTTGAATTCCCCATTCCTTAAAATATCGGAGACGATACCCATATCGAATTTAATAAAAATCCCGTACGCCGTCTTTGATTTCCTATCCGCCATCTTTGATCACGAAATAGATGTTGTATTTGGATTCTCCATCCCTTAAATCATCAGAGACGATACCCATATTGATTTTTTAAATTTTTCCCATCCGCCATCTTTGATTTCCCACCCACCATCTTGAATCACGAAACAGATGTTGTATTTGAATTCCCCATCCCTTTTAACATCGCAGACGATACCAATATTGACGTTTTTAAATTTTCCCATCCGCCATCTTTGATTTCCCATCCGCCATCTTTGATTTCCCATCCGCCATCTTTGATTTCCCATCCGCATCTTTGATTTCCCATCCGCCATCTTTGATTTCCCATCCGCCATCTTTGATCACGAAATAGATGTTGTATTTCGATTCCCCATCCCTTAAAGTATCGAAGGCGATATCCATATTGATTTTTAAAATTTTCACATCCGCCATCTTTGATTGCCCGTCCCCCATCTTGGATCACTAAATAAATTTCATATTATTAATCAGCGTCCCAAAAATCTCGAAAACGATACCCATATAGATTGTATCCTATTTGTTTAGCCTCTTTTTGCCTTTGACCCAACCCTCCCCCTTCTCGTGTGACCATTTTATTATTTTTGTCCAGACCCTAAAAGTTGTGGCGTAATTTTATATAGCCTATAGCCTTTCGGAATAATTGGGCTATCATAAGCATAACAATTTTTAAAATCCAACTGCTAGTTCCTGAGATTAGCCGACATTATCTTTTAGCCTTTTTAGCCTTTTGCCCGGCCTCAAAGGGTCGATGCGTTATGTTATATAGCCTATTATAGCCTTCCGGAATAACTGGGCTATCGTATACAAAAATATTTTTTCAGATCCGACCGGTAGGTTCTGAGATTAGGGCGTTCAAACAAACAAACAAACTCTTCCGCTTTATTATATTATAGTTTAGATAGATATTCGGGGTAACACAAATCTCCTTTATTGGGCGGATACTATATAACTGTAAAAAGTATTTACACATACAAACTACTTAGTACAAAGCAAACTTGGGCCAATATGATAGGGCCAATATGGCGACTGTGATTTGTCTGTCAGAACCATTAGAATTTAACAAAATACTCGACAATCCGAATTTTGCGGATATATGTTGTCGACTCGAGGGGTTCAAGGGAGTGTCAAGCGCAATACATGAGTTCTACCAAGAAGGGCTCACTAGCCTATGTCACTTCAACTCCACTCTCACCTTCACGCGGTGAACCCTGTTACGTTGAGCAACTCTATGGAAGATTGGGTCTCAATCCCAGTGGGAAGTAGAGTCAACAAACAGACGAGAGATGGGGGGAGCAATGGGGCAATAATCATTTGGCTCATTGGTCTAGTGGTCTTCAGAGGAGGGGGATCACTCAGGGTAGGTGGCGGATGAATCTTCTAGAGCAAGATCAACGGCAGCACCCAAAGTCCTAGTCAGCTGGATTACTTCTCACTCGTCAGGACGTTCTGGGCAGGCGGACGAGTTAAATGTCTAAACCCTTCAATCGATATGGAAGTACAGCACAAGAAACGGCCCCGAGTTCCCAGCGGACAGGCAAAACTCAGCAATGGCAGCAGCGTGGGTTCCAGTTCTAGCCTGTTCAGGGGTGCTAAGAATCCCTGGGAGTATCAAAGCTGCCGACAGAATAGTTTACAACATTCAACTTTATATATTGCTACCTACAATGCACGGACACTTAGTGAAGACTATAGGATGGAAGAGCTGCACCACGAGTTGGATAAAATCAAATGGGACGTTCTAGGACTCTCAGAGGTAAGACAACCTGGTGAGGGGTGTTTGAAGTTGCGAACGGGTCACACCTTCTATTACAGAGGAAAGGATAGCGGCAAGCGGGAACATGGTGTCGGGATTCTTATTCACAAAAGACTGGAACACCAAATAGGCTCTCTGGGATCTGTATCCGAAAGAGTTTTATATGCCATTTTGAACATATCTAAGAAAGTTACAATCAAAGTGATCCAAGTATATGCTCCAACATCATCGGCACCATTAGATCAGGTTGATATTCTATATGATGACATAAGGACTGCCATGAATACAACGAAGACCACATACACAATTGTAATGGGCGATTTTAACGCCAAAATTGGCAAGAAACAAGAACCATCGGAGACAGTAATGGGTAATTTCGGATACGGAGAAAGAAACGATCGAGGTACCTCGATGATCAATTTCTTACAAGAATGCAAACTATACCATCTAAACTCACATTTTCAAAAGCGACCTATGAGAAAATGGACGTGGCTTTCACCACGAAAGTTCAAAAATGAGATAGATCATATAATGTGTAGTCACAAGTGTATTGTTCACGACCTTAATGTGCTAAATAACTTCTACACTGGGAGCGACCATCGACTCGTACGTGCGAAAGTGGTCATCAACTCTAAGTTGCAGAGATACTTATCCTTGAAAAAGACTAAATCTAGTAAAGTGGACACACTGAAACTTAGAGCGAACGCAGACATCTATCGAATAAAGCTCCAAGAAAATCTTGCAGACATTAATTGCGTGGAGTCTAGTGTCGACCAACTCAGCCAACATATTACAAACGCCACCTTGGAAGCAGCGTATACTGTGGCGAGGAAAGATAAAAACCAGAGGGGGAAACTGTCAACAGAAACTAAAATCCTACTAGACCAGAGGCGTGAAATGATAAGAAATGGAGAAAATGACACGGAAGACTTCAAAAAACTCTGCAAGAAAGCAAGGGAAACGCTGAAACGAGACATAGATGACTACAAGGAAAGGACAGTGGAAACATTTGTCAATAAATACAGAGGGCCGAAGATATTTAACAGGGCACTTCTTTCTGGCAATCAGCAAATAACAAAACTCAAAGATGAACAAGGACGCTTGACCGAAGACAGAGCTAAAATTCTAAAGGTTATAGAAGAATATTACGGTAAGCTCTACTCACCTACAACGCTGGAACCTAGCACTAAAAACAGCTTAAAAATATTGAACGTAGGATCGGAGGATATTCCTGACATAACAGCCGAGGAAATATGGGCAGCCTTGTCTAAGGTTAAGAATGAGAAAGCCGGTGGAGAAGATCAAATCTTGCCCTAAATGTTAAAAGAGGGAGATTTCACACTTATAAACTGTTTAGCTACGCTATTTAACAAATGTCTTTGTACCTGTGAAATACCTAAGGAATGGGATAGTGCCATTGTAATACTTTTATTCAAAAAAGGCTGTAAGGCGGACTTGAATAATTATAGGCCCATCAGTTTATTATCTCAGATATATAAGCTATTTTCGAAGATTATAACAACCCGCATTACCACCAAACTGGACTTCTATCAACCAAAAGAACAAGCTGGGTTTAGAAGTGGGTTCGGTACCATGGACCACATCCACACTATGAGAACTCTTATAGAAAAGTCCACTGAATATCAGATGCCACTATGGTTAGCCTATATCGACTTCAAAAAGGCATTTGATAGTGTGGAGACCTGGGCCGTACACAACTCTTTGAAAAATGCAAGGGTAGATCACAGATATAATGATCTAATAGCCGCTATTTACAAAAAGGCTACGATGAAGGTGTCGATACCGCAACTAACAAACCCTATTAACATCAGACGGGGCGTCAGACAAGGAGACACTTTGTCGCCGAAACTCTTTACACTGGTCCTTGAGGATGTATTCAAAAAGCTGGATTGGCATGATAAGGGTGTCTTAATATCTGGTGCACGATTGTCCAACTTGAGGTTTGCGGACGATATTGTGCTGTTTTCTAGTAGACCCGAAGAACTGCAAAACATGATTTCCGAAGTACACAGAGCATCATTGGAAGTAGGGCTTGAAATGAATCTAGCAAAGACTAAAATCATGACCACCGAAACCGAGGATGACACGACGATCTCTGTGGGAGGTACCACTATTGAAAGGGTGGATAAATACGTGTACCTAGGTCAGGAGATCCGTATGGGGAAGGACAACCAGTGTAACGAGGTTGACAGGAGAATTAGGTTGGGGTGGGCAGCTTTTTCCAAGCTAGAATTCGTATTTAAAATGAATCTGTCATCCCGCCAAAAAGCCCGACTATTTAACCAGTGCGTTCTACCAGTTTTGACATATGGAGCCGAAACTTGGGTCACAACGAAGGAAGTAATTCACAGACTTCAAGTGGCGCAAAGGGCTATGGAAAGGAAATTGGTAGGAATAACACTGAGAGACCGAAAAACCAACACTTGGCTCCGTAACAAGAGCAAAGTTGTGGACGTCGGAAAAAGGGTGGCAGACTTAAAGTGGAAATGGGCTGGTCACGTAGCCCGAAAGACAGACTCGTGGTGCAAGACGCTTTTAGAATGGAAGCCATGGGGGCAGAAAAGAACCAGGGGAAGACCTCAAATGAGGTGGAAAGATGATATAAAGACTATAGCAGGAAAAAAGTTTGATCCAAACTGCACAGGATAGAGAAGAATGGAGGAAATTGAAGGAGGCCTACACTACAAAAGTAGTCGAGAACGGCTGAAAGAAGATGTTGTCGACTCGAAATCTTTATTTTTTAATGTTTTATTATTCAGGTAAGGTTTCGATGTACTCCTTGACGAAATTATTAATATAAGATCGACATCTGTTAGAATCTTTTGGAGTTAACAGATAATTGTGACTGTTAATTAATTATAGACAAATATTTTGCAATAAAATAAAATTGCGAATATATTTAAAGATCTAAGCTATCCTATCTCTCAAGTTGGACCAGACTGCTCACGGTGTGCCAATTTAATTTAAAATCGGTTAAGTAGTTTAGGAATCCATCGCGAACAAACATCGTGACAGGAGATTTATATATATTATTAAGATAAGATAAGATTAAGATTACAATAATAATCAATCCGGACTAAGTATAATATTATTATACTTAATTAGGTATAATAGTCGGCGCAGGCTTCTTGCGGTTGCGTTGTGGTTTGAACCTACAAAATGTGACTGCGAATGTGTTCTAAGAAATAAGTAACTAATCAGGGATCGTGGGTTTCAAGGATTTCAAATCAGTTAAAGCTCTTATATTGCTTAATTTTCAACTTTCATTTCGAAAGCTAGGATGATTAAGAATTAAAGCGTCTTGAAATTAAGAACCTTTATCACCTTCAGTGAGCAAGTCGACCCATTCTTGTCTGCCTGGAACCAAATCTGGAATTAAGAACCTTCATCAGTGAGCAAGTAGACCCAGTCTTGTCTGCCTAGAACCAAATCTGGATTCTTGCTAATTCCTCACGGCGCGAAGATGTCGTTGCATTGTTAGTTAATTGCAATATGTTTGTACTTACACAAACTCATGGCGCCACCGGTCCGCAGGCACTAACAAGGCAAATGTGATTGCGTCAAGGACCTTGCATGTATCACATCGTTGATCTACGTACTGCAAGATAATTGTAAGACATGAGTTGCATTATCGTACATATAGTATATTCGTACTTATTTAAAAATAGCTGTTTCCCGCGGTTTCACCCGCGTCCTGAGGGAACGACTTCGCGTACCCGGCAAATTTATAGCCTTAGTTTTTCCTTGGTATATCAGCTATCCACCAGTGAACATCCCGTCAAAGTCGGTCCAGCCGTTCCAGAGATTAGCGAGAACAAACAGACAGACAGACAGAAAAGTGACATTTCGGTATATGTACCCTGTATACATCCTAATGCAGTTAGTAAAAAGCGGATATTTTACTATTACAAACAGACACACCAATTTTATTTATATGTACCTATAGATGACAACTAGGTCGAGTGTCGATAGACCCAAAGTGGTTTACAGAGGTTGGACACGAAAAGCAGAAAATATCCAGCAGAGTACTACAGACCGATAATTATGATGATGAAAAACCCCGGATAACCTTTGCAGGGTAAATTCATTAGAGACGGTATGCCGGGTGGCCATCTCAAACCAGAACGGCTTGACTATAGAGTATAGTATTATACTATCAGTGACTGTAGTGTATTCCGTGTGGTGACAGATTAAGAATACGGAATGTCACCACCCCATATCATCACATGGGTGTCATAAGAGCCGACAGAGGGAGCATATTATGCAGAAAACAGCACTGTAAGAGAAGGAAAACTTGATACAAACCCTATACCAACCCAGTATAGGAATTTAAACTTTCGTGGTCATTTAAACTTGCTTTAAATTGTCTTTCGGGATATATACCACGTACCTTTGTTTGGAGTAACCGATATTTCGGCACTGTTGCAAGCGCCATGTTCACGGATGTACTGAGGGTATTGCGGGTGGATGAATGTTACGAGCAAGTATAACGGTCTACCCGCTTTCTTACTCGTTTTTTGCGTACAACACCACTGCCACTGTTTTCACTATCGCACTGTACCCGATCACGACATACTACACTCACTACGTCAGCTCGCGGTTTGAGTTTTTCCGTTTCACGGGTTTTACATAGACGCACCACTGGATGCCAGATACTCGACAGTTGAAACCCATCCTCTCTATTGAAATTATTAAACTTTTTGATTTCAATAGCCTCCCTAACCTTTCGAGGTATGTAGTGGCGTTCTGTCGAAAGCACCTGAGGGTTGTGTAACTCAATCCAGTGGTCGGTACCCGAGTTTAAAAGGTGTTGAGCTATGGCTGACTTATGTGGCTCGTTATTTTTGACTGCCCTGATGTGTTCCTTTATCCGGCAAGAGATGGTGCGTTTCGTTTGTCCTATATAGGAACTGCCGCAGTTCCTATATAGGTTCCTATATAGTTTATATATACCAACCCGTTTGGCCAGCGTGGTATAGTAGGCCAATTCCTCCTTTCAAATGAGAGGCCTAGTCCAGCAGTGAACTGTTAAAGGCTGACGATGATGATGATGATGATGATGACTGTAGTCAGTAAGTATTGTTAAAAAGACAATAAATACGAAATACCTACCTACCGACCGACCAATATTAAGGCAGCAATAGCCTAGTAGAGATACCAACAGACTGCCACTCAGAGAGTATCATTATATTAGGGATTTTTCGAAGTTATTTGCGTAATAGCATAGCAAGCATTGAGAAAGGCATGTTAAGATGGTTTGGGCACATAGAGAGGATGGATGACGATAGACTGACAAAGAAGATATATAAGGCAAGTGGGAATGGGACAGGACAAAGGGGAAGACCTAGTTGGACGTTCTCTGACCAGATTGGAGACATCCTGAAAAAAGGATAAGTCAGAAGTACCCTTAACAGAAGAGCATGCATGAGAAACTTGATGGGAGTGAGTGAAGCAAGAGAGGTATGTCAGGATCGTTGCAAATGGCGTTCCGTAGTCTCTGCCTACCCCTCCGGGAAACAGGCGTGAGTCTATGTATGTAGAAACAACTTAATTTTAACGCTGTTTACCAGAGACAGTAGAGCCATTCGTGTTATCCTCGTTCCAGTTTAAATAACAAAGATATTCCGAGTCCAAAAAAGGCGAGGGCGATAAGCTAAATACACCCACCGAGTTGTTGTTCTAATTATAACATGCCGACTAAATTACTCGCCCCGTAATTATCTATTTATGGTCCGTTTCGAGCCGGGCCTACGCATTTTCATGAAGGAAATCTAAATAAAGTCTACGCTTATATCATAGTAAGTTGTAGGAATTTGTTACTTTCTGAACTTTAAGTATAGGAATTTAATAACTTTCATTCAGGAAAGGAAAGCTTTTTTAAAGTAATGCGCTTTTTACTTAATTAAAAAATAATTAAAAATGCTATGCGCGCCTTCGTTAATTAACAAAAAAAAACGGTCAAGTGCGAGTCGGACTCGCGCACCGAGCAATCCGTACAAACCTGTAGGTATATTTAAGTAATTATTTATAAAAATATGTTATGTAACTAAAAATTTAAGGTTTTCGAAATTTTTCCTATGTGCTATAAAACGTTGCTTTATGTCAAATTTCAAGATTCTAGATCGACTGGAAGTACCCTTTAGATTTGCCTTGACCATTTGATATGAATTTCAATTTTATACCTCTATGGGTTCATGAGGAAAGGGGTAGTACCTTTAAAATATTTTAATTATATGATGTAAATAAAAATTTACGCTTTTCGCAATTTTTCCATTATCTGTCCTATAAGACGTTGCTTCGTGCCAAATTTCTTTCCATGAACCCAGAATCTTGAAATTTGGTGCGAACCAATGACTTATAGCACAGATAAAGGAAAAATTGCGAAAACCGTAAATTATACAGGGTGTCACAAAACCCATCACCAAGCTGAAGTCTACTCGTTGTGGACATCATGCCAAGTCATTCTAACCAAAAATAATACCTGGGAAACGATTTTTTTTAAGATTTCACATTTCTTAAACCGCAATTAAAAGCGCGCGCGTGCAATGCTCGAAATACCTACTTATCCATGGGGTCATAGCGTATCTAAGAAACATATTGGCGGGGTAAATGCATCGATATTGTACCTAATTAGAAACATTCCATACTAACTTTGAGCCTCAATATCTCCTGAACCAGTGATTTCCCAGGTATGGTGCCGAAGTAAAAAATATTCGTAGTGATTGGCACAACATGGGATTTCAGTTTTCGTTAAGGGTCTTTTTACACCCTGTATATATCAAAGGTGCGATCTTTGTTAGTCAGATTACCATATGTTGTGCCGAGTGTTATGCAAGTCGATATTGTTTATGGCCTGTTACATCGCCGAATACGTAAACGTTTGCCCAGAGAATCTGTCAACGATATTGATAATTTGTTAGAAAGAGCGAGACTCGCGGCTGATGCTATTTCAGAATAAAAACCCTCGATCGTGCCCGCGAGAAAGTCCCACAATACCTACTCACCTACTACGGTGCCCGATCGCAGCGTTATTAGTCCGAGCGCAACCACAAGTCCCAATCTCACCTCTAACTCGAACGAAAACCCGAATCGTGTTCGCATTAGATGTTCGTTTTGCAAAGCGTTCGGCCATGCGACTAATGCCATTTCGGTAAGCTAATCGTAATCTTAATTTACTTTCATCATCAAATGATTGTTTGGGCAGGCCGAATTGAGTAGGTAATAGGGTAGATATAGCTATGTTTTGAATAGCAAGCAAACAAAAATTCATCAGTTGGTTGTGCGTGCCTGAAAAAGTCCTCGGCCAATTTGTTTTGGAATTTCTGCCATAACTGTGCAGCATCTGGAAGTGTGCAGAACTCCAACATAACTGCAAACACATGGTGCAATCGATGAGGACTTTCACTTATACTTGCTTCAGACAAAGCATCATCCCAGTGCTGATTCCAGTACATGACTCGCAACTCGGCGCACTTAAAATATTATACTATCTGTTTCCAGCGGTTTCACCCGCGTCCTGAGGGAACTACTTCGCGTACCCGCTTTATTTAGAACCTAAGTTACTCCTTGGTATATCAGCTATCCGCCAGTGAAAGTTCCGTCAAAATCGTTCCAGCCGTTCCAGAGATTAGCGAGAACAGACAGACAGACAAAAATTATAAAAAAGTCATTTCGTTATATGTACCGTGTATACATCCATATGCATTTAGTAAAAAGCGGTTATTTTAATATTACAAACAGACACTCTAATTTTATTTATTTAAAACTTCCTGCAAAATACATTGCACAAGGCGGACTTAATGCCTGTAGGCATTTTCTCCCAGTCAACCTTTGAGTGCTGCAGAGATGGTCATGGCAGGTGTGTACTTAAGCAAAGAAAGTAAAATAAAATAGAATACACGGTATAATACATACTATAAATACATACAAGATCCATACATACGCATAAATATATACATAAATGTATACATATATAAATACATACATATGTATATATACATAAATACATTAAATGTATACAGATAAAAATAAATATTTAAATAGATAGACTACTAACGGTAGATAAAGTACTACTGAGAAGCTTCCAACAATTCACTATAAAACAGCTGGCGGACTCTAAATTTGAACGTGGCACGATTAGTTGACATCCTAATTTCGAGAGGGAGTGCATTCCACAGGAGGATGGATTGGATATTAAAAGAAGAATGTACTAGACTAGAAGTGTGAGATGGACAGAGAAGAAGAAGGTTATTAGTAGATCGCAAGTTCTTGTCATGATTGGAACAGAGATATTGAAAGTAAGGTACCAGATATGACGGACTATTAGGAGAGTGGAGAAAGGAGTATAAAGTCGACAAGGTACGCAAATTTCGTCGCTGCCGAATCGGCAACTATTTCAATTCCTTGCGAAATTTAGAAATATGATCAAACTTGCGCAGATTAAAAACGAACCGAATGCAATAATTGAGAAGTCGGTCAAGTTTGTTGAGTAGATCTGCATTCAGGTCGAGATAACATACGTCACCATAGTCAATTATAGGGAAGATTAAAGTTTGCACAAGCATTGCTTTGGTTTTTGATGGAAGAAAATTTTTGAGTCGATACAGTGAGCGCAGAGTCCCAAACGGACTCAGATTTCAGTTGTCAGCCAGAAAGTGGCTGACAACTGAAATCTGAGTCCGCCAGTCAAGGATGCTATCTATGTGCAAACCAAGATTTTTAACAGATGTCGAAAATGGTATAACGCACCTGTCAAAAATAACAGGCGACAAACTTGTGAAATCAACTCTAGTGATCATACGCGGGCTGCCCACCACATGGCCTGGCATTTCGTTGGATTAACACAGAGGCCAAATCTGTCAGACCACATCCGTATCGCATGCAAGTCTCTGTTAATTTTAGCAATTGCATCTGACAAGTTGTCCACCCTTGCCTGAGCGTAAAGCTGCAAATCGTCAGCATACAGATGATACGCACACTGAAGTTCATGAGTAATGAGATTAATGAATAGTGAGAATAGAAGAGGAGAGAGAATTCCGCTTTGTGGAACCCCAGCGTCCAGATCGCACCAATTTGACGATGTCTCATCAATGCGAACTGATTGCTGAGTGTATAGATTAGGTACACGCACGATTCAGAGTTACTTATTAACATTGTTATGGAACAAAGAACCGACCAAGTATATCGTAATTTTTGAATTAACACAACTTTTTATTTATTTATTTATTTTTATTTATTTTACAATTTCAGGAAAACTTACAGCTAATATGCATAACACACCAAGCCAATTAAAAGTTTTCACAGATAACAGAATGAGTAGACAAGTATAAATAATAATAGATATAAGTAGACAGTTTGACTTGTGGTACAGACTGGAGACACAGGCAAGAAGGGGGGAAGCCCGTGCAGGTCAACTCATCTTTAGCATCACTGAGCTGCACTGACTTCTACTCCCTGTACCTGAGTCCGGTGCAGGGAGTGGCGAATGGTCTCAGGGGTAGCGCAGGTCGTGATGATCCCTAAGGCAAGGCTGGTGGACTATCCTTCTCGAGGTTGCCGCCCGTTCTTGGTCCAGTTCCTTCAGAAATGGATGCAACCAAAACCTCCAGCCGAAACACAAATAACAGGCACTTTTAACGATCCTAATAAGTTGTACAATTCTTTCTTTGACATGTACTGTACTATATTCAATTCTATCTTTGTCCCTAAGAGGATCTCAGTTGCTGGTACTACATCCTTCAGTGAATGGGCAACCACTGGAATTTATAAAAGTAGAAATAAGCTTTACGAATTATATGAACAGAAAGTAATTAATAAAAATGATGAACAATTTTGTCAATATGTAAGAAATTATTCCAAGTTATTTAAAAAGATTTGTCGTGAAGCTAAGACACTTTATTTAAAATCAAAAATTAAAAACAGTGACAATAAAATAAAAGCAACGTGGGATATTATAAACAATGAGACTGGAAGGGTCAAGATTAAAAGTAACGATTACACTCTTCAATTAAATAAAAAGATATTAAAGTCAGATTTTGAGGTTGCCACAGCATTTGAAAATTTCTTCACAGACATTCCAGTCTCAACCACTAAATCCCTCAACTCGTCCCCTATTGACGCCGAATCTCTATTGAAACAAAATGTCAATAGGTGTAACATTGAATTTAGTTTTAGTTATGTCAGAGATATTGTAAGAACTTTTAATAGTCTTAATTTGAAGAAGACTAGTGATCTTTGGGGCAATTCTGTTGTGATTACGAAATCCATAATCAACATAGTAGCACCTGAACTGGCAATGATTTTCAATAGATGCATTGACTGTGGTGTGTTTCCTGATGAAATGAAAAGTAGTAAAGTAATTCCGTTATTTAAATCAGGTAGCACATCTGACCCCACAAATTATAGGCCAATATCTGTGCTACCCACGTTTACTAAAATTTTTGAAAAATTAATTCTAGGTCAGCTTCAAATTCATTTTAATAACAATAAGCTGTTACATGAAAAACAATTTGGTTTTACTAGGGGTCGCTCAACTACCGATGCTGGAGTTGAGCTTTTAGATAGTATTTTTGATGCCTGGGAGGAGTCGCATGATGCTCTGGGAGTCTTTTGTGACTTATCAAAGGCTTTTGATTGCGTTTTTCATGAAACATTGATCAGGAAATTACATTACTATGGAGTTAAGAACACTGCTTTGGATCTCCTAACATCATATTTGAGTAATAGGATACAGAGAGTTGAGGTAAATGGAAAAGTTTCTATGGGTTCAGTGGTCACAATGGGAGTGCCGCAAGGTTCAATTCTTGGTCCATTCCTTTTCCTTGTATATATTAATGATTTGCCATACATTATGCAAAATAATGAAGAGATAGTGTTATTTGCTGATGATACATCACTTATTTTTAAACTTAGACGACAACAATCAAATAATGACGATGTAAATAACGCTCTCTCTAAAGTAGTTCAATGGTTTACTGCTAACAATTTACTGTTAAATGAAAAAAAAACAAAATGTATACGATTTTCAAGACCGAATGTAAAACAAGTTAAACCTAACATATGTTTGAATGGAGAAGAGTTGGATCTTATAGATAACACCGTATTCTTAGGCATAACCTTAGACTCTAAGCTACAGTGGGGCCCACATATAGGTCAGTTGTCGAATAGACTTAGCTCTGCAGCGTACGCGGTTTATAAAATTCGTCAGTTAACTGATATAGATACGGCCAGATTAGTATATTTTAGTTATTTCCACAGCATAATGTCATATGGCATTTTATTATGGGGCAACGCAGCTGACATTCAAACTGTGTTTGTACTGCAGAAGCGGGCTATTCGTGCAATCTACAGTCTTGGTTCAAGGCATTCACTGAGGGAAAAATTTAAAGAAATTAAGATAATGACTGTCGCATCTCAATACATTTATGAGAACTTGTTATATGTCAGGAAAAAGATAAATATGTTTTCCAAATTCAGCGACATTCATAAATTAAACACACGAAATAAAAACAAACTTGTTCTACCTTCAACTAGACTACAAAAAATAAGTAACTCCTACAAGTGTCAAAGCATACGTTTTTACAACAAAATTCCAGGCAATATTCAGGAACTAAGTATTAATAAATTCAAAGTATTTATTAAACAGAGCTTGTGTTCAAAAGCTTATTACACAGTTAAAGATTATTTAGCAGACAAAAATGCCTGGAATTGAGTTTAAAAATTATGAATTTTGACATTTTGAAATTAGTGACAAGATATTTTTATTTACATTTGTAATACTTATATTTTTACATTTTGACATTTTTAATTTGACATTTGTAATTTTATTTATTTTGTTTTGACATTGTTTGATTTGACATTGTTATTTTATTTATTTTCTTTTGACATTTAAAATTACTTAAGTAATATATTATTATTTTTAAACTGACATTCAATAATATTTTCTGACATTTTAAATATATGACATTTTATTGTTTAAATTTTTACTATTTTTAAAATTACTTAAGTAATATATTATTATTCCTGAATTGACATTCAATAATATTTTTTGACATTTTAAATATAATATGACATTTTATTGTTAAAATTTTATTATTTTAACATATTGTTTGCAACATGTATTTTACTATGTATTAGCTTGTAAAGTTGTGAGTATGATGTGGGCATTATTAAACATATAAACAAATAGTTGTGGCAACCTGTCTGATGGCTTAGGCTGACATGCTTATGCATACACCTTCTGATGGCGTGGAGGCATAGTGATACAGATCGTGCTGGCTCCCTCAATCAAGGTTGAGCCGTACGATTGCTGTTGAATGCGGGCCATCAGTGGGCCGAGTCAGTCAAAAGCGTCAGATGATTTCCTGCATTGTACTTGCATACTAAACCCTTTTTTTTGTCTGGACTTTAAAAGATGAAGAAAATACTAAACAAAATGAAGTGACAAAAAAAAAATGATGACTCTGAGTTTGTTTCGGCCTTTCTTCTCAAGAAGTCATTTAGCTAGGAAAAGCCGGCATCATCTAGAATAGGGTTTTGACATGTATAAGTGTTGTAAACAACCAAAATGCAGAAATAAATATGTCTTTATGTCTTTACACACGCATACACATACACGTACACACATGCGCGCACACACACACATTCACTTACACATCTCTTCACCACGCCCCCTCGTGGCCGGGTGGGCTTGGGCCCGTAGTAAACAGTCACGGGTAAGAGAAGTTGACCACCTGCGCTAGGACCTGCGCAGTCGAGCGCCATACGCGGGGATGACGGAGTCCTGGGGGGTTGAGCCGAGTGGCGCTGGCGGTAATGCGACCGTGAGGCAACACGCCCTCTTTGGTCCCGATTTCACGCTAAACGGTAGCCCCCGCTGTGAGCCGCAGCGGGGGAAATGGCCATCGTGTCCCGTCAGAGGGCCACAGGCTAGGGACGTGGGGTCCGCATCAGCAGTTGGAATTTATTTCGGCTGTTGATGTGGTGGGTGAAGGCTATACTGAAGGCGCAAGCTAGGGAAGACGGATGGAGTTGGTAACTCGGCTCCGACCTTTGACCCGAGCGGGCGCCCGATGTCGTGCTGTAAGCCAGCCTTGCGTTCCTATATCCCTCTGGTAATCCTAACGTCCGGTATGACGTTCCCTGTTGCGGGCTCCATGGAGGGTGGGAAGCCAGAGGGATGAAGTCTTTAAGTAAACGTATGGATACCGAAATCCTTTTTATTACCCCAACCGCGACGGGGACGGCGAAAGCTGTTCCCGCCGCCACAACCAAAACCATACAGATGGTCGACGCCGTGGCCCCGGCTGCAGGTGTCAAACCATCCCCCAAGGACGTGACTTCAGCGCTGGCTAACGCTAGTACTGGTCCCGTCCTTACAATCGTCAGCCCGTTTGAGATCAAGCGGGAAGATGACTCCTCCTTCGCGGGCTGGCAAGTGGTGAGTCACCGTAAGGGCAAGGGTAAGGGCAAGACCACCGGTCCTGTCCAACGCCCGCCCACCACACAACCGAGTGGCCCCGCTGCTACCAGTTCCACGAAGAAAAAGAGGAACAACAGAAGCAAGAGACAGCGCATGGCAATTAGGCGGAAGGCTGAACAAGCCGCTGCTACTGCCGGTGCTGCCTCCACTTAAACAGCTGAGCAGGTTGCCGTCGCAGGTCCCAGCAATGTGACCAGCGTGCAGCCCACGCTCAGTAGCGAGGGGTGCACGAAGGCCAGAGGCAGTACGGGGAAGCCGCCTGCCGCCAAGCGGTGGGCTGGCCACCCTGGACGGCATCCAGCCCCAGCACCACCGGGAAACGCGGCAGGTAAAACTGCCGAAAACAAGGAAAGAGGTGAGGCCAAACGTGCTCTCAACGAGACCAGCTCGCCTCGAGGGGAGCACAAGAAGCCCCGCCTCGACTCCTCCAGGATACAAGGTAAGTCCTACGCACAGGCCTCCAAGGCGTCCCTGGGTGTTGCAGTAACATGCAAACGCACAGGGAACTTGCCGAAGGAGTTGGTGGACCAGGTACTCCGGGAGCTCCAAAAGAAGATCCTGAGTGATGCCTGGTCGACCAAAACCCCCAAACGCCCCGCTCCAGCGTTCACCGGGAAACCCGTGCACGCGGACGGGGTCCTCAAACTTTGGTGCGCCGACGAGGCAACGCGTACCTGGCTGACGGAGGCAGTCTCTCTCCTGGTCCCACCACCGGGCTTCGAACTGGAGGTCAGGGGCCAGGAAGAGACCCCGAAGAGAGTGCGGTGTGGCATTGTCGTGCCCGACGAACAGGGGGTCTTAGACGACGTGCGCGACGTGGGTCGCGCTCTGGAGTTTCAGAACCCCTGGTTGGAGGTTGACAAATGGTCGATGCTGCACTCTGAAAGGCAGTCAGGTGGGTGGTTCCTAGTAGTGGGCGTCCCAGTAGAACAGGTCCCGATCCTGATGAAGAACGAGCGCCGCCTCGCGTTGGGGGTAGGTGCCGTCTACGTCAGGTTCCGGGACCCCTCAGGTAAGTTTGTCGACCATCCTCCGGACGACAACTCCACATGAGTCAAGCAGGACTCAAACACCAAGCCAGGGTGCGACGCAGAACCCGGCCCGTCAGAGCCGGCTGCGTCTGTCTCGGGGGCTGGCCCGTCAGCCGAGGGTAACTCGGAAGATGAGAGCCTGCTCCTGAGCCCGGTGCGGCGGGACGACGGGGTGGAGGCTGGCGACATCCTGGCCGGCCTAACGCAGCTGACGGTCGGGGAGGTGGGGACATCATCCAAAGATGAACCCTCTGCCTAGTGACGTCAGTTGCCTCCAAATCAACCTCCATCACAGCCAAACGGCCACTGCGCAACTGCGCAAATGGATGGAGGTCCAACAATCAGCCATCGTGCTCATCCAGGAACCTTGGATAAGGGGTGGCCTCATCAGAGGTCTCTCCAGCCTGGGAGGTAAGATTTATTCTTCAACTGACCACACACATCCAAGAACCTGCATACTGACAACTAAAAACATCAGAGCCCAAGTTCTAACGGAGTTCTGTTCCAGAGACATCACAGCGATACAAATTGAAATAACACAGCAGCCAAGGAGTATAGCGGTTGTTTTCGCATCGGTCTACATGCCCGAGGCCGAAGACCCGCCACCGTTCGACCTCACGCGTCTGGTTAACCAGTGCGAGAGAACCAAAACGGAGGTCGTAATAGGAACGGACTCCAATGCCCACCACCAAATGTGGGGCATGAACTGCAATAACAACACAGGTAAATCACTGGTTGAATACCTATTCACCACTAATCTTACCCTATTAAACACAGGTACGGAGCCCACCTTCGTCACAAGACGTAGTCAGACAATTATCGACTTAACTCTCGCAACAGAAGGAGCGGCTGAACGCATCAAGGGATGGCACGTCTCGAAAGAGGCATCGTGCTCAGACCACAGATGGATCAGCTTCTCTATGGAAGTCGTTATACAACCTACACAGCCACGCAGGAAACCACACAACACTGACAAAGCAAAGTATGTCCAATTACTTAAAGAGAAACTTACCCTTACTGCTACGCCGACGGTACTGGGTGACAATGAATAGATCGACGAGCAGGTATGTACACTGACGCAGTCGATGCTAGACAGCTACCACGCAGCATGCCCAGAAACCAATCTACCCTCAACCCCAAGTAAACAACCCTGGTGGGGCGCTGAGCTTGAACGCAAGCGCAAGAAGGTAAGAAGGGCCCTTAACAGGGCAATGAACACAAGCGCGGACGCAGATTGGGACGCTTATAAAGCGGCCAAATCAAGCTACAAGAAATGCCTCAGATTCAGACGCACCATGGGATGGCGAAAATTCTGTGGGAGCATTGAATCTTGCCAACAAGCAAACCGGGTAAGGAAACTACTGGCTCAGCAACCGATGGTTGCACCAGGTACTCTCCGTAAACCGGATAACACATACACCACATCGGAGGAGGAGACAAGACGCGTCCTACTAGAAACACACTTCCCAGGCTGCGTCCTCACCCCGGTAATAACGTGGCACAATACACCAACAGTGGCGACCGAACACGAGTGGAGACATGCAAACACCGTGGTCACAGAAGAAAAACTCCGATGGGCCATCGATAGCTTCCATCCCTTCAAATCAGCCGGACTGGACGGCATCTTCCCTGGGTTATTACAATGGGGGGGTGAACCGGTCCGCAAAAAACTTCTGGCAATCATGAGGGCTAGCCTGGCCCTTAGATATGTACCGAAGAATTGGAGGGAAGTCAAACTAATTTTCATACCAAAACCAGGCAAAACAGACTACACAAATGCAAAGTCCTTCAGACCAATAAGCCTGACCTCCTTCATGCTTAAAGCCTTGGAAAGGCTATGCGAGAGGGAATTAAGAAGTGGGGCACTTAAACACCTACCCATACATGCCAATCAACATGCATACAGCTCAGGGAAATCGACGGAATCAGCCTTACATCAGGTCGTGAACCAGATAGAAGCTGCTATACAACAAAAAAGCATCTCTCTGGGCACCTTCATTGACATAGAAGGAGCCTTTGACAAGACAAACTTCTCCAGTATAAGCAACGCCCTAGCCAGACATGGTGTGGATCAGATGCTCATACAGTGGATCCAAAACATGCTCAGCAAAAGAGTAGTGCGCCTGCACGGCGACTCCCAGACAGCCTTGATAACTAAAGGTTGCCCGCAGGGCGGTGTACTCTCCCCGCTATTGTGGAACTTAGTCATCAATGTGAACTCATAGACAAACTCAACGCGAGATATTTTTACACAATAGGATATGCAGATGATCTGACCATTCTCACCTCAGGTAAGGTAACTAGTACAGTGTACGACCTTACTCAACAGGCTCTACGCATAGTAGAGTGGTGGTGTAATGAGTACGAATTATCAGTAAACCCGAACAAGACCGAACTAGTTATGTTCACACACAAACGCGCGCTGGGTACTTACCGACTGCCCAGGCTATTCAACACAGAGCTCAAGCTGTCCACCGAGGTAAAGTACCTGGGAGTCACTCTTGACAGCAAATTGACATGGAACAGCCACATGGAAAATAAGCTCAATAAAGCCAGCATCGTCTTCTGGCAGTGCAACAAGATGATAGGTAAACCATGGGGCCTATCCCCCAAAATTGTCTTATGGCTCTATAAGACAATAATACGTCCGATGATAAGCTACGGCGCAGTAGTGTGGTGGCCTCGGACCAACCTAACAACGGCCGCCAACAAGCTTCAAAAGCTTCAAAGACTTGCATGCCTAGCGGCCACGGGCTGCATGAAAACTACACCTACAGCGGCACTCAAAGTGTTGCTGGTCTTGCCTCCATTGCACCTGTTCATACAACAGGAAGCAACGATGTCGGCGATCCGGCTAAGAGCTCTGAAGCTCTGGAAAGACACTAACACACCGCACACTAGCAACTTAAACACATTCTTTAAAGAAGTTCCTCTCACATAAGCCATTGGCGACCGAATACCGAAACAATTTGTTTTCGATAAGAAATACAAAATCCAACTGTACGAGGATCTACACGAGGGAGCGGTTGGCCACAACGAGCTCACGATCTTCACAGATGGGTCTAAGACGGATACAGGTACGGGTTCAGGAGTATTCTCCGAGGACCTTAACATCAACATCGCAGCACCGCTGGGAGCCTACAACACGGTCTACCAGGCCGAATGTTTTGGCATAATCCTAGCTGCCACAGCAATCATGGCACGTGAGGTAAGGGAACGATCCATTAGGATCCTCTCAGATAGTAAGGCTGTCCTCTCAGCCCTCAAAAGCCATACTATCACCTCGGCACTCACGCTTGAATGCCACCAGAAACTAACAGAGGTAGGTAAACACAACAAATTAACACTGCAATGGATCAAGGGCCACAGTGGCTCAAAAGGGAATGACGCAGCCGACGTACTTGCCAGAAGAGGGGCCACTTTAGAGGTGGTGGGACCCGAGCCCATTATTCCCCTCCCTTCTGGTTTTTATCGCAACCTGGTAAGGAATAGGACCAGGACCCAACACAACCAGTCCTGGATTGGTATTGAAACATGTAGGCAGGCCAAGGAGGCTCTTCCCGCAGTAGACGGTAAGATAGCCAAACAAATCCTCCGGCTGTCCAAACAACAACTGCGGACAGTCACGGCCGCCTACACAGGACACGGATTCTTTAATAAACACCTATTTACTATAGGTATCACCGACAGCCCGCTGTGCTGGGCCTGTATGGCAGCAGACGAGACGGCAGTCCACCTGCTCCTCGACTGCCCTGAGGTCGCACAGTACAGGCAGCAGTACCTGACGAGATACAGCACCCTGAGGGAGGCAGTGGGCCACATCAAGAGTCTGCTGGCCTTCCTCGAAGAGCTGGGGTGGCTCGAATGAAGACACCATTCCCACCTGCACGCAAAATACACGCCAAGACGTGGAGTTGCGGAAACAGCCCGTGCCATCAAGTATCAAGTATCAAGTACAGGCAAGAAATAAGAAGAAAAAGATAAGGAAACATTACATTGCAACAGAAATCGTCAATCACCAAAGAAAGTGGCACATAAGATTTTTTTAAGTTTGCTGTTACTATTTGTGAATAAGTCTAACGGCCATTTTCAATATTCGAACTATAGATAGATCTGTAGATTTTAGATTCGTGTTTGACATATTTTGTATGGAGCTTATGTCAAAAACGAATCTATTTACAGATCTATCTATAATTCGAATATTGAATTCCGTAGTTAATCAGCACTCCAGCATGCCGCATTGAATGTACGACTCGCTCGAATAACAAATGAGTTTTGTTTGTAGGTTGTATTCGCTGTTGGTGTGTTCAGCAATTGTGGTTTGCGCAGAAATGCGGATGGCACTCGCAGCCCTATTTTGCTCACCAATTCGCTTACATCTATCGACCCATTCGCGACACTTAATAATAACGACAGGTCCGCAATATTTCTTCTTTGTTGCAGCGGTAGAAGATGACATTTTTTACACCTGCTGTAATAGTTTGGTAAATAGCAATTAGATCGATATTGAATGTACCCCAGAAACTTTCTCTGTATGGCCTCTAAGCGATTTATACCTATAGATGTTGTAATTGGGATTCCAGACCTGAGAGGCATATTCCAGGTGACTGCGGACGAAGGAACAGTACAAAATTTTAATCGTTTTAATGTCTTTGAAATCTGCACAGTGAGTATGAACCGATTCGTATAAAACAAACACTAAATGTTATGTTAGACATACCTCAGTACATCAGTGAAAACTGCATTCAAATCCAATAAACCGTTTTTGAAATGAGCGTGCACAAACGCACAGACAAACAGACAAAAATTCTAAATATGTTTTTTTTGGGTTCTCTTCTATAAATGATTGAATAAAAATGATTTTCTTCTAAATGTCTCCCACGTACAGACAGCAATCACTTACAAATGTATTATATGTATGGATTATTATGTAATTTGTGTGTGTTGAGTGGCACAACAATAAATGTTTTTCTTTCTTTCTTTCAAGCGTTCAGATGACTCTGTGATCTTTTGATCGCAACTGGGACAACGCTAGGACGCCCGGAGCCATTTACCTATCAGGCAGCTGACATGACAAATGCGTTCATCTTTTGAGGAATCCCATTTTTTGTGTGCTGAATACAGAATGATGTGGGTGGGTAAATAAAGACTAATACATTTTGGCACAATCTTTATTTACAGAAATAAAACACTTTTGCGCTTATATTTAGTACATCAAATGTTAGCGATAAAAATAGTGGTGAAAATCTATGTATTTTATTAGATATAACTTTATAAGATTTTAAACTTTCGCGATTTGTATACATCAAACAATATTATTTTGCGGGTCTTAGTCGCGATAATGGACTGATTTAAAGGCATAAATACCTCTGTTATTCTCCTACGTTTCTACCGACTTGCAACGGTCGTGGTCGCAGAGGAACAGCCCCTCCTTATCGCGACTAAGACTCGCTAAATAGTATTGTATGATCTATTAGATATATTGCTTTTTTAGTATTTTCGTGAAATAATATAAATTTATTCAACATTATTAATATTAAGTACACAATTTAATATACAATATCGTAAGTGCAAAAAAACCCCATTTATCATCAAAATATTCTAATCCCCTGAATCACGTCAATTTTGCTTATCAAAACTCATACATAGTCTCCGACGGGCATACATTACCTCCGCTTTATAATTTCGTATATTATAGTAAGTACATACCTAATTCAGATTATTTTCTTCTTCGAACACATCTTACTTTAGTCTATTAGTTAATAAAAAAATATGAAAAAAGTATATACTTAAATACTCGTGCTGAATTAACAACACGCTGTATGTTACGTAGCTGTCAGATTGACATGGATTTATGTACAGGTTGTTGTTTTATTTACCTACGTGACGTCATCGTTGTCGATTTTATAGTTATTATAAATAAGTTGGTTAGCCTCATTATTATTACAAAGAGAAGAGCTAACACTATTCTTATCGTTGATCAACATACTGTTCATTTTCTTCGGCGTCTCTTGCCTCCATCGATCGCTGCAAAGACTGGTCGTTTCCGTTGCGTAGTAACTACACCTTCTAGTTCTCCTGTCCAGTCTGAAAATATACATAACTATTATAAGTGGTCATGAGGACGGCTGTACGGATCTATAGATGGAAGTTTGTTAGTCTTTCACTCATAAAGTATCGAACAGATTTTGGTGTAATCAAGTGTAAATATAGCTTATATATCAGAATTACATATTGTTTGTCTTTGTCATAGTTGACACAATACCATTTATTAAGACGAAGTTTGGGCTTGAAAGACAAATCAGAGCACATAGGTACGCAAAATAAAAAAAATGAAAATTCGTTCGCCGTTATCGAAATCAATATGTAGGAATATAATATAGGTACAGTGTTTTGATATGCATTTGCAAGAATGTTTTCAGGGCTACTAGAACTGCACACAAAAATAAACTCACTAAAACTTAAATTTTGTTTTCGTAATCATGTATTATAAAAATCAACTCGGTGTATTGACCGCCGGTGCCACTCAGCTGATCGCCGCGAGCTCGCATTCCAGGTATCTAACACATACAGCACACGTACCTACCGCGCAGTCTTATTCTGCACTTTTCAACAGTTTATTCCGATTTACTATCTTCAAATGCCTCCTTTATGCTGATGATCAGGTAATACTTGCCTTCAGCGGAGGAGTTGCAGGAGATGGTAGCAATCATGCATGGTGCTTTAGGGAGGAAAGGAACGAAAGTGAATGTGAGCAAAACGAAAGTTATAGTTTTTGAAAAGGAGGAATGTGTTACGGCTTGTAATGTTATGATCGATGGACAACGAGTGGAACAAGTGAATGATTTTGTGTATTTAGGTACGCTGTTTACTAGGAATCGTAAGAATGAAGAAGATATTGAAAGAAGAGTTAATGCAGGTAATAGGGTGAATGGAGCTTAGAAGGCTTTTATGAACAGTCAAAACGTGTCCAAAAAGGAAACGTTTGGCTGTACATGTGCTGTGTGTAGTACCTACACTTATGTATGGTAGTGAGAGTTGGGTATGGCAGAATAGACATGAAAGTAGAATAAATGCCGTAGAAATGAGAGCACTGAGAAGTATGTGTGGAGTGTCTTTGAACGACAGATTAAAGAATTGTGTGATAAGAGAGTGTTGTGGGGTAAAAGAAGATGTAGTGACAACTATTGAGAAAGGTATGCTAAGATGGTTTGGACACATGGAGAGGATGGATGACGAAAGACTGACCAAGCAGATATATAAGGCAAGTGTGGATGGGACAGGACGAAGGGAAAGACCTAAGCGGACGTTCTTTGACCAAATTGGAGACATCCTAAAAACAGGACAGGTTAGAAGTACCCTGAACAGAAGAGCATGCATGAGGAATCTGATGGGAGTGAATGAAGCAAGAGAGGTATGTCAGGATCGTTGCAAATGTCGTGCCGTAGTCTCTGCCTACCCCTCCGGGAAACAGGCGTGAGTCTATGTATGTTTGTATGTACTATCGAAGTAACATTAAATTAAAATAGGGTCTTATATTATAGCACACTGTTTGAGATAATTTTAGGTGAATAAGTATTGTATCACTAAAATATTTTGAAAATGCAGAACAACACATTGAATTTATTAAGATGTTTTCCAGGTCAGAAAGATTATATTCTGTGCTTATGATGATATATATTATTAAGGTTATTCACCTGTTCCTCCTGTCATGTATCTCGGACCGTACCCTGACAAGATGTCCTCCATCCGACGTGTGGTTGACCATGGTCTCCCTCACGCTGGACGTCTCGCGGTAGCCACTCTTCTTGCGTTCAACCTTGCCGCAGCACAAGGTTTCTGTGAAGGCGATTCTGTACCTGTGGGATAAACGGTCTTTTCATAAACTTATTTCATGTTAAAGTGAGCTATCTCTTATATAATTTTGGCAACCAAGATTAACGCCTTTTTGTTTTCTATACAAACCCTGTGTTGCGTCGTTTGCAAACACACAACCAACAGGCTTTAAGAACACCTAGACTCGAAACAATAATTTGTAGATCACATAAAGTGTTGTCTTATGAAGGAATCAAATCCACTACACTTAGCGGCAAGGTGACCACTTAGGCCACTTCATATTCCGTGCAGTCACATATTACATTTGCATCATCAAGAGGTTATAAAGTGAATTCTCTCTGTTGTCAGCGCTAGGTTATATAGTACATTGTTAGAATCATAGCTGTGCCTTTTTATGTAGACTATAGAATATAGGTGGATGTATTTATGAAAAACTAATAGCGAAAAAAGCTAGCAGTGAGAGGTACTCCCTTCATCATCATCAGCCTTTAACAGTCCGCTGCTGGACTAGGCCTCTCCTTTGAAAGGAGGAATTGGCCTACTATACCACGCTGGCCAATCGGGTTTGTATCAAGTTTTCCTTCTCCTACAATGCTGTTCTCTACATAATATACCTACTCCCTCTGTCGGCTCTTATGACACCCATGGGATGATATGGGGTGGTGATATTCCGTATTCTTAATCCATCACCACCCGGACAACGGACACGGTACTCCCTTACTGACTATTTAATCCAGAATAGGAACAATTTTAGTCTGGATATAATTGGATTTCATTTTACTCCTCGACTATTCTTTGAATGTTACTTCCTTAAATCACATGAGGCCGCATTTGGACGAGCATTTAAGCCACCGGGTGGTTACAAAGCACAGCTTCGCATATCAACAATTGCTTCAGACATTTGCATGTTTAAATCTTGAGCCAAATCACACAAGACGTTATTTATTGCGTCCATAACTTTCGCTTTGAAGTTCGGGCTCCATATTTTGTGATGATATGAAAGAATACTAGCTTTTCCACAGGGACGCTAAGCACTAAAAGGCCAGCCAATTCGAGTCTAACTAAGACTGTCAAACTATAACATACTTTCAGTTTAGATTGTTTTCCGGGATATATTTAGTACATACATATACCACGTACCTACCATTGTGTTATGGATCCAATATTTCGGCACTGTTGCATTGCAAGCACCTAGTTCACAGATGTACGGTAACATCAGTTCCAAGGTATTTATCCCAAAAGCGCAAAACTAATAAAAGGAACCACAATCATCATCATCAGCGTGGCATGGTCCACTGCTGTATATAGGCCTTTCCAATAGCACGCTACTGAGCCTGATTTTCCGCTCTTCGTGTCCAGGTGCTGCCAGACATTTTGCGTATATAGTCACTCCTCCTAGTCCAAGGGCGTCCTACACTACGTGTGCCCAGGCGCAGTCTCCACTTCGGTCGTTGTGACCACGAAAGTTTAAATAAAACGTACCTGTGACTCATAACATTGTACAGTATGGGGTTGACAGTCGCCGATATGTAGTAGAACGCTCCAGCCACGTAGAACAGGTACTCGTTGATGGTGTGGTAGTGAGGTGACGACGTCCCGTAGATGAAGAACAGCCGCTGGAAGTGGAACGGAGCCCAGCACACGAAGAACGCCACCACCACAGCAGCTGGGGGCGAAGAAAAGGTTTAGTCAGATAATATAAAATACTTTGAGGCCTTCAGACATGTGGAAGAAAGACGGGTCCAGGTACCGGTGTTACACCAACTAGAGGGAGGACGCTCTAACCTAGCCTAGGCTGTCTAGGTGATCCCCCCCGTGGGATCTCCATCTTGTCATGGTGGGAGGGCTCAGTAACCATGGATTGGTCACCCGCGGTAAATTTAAGAGGGATCCAGCAGGCGACGCTCCGCGTGGGCTTGGAGGGGCCTGCGCAGGATGCGTCCAACGGTGCGGGTGGGGGGGACAGTTCTGTCTGTCCCTCGCAGTCGGGTGCGGTCGCTGGAGGAGAGGCGTGTCGGTGTTGCGTTGCCACACGCTCTATCTCCCGCGACCAAATGGGGGCGCACCATTCGATGCGTCGCGGTGGGGCCGCAGAGGAAGAGGAGATGCGATGTTGCGTTGCCGTCCTCCCTATCCTCGGCGGCCGCTGGGTGTTTGGGCGGCGGAGCCCAACACCTTAATCCGCCGCCAAGGGGTTTTTGTTCGGGGCCCGCCTAACCATCTGGCGGGCCAATGCCCGTCGGAGGGTGGCGACGAATGCTTCGGCGATGCCCTACCCTCCGACACACGAGTGCATGAGGAAGTCGAGGTGGTTTTTAGTTGAAACTCCACATACTCCGGCTCTCATTTCCCCCAAGAGTCGGAGATCCGAAGTGATAAAAAAAGGCTGCCTAGGTGATCGTATCTTGTGTACCGTGGCCCGAAGGAAGTTTCAAACGTGTATTTTTTGCACACCACATGTGGTAGAATATGCTGAACATGTATAATAAACTACTATCTGTTTATCTTGACCATATTCTAGCAAATAAAGATTATTATTATTATAATTATAGAAGTTGTTGAAAATTTTGATGTGTGGTACATAATAATATTATGTGAGAACTTAAATAGCGTGATTTAAGATCTATTGCCACCCGTTAGATGTCGCCAGTGTTAATTGATTTAGCCATTCAAGATAATATTGCTTCGGTTCTATGTAGCTAACTGTTCTCGTAAAAGTCAATTTGTCATTTTCTTACTCTGACTGTATTACAGTGATTTGAGGATATATGGTCTTGATGTTGAACCACCCTTAGACACAGCACAACCATCTTTAGATTAAAATGAAAACCCAGTGCCTTTGTTAGGATTTAATCAAGTTTTAAATGTAATCTAAACAAAGGATAACTACATACTCCTCTGTAAGCGGTTCTTCAAAAAATAACCACAAACATGGCATAGATAATATAATATACCGCCAAAGGCTATGCAAAAGCAGGTAGGTAAATCTGAATTACTTAATTAAAATGTCAAAAATATATGCTGCCAGTTGCGTTACACTGAAGAAAATAAGTTACAATAATAATAATATTCTACTACATACACACATCACCATCTAGTCCCAAGCTAAGCAGAGCTTGTGTTATGGGTACTAGATAATGGATAAACATACATACTTATATACTTTTTTGTATATACATACACATTATACATAGTAACACCCAGACCAAGACAAACATCCCATGTTCATGCACAAAAATATTTGACTTGAGCGGGAATCGAACCCGCGACCTTAATCATAATCATAATCATTTATTGCTGAACATAGGTACATAATTTTATACATTGCAAGATGTTGAATGAATGCGCAGTTCACTATGTTCTACCACTATAGGCATGCAAAGTTTTTAATAAAATTCAATCATTTCATCAATAATAATCATAAATTGCTTTTACATAGAATATAAAAATAGAGTATAAATATAAAAAAAGAAAAATATGAGAAAAATAAATGTCATTATCTATTAATATTATTATCATTTAAATATTCGTTAATTGAGTAGTATGTCTTATTTACTAATATGTCATTTACTTGTTTTTTAAATATTTTTATATTATCGCTTTCTAAAACACATGATGGTAGTCTATTATATATTTTGGGTGCCATACCTAAAAAGTTCCTATTATAAACCGATTTTTTATGTGGTCTGAACCGTATCTTATTTCTATAACGTACGCTACGAAGCATGTCAAATAAATTAAAATTGTTTTTTATAAATAAGACTACTTCTAATATAATATAGGCAAGGCACTGTCAATATACTTACCTAGACTCTTAAAATATGGTTTACAGCTGTGTTTTTTATGCCACATAAAGCTCTTAAACATCTTTTTGAGACCTAAAGACAATGTTCACATTTGTGGAGTTGCCCCAAAATATCAAGCCGTAACGTAAAGTAGATGTGACATATGCGTGATATGCTGTAATTAATGTTGTATGATTAACTTTTTGTGATAGTTTATGTAGAGCATATGAATATTGACTTAGACGTTTACATACACTATCAGTGTGACTTTTCCAAGAGAAGTCTCTATTGAGTTCAAGCCCTAAAAAATTTGTAGACGTAGTTTCTAAAATTATTTTGTTGTCGTATCGTATGTCAAGTTTTCCATGGTTAGTTTTTTGTTCAAATGTCATGATTTTGGTTTTGTCAAGATTAATTTTTAAATTATTGGATTTCATCCAGTCTATTAATAGTCCTAGGCAGTTATTTATTTCTCTTTCGAACGTCATGATATCATTATTACCACAAAAAACTACAGTGCTGTCATCCGCAAATAATACCATTTGATGATTTGTTACTATAGGCATGTCATTGATATACACAAGGAACAGCAAAGGTCCTAATATGCTCGCTTGCGGTACGCCGTAATTAGTAGACCTTTGAGAAGATACATAACTTTGCTCTGTTTTTGAATGAACACAAAGTTTAGTTATTTTCGTAATTTGTTTCCTGCCTGACAAGTATGATTTAAGAAGGTTGAGTGCATTACCTCTAATCCCATACCTTTCCAATTTATTTAAAAGTATTGAGCGATCCACGAAATCAAAAGCTTTACTCATGTCCATGAATAAAGCTGCTACAGGACATCGTCTATCAACATTTGAAATAACTTTTTCATATAACTTAAAAATAGCCATGTTGATGTTCTTGTTCTTTTTAAAGCCATACTGTTCCTCGGTAAAAATATTCTTTTGCTCAAAAAATGAGTTTAGTGAATTATAAATTACTTTCTCTATTATTTTAGAAAATATAGAAAGCAAGGCAATTGGTCGATAGTTACCAGGTTCCTGTTTGGTGCCTTTTTTATGTAGAGGCTTTATAACAGAAAGTTTAAGCCGTTCCGGAAATACACCTGACTCTATGCTCAGATTAATAATGTAACTCAGCACTGGTGCAATGCTAACTGCTACTGTTTTAATTATACCAGTTGTAATGTCATCAAAACCAGAACTACTGGTATTATTTAATGAGTGTATGATTTTAATAATGTCATTAGGAATTGTCGGAATTATGAATAGACAGTCACGATTAATGTCAAATTTTAAATTATTATTTATGTTATTAATGCTATTTGATTCAATTTCGTCAATAAAAAAATCATTAAATATTTGAGCGATTTCATTTGGATTAGTACTAACTTTATTGTCTTTTATAACTGACTCTATTCCTTCTACCGGCTTATTCCTTTTGCATTCATTTATTATTTGCCATGTCGCTTTATCCTTATTTGAAGCATTATTTATAACGTTGTAATTGTGAGATTTCTGAGTTAGTCGGATTATTGTTTTTAGTCTGTTTGAATAAGTTTTTAATATTTTTTTATTTTCATGACTAGGGTTTTTTCGGAATTGCCATAACATTTGACGTTTACGTTTATAGCATAATTTTATACCCTTGCTAATCCATTTTGCCTTTTTACATGCCTGTACTTTGATTTTATTATTTGGAAAACATAAGTCATAATATAGTTTGAAGCTGTCATGGAATTCATTAAATGCGTCATTGGGGTCATTACAGGAATAAATATCATTAAATGTCAAATTTTGTAAGCATTCCTTGAATTTTTCAATATTTTCATTACAATACTTACGTCTAAATATAAACCAGTATGGGAGTATACAGGTCTTTTTTACAGGACATTTAAGCAGTTGAGCAGTATGATCTAACATTGCAAGCTCTGCAATTTCACATTTGCTGCCTCTAACATTGTGAATTATGTTATCGATACAGGTACCGCTACAAAGTCGTGTTGGTGCCCGTACACCCATAGTTAAATTATAGCTATGTAATAGATTTTCAAAGCATAGGCTGCTGTTGGTTTTCTTTAAGATGTCTATATTGAAATCCCCGCATAAAACAACTTTCTTTTTATTCTTTAGACATAATTCATTTAAAATAAGATCTAAACCATTTAAAAACGCATTCACAGAGAGCTTATCATATTTAGGTGGTCTATATATACATACAACTATCAATGAAAACCTTTGAAGCTCCACTGCGCAATATTCTATGAGGTGGGGCTTGCAAAATTTTGTGAAATCAATTTTTTGGCCCTTAATACTATTTTTGAGCAATATACAACAGCCTCCATTTCTATCATCTCTAGCAAAATACGTATGAAGAGTATAATTCAATAAAGATAAATGTACATGATCCCCATTTTTCATGTTTGTTTCTGTCACACATACAACATCTATGGATTTACCTTCATCCAAAAAATTATTTAGGTGAATGCTTAGTAAGTCTGATTTATTGATTAGGCCATTAATGTTTTGGTGCAATACACAAATATGTTCACAGACGAAAAAGATCATTACGTGTTGTAGAACTTTGATTACAGTTTGGTTCAGATAGTTGTACTTTATTTTCTATTGTCAAAGTGGAATGATTATCAACTGGTTTAAAAAAATCTAGTATTGTCTTCTGATAAGAACCCTTTTTTCGAATCTGTACATTATTTTGTTCATTATACAATTTACAATGCCAGTGTCTACTGCTAAGAAAATTTTGCTTATATTTTAAATAATCAATTTCAATATTCAATTTAAAACCCAGCTGATTTAAGAAAGTTCGATTATTTAGTCGATAAGAGCTTTTATAACTATAAAAATTATTTGCGTCAATAAATTTACAGTTTGAGTAACTTTGAGCTAAAACTTTAAGGCTTTGATTTAACATATTTTCATTTAAATATTGGTTCCTTTGAACACTGAGTAAATAAATTTGTTGACACATTTTTAAGTTATTGAGTGCTACACATAATTCCTTATACAAATAAGAAGGATTTTTATCATTTGTTCCAACAGACAGAATAACTATGTCTTCATCGTTAATTGATTTAAAAGTTTCTGTATTGCTACATAGGATTTGTGAAGACGGCGCGCCAGGTTTGACTAGGGCCGAAACAGAGTAGCAATCATTCCAAGTGCTCTTCCTTCCATTTATTAAGACTTCTGAAAGTCCTCGAACTTGTTCATCTCCTAGTATTAAAATTTTCGGTTGAGTGGGCACCTTATCTGCTATATCATTGTTTGTTACCGTTCGTTCTTGATTAGCTATATTAGTGTTGTCTTCTTTTATGTTATTATTATTCATCAGTGGCGTTTTCGTTAGGTTTTCATTAGTCTGAACTCTGTCTGACTTGAACTCCGTAATTCCGGCATCACTATTCTCATTTTCAAAGTCCAATGTTTTTCTACATTGCTTTTTCTTCCTTTTTCTACGCGAAGAATTAGTGTGAGGAGTGCTTCTACATATAGTTTTCAAATATGTAATTTTTTTCTGCTGTTCTTGAGTGAGTTTACTAAGTGAGCTATTCTCAAGTAATAATTCGTCGATCTGTTGGTGAGCGCTATCTAGTTGGTCAGTGAGTGACTTTATTTGTTCCCGTAAGATTGTTAAATAGTCGTTGTCATAGTGTATGTCTTGCTCAGGTAAAGTATCTGCAATTGATTCATCTGATGACGAATTACTTGTCAAACATAGCCGGTCACATGATATTGCTGACTTGTTTTTCTGGCGGAATGTTACATTTTCGGAACTCATTTTATAATAAGGAAATAATTCTTCTAAATCAAATTTATATTTGTAGATTGGTATACTTTATAATTTCTTTACTTAATTCTACCGAAGTAAAATTATTGCTCTGGTATCCCTGATGACAGATTTTAGTTCAACTATTCACCACTTATAGTAAAATGGCGCTACTTGACATAGGTATGACATTTATTTGACGTAAATGACATGTAGATGACGCCAATGACATTTAGATGACACAATTTTAGTTACTGCTATCGGCCGCTTGGTATGGTAATGGCAGTAGTTGTTCTTAGTTTGACGTTTGTCGTTTAGTAGCTATTGACCGCTTGGGGCAATAGTGGCACTAGTTGTATGATTTTAAATCAAATAATTTTCTTAACGTTTCACTTTTAATAAGTTCAATGTTTTTATTGTGTGTTACTAGGTATTTTAAGTATTTACCGCTTTTGATTGTGTATATTGGTTTGCATGGTTTATTTCGTCAATGCACATTGCGAAGCAAAATTGTCGTAACTTTTTTATCATTAACATTTGAAGTCAGACGTGAGTCAGACCATATCAATAGATAAACCATACTCCATGGTGTGATTAAAAGTGATCTGTAACACATACCTTTTCTCTGAGTTAAAAATACAACTCCCGAACTAGAAATAAATTATGTGACAAAACATAATTTATCACACATAGTGTTGTCTCCATTGGGAATTGAAGCTACGACATTCGGCATAGACAACGACGAGGCGACAGTTTTAAATCACTAAGCCTTACGTGCAGTCAAATATTAATATAATTGAAAATCAGTTTAAAACTTCGTAACAAAACACTTAAGTAGCTATTAGTTAACAATGCATAAACTGACAGGTTTTTAGATAATGTATTTAGACGCAAAGTTAATTTATTACTTAAAAACTATTTAAATATTTTGTTAGTTTAGAGTTAAAGTGAATATTTAGCAATGTTTTCGTTTCAATAAGATAGTACAAAGGGAAATTTTGTGTTTACTAGCCGTGACCCGCGAATTCACGAAATACGATACCAAAACCGATATCGTTAAGTTAGGTATATACAACTGAGGCTGAGGATATCTATCCTACACCTGGTGATATGACACTAACGATACTATTCTGAATCGCTATTAAAATTCTCATGCGATTATTATACACTAAAGTTTTTAACTACTTTCGTCTGATTGCAATCAACCAGCACGATCACCTAGGATGCTCTAAGGACCCTCCATCTAGTTGGCGCCTACCCTATTATCTAATCCAACACATTATGACGGCAACTTTATTCGCAACTTTACTTCGTCCGATTGCTGCAGTAAACATTTTAATTCTGGAAAATCCAGTTCAAGTCCATTAACGAACGTTCATCATATCCCCCTCTCTTTTTCACCCTTCTGCAGCCATTGAAGTTCTGTATCTGGCAGATGTAAGTAAGGAAGGAACGAGATTCACGGAAAGTTTCGGATTAACTACGCCAAGACGCTGGATGCGGCTTAAAAAGTAAAAGATATAAAGGAATTTTGTTACTAGTGGTGGTGGAAGCAATTTCAAAAATATCTCGCTGCTAAGTGTGTCGCCTATGTGGCCATGGCTTAAAGTTGTGTGAATAAGGTAACAATCATACAAAAGATAATAACTGAAGTTCCTGGAATTACACGGTTAATGAGATATTTAGTACGAAATATCTTACGAAAAATTGCTTTAGTCGTTTAGAAATAGAAGTTTAAAGGAACGTAGACACATCGCGTTATTAATATAAAACCTTAGGTATGAGTTTATTTTATAAACGTTGATTTTTTATTTCTCCAACTGTATTTAACACGTGGAAGTAATAAAAACCTAAGGACATCATTTAAAGTATGTAATAACTAATAAGTTTTTTTTCTTTCACCATACCTACTTTACCAAATATACAAATCATTCGTAAAATACGTTCAAACTCGTAGCGACAATGTAACAGACTTCTTTAAGCTCACCAATATTGTCTCAATGCCAAGTGCCCCACATTATCTAGATAAACTTTTATGAGTATAGCCCATTAGCACCACGAGCGGATATTACGCCTAAAGGATTGTCTCTATGTAGACTCTCATGTGTCTAATTAGTTGTAACGGCCCGGTCACGACCTACAGCGGCGGGCGGCAGCGGCAGCGATTTTAATTATGTTTATTTTATTTACGTTTATTTTATTGCGTCACTGACGTCACTTGGGGCAGGCATTGAAAACTAGCAAGTCGTTAACGTCACGAACGACGCAACGCTGAATGTCTGCCTCATTGTCACATCGGCGGCGTACAGTTAGTTATTTTTTATATGTGGGTATGACTAAAATTGTCGTAGGAAATGTATGCCCGTATTGATATGATTGTGTTCCTACCTACTATATTTACATGTACCTATTTACTTATTATGTACCTAATAATTATGCGCTGTTATGGTGTGATAATAAACGAATTCTAATTCTAATCATAAACAGAGCGCGCTTTACTTCGCCGCGGGCGGTCGCGCTCCGTGGTCTATGTCACGTCAGAGTAAACGCGCATCGCAATCGCTGCCGCTATTGCCTGCCGCTGTAGGTCGTGACCGGGCCGTAAGGACAGGATCAAGGTAGAAGCTGTCTACAATTAGCCAAGTTGTCCGCCAGACAGTTTTGTGCCCAAGGGTATAAGGAAAAGTAATTTCGGTTGTGTTCCGTGAGATAAGAGCAACATAAAAAGTAGAGGTAATTGTCTTTTTGTATAACTTCACTAATGACAGTAATAAATCTTTTCAAAATAATAAGGAAACAACATACATTGCTGTTTTTCACCTGAAAAATGAAACGAAATTTTCTATTTATTTTCGCGCATTGAAATACCATGAATTTCTTGTTTTGGTAACAGCAACGAAATAAATGACAGTCCAAATGGTAAATTTCAACCGTTACGGAGCTCAATAACATAAGATACCATGCCAATAAGGACCCGCACAAATAAATATTGTTATTTAAGAACTCTTTTAATAAAGATATACCGCTGCTTATACATTATATATAGTGTATTATTTACGGCAACCATTTATCCTACTACTATAATTTACATGGACGCGAAATGTTCGTGAGGATTGATGAATATTTATTACGCTTTCACGCAAAAACCAATGAACGGATTGCAATGTGCAATAATATAGCATAAGCACTATAATAACACATAGGCTCCTTTTTGTTGCGATATTTCACACCCAATGCGGGCGGAATAAATTGTCTACATAAAACAATGAAATAGATCTTCTCTACATATAAAAGGTTCAAATGGCTCGTATTTCTCAAATCAAACATCGTATGGCACACTTTATTATACCGTGTACGGGTAACCCAATACCAGTGGCACGGTAATATAATCTAACAGTATTGTATGTAACTCGGCCGTCTTCGTGAGCTATATACCTACAGACGCGCCGACACGCTGCGGCACGATCGCGGCTGTGTGTACTTTTTTTTTTTATTTGGGACAAAAAAACAGTTATACATTGCAGTCTTTATAAATAATTTAGCACTTAAATATTAAAGATGTATAACCCACACCATTGTCCATGAAATTACACTTGAAGTAGAGAAGATAACGGACGTGTAATGCAGAAAAGAAAATTATATTGTATCTAAGTTATGAAGGATGTATTTACATTATTGATCAGCAAGAAATTCGGATGCATATTTTTTGAATTTAGAATGAGTGAGAGCGAATATGTCTAAATTCATGAAATGTGAGTTGTACGTAGTCAATAAACGGCGAAGAGGCGCACGCTACCTAAAGCGCGTCAAGCCGTGTCGGTTCCGACTATCATAAAGATTATTTGATAGTCAGTCAGTAAATTACAAAAAAAAAAAACAGCCCTTGAAAATGAATATGAGTTTCAGAGGTTAGACTTGTACCATAGCGAAACTTGGCTTGCCGTTTGTAACAGATCGGCAAAGTTAAGCAACGCTTGCACAGGTCACTCACTTGGATGGGTGACCGTGTGTGGCATTTACATCAGAGCGCTACCGTGCCTCGGCAAGTACGTAAAGCTGTCGGTCTCGGTTCTTGTCTAAGTAAGGATCATTAGGCCATGTCGAAGGTCTTCGGGCGGTCTGAAAACTCTGACACCAAAGTTGGCCACACACTCACACGAAAAACAAAACAAGAGGTTAGACAACAATCGGTTTGTGCAAAAAGTTATTATTCCATCAAATCTATGCCCATCAAAATAAAGGATGAAAAAGAAAGCGGAGCAAACACAAAGTTTTGGATACAACTTAAATAACCCTAGTATGATCTTGACAAGCTTGTTTATAAATTTCAAGGTAGTAGAGCCTTGCTGATTTCAGCATGAATGGGCCGGCTCGACCGGGGAAGTACTACCCTCTCGCAGAAAATCGACGTAAAGTAACAGTACCTAAGCTGTTGCGTTTCGTTCGGTAAGTGAGAGTTCCGGAGGCCCTATTCCCTATCCCTTCTTCCTGATCCCACTCCTCATCCTATCCCTTTTCCCAACCCCAAGGGGCGGCAACGCACTTGTGACTCCTGTGGTGTTGCTTATGTCCATGGGCGGCGGTAATTGCTTACCATCAGGCAATCCGTCTGCTCGTTTGCCGCCTATTACCATAAAAAAAAAATATGTTTTGTCATATCTGTTTAAACTTCAAAGTACCTCACACTGCATACGTCTTATGTACCGATATATCACAAAGAATATACAATCCTATCTCAAGGTAACTTTTACTCAGGTATAAATTCGAGGCGTTATTGACATTCATATGTCGCGAAAGCGTACAAAGTTAGGTACTTCTTATCTATAAGAGTTGGCAGTTATTGGCACCTGTGCTGCCTGGCATATGCACTGCGATCTAACGCCCTTTCCTGCTCAAAATGTAATATAGCTATACTAGAACCCCCGCAGCTACGCCCGCAATTTTTTTATTATTTAATCTTTTCTTCCCGATCCCTTGGGAATTACGGACAATCCTTTCTTAGTGCACCCCTACGGTCCCCAAGGAGCATACATGCAAAATTTCAGCTCCCTGCGCCTAAGAAAGTGCGTTGTCTGTCAGGCAGTAACGCTTTCAATTTTATATAGGTATTATACAGATTTCATATTCAGATCCTTTTTCATGTGATAACTAAAATGCTGTGTCCGTCAAGGTTCGTAATATAATTTTTTTTACAACTCCCGCACTGGGACTAAACTCCTGTGTCGCGGGGGACTTTACAAACATACAACTAACGGACACAATAAACACCCGGACTCGAAATAACAATTCATGAATCACGCAGTGTCAAGCGGCGAGGTGGCCGCTTAACCACTACGCCAACCGTGCAGTCAATACATATCCATAAGATGACTACCCAAGTCAACATTGTGGAAAATAATTAAGTATAAAGCATTGAGACTGAGAGACGATAACCTAGAACGAGAAAAAAACGTAGTAGACGAAAACACATAAATAATTCAACTAAGATGTGTGAGAGCTGATGATACGTGTTAGTTTCTTATTATTTTTTTATGAATAGGCAGATGTTACTGTGACTCATCTGACGGCAAGTGGTCACCCCTACTTTTCAAAATTCAAAATTCAAAATCCTTTATTCATTTGGGTCACAATGTGACGCTTATGAACGTCAAAATAATAAATTTATAAAATAATTACTTATACTCAAATTTAAAACATTATTACTGTATGCTTCTACATTTACATTTACTGCCACGTTCGCAAAGCAATAGGTAGAACCATGAGAAAGAACGGGCAATAAAACTCACGGTCACTCTTTTTCATCGCCAGGTTTTGCATAATACACAATTTACATTTTGTAAGGTGCTGCAACTGTTACACCTTCTATATCACTTGTATATATTTACTGTACATCATAATACTCAAGCATAATACTTTTGGTTAGCCTTCTCAGAATAGACATGGTGAAACAGGAGCATCCACTTACATTATATATACCTAATAATGCAGGCAATCCGCGAAAGTGATCAGAACCATGATGGAAATGATGCAGTTAAATATTAAAATCTAATACTAGCCCGCAAGACCGTCATCGACCAGTCATCGCAAGTAGCACCCGTTCACGAGTATGACGCATGTGCCAGCCATCATCCCTCTCGCCATATTAGAGGGAAAGGGATGACCCGACACACGACGCCACCACAAGAAATGACATTTTAGTGAGCATGACGACAACGGTATACGAACCAGCAGTAAGAAACAATCTATTGGTATACTGACCATGACCGCCAATTACCTCCATTTTCCAGATCGTTATTATTATCATGAGTTAGTGGAACACGTGAAGGAATGCAAATGTAGAAAGAATTTTGTGAAGGTGACAAGTGAACAATGATATGATCAGAGATAAATAATGTTAAACTACATTCAACAAATCATAAAAATATCCAAATCCTGCAAAAATCATGTGTTCACGAGGCACCTCCACTTAACATGTAAATAAAATAATCGTGAGTTAAACAAGCCTAAGCCTATCCCCACGGTGTCTTATCATTTAAAAATTCCTTAATAGTGTAATAACCCCTTTGTAAAAGAAAGTTCCTAATTGTCCGTTTGTATTTGTGCATGGGTAAATTCATTATTTCAAGAGGCAATTTGTTGAAAAATCGTATACCAATCCCCGCAAATGAGTTCTGAACTTTATGTAGACGGTAGTTAGTTCCCACCAGTTTATGCTTATTCCTTGTGTTCACGTTGTGCAAATCACTATTTTTGCGGTATAGAATTAAGTTTTTCTTAATGTACATTAAGTTAGCATATATATATTGCGATGCAACTGTCAATATGTCTACTTCTTTAAATTTATTACGTAAAGAATCTCTAGCACCTAACTTATAAATTGCACGTATGGCCCTTTTTTGAATGACAAAAATAGTCTGTATATCAGCAGCTGTACCCCATAACATTATTCCGTAAGACATTACGCTGTGAAAATAACTAAAGTAAACTAGTCTAGCAGTATCTATATCTGTGAATTCCCTAACTTTTCTAACTGCAAACGCTGCAGAACTAAGTTTTACTGCGAGACAGGATATTTGGGCGCCCCACTGAAGCTTACAATCTAAAGTTACACCTAAGAATACGGTTGATTCGACTAGTTGAATTGTTTCCTTATTTAAAATTATATTAGTAGGAACACTTTTGACATTAGGCAAAGAGAATTTAACACATTTGGTTTTGCTTGAGTTGAGTACCAAATTATTTGTCGAAAACCAATCTAATACTTGTGCAAGAGTGTTATTGACGGTATCAAAGTTACTTAATTTACGATCAACTTTAAAAATTAGTGACGTATCGTCGGCAAACAAAACAATATCACATAAATTTTGTACAAAGAACGGCAAATCATTAATATATATTAAAAAAAGAAATGGACCGAGAATAGAGCCCTGTGGAACGCCCATTCCTACTGGCAAACCTAGAGACCTACTCCCATTAACATCTACATACTGAATTCTATCACTAAGGTAGCTGGCAACAAGATTGAGTGCGGTATCTCTAATACCATAAAGTTTCAATTTAAGTAAAAGCGTATTATGTTCCACACAGTCAAAGGCCTTTGATAGGTCACAAAAAACACCAATGGCATCCTTCGAGTTTTCCCAAGCATTAAAAATATGCTTTAACAAAGTTACACCGGCATCAACGGTGGAGCGACCCTTAGTAAAGCCATACTGTTCACTGTGAAATAAATTATTTGTGTGAAAGTGGCTCTCTAGTTGATGCAAAATAATCTTTTCAAAAATTTTACTAATAGCAGGCAAGATAGAAATTGGCCGAAAATTACTAGGGTCGCTCTTTGATCCCTTTTTGAATAATGGTATTACTTTACTGTGTTTCATTAGATCAGGAAATACTCCTGTATCTACGCATCTGTTGAATATTGCAGCTAAATATGGAGCTAAGCTAGAAATAATTTGTCGCACAAGTTTAACAGAAATGCCCCATAAGTCAACAGATTTTTTATTATTGAGCGTCTTGAATACCTTCAGTATGTCATTGGTGTCAATATATTTAAAATTAAAAAGCACATCACACTCATTCACATTGCCCCTAACCAACATTTCTGCTTTGTTTGGACATGAATCTAGACAGCTGGTTGTGTTCACTGGTATGTTTATGAAGAAATTGTTAAATGTCTGAGCAACATCAGTTTTCCTAGTAATAATTTCACCATTCAATTTTAATTCATAATTGTTATCTACCAATTTAGCTCGACCAGTCTCATTGTTAATAATGCTCCAAGTAGTTTTAATTTTGTTCTTGGATTCTTTGATTTTATTGCTTAAATATAAGGATTTGGCTAAAGCACATGTCCTCTTAAAAACCTTGGAATAATTTCTAACATATTGAATAAATTCAGGATTAAAATTGTATTTCTTCATACCATATAGATCATACAACCTAGCTCTACTTTTGTATATACCTACTGTTGCCCAATCACAAAAATTTACTTTAATGCTCCTTGCAAACGTCTTCAGTTTAAAAATTTTATTGTACTCATCATTAACAATTTTAAATAAGCATTTATATAATTCATCAGGATCATCAACGGTTAAGTCAATACTGGCGATCTTGGCAGCAACATCATTACTAAAGTGTTTTAGGCGAGCAGAGGTCATTGGCCTACATGTAATTTCTTGTACTTTAGGGGTTGTATTAGTTGGAATTACAACCTTTTGCCCGCAGTGATCCGATGTCAAGTCAGTTAAAACAGCCTTACTTAAATAAAGACAATTGCAAAAAACATTATCTAAGCATGTAGACGAATGTGAGGTTATTCTAGTTGGTTCAGAGAACAAAACATTTAAATTAAATGACCTAAATAAGCTAACTAACCTAGTACAAATTGGTGATTTTTCTAACAAATTGACATTAAAATCGCCGCATACGATTATAGACTTCCTACTAGAAATTATGTGTTTTAAGACATCCTCAATAATGCTTTCAAACTGAGTAAAGTCGCTTTGTGGTGGTCGATACACACACACTATAATATGTTGTTCAAGCTCAACACAAGAAATCTCAGCAGTGCGCTCGATAGAAAGTTTAGCTATATCCTTACGTTCTTTACATTTCAAACTATTACATACATATATTAGAGAGCCACCACGAATAGCCTTCTTTCTTACGAATGCACTTATAACTGAGTAATGTTGATTGTTAAATATTAATTGGTCACCTCGCAACCAATGTTCTGTAATACATAAGATATCAATCTTATGTTTATTTAAAAATAAATCTATTTCTAATTCTTTGCCAGATAGGCCTTGTATGTTTTGATGAACTAAGTTTAAAACACATGAATGCCTATCTGTTGTCTCATCTAATAGTTTAAACTAATAGATGTGTCAATACTACTATTGGTATAACTATTATCTACCAAATTCCTAAGTACTCTAGTAGTACTCCTGTCAGTATATAAATTAAATGCTAATAATTTAGCAAGTTGTCGCCTATGTACATAAGAAAGATACATAGTATCTTTTGTTAAAAAGAAATTACTAATAAAAATATTAGTGTCAAAAAATAAAATACTGTCACTATGACATGTCCTATTGTACAATAATAGATTTAATTTGCCTATCTGCCTGTTTTGGTCATCTGTGAGAGCATATGAATAAGGCAATGCACAAATAATAAAGCTACATCCTATTTTTGTGCTAACATCTATCATTAAGTCTGTTAATTCTATGAGACTGTTTTTGGAGACTAATGAGCTGTCACCATACAATATGATGACAGTAGTTTGTGCATTCAAGTCGGCATTCTTAATCTTATCAACTAGGGTACAAGACTGAGCTCCAGGTGAACAAAAGTTCTGTACTGGTTGCTCAGTGTAATGATCAATTAAGCTTCCTAAACCCACTCCCAGTTGGTCTGAAAAAATTATTACATTCTTACTGTCAGTCTTTACTGGATGCAGTTTGTTTTGTGTATTATACTGACATCCATGTGCATTCAATTCTATTGATTCAGCAGGTGTAGTCGCACAATTAGTTGTACAACTGGAACAGTAATTATTAGAGTTGGATAATGAGATAAGTTGTTTTAAATTTTCTCGACCAACTCTTGAAATTTCTTCATATTTTAAAATGTATTCATGAGTCTCACTCTGGTGTTCCATTATAGTTCTAGTGAGTTGAGCTTGTAGATTTGATATTTGTGCTTGCAACTCACTTGTGTGTTGTTCATATAACAACCTACCAGAAACTAATTCTTCATTTGTTTCCTCAAGCTTTAATAAAAGAGACTCACACTCTTTATTTAATTTACAGTTATCTTGTGCATACTGACTCAATTTGGTAGACCACTTAGGACCAGATCTAAGTTTCTTAATTAATTTATTTAGCTTAAACAATTTTCTAAATTTATTCTTACTAAGGCATTTTTTGAAACAGTTACATTTAAGAGCTTTTAGCACATTAATTTTGTCACCCAGGAGCTCAGAGAATAAGTTGTGAGTAGCAGTACTGTTAAAGGCCGCAATTGTGTCTTCTAGAGTTGAAATTCTGCCATAAGCCTCATTGAGACTTGCTTCTAACTCCGTATTGCGGCTAAGTTGTCTGGAGTAAATTTCGTCGCAGCTGCTGAAACACCTAACTTCTTCTCGTAGTCTGTCCCGTTGATCCAAGACATCCATATGCTCTATATGCAGCTCCGTAAGTTGTGTCTTCAGCTCAGATATACGGTCATTTACAATTTTAATTTCTTCTTCACAGTCAACGCGTTCCCTTTCATCGCGATTATCATGAAGCGTACGACCCATATACATGGTAAATCGCAAGAGCTGAGTTGTCTATTCGGTCACTCTAGGCGTAGCGACTAGGTAAACGGTCCAAAGGAATATAATTAAATTAAGTCTTAAAATAATTAAAAAAAAAACGAATTAATATATACAAGTGAAAATACAAAAAAATAAAAATTAAAATTTTGAAGCCGTCATGAAACTCATCCGCATTGCAGTCAATTGGAAGCGTGCCCAGAAGACTGGCAGCATTGCCTCGTTGAATGGCTATACTTAGTTTTTGAGCCAAATACGTGCCAGCCCTCTGGTCACGCGAGGCGTCTATGAGTCTCTTTGCGAGATTTCTAAAAAGTCATCGAGCACTTGGACCCCATGGCCCCAATGTTTCGATCCCAAACGGCTCAAATACATAATCTCCTATTAGATTTACATATTTGCACCGTTTGAGGGTCTCCGCTGTAGGAGCAGCAGCGCCCGCACAACCTGCTGTGCTGGGAAGATGAGATGGCGCAAGAGTATCGACACATGTTGCGGCCCATACCAAAGGCCTACCCAGCTTCTACAGCAGTAAAGACATCACGTCTAGTCTTTTGCCAAAGGAATTGAATGTTAAATAGTGCGCCAATATCTTGCGAATTGCGACGTATGTAGTGACGATCTTGGCTGGCAGGTAAGGGGTTATTTAGTTTGTGGATCTTGGGTCAGGTACTCGCCACCATATAGTATATTTTTTGCAGGTAATGAGCCCATTATCTTTTCCCTAGAGAGCCAAGATCCATCAATGCAAATAAAAGGTGTTTTTATAAAGACTAGGAATAAAAGCTCTAAAATCCAGGTAAAGTTCCAATGATTCTTACCTAACATCCGAATGATAGTCTTCTTGGACTGTGCTTGCCTCGCCTCTCCGTGCACGCTGCCGTTGACTCCGTTCAGTGTGCCCGGGCTGCCCGGCTTGTGGGCGTGGGTTGTTCTGAAACAATCATGGCGTTAATAAAAATATCATTTGTCTGTTCTCTTATTTTGAAAGTAATTTTTACAACCTTCCTCAGTCCACTGCTGGACTTATGCCTGTCCGCTATATTCTGCGCTACTTTGAAACAGATTATGCTAAACAGTAGCACAGAATTATAACGTTGGCAGAGATCATTATTGGGATGGATGACGGCTTATTGTGGTATTTACATTAGAGTCATACAGTCTTTCAGATGACATGTAAAACTGTCGGTCCACATTCTAGCTTTGAAGACAAGAACCGTTAAGCCATCGCAATGGGTATAAGGCACCGAAACCAGTAATGGTCACACACACAAAGAATCAGTACAAAAATATATGTAAAAGCGTAAAGTACAACGATTTGCCACAGCCAATAAATCTGTCCACCAATTACTTTATCACTAGCGAGCCAACCAACTTTTCGGCTCGCAAAATCTATAGGTACCTAATCTCCTATTGTAATTTATCTTTTAGTACGTATGCAGATGGCCCTCCTCGTCAGGCTAGACACTTAGACCTATGGACAGTTCTTATGTCGTAGGAAATAGGTATTACAATCTAAAGACAACAGTATGTCTCGTCGCTGTGTGCACACACGTCGAGGTCAAAACCCTTTCTAGTTTCATCGCCTATTTTTTACCTTTTTCGATGTTACAAATCACAGGATCATTAATAGTAAATATTCTGCAGTGAGAACCCAAATTTGAAGTTTGATATTTCTTCTACCACCAGACGGCGCTTAGTATGCGTCAGGTCCAAAATGACGTCAGATATGTACAGACGCGTACACACACATAATACAAACAAATACAGACGTACGAAAATATAGGTGCTTTGACAGTTTTGACAGGTGTCTGGACCAGGGGGGCAATCGTGCTAAACGTCAACGTATTTACCAAAACCAAACTTCAACCGAAAACGTCACGTTATGCACATTTCGTATCGTGCTAATTATTTGAACGTAAACGATTTGGTTTTTGTAGGGCAGATACGTTCAGTGACAGCTAGGTGACAGCGTGCGAGCGAACTCTCGTTGTTGCATGGTATCGCGCTATTATTTGACAACGACAAACCAAAACCGTTACGTTCGCGGACGTCTCATACGTTGTCAAACCAAAAGTTCCTATCGACGAACTTTGCAATTATATAATATTATAAATTTGAGAAAATTATTAAGATAATTTTGTATTATTTATCAATTTAGTAGCATATGCTTATAATACGTTTGATTGCAACTTAAATGAGTGAACAACATTGTTTCATAAGGCATTTTTTGTAGATATCTCTTTGGTATATCTTATTGTTGCGGTAGAATTCATAATTGTAAGATTGGCGTCAACCTTGCTTGGCCCTATATTTATGACAATGTATAGGAAGGCATCTCATCAAATAGGCTTCATCTCGACGCGATACCTTCCTAGACATTCGCTTTTGAAAGGCTGAAACAATATTATGGGGATATACGTATACCATACACATAATACTGTAACAGTTATAGGTTCTTTGGGTGGCTTAAGCCAAAAGACTGCCTACTCGGTCAGTGCGCGCTCAGACGCCTGTATACAGCAAGTAAACGACTGGTAAACGTTCATTTATAATTTTTTTTCCTAAGTACCTACTTACCTAGATAGATATTGTAATTATTTTATTTAACCAAGACACAGACAAAAGCGTAGCTCATCATACAAAGATTTGTCGTGTTAGAAATCCAACCCACTACCTCGGGTAACAGACCTAAGTCTTAGATTAGGGCTGGGTGGCAGCGAGTTGAATGTACATGCGTAGGAAGCGCAATGCGGTGCCGACACAGAATTGTAAATTTCATGTAATCTGTGGGTGCCGAATAGTTCTTTCTCCACCGGCCGCAGTTCAGGCCATGTTGACGGAAGACGTCCGGTGGGACGCTGATGTCGTCTCCTTCTGTGAAGCGGTCATGCTCCAGAAGGAGACCGCCGAGCGGGATCGCGAGAGAGCTGGTCCCGCTCGCAGACGCAGGCGGCGTCGCGCGTCGTGGCGGTGGCAATGGCCGCTAGCCCGACTCTTCCTTGGGGCCGTGGGCAATCAGAGATGGCAATCTGACTGCCCGACCACGAACGACCCCGAGAAGACAGCGGTCTCGGATAGTCGAGGGACCACTGTACTCGCACAGTACATGGTAGCGAAGGGAGGACACTACCAACCTAGCCCTTTCAGAGACTGAGCCCTATTACGGGACAAGCGTAACGGGACCCAGGAGCAGTACACCCGCGTTCCCTGTGTCCCATTATTTTGAGCGCTGAGGCGGCTATCGTGGCCTCATTACATACGTCCACATCAGATGTCGCTATTTATTTTATATTTTTATTATACACATTTAACACATGGGCAGTGTCAACAGAAGTTTGTTACTTTCATCATCAGCCTTTAACAGTCCACTGCTGGACTAGGCCTCTCCTTTGAAAGGAGGAGTTGGCCTACTATACCAAGCTGGCCAAACGGGTTGGTATAGGGTTTGTATCAAGTTTTCCTTCTCCTACGGTGCTGTTCTCTGCATAATAATAAAATTATGCTCCCTCTGTCGGCTCTTACGACACGCATGGCATGATATGGGGTGGTGACATTCCGTATTCTCCATCTTTAACCACACGGACTTGTTGTTTGTTACTGGTATGGTGTTTGTTACTTTAATGATTTAAAAAATACAAAACCAATTTAAGACAATTTCGACACTGCTACTTAAATAATAAGACTTGTTTTAGTTTGGTACTTACAAAACATTGTGAAATATTTGGAAATTTCGCTGTGCTCAACAAAGTTTCAGTAAGAACAATATATTAGGATTGTCAAGGCGTGTCATACAACGAAGGCAAACGTAATAAAGGAGCCATTTCTTAGTCGAACGCCACGCAAACACAGACCGAGGGATATAGTACTTTTCTCACGTCGTAAATATTCTGGTTATCAGAATATGGTTTAACTTCTAGAATATACAGTATAGCGAAGCGGAGATAGCCTAGTGGAGAGTTTAACAGCCTGCTATGCAGAGGGTCTTCGGTTCAAACCGTCGATGCACATTACTGACATATTTTCTTTTATGTATGTATGTAATTTTCTACGAAATACACAGAACACCATCTAGTCCCAAATTAAGCTGTACTTGTAGGTACTACGTGTACCTAATAGACAATGGATAATTTATATAAATATGCTCCCTCTGTCGGCTCTTACGACACCCCTGGGATGATATGGGGTGGTGACATTCATTGATTCTTAATCCGTCACCACACGGACTCTATCGCAATTGTTTTTTGCAAATACAATCACATATGTATTATTCATAGAAACACCCAGACTAAGACAAACATCCATGTTCACGCACACAAATATTAGACTTGAGTGGGATCGAACATGTGACCCTCGGCGTATCAGTCGGTTACACTCCCGCTACGCCACGGGGTCGTTAATTTCGAAGTTACATAATATGCGCGTATTAATTGCTAATAAACGTACGAGACAAGCCCAACTTTATGTAGAAGCACTGACTTTACATCGTCAACTCGATACCTCGACGCATGAGTTTTATAAAGAGCGTTAACTTGCATTTAGTTTACACGAATTAATTTTCCTTGCATATAAGGCAGGACGAAGGGGAAGACCTAAGCGGACCTTCTCTGATCAGATTGGAGACATCCTAAGAAGAGGACAAGGGGCTAATTCTGATATTTTTATATGACATTGATATTATATTTTGAATGGAATTTAAAGCGGTATTCTGATAACCTAATGTCATTATCGTATAATTTAAAATAATAAGTTCGTCGTTGACACATACGATCTCGTTACAATTTCATTCAAATAACAGATCATTTAGAAGAATACGCTTTTTGTGACGTAAGTAAGACACTGACATGATATCGAAACTATATTTATTTAGCAGAATTGGGGCCCCGGTCAGAAGAATCGTGGCTTGGAACCCCGCGGTAAAGCTAAGAAGGATACCTGGAGTGGACGCTCCACGTGGGCTTGGGTGAAGCCTGCGTAGGATGCGTCCATAGGTGCGGGTGCGGGGGACAGTTCTGTCTGTCCCTCGCATTCGGGCGCGGTCGCGGGTGGAGAGGCGTGTCGGTGTTGCGTTGCCGCGCGCCCTATCTCCCGCGACCAAATAGGGGCGCAACATTGTTGCGTCGCGGTGGGGCCGCAGAGGAATAGGAGATGTGGTGTTGCGTTCCGTCCTCCCTATCCTCTGTGGCCGCTGGGTGTTTTGGCGGCTTCATGCGCCGCCAAGGGGGTTTTGTTCGGGGCCCGCCTGACTGTCTGGCGGGCCATGAGCGAGGAATGCTTCGGTGATACCCTACCCTCCGACACATGGGTACATGAGGAACACGGGTTGGTTTTTAGTCAGTAAGAGTCTGACAGCCCCTTCGCCCTTCCCCCAGGGCGGAGGGACTCAATGGACTATGGAAAAGCGGAGAACAGCCAGTATTCACAAAATACAAAGTAAATAAAATATCTACAACCAAGCGTAATAATTTATTCGGTGACTTATCTACGCAAATCAGAAGTCGAATGACAAATGTTCCTATCATGAAATGTGATTGTTTCTACGTGGGGCCATCAGAATATGGCCTTATCTCTCTCTCTATGATATTTCCGACGTGCCCCTAGCCTTGTAAAATGTAAAATGTAGGCAGTGAAATCACGTTCCATTTTGCAACGTGGTATAGGTAATGCTTACCGGCTATAAACATTACTTTAACTAAACATTGTTATTGCGAAATACAGGATTAACATTTGTGTGCACACTTATGTTTAACTGTTTGGCAAGTCTCATATAAAGACAAGCCGCCGTGGATGACCGATTTCGGCCACGGCGCCGGCGGCGGCTTGTCGGCGTAGGACATTATTATTAATGTTTGACTTGAGCGGTAATCGAACTCGCTACCTTCGGCGTGGCAGTCAGTTACACTTCTACTACGACACCGGGTCGTCTATACGTTTGGGGTAGGCAAATGTACACATTTGCCTAATATACGAAATGTGGGTGTAATATTGTAATATTACAATATTACACCCACATTTCGCCATGAATTTTTAGGTCCCATGTAATAGGGGGCGAGCCAATTGCCGTACCGGGCACATTGCCAGACTCCGTGCTGCTACTGAGAATTTCCTAACGGAAAAACCCAATAACACTTTGCCCGACCCGGGAATCGAACCCGATACCTCCCAATCCCACGCGCACATTTATGCCGCGAGACCAACGAGGCAATACGCTGTAGTTGCCCAATAAACCTGTATTACACTAGGCATGTATGTTTGTCTTCGTCTGCGTATATACGTTTAATAAGAATGTATTTACAAAATAAATGTATATACGTATGTTTATTCATTGTCTAGTAGTACCCATGGTACAAGCTCTACTTAGTTTAGGAGTAGATGGTGTTGTGTGTAAGTGGTAGAATATTATGCTAATTATTGAAAGAGATAAAAAAGCAGCAAATTAAGTAGGTACTTACTAAAAATATCATCTTATCTGTATAATTTATTATTAAACATTATAACTTAGTTATTATTTCACTTCGTATCTCGGATTAGTTCAATTGAGACGATCCATCATACTTCTCTGAGTTCAATTTACTTGTAACGAAGTGGTGTCTGCCGCGGCACAGTTTGAAAACAACTGAGTGAAATTGTTGTTAAATTCATTAGTACATCAATTTGTGCTTAACCGCTTGCTTGCCCCGCGCCGCAACCCACACCAGCCCCTCTGCCCGGCCACTTGAAAGCGATAACGATCAAATGCCCGCGCGTTTTTATCGCCTCGGCGCGCGGGTCGGGTTCCACACAATCGGTTCGTGTGACTCAATTTGTTTTGAAAGGTTGTCAAGTGTTATATTATTTATGTTTGTTATGAAACTAACTATACAATGTTATCTTTGTTTATTTAGATTACGACTCTGGTGTCGAGTGATGCTCGTTTGAAATTGAGATAGCGCGTTTTAGAGCTCGCTTTGTATTTATAAGTTCATACCTCAAAACTTAAAGCGGTGACATATCGTTTTTAATATTTAATTACGTTACTTATATATAAGATAATAAGATAAAAAAAAAAAAGTACACTTGTCTATACATATTTATGAATTAGAGGCCTCTGATTCCAAACCATTACCTGGCGCCGCGCGGCGTAATTTATGTTAAATTTGATAAGGCCATATAATGCACAAATAACAGTTTTAAACATACAAATAAATAAACACTAAATAAGTAGTCTCATATTCTTTTAAAACAAAAAAAATTATATGGATAGCATTGACCACTTCTGAGTAATATGAACATTTCTGAAACAGTTCCCATCTTCTCAGTAAAATCACTGTTGCGCGCCAAAATCTACTTAAGGTCTCGAAAAAAGTCAAATCTTATATTTCATGCTGGAATTATTATATATACGTGTTAGTTATTTACATACCTTGATAAACACAATAGATCTTAAAGAATAAAACTAAATTTAACAGAAAAAACAGCACAAATACACTCACACATTCCGCACATTCCGCACCGACTCAACACTCAATGACAACATTGACAACGAACGTTTTTTTTTTAAATTTCTCTATGGAGTCGAAACTCGACTGGGATTAGTATGACGGGAAATTTAACGTAGAAACGAGATACATAATACAAACTAAGCCCTAGAGCGACTGAGACGAGTATATTTCACTCTTTCGACTGCGGGAGCCATGTCATATACAGTATGACACGGGCAAAGTAGACTGAGATGCGATGTTATATGCCATATAACACGGGCAATTTAGTGTTTGAATTTTGTTATATGCCATATAACACGGGCAAGCAAGCGGTTATATTGTAGAATTATTAGGTTTTACTGGATTTATAAGATGTAAGTAAACTTTAAGTATTTGAACGATATTTTCAATTTATTGTTAACCAATGGAACAGGAGCTTTAAGGAATATCAAGTCAGTAAAAAAATATAAGTAATTTAGATAGTGTAAGAGTTGCCTCCTGGAGATAAATGCTCCTTTAATAAATGAAATATTTTTTTGTTAATTACAAAACAAGCCATGTCCCGTGGTTTCGTAAGAATCCTCTTCCATAGAACCATCATATCGCATCGCTCGTCTATGCTATTACAATTTACATACTTCTGCTCTTTTTGTTTTTGGTCAGCTATTAAGGGTCGGAACATATCTGACGGAAGATGCGTCGCGTATAATCGGTCGCGTAACGCCAAAACATACAAATATATAGAAAAACATTCAACCTTTCACACCTGACCGATGACCCGTTAGTACGTCGAGCGTACAGCGTCTGTTCCGTTTCCGTCAACGCGTTATCCGTCGACGTCGCGCGCATCACGCACCACGTGAATTTTGACTGACGTGTTGGGCAACGTTTTAAAATTAAATGTCATACAAGGCAACCTCACTGTAGTTGTTGAACGCAGAAACTGATTAGACGCGTAATGTAGCAGGTCTTATTTGACGGAATAGACGCGACCGATGTAGATACGCTCGACACATTTTCCGTCAGATGTGTACCGACTCATTTGACGGAATAGAAGATACGTTCGACGCATCTTCCGTCAGATATGTGCCGACCCTAAGTTTCGTAGCTAATCTTGATTTTACAAAGTCTATTTATACAAAAAGATTTTCAGATCTGGGGGCCAATTCTGCTATTTTTATGTGACATTGATATCATATTTTGAATGGATTTAAAAGCGGTATTCTGATAACCTAATGTCATTATCGTAAGAATTTAAAATAAACAGTTCGTCGTTGACACATACGATCTCGTTACAATTTCATTCAAATATTGTATAATTTAGAAGAATACGCTTTTTGTGACGTAAGTATGACACTGACATGATATTGCGACTATATTTATTTAGCGGAATTGGGCTGCTGACTATTATTTCCACAATTAGCGCGTAGCAACAAACAAACATAAAGATGCTCTTCATCTTTATTAATTTAGTGATAACGTTACCCGCAATCCTTACGCTTTATTATTCATACTCTTAGCTAGTCACGATAACGTGACGCCGCCCAGGTAGCGGTGGCACCCCAGCCGTATAAATCACAGGCCGCTCACAATGACTTCCGCTCAAATTGACTGCACGGTTGGCGTAGTGGTTTAAGCGGCCGCGTCGCCGCTTGATACTGCGCCGTGTGTTGTGGGTTCGATTCCCACACGAGACAACACTTTGTGTGATCCATAAATTGTTGTTTCGAGTCTGGGTGTTCATTGTGTCCGTTAGTTGTATGTTTGTAAAGTCCCCGCGACACAGGATTTAGTCCTAATGCGAGAGTTGTCTTTTTAAAAACAAACAAACAAACAATGGCACCCCAGCCCACGGCATCATTATTTGCATTCGCTCCTGTAACAGGTGGTGTCCTAAATTGTACTTTAATTAATTCATTCTTCATAATATTAACGTATTTAAAATATTACTGTTATTAAATTAAATAGGATACTGGAACTTAAAATTTAATTTGCGTGAAGAGAGAGAAAATGAAAATCAGATCGTTTTGGACTGAAATACTTGATTTTTACCACGCTTGTATTAGCTTCGGTAGTATGTATGTATCTATGTAATAGAAACTTTGGACGCGACTTTGATCGTATTTGAAAGGTCGGATTAATTTGTAACTTTTGAATATTCAATCATCGTCATAATCTCAGTCTAAATACAGTTTACTGCTGAACGTAGGCCTCTTCCAAGGCTCTTCACAGAACGATGTTAAACAGAGCCGCTTGCATGCAAGCGGTTTCGGCGAATCTCAATAGATCGTTGGTTCACCTACAACGACGCAGCAGAGTTAGGACTCGCGCAAGAACGAGGACAAAAAAATTGCAGTAAAATATAAATAAGAGGGAATTTATCTACAAGACATTCTAAGTTATTTATGGAGCCCTGAGATCCCATTCAGAGATTGTGTAGGTATTTCTATTATAAAAGAAATAGCTTGCGGTATGCAGGAACCAGTGAAAAGTTTTAATATGTCTACAAAGGGAAAAATTTAAAATAATATTCTGAATACTATATTTACTTAAGCCAGTATCAGGCACCGTGGAATTGAAGAGGTCTACCTTTACGAAGAATGATAAGCTGCTCATTCATTCTCATCATATTGATGACACTCATGTCTGCCAATGATAGCTCTGACTATAAGCCTTATCATTCTTGCCCTATTGAAGACATATAAGAAACGTCAGATAGCGTTATTGGCTTCAATTTATCATACTCCAACGCAAAGTTATTAAATTTTACACTTTTTGCATAGAGTGACCTTACCACCTTGAAAGTCAGCCTTTCACGAGACGATGTTACAACATTAACATTATTATGAATATTAACGACTTGATATTTTATACAGCGGTATGAGAACGTTGAATATTAAAGAATAACAAAAAAATAAAACGGTGAAGCAAAGCATCGTGAGGAAACCTTCAGGTCTCAGAGTTCACCATGATGTTCTCGAAAGACATGTGAAATTTGCCAACCTACACTTGGCCAGCGTGGTGGACTATGGTCTTACTCTTCATATAGTCCCAGTGCCAGTAGGCCCGTACGCAGCAGTGGAACACTTTATATACAAGGCTGATAATGATTTCCTGACAAAAGGCCTAAGTGTCATTCTGATGTAGCCTGTACATCTGAATGACACTTAGGCCATTTTTTACTGAAAAATATCATCTAAATCCGTTTAGTAGTTTTTGTTTAAATGAGAGTTAAACGTCCATCTGTCCAAACAGTAATTCTCATAAACTTTTGCAATTCTGATAGTAGTATTATTAAGCCCAAACGTATAAGATGCAGGCCACAGACGTCAAAGTGTAAATTTGTACCATAACATTGGCTATTTAAAAGACTGGCCACGAGTTTTATTGCCCGTTCTTTCTCGTGGTTCTACCTATTGCTTTGCGAACGTGGCAGTAAATGTAAATGTAGAAGCATTAAGCGTTAAGTAATTTAATTTAAAAATTGATGTTCATAAGCGGCACCTTGTGACCTAGATGAGTAAATGATTTTGACCTTGACTTTGTGTTTGTGGGTGTGTGGCCAACGACTGATGTCGTTTATAGTCCGCCCGAATTCCTCCTACACGTTCTAAAAATCCTAGTGCTGAAACGCAAGTAGAGTGCGCATCTCCCGAGATTCTTTCCGCGAAACGAAACTAGGGTCCTCCCGCGATTTGGTCCGTTACAACTGCAAAGTTGAGCCATGGGAATTAGCGGGTCAGGTCGCAACAGAAGACCAGCACTAATTGTTCACGTGCATCTTGCTAACTTGCGGGCAACTCGGAACAATAATTTTATTTGTTTTATTTTAAACTACGTCAAGTAACGTATATCATCTGCTACGAGTAAAGCTATGCCAAAAAAGGCGTGATTAGCGATTCATAATGGAGTGCTGGTTCCCACCCTGATGTATGGAAGTGAGTCTTGGTTATAGCAAAAAGCATGAAAGCAGAATTAACGCAGTTGAGATGCGATCACTGCACAGTATGTGTGGGGTAAGATTGATTGATAGAATTCTGAATGCAGTAATACTAGAGCGATGTAGCCTGAAAGAAGATGTCGTGACAAAGCTTGAGAAAGGAATGCTGAAATGGTTTGTACACGTGGAGCGAAGGAGTGAAGAAAGATTGACGAATCAAATATATAAGGCAGATGTATGTGTGCAGGTCGGTTGCGGCAGACCTCGTAAGATGTTTGTCGACAACATTGTCTTGAAAAACGGAAAAGTCCGAAGCACCCGTAACCGGCGAGCATGTATGAAAAGAGCAATAAATGTAGAGGAAGCGCGTAAGATTTGTAAGAATAGAAGCAAGTGGCGTTCTGCCTACCCCGACGGGGAAAAAGCGTGAGCAAATGTATGTAAATACGAATAAAGCTATTTCATTTCTTCAGCGTTATATACATAGATGTGAGTTGTCGTCGTAATTTATTAGATCAGCCATATTAATCAAGTTGTATTTCAGTGGAGGTTAATTTGATACTGAGTGTGGGACCATTCGAATATAGGGCTAGTCCAATAATAAATTATGTCTGGGATAGGTATATATTTGGTAACAAATTCTTGGTCAGCTGTATGTCTTGTAAATAAACTATTATTTTGGCATCTGTTTGGGTGTTTTTAACTACACTATCATCATCTTCTTAATATATAAAATCCTTGCGTTACTGACTGACTGACAGACACGCTACAGCCGAAACTATTGGGCGCAGGAAGCTGAAATTTGGCATGTATGTTACTTGGGGACCGTAGGGGTGCACTAAGAAGGGATTTCCCGAAATTCCCACGGGATTGGCCAAAACGGGTAAATAAAAAAAAATGCAGTCGTAGCTGCTGGCGTCGTCTAGTATACTATAATAATATTATAAAGAGGAAAAATTTGTATTTTTGTTTGTTTGTAATGGATAAACTCAAAAACTACTAGACCGATTTTAAAAATTCTTTCACCATTAGAAAGCTACATTATCTGCGAGTAACATAGGCTATATTTTATTTTAGAAAAAATAGGGGTCCGTAATATATTTGGGTTTTTCGGGTACGCGAAGTAGTTCCCTCAGGACGCGGGTGAAACCGCGGGAAACGGCTAGTGTATAATAATATGAAAGTGCTAAGGGATGCTTGCAGCTACGCCCGCACATATCTTTGTAATGTAACCGTTTGTTTCCGATCCCGTGGCAATTTTGGAATATCTCTTTCTTAGTGCACCCCTACTAGGCATGGGCGTTTTCGTATTTTTCCGCAAACCGATACAAATTCGATTTCAGATACTGAAATCGATTTCAAAAACCGATTTTAGAAATCGATTTCTGTAGCGGATGTCGGAGCGACGAGCGTAGGTAGTTACTAATTGCGTAGACAAACGCAAACAATCGAATTCTTATTGTATTTTCATGTCATGCGTCCATATTTCGCTTATTTTGCGTGACATATTGAAAAAGAAAACCTACTAACTACCTAAAACTAAGTTTTAAAAAACTCAGTCACCAAACAAACTAAAATTACACAACACGAATTGTTTCTATATATTTACACTTTACAATCCCAAACTACTACTACCTAAAACTAATTGTTAAAAAACTTAGTCGCCAAACAAACTAAAATTACACAATAGGTACGATTTTTTTCTATTTAATTACACTTTACATTCCTAACCTGCTAACTACCTAAAACTAATTGTTAAAAAACTCAGTCGCCAAACAAACTAAAATTACGCAACACGAATTGTTTCTATTTATTTACACATTACAATCCTAACAACGTAACAATAAAACTTTTTAAATCCTAATATTATAACTTTCACGAAAACCAAATACCTATAGGTACTAATTATTATTACGCGCGCACCGAACTGCACGTGTCACCTAGGTCAAGTGAACAAATAAACATCGATCAAGTCAAAACTCTCCAAACATAAATCCCTAATAACTATTAAAACCATTTGCAATTTTCAAAACAAACATTAAATAGTTGCAATCTGAATTAGATCTTATCGCCTCGATGATTTGTTTTATTTTTTCTATTCAATCTGCAATTCATAAAACCGCCAAAATCCATAACGCACGATTACGACTGGCTTGCTTGGCAACGATCGATTCGCTTCATCTCTTTTGCTCTTTAAACGGATCACTAAGTAAGAAAGAAAAGGATATGAAATTCGCTCTCTCTCATTCTAATTAAGTAGTCGTTGGGTAGAGTGAAAGAGAACGAATGAATATGAAAACTATCGAAAACGTAAGCTTTAGATTTACTTTGTAGTTTGGTTGCGCTTGCACCGTTTTCGTTTGCACCGTTTTCGTTTGGTTTGTATTAGATTGTTTGCGTTATCGTGGTATTGTTTTGCGTTTTCTAAAATCGGTTTCCTCATATTAGAATATCGATACGATACGATTTCTGACTGCAATCGGATTTCAGTTTCGTTTTGATATATCGGTCTCATGCCTAACCCCTACGGTCCTCAAGAAACATATGTACATGCTGAATTACAGCTTATCGCGCCCAATAGTTTTGACTGACCGTTGTCTGTCAGTATAAGAATTTCATACTCATAATATGTCATCATCATCATCATCAGCCTTTAACAGTCCACTGCTGGACTAGTCCTCTCCTTTGAAAGGAGGAATTGGCCTACTATACCACGCTGGCCAAACGGGTTGGTATAGGGTTTGTTTCAAGTTTTCCTTCCCTTACAGTGCTGTTCTCTGCATAATATGCTCCCTCTGTCGGCTCTTACGACACCCATGGGATGATATGGGGTAGTGAATTCCGTATTCTTAATCCGTCACCACACGGATATTATGTAAGTATTTAAAAAATGTGTGTATGAGCTAGAATGTTATTATTAGCACATAGTTATATACCTACTTAGTAAGTACGCACATATTTTGATAAAGGGTTTGAGTCTGTGGATAGCTCTACTAAACCGCTGCTTGTTTAGAATGAAACTGTCAAAATGGGGAATACGTTCATAAGCGTCACTTTGTGATTTAAATGAATAAAGGATTTTGACTTTGACTGTGAATAAGTACATATTAAAACTATTGATTGTAATTAATTGAATTTTTTGAACTGGGCTTCCGGTTTGCCAATTGTAAACTCATATGTATGCAAATGACTTCTTAATTAACGTTCACGTGAGAAATAATTACAAATATTTATATCAAAGCGTTTTCATATCAGCTCATTTTAACCTACTCGTTAAAACATTAAGCAGTTTTAATACAAAAATCGTGAAGCGGTTCACATAATACGCCTACGTACCTTTCTGTGTAGTTTGGTTTTAGAATAAAGTGGCTGCGAAATACGGATGAGCAGACAGATAGACCGACAGACAGACTGAAAGTTAGACAGACAGATAGGCAGATAGACATAGTGAATTTATAAGCGTAAAAGATAGCGTCTTCAGAGACACGTGGCGTAGTGGTTTTCTTTCCTATTTGATTTCCCTTGACACCCACCCTAGGAATAAGACCCGTAACGTGGGGATGTAACAAAGTGGTTATGATTTAATTTTAAATTGAAACGAAACACCACGTCTGCCGCTAGTCTTATTATTTGTTCTTAATTTGTTATATTGCGTATTAGTAACAATCAAATTGAAGTTTATTAAGTCCAGAAACACAATTAAGTCATTGTCGGCAGTGTATTAGGGCAAGTAATGTGTCTTAATATGTTATTACTGCTGTCAAGATGTCGGTTGTAATAATATTGCCTACTTCGTAGTAGCCATCTACGACGTAGACAGCTACGACGGAGAATAAAGAGCTACGGCGACCGCTACGATACGAAGACCCGCATGAGTGTTGGTTATCGTGACAGAAAGTAGACTCTGTGTTATTCTGATGTTAAACCTACCTAAATTACTGCAAAGTTTCATCAGTACCGTTTTTAGGTTTTTGCCTGAAAAATCGACTGTGTTTCTGTTTGCCCGCGGTAATCTCTGGAATGTCGGAACAAATTTAATGAGACTTTCACTAGATATAGAAGAGTATGTAGGGCTTCATATAATACCGTAAATATCACGAGCGAAATCGCGGGTAACAGCTAGTTATAAATAATTCTATATGTGTAAAACACAGTCATGTGCATACAAAACCCTTTACACTCAAGCAAAACCCCATAAGTTTTATCCAACCACAGTAAAGAAAGTTTAATTAAGAAATAAACCGGTGAGTTGTTTATACACCGCGCAAACTCGAACCCGGGACCGTTCAACAGATTCTCTAACTGTGAGAAAGTGTGTTTGTTATTTCGTTTTTTTTTTTATAGCCTCACGCCTGTATCCCCGAAAGGGTAGGCAGAGGTGTAATATTACACCCACATTTCGCCATGAATTTTTAGGTCCCACGTAATAGGTGGCGAGCCTATTGCCGTACCGGGCACATTATTAGACTCCGTGCTGTTACTGGGAATTTCCTAACGGAAAACTCAATAACACTTTGCCCGACCCGGGAATCGAACCCGAGACCTCCCAATCCCACGCGCACATTTATGCCGCGAGACCAACCAGGCAGTCACAGTAAAGAAAGTTTAATTAAGAAATAAACCGGTGAATTGTTTATACACTGCACAAACTCGAACCCGGGACCGTTCAACAGATTATCTAACTGTGAGAAAGTGTGTTTGTTATTTTGTGTACCTATTTAATTGAATTTGTTCGAACGCTCAGCGGTTCTCAAAGTTTCCCGTATCGTTTGTACTACGTATACGTTAGAGAAATTCTCGGTACTGTCGGTTTCCTGTTCAGCGATATAAGGTTCAGTTTTGTGAGCAACTTGGTTTATTCTTGAGGCAGTCTGTAAATTTAATAAGTTTTATTGTTTTGTAGTAAGTTGCTTAGAGCAGACGTCATATTGTGCAATTAATGTAGGAATCCAGAATGTTTTATTTTATTTCATATTTATTGCTATGTATAACTGACTATAAATCTATACACAAATCTAAAAAAAGTGTCTTTATGTCATTTAAAATAAGTATGTTTTTGTACACGAGGCCAAGTCAAAACAATTTTTTTTATTTGTTTTTCGGGATAATCATTGGAATGACTGAACCGATTTGGAACTTCGATTGGAAGATAGAGGATTGGTATTATTCCGGCTACGACGGCAGCAATATATAGTAATATTCTATGTAAAATAGAAATAGTTTCCATAAAAAACATACGTTTAATGAAAAGCACTTCAGTACATAAATAGTCGTTACTATATGTGACTAAAGCTACTTATACATCCAATTCAACTTTTCATAGAAAATGTTCTAGCAAATAGTGTTTAATTGCGCGACAATAGGCAATTTTCTAACTTGCATATACTATAAGTGTATATACGAAGTGCTGTTCCAAGAAGCATCGTTATAAAATATCACTTTATTTTAAAGTGTAAAGTTAACTTTACATTATCACTGTAGCTTCGTGGCGATTGTTTTTAGTTCGTATAATTTTAATTGGCATTTCTTGAGAGTTGCATTAACGGAAAAGATAGGATCAAGCTTTATAATTTAGCTAGAGGATGCCCACAGCTATACCTGCACTTTCTTTTTTTTTCTTTTTTTTACCATATTCACACAACACCATCTGGTCCCAAACTAAGCAGAGCTTGTACTATGGGTACTAGACAATGGATAAACATAGATATATGCTTTTTTTTGTAAATACATACATATTATAAGTACATAGAAACACCCCGACCAAGACAAATATCCATGTTCACGCACACAAATGTTTGACTTGAGCGGGAATCGAACCCGCGATCTTCGGCGTGGCAGTCGCTTACACTACCGCTGCGCCAACCGGTCGTCAAAATTTTAATTGAATCGTGTTTGTTTGATAGAGTAGACATTCAGAAATCTCCTTCACCTTTAGCGCACCTCTATGGTCCCCAAGAAACATACATACCACATTTCAGTTTTTTGCCTCCAATCGTTTTTCTTTTCCTTTTCCCAATGGCAATCAATCCAAACCAAAACCTCATGTTGCCTCATATTCCCTTGTACTACCGCTGGACTATAGACTAAAACTGTTCCAAACAGCATCATCATCTCAGCCGAGAGACTTCCACTGCTGGTTCCTTTCCCTTAGGCTATTTTCATATCAGCAACACTTAAATCCCAATACAAAAAAACCTTCTCCGTACACAAATAAATTCACCTTTAAACAAAGCACCTTCAAAAAAAAGTCCCAACAGAGTAGAAAACAATTTTTTAAATAATGTTTGTAATAGAAAAAGTTTCATCTGTCTGACGCATTTTCAAAGAATTTAAATTATTTGTTCTCGACGCCGTTTGTACTTTGCTATTTAAATATATAAATATATATTTATGCATGTAACGCAGTAATAATACGGTTATGGAATATGGCTTGTTTTAAGGAATGTATAGACTTCAATGATGTCCTAAAGACGCCTGTCATCCCGAAGGGGTAGGTAAAGCATAAAATTATACCCACATTTCGCTATGCTATGAATATTAAGATCCCACTTAATAGAGGGCGAGCATATTGCCGTTACCGGACTTAGTTGTGCTACTTACAATTCGAAAAAATTCAGTAGCACTTTAGCTCGACCCAGGAATCAAACCCGAGACCAGCTGACGCATACGCTATCCACCTAACCTCTAAGTCTAAGTCTAATTTTCAATTGCACAAAAAAAAAACGTTTAGAGCTTTCATTTTACTTTTTAAATTGTATACGTGACCAGCCTCTACAATATTCTCCACAGATTAAATTTTAATGTTGTTTACAAAGTTTTAATAAATTTTTATAATTATGTAACTTAATCACTTACATAACTTGAATCTTAAATTAATTCTTTAAGAAAAGTAATGGGTATATAGCCACATATATGTATATACAAGTTATTTTAAAGACATTTAACGACTTATATGTTCGGTTGTAATCGATTTTAAACTTTCGCGATTTGTATACATCATACAATTTTATTAAAACGGGTCTTATTCGCGATATTTAATTAATTTAAGGTAATACCTATGTTTTACCGACGTTTCGGCCGTCTTACAACAGCCATGGTCGCGGCAGGACTGATGTCATGAGACGTAGAACAGTTCGCAAATAGTTTAAACTCCATACACCCTAATATTAGATTTACATTTGAAATGGAGGCAGACGGGTTGTTATCCTTTCTCGACGTAAAAGTGACAGTGAGGAAAAACGGTACCTTGGGACACACTGTTTATAAAAACCGACACACACAGATAGGTCTATCTATGTCAACGCATACTCGCATCATCACCCGCGACACTTGGAATCCGTAGTGACTTCATTATTAGTAAACAGAGCGTATGACCTCTGTGACCCTGAACATTTGAACAGTGAGCTGTCATATGTTAAGGAGGTACTTAGGTGCAACGGATTCAATAAGAAGATACCACGTCTGAAGTGGAAGGACCGTAAACCGGAAGTAAGCAGAGTACCGGCTTACATGCCTTACATAAAGGGAGTGACGGACAAAGTTGGAACAGTACTACAGAAATACTCCATAAAGACTGTATACAGTCCGCTCTCCAAGGTAGCACACCATCTGCGCATCCTGAAGGATGTCATTCCTCTACAAACACCTGGCGTCTACAAGGTCGACTGTAGTTGTGGTAGTTCCTATATCGGACAGATCAAACAACAAAAATCTAGAGAACAAGCTGAGAATAACATTGATAGAATTAAAGAAGTGCCAGGAGGAGAATATACACCTACTGCAGGAGCGTGCAGACTGTGAAGAGGACATCAGGATTGTCAACGATAGGGTTTCCAACCTGAAGGCTCAGCTCGCAGAACTCCATATTGAGTATATGGACACACTGGCCCAGCGAGATAGGTTACAGGAGGAAATACATTTATTGACCGCTAGCAATGATGGCCATTCATGGTCTATGAGTCGCATTCGGGAACTTCAATGCTGTTTAGAACAATCTATAATAAATATTAAATCCCTAGAACAGACTGTTGAGGAATTAAACAGTAGTAAAACTCAGAACCTTTATACAACACAGAGGTTGTAGGTACTAGCTTAGGTCACAGATCTACTAAACCATTTAAATTAAACACAAGTGGCCTGAAACGACATAGAAAATATAATAAACTAAACAAACACATTAGGAAACTAATCTTTAGCCTAAAACAATACAAGAAAAATAAAGTAACATCCCAGCAATATAAAGTTTTAGTTTCTGAGCGTTCAGAATTGTTATTAGACTTTGAAAAGTACAACACAGAGTTGATAAATAGTAAAATGCTTTATGATCAACATACTAGGGATCTCAAAGGTCAAATTACCTCTTTACAGTCTCAAATAGATAGGATGAACACCCAATATCAAAATGAGGTTCAGGATTATATTAGGAAATATGATAAGATAGCTCAGGTAGGTAGGCAAAATCTTGAGTATGTGAAAGCTTTGACAAACACCAATACTTGCCTAAATAGCATAAAATCAACCATACCCACTTGTGAGTCTCAGAATATTTTTGATATTGACAAAAGTTATTATTTAGCAAATAATACAACAGATAGGCCTTCCTTAGGTAGGAATGGCACAAATAAAGTTTATATGTTCTCTGATATCCTAGGTTTAGGCTTAGGTAGTTTAATAAATTGTGAATTGAAACAAAACAATATTATTAATTATTGCTGTCCAGAGTCTTCTTTTTCACATCTAATTGATAAATTAAATACAACAATATTTGATAGGGAGTCCACAATAATTATCTCATACGGTGATAGTCAAATGGTGACTAAAAATATATAATTAATTTAACAGAAGTTATGTTATCGCTTCACAGAACATATGATTGCAAATTTATAAGTATGACTGCCTTATGCTTATAGTTTAAATGCTATGATGAATAGACATATTCATGAACATAACTTGATGTTATACAATTTTACATGGCAATATCCTTATATTATTATTGGATTGTATTTTATTTTTTGACATCAATAATTTTATTAATAATTTTACATTGACTAAAGATACTATGTATCTGCCACTATTTTATAAAAGACAAGTTGCTAAATTATTAGCATATAATATACAAAATGACACAGGTACATGTAGGGTATCCAAGAATTTAGTTTCTGTAAATAGTTCCTATCCTTATAATTCTTCTATTCAGAATACTGACACAAGTTCTTTAAACTTAAGAACATGACAAAGGGTAGACATATTGAACTGACTGTAGCACATCAAAACATACAAGGTCTATCTGGCAAGGATTTAGAATTAGGTTTATATTTAGAAACTCATAGTATTAAAGTTATATGCATTACAGAACACTGGCTTAAAGAATACAAGATTAAATTCATAAATAACACACAATACACAGTACACAGTGCCTTCTCTAGGAAACAAGCTATTCATGGTGGATCATTGATTATTGTTTCAAACAGTTTAACATGTAAAGAACGGAAAGACATAGCTAGCTTGTCTATAGAACGCACGGTGCAATGAGCTTGAGAAGCATATTATTATATGTGTATATCGTCCTCCATTAAGTGACTTTAATTTGTTTGAATCTGTTATGGAAGATGCAATTAGTAAAATTAGGAGTAATAAGAAAGGGATTATAGTTTGTGGTGATTTTAATGTTAACATTCTTGAAAATTCAATAATGACTTGTAGATTTTTAAACCTTTTTAGATCATTTAATCTGAAAAATTTATTTCTTGAACCAACTAGAATCACGGCAACATCTTTAACCTGTCTTGATAACATATTTAGTAATTGTATTGTTTCAGATAGAGTAGTTACTTCTGAATTAACTTCGGATCACTGTGGTCAATTAGCTAGAGTTCCATATTACAATGATAGCATCGTACAGAGAGTGTTGGTTAGGGCATTACCTAGGCATAAGTTTAATGAATTCCGGAATAAAGTATTGATTGGAATGAATACTATGAATCCTGACTTAATAGAAATAGATTCGCCAAATAAAAATTTTAACAATTTATTTAATATAGTTAATAACACGTTTCAGAATACTTTTAAGACTAAGGAGAAAGTAATTAAGGAATCTCGAGCTTTTAATGAGTAGGCTACTGCGGGTATTTACAAAAGCAGAGCAAAAATGTATGAGTTGTATGGAATGAAAAAGTACAATTCTGATTTAAACTTCACTGAGTATGTTAGGAATTATTCTAAAATATTTAAAAGAGTGTGCAATACAGCTAAAGCTATATTCGTTAGGAATAAAATTAAACAATCTTCAAATAAAGTTAAGGCTACCTGGCGAGCTATTAATGAAACAACAGGTAAGACAACATTAAGAAGTAATAGTTTTAGTCTTCTTGATAATGATAAATTAATTCATAATGACGAAGAAGTCGCACACACATTTAATAACTTTTTTGCTAGCATACCACTTACTACTACTAGAGAATTAAAATCATCAGCTATAGTCGCAGAAAACCTATTAGAGTCTAGTGTAGGAAAATGTGAAGTAATATTTCAATTTCATAGTATTAGTTCTACCGATATTATAAATACTTTTAAGTCCTTGGAGTCTAAAAATACAGGTGATCTCTGGGGCATTTCTGTTAAGGTTTTGACAAGTATAATTGATGTAGTGGCTCCTTATTTAAGCAACTTATTCAATAAGTGTATTAAATCTGGCAGTTTTCCAGATCTTATGAAACATAGTAGAATAATACCTCTGTTCAAATCCGGCAATAAGACTGATCCTAGTAATTATAGGCCAATGTCGATACTACCTGCTTTTAGTAAGATTTTTGAAAAGATCATACTCAAGCAACTACTAAGACATTTTAATCAAAACAGCCTCCTTCATGATGAGCAATTTGGTTTTACCAAGGGTCTCTCGACAACAGACGCAGGAGTAGCGTTACTCAAACATATCTACAGTGCTTGGGAGAGTTCCCAAAATGCTGTTGGTGTGTTCTGCGACCTTTCGAAAGCATTCGATTGTGTCTGCCATGAGACGCTCTTGTGCAAGCTTAGACATTACGGTGTCCAGACTAAAGCATTGGATGTCATTAAGTCGTACTAAAGTGACAGGATCCAATGTGTTGAAATAAATGGCTCAAAATCCAGTGGCTTACCTGTTGATTTAGGAGTGCCACAGGGCAGCATCCTAGGGCCTTTCTTGTTTACATAAACGATTTACTTTTTTACTTGAGAAACATTTGTGACGTTGTACTGTTTGCTTACGATACTTTTTTGATATTTAAAGAAGATAGAAATAAGGAACACTTTAACAAAATAAACAGTGCACTCATTCAAGTGACTAAATTGTTTAATGTAAACAATCTAGTACTGAACGCCAAAAAAACAAAATGTGTTAAGTTTGCTCTGCCTAATGTCAGAAACCTTGGTCCTAACCAAAGAGATTGGATATATATACATAGAGGGAGTCCTAGTACTTACAAATTGAACACAGTCAACTGACGTGTAAGATACAATTTAGACAATATTATGCCATCAAATTATATAACCTTAGTGATTTTTTCTTTTATAACAGTTCTATCATGATTTTGAATTTAGCCGTATAATATTTATATCGACTTTTCAAGTGTTGTAAAAAAATCTTATCGATATGTCTTTCCGCAGTATTTTATCTCGTTATTTTTTAGATTTCCACGTGATAAAGATTTATAAATAAGTGGATTGCTGCAGTATGTCGTGGCGAAAATTGGGTGCCTAGAAAGCACCATAGAATTTGATCCAAGCTTTTTACTGCGGAATGTTTTTATAGTATTGACAGATGGCGCAGACTGAAAGAAAATTCTGTGCCAACATTACTCTTCCATTCAAAACGTATCAGTGTGAGTGTTTAAATAATTACTTGCTTTTATTTTTATTAGAGTAGCAGCGCCAAACAGGAGTCGGATCTTGGGCTCCATTCGATGTCTCGACCAAAGGAATAATTTAATTTTAATATTTTGTTCAATTTTATTATCAGTGCATAGGGTTCCCACCAAGAACGTAGGGTCCCAAGCCAACCTCACCTGCAAGTGGTGTACCTGCTTATCAACGGAAGAGGCTCTGGCAAACAAAACATCCAGATTAGCGGCATTAGGCTCGCCACCTATTACGTGGGATCAAAAGTCTGGCAAAAAGTGGGCGTTTAATATGCCTCTGTCTACCCTTTCGGGGAAACAGGCGTGAGCCTATGTATGTATGTTATAAACAGGATTTAGCCAGCTACCTGCAGTGACACTGTGGCCACGAAAAGCCACGACACGCTAAGCGACAAGCGATTTCGATGTTTATTTCTGAGTTTAGTTCTGCACTGAGGTGACAGCGCCGGCGGCAGAATAGAGAGCGGCATGAACATTGAAATCGCTTGTCGCTCAGCGTGTCGAGGCCGTTCGTGGCCAGGCTGTTAGGCGACATCCACTCATTTTTATAGTTTTACCATATCCTTACTAATACCTATTATAAATGTAAGTGAATTTATTTATTTGTTAAGCTTTCACATTTTGTCTACTCAATCGATCATAAAAAGTTCAATGCACGTTGCTGGGAGTAATGGGAGTACAGAAAAAGGTTCAAGATACTTTTTATCAATCGGCTTTGGCCTATAAATCAAGCTTCAGCTTATAATCAGTGATTGCTAGGGTAGCAAACACAAAGGGTATGCCTATTTGTTTTAATATACTGCTTTGCATTAAAACGTGTTTTTTTTCTTTCTTTAGTGTACGCGTGCGCCTTCCATAAATGAGACATCTTCTGTTTCTTCGACAACCAGCAGTAAAGCGCCTACGTTAGTTACATTTTCTCCACCAGTAGGTACAGAAGCGATGAAAATCGTGTGCGCTAAACACTTACGTACAATAGAAAAACTACAAAAAGAAGTTTTTCACCTTGAGCAGCTTGTTAAAAGACGTTTGTTAAAAATAAATTATTTAAGACAACGGTCTAAATGTCTGATGAAAAAGAACATTGCTATGAAGTCACGTTTACTTAATAGTTTGCAAAACGAAAATATCGTGAAGGAGGATTTGATAATTTTAGATCACGTGAAAAATAACGGTGTTACCTATTGAAAAATACCTTTCACGCGCGGCTGGTGACAAAACACGTGAGATTAGCTTGAAGTTAAAAAAAAAGCTGTGACGCTTCATTATTATGTGCTACTGAGTACCCATTTGAAACAAGAAAAAATAGATTCAGTTTAAAAATGCAAGTTTGTGTAATAATTATATAAATACTACCCATTAACTAGCGTTCCGACTGCTGTGGGCACAAACTTACGGAATGTATAAAATGTACATACCTACTTACTATACTTTACAAGTATGTTTGATTTTGAACCTATATTGAAACTTTGATCGATATCGATGGCGGATTTGCTCAATCACTAAAAAATTAAAAAGTTACGAAATTTGTGTTCAAATGGTCTTTAGCCCTAACTGACAAACATAGTGCCATCTTCTTCTGGCAACTCTAATTTGTCATATGAGTGAAGAGTGTAGCTATATTCAATTTGTTCATAAAAATATCGTTCATTCCATGCTTTAGTTATTCTTCTGTGGTCCTAACATAGTTTTAAATGACGATGTACTCGAAACAACTGAATCCACATTATTTCTAGGATTAACACTTGATTCGAAGTTGCAATGGGGTGCGCATGTTACATATCTCTCAGAGAAACTTAGCTCAGCTGCTTATGCCGTTAAGAAGGTTCGTGGGTTGACCGATGTCGATACGGCTAGATTGGTTTATTTTAGTTATTTTCATAGTGTTATGTCATATGGCATATTGTTATGGGGTAGAGCTGCTGATATCCAAAATATTTTTATATTGCAGAAACGGGCAGTTAGGGCCATTTACTAGTTAAAGACAAGAGTCTCACTCAAAGAAAAAATTAAAACTATTGGTATTCTTACTGTAGCGTCACAATATATTTATGCCAGTGTTATGCATGTAAGACTTAACATAAATTCTTATAAAATGAATAGTGATATACATAATATCAATACTAGAAATAGACATAAATTATGTGTTCCGTATTTTCGTTTGCACAAAACGCATAGCTCTTTTATTGGGCTCAGTATTCGCATATACAATAAATTACCAACTTATATTTTAGACTTGCCATTAAGTGCGTTTCAGGCAGAAGTTAAAAAGAATCTTATAAATAAGGCATATTACAGTTTGAAGGATTATTTTGATGACAGGAGCGCTTGGAAGTAGTTGTTCGCTTTTGACTAGGTCAATAATTAGTAATTATATTTTATAGTGTAGTTAATTACGATATTCTCATTTCATACTATATTTTGCATTCATGTTCTACACTTTCATTATAACTTTGCAGATTTGTAAAATGTGGGTAACTCGTGGTCATGGGCTAACTAATAGGTTGTCGATTGCTTTGGTTTCATAATACCGTTACTTTCTGCTTCATTCACTTCTACCATAGTTCTGACCATGTTCGCGATTTGCCTACATTAAAAAGACGTAAGTGGATGCTCCTGTTTCACCATATTTACTTTGGGAGGCTTACCATATGAACATCATTTACTGCTTGAGTATGATATCAATAGCTAGTAAAAAATTTACTAGTAGATGTCTACAATGTGAAACAGTTGCAGCTCCTTACAAAAATAAAATGTACCACCATTATATTTGTTTGAAAAGAGTGGCCATGAGTTTTATTGCCGTTCTTTCTCGTGGTTCTACCTATTGCATTGCGAACGTGGCAGTAAATGTAAATGTAGAATCATTAAGTAATTAACTTAAATTTTGACGTTCATAAGCGTCACTTTGTGGCCTAGATGAATAAATGATTTTGATTTTGATTTTGAAACTATCTCTGAAAGGGTCAAGGAACATATCGCAGCTGTAAAAAACCGGCAAATTAACAAGTCTGCCATAGCTGAGCATTTGTTGGAGTCTAGACCAAACCACTGGATCAAATTACATCAACCAAAGGTCTTATCTACCGATCTTCACTATTACTCCAGGATAGTACGTGAAGCGGTTGAAATAAAAAAGCATTCAACCGGGAGGATGGATACAGACTGTCTACAACTTGGAATCCAGTAATCAACAAATGTAAACCCCGCCGCAGTAACACAGCTCATCAGTGTGTAGACGACATAAGTGTTGTGTGTCAACGTACCGACAGTTCGGATAAAAATTTAAAAACAAGTGAGGGTAGCTGCCGAAACCCGCGCTTCACAAGGACGACGCTGAGATGACATCAGTCCTGCCCCGACCATGGCTGTTGTAAGACGGCCGAAACGTTGGTAAAACAGAGGTATTTATACCTTAAATTAATTAAATATCGCGAATAAGACCCGTTTTAATAAAATTGTATGATGTTCGATTGTAATCACTTCTTAATTGCTTTAGTTCGAATGTACCTAATTGTATTATTGGTACTTAAATATGTTCGGGTTTCGCTTCGGCCCATCTATAAAATCAATTAATCATCGATTATGAGAATTTCTAAGAGGAGACAAAATCATTATCTCCTTTCATAAGATATTCATTAGATCGGTATTTTTGATATTTAGAAATTCATGTGCAAAAATTTAACAAAAATCACCATTTACAAAGTATTCTCATACCTCTCCTCTATCTAAATAGACAGTTTACCGTGTTCAGTTAGCTAAATGATTTCTTGAGAAGAAAAGCCGAAACATACTTATAGAGTCACGGCATTTTTTCTGACATTTGATTTCTTTGTCTAGAGATTTCCTGACAATTTAAGTAGATAACTATTACTTAGAAAATTGTTTTTATCTAAAGGCAATGTTCTTTCTACACGGCCTGGCCCGTAATATTGGACTTAGAAATAGATTTAATAAACTGAAAGTTACACAAAGTTACGTAATAAAAGCGATATTTAACTGATATTAGCTTTGAACTCGAACCAACTTACAGATCAAATGGATGTGAAATTTATATCAAAACCAAAACAAACGAGAAGTAATTAATTGAATACGATTTTTGTTCGGTGTCACATATTAAAACGAAACCTATAATTAAGTGATAAAAATATTCATACTTTTTAATACCTTTGTTACCCTGTATCTTTTTTTTACTGGGTTAGATTTATTTGGCCTCATAGTAAAAGTTGCAATAAATGGCTAGGACTTACGTTTAGCATAGGTTTCAATTGTGCACAAGGGGTTTCAATTGTTTGGGCCAATCGGTTGCATGGTCTTTTCATTACCCAAACAAATTTTAGCAACCTTTTTTATACCATTGCAATATTTCGAATGATTTTAGTACGCATATTTTCATTTGGTCAAATTTTTACTTGGCAAAATATTACCAACTATATCAGTCATTATGGCATTTGGTCTTTAATCAAATGATTTATTACAGCAAACAATCGTCAGACAATAAACGTTTGGTGATATAATTTTATTTATAGAAGTATTTAGAGTACGTTCATTACTAAAAAAATGGTTAGGTTAGGATAGGTTAGAACTGTGACCACCCGCGGTGAAGCTAAGAGGGATCCAGGAGGGGATGCTCCGCATGGGCTTGACGGAGGCCTGCGCAGGATGCGTCCAAAGGGGCGGGTGCGAGGGACAGTTCCTCTGTCCCTCGCAGTCGGATGCGGTCGCGGGAGGAGAGGCGTGTCGGTGTTGCGTTGCCGCGCGCCCTATCTCCTGCGACCAAATGGGGGCGCACCATCGTTGCGTCGCGGTGGGGCCGCAGAGGAAGAGGAGATGCGGTGTTGCGTTGCCGTCCTCCCTATCCTCTGCGGCCGCTGAGTGTTTTGGCGGCAGAGCCCAACACCTTCATCCGCCGCCAAGGGGGTTTTGTTCGGGGCCCGCCTGACCATCTGGCGGGCCAATACCCGTCGGGGGGTAGCGAGGAATGCTTCAGCGATACCCGACCCTCCGACACACGGGTACGTGAGGAATACGGGTTGGTTTTTAGTCAGTAAGAGTCTGAGTCTGACAGTCCCCTTCGTCCTTCCCCCAGGGCGGAGGGACTCCATGAGGATTTTCCAACCCGACACCAAAAAAAAAAAAAAAGTTTAGAACTGTGACCCCCCCCGTGGGATCTCCACCTTGTCGTAGTGGGGGGCTCAGTAACCGTGGATTGGTCACCCGCGTTGAAGCTAAGAGGGATCCAGGAGGGGACACTCCGCGTGGGCTTGGAGGGGCCTGCGCAGGATGCGTGCAACGGTGCGGGTGCGGGGGACAGTTCTGCCTGTCCCTCGCAGTCGGGTGTGGTCGCGGGAGGAGAGGCGTGTCGGTGTAGCTTTGCCGCGCGCCCTATCTCCCGCGAGCAAATGGGGGCGCACCATCGTTGCGTCGCGGTGGGTCCGCAGAGGAAGAGGAGATGCGGTGTTGCGTTGCCGTCCTCCCTATCTTCTGCGGCCGCTGGGTGTTTTGGCGGCGGAGCCCAACATCTTCATCCGCCGCCAAGGGGGTTTCGTTTGGGGCCCACCTGACCATCTGGCGGGCCAATACCCGTCGGGGGTAGCGAGGAATTCTTCGGTGAAACCCTACCCTCCAACACATGGGTACATGAGGAGCAAGGGTTGGTTTTTAGTCAGTAAGAGTCTGACAGTCCCCTTCGTCCTTCACCCCCAGGGCGGAGGGACTCCATGAGGATTTTCCAACCCAACACCAAAAAAAAAAATAGGTTAGAACTGTGACCCCGTACGCACGAGCCGAGCGAGCGAAGCGAGCGGTGCCGTGGTAGCGGCCTGCGAGTGCCAGAAACGACTTGCATTAGTAGAAAAAAGAGATTGTTTTTAGTAGGTTAGACGTAACTGAACTATTAAGTTAGGACAATTATTGATTTTGCGTAAAAACTATTATTCCAACTGAAATATTTGACTAAATAAAAAATGTTAAAAGTACTAGTTGGTAAACAAGTTATAGTTTAAACTTTCATTTCCCAAACATTAGGTTTGCGTTACAAGTTTTTGTGAATAGATTTTTTGGTACGTAATAATTTGGCGAATTAAATTATGCGAAAAATTTTTGGGAAGTGAAAATTTGTCAAATTCCTTTCGGTTAAACAAGGGAGACCCGGACAGGTTATATAGTGGTAGTAATGAGAGCGGGTTAAGTAGGTACCAATAAAAAGCCGTCTTATATTTAACAATTATATTACAGCCATATATTTTAAAAGGAAACAATTGAAAGTATGCCTAATTTTAATGACCAAACATTATGTTCATATTCCTTAATTAATACCGCACATGGGAACATAAACCTTAATAAAGTTTATGTTGTAACTATAATACCCACTAGTTAATTAATACTGGAGTACACAATGGAGCCAAGAAAGAGGTAGTAAAATGGTAATTAGTACTTCATAGGTAGGCTTTTGGCTATTAAACATATTTTGGTTTTCTCACCTCTTACTGAGAATAGTATAGTGAGTTTGATCTGTATATAGAAGATTTTGTTGGTACAATATGGTTGTGTGACGTGAACCGTTACAGCGCTATACAGTAGCACTGTGAATCAATGGTGGGATTTGACCTACTATACCACGCTCGACAGATTGGTTGGTAGAGAGTTTGATGTCGATTTTTCCGTCTCTTTGAAGATATATTATTTGCTTCGTTTATTTTCGTTACGGCGAAATGAAATCACAAGTATCTTTTTGTGTTCTTAATCCGTAAACATATGGATATGCTGTACCTATCTACTCTGAAAAAAGCCTTGTATTCCAATGTAAATCCGGCTGATAGGTTCAGATATAAGCGCGTTCAAATTCATTTCAAAGTCGTTCGTTCTTCTGTACCATACCAGATAAAAATTATACAAGCCAGCTACACTTGGGAATAATTGTAATAATAAGAAACGTAAAGCCAATGTTACTCTAACGATATTTCTTTGAAACAGTAATTATGTTTGTAAAATTATTGGTAGCGCCATCTACCTTCCTATCTGTAACTAATCGCATCAAGATCAATCGTTCCACGTCTAGTGCGAGCGATACCATATTTCCGTCCCTGTCTCCCATTCCCGAAGAAGGGGCACTGCCTTCGCCTGATTCGTCGCCGCGATCGTGGACGCGAGTGACCAGTCCAGAACATTCCGCTCGCTGGGAACGCCGTCTCGTTCGTATCGCACCGCTCCCGTATGTGTTTATTACCGCTTCCACCAAGGAAAACCCGCTCGCAAGTGAAAGTGAAACGAATGGTGTAGTGTAGTGAATCAAACAAGCAGCTGCATCATGAAACCACCAGGAGACTGCCCTACGGAAAGAAGAAGGTTGTATAAGGTAAATGCCCTCCATCCTTGAAATATCCTATACCCACTCAATCACCTCTTCCCGTAACCATCTCCTAGGCGGCGAAGAACCGCTATCCTCTCTATACAGTCCATTTCCTTCTCCAAGTCGCCTAGAACCCTACTGTTTCGGTGTATCACCGAACCATTTTTTTGGTCCTTCGAGCCGGATTCATTTACGTTTTATACGTTATACCGCTATACCTAAGCAGTTATAGCACCTAGCTATACTCCTAATATATTCACATAACCGTCACATGGTTATTTCCGCCCGCATCAGTAGGTAAACTTTTATGTAGCTACCTACTTATTAAATTATTATTTCTGCAACTATCATAGTTGTCTTATAAATCTCATATTTCAAGCAACTTTTAAGTCCTCAGCTCTAAAGTGTTGCCTACTTAGCCTACTTAGGTAAAATAATAGATACATTAGATATTCTTATTTTGTATCGGTCTCATTAGCTTATACTTACGTAAGCATGTCACAACAAAAGAAGTCACGCGTGTCGGAAGACAAAGAGATGATAATCTTAGAAGCAAAACGCAATATTTTATTTGAGCGCATTCAAAACATCTATAAATGCTCAAAAACCGCATCTATGTCTGACAGTAATAGCGAAGCATTTCTCAGTTATTGTATAACAGTAGATAGTATTCGAACAGATTTTCATAAGTTGTTAGACGATTATAACGCAAGATTACTTTCTATCAATCCTGATGAAAAACCGAACTATCAGGCGTATACCTCATTCGAAGATCTTTATTGTATTATTAAGCGTATACAATCGCAATTGGAGGGTAAATGTTCAGCAGAGCCCGTTGCCCGCAAACCGAGATTACCGCCAATCGAGATTATGTCGTTTGACGGAGATATACGAAATTGGCCGTTATTCTATGCGAGTTTTAAGTCTACAGTGCACGATAATGGTTCTCTGACAGATGCTGGCAGGTTGTACTATTTAATAGGTAAACTGTCACCGAAGGCCCAGTCCGTATTTGCAGGTGTCACACCCAGTGCTGAGAATTATCAGGTCATATTTCAGTCACTACTTGACAGATATCAGGACACGCGCGTCCTAGCGTCTACCTACTTTGACCAAGCTTTAAATCTCAAACTGTCCGGCAACGCGTCTGTCTCGAATTTCCAGCTGTTTATAGACAACTTTGTTACCGCAGTTAATTCTCTTAAAAATTTAAAAATAGAAGATCTTTCCAACTTTATGTTGCTTCAACTCGCTTTAAAAAAGTTTGACACTGATACAATTCGCGCATTCGAGATGACGGAACGCAATAATAAAATACCTACACTAGATAGTTTTATTTCGTTCATCAAAGATCAGTGTCGAATATTTCATAATACGCAGTCTGGTTCACCTGGCCCGTCTAACACTAACAGCAACAAACAAAGGTTGAATAAATCGCGAAATAGTAATAATAACTCGTCCCTAATCCACAATCTTACGTAACATGTTCGGAATCTAATAGTAATGATTCACAGAAGTGTCTGTGCAGTAATATAGTGCACGACCATTACTATAAGTGTCCTACCTTTAATGATTTAAATCCAATTGCTCGTTTTAAATGCGTAAAAGATAACAAAGCTTGCATTAACTGCTTAAGCATAAAACATAAAACAACTAATTGTTCTAGTAAGACAAAGTGTCGATCATGTAATCAAAAACATCATACACTGTTACATTTCGATAAAAATAACCGGTTGTCAAGTCAAGCCGCTAACCTTGACACACTCACGCAAGTGCAGAACACGGTAGCTGCGCCTTCCACGCCTCGCAATGAGATATCGTTGTGTACGACATCCATTGCGCGGGCGGCACGCACGCGCGGACGGCCTTCGCGCGCTTGTAGTGATCAGAGCAGAGCTAGGCGGCGGCCTAGCTCTGCTCTGATCACTACTACTTCATGTATGGCGTCTAAGACTGTTCTGTTAGCGACAGCGCAAGTTATCATATATGATGTCAATGGGTCGCCGCACATGGTACGTTGTCTGCTAGATAGCGCATCTCAGACCAATTTAATAACGTTAGAATTGTTCAAACACCTCGGATTATGGAATAACCTTAAAAATACGAACTCAACCGTCAAAGGGATAGGCGGATCAGAAAAGCATTGCAGGGGTTCCATAGATATTAAAATACATTCGCGTTTTGATAGGAATATTAATTTTAACATTTCTTCGCTTATCGTGGAGCGTATCACGGACGCATTGCCGAACGCTAATGTAGACGTAGCATCACTCACTCATCTCGAGTCATTGCCGCTAGCCGACGCGGAGTTTGCGAATCCGGCAGGCATTGATCTTTTGATCGGAGCTTCAATATTTCCGCACTTGCTACTAACTAACATAGTACGTAGTGAGCGATATGATTTACCGCCCGCTATTGAGACGGTACTTGGGTATGTGATTATGGGTACCGTACCTACGTTACATACTTCTCATTGTATTACGTCTTGTTGTTGTTCTGCTCTTCAAGAGATCAAGGTGGGTGCTAAAACTGTGTGTAAGATAAAGCACTAATTAGCTATGCTATGCTATGCTACGCTATGCTATGCTAAGCTAAGCTACGCTACGCTACACTATACTATACTACACATCCGCTTTGTATATAGATGACATTGCCTGTAGTGTCATATCCGCTCCGCTAGCAATTTCGCTTTGTGAAGAGCTTATTCAGCTTTTCAAGCGAGGCCAGTTTGATCTTGTCAAATTGACAAGCAACTCTAAGGAGGTTCTCGCACGCATACCAGATTCTCATAAGGCTTCTCCAGACATTGAGTTTGAGAAGTCTGTACCGCATAAGGTTCTCGGTTTACGCTGGGACAAATCCTGCGATAGTTTTCGGTTTGACGTCTCACCACCAGATGATAAGTGCACCAAACGCACTATGCTCTACAGTGGCTCGACTATGGGACATAATGGGTTTTGTAGCTCCCACAATTTTGTACGCCAAGCTCTTGATCAAAGAGCTTTGGCTATCAAAGTGTGAGTGGGGTGAAACACCCCCTGACCATATTGTCGCCGCTTGGGGGCAGTTTTGTATTGAGCTTACCGCGCTCAATCAAGTTACTATCCCGCGTCATCTTGGGTTGGTAGATGGATGTACCATCAACTTAATAGGTTTCGCTGACGCCAGCGAGCGTTTTTACGGCAGAGTCGTATATCTGCAAGTCCGCATTGGTTCTAAATACTCGGTGCAGTTAGTTTGTGCCAAGTCTAAGGTCTCGCCTGTTAAAACCATTTCGGTTGCGAGACTGGAGTTGTGCGCGGCCCTTCTGCTGTCTCAGTTGCTCCACAAGGTTCTAGACACAGTTTTGCCCCACTACTCTATTAATAAATATACGCATTTTCCGACTCCAAAGTAGTGCTCGCTTGGATTTATTCCTCTCCTCACCGCTGGCAGACTTTTGTCGCCAACCGCGTTAGTAAATTGATTGAACTTGTTCCCGCTACTTGTTTCAATCACGTCGCGGGTTATCGTACTCGTCTTCAGGAAGAACTTTCCATAGATCATATTGACTGGAAGTTTATTCCACCAGCATCACCACATTTCGGTGGATGTTGGGCAAGCATGGTCAAAGTAATTAAAACGCATCTTTTCAAAGTTATAGGTCAACAGATCCTCTCTTGCGAAGAGCTTTTAACTGTCCTTGCACAAGTCGAGGCACTGATCAACTCGCGTCCGCTTCCAACTCAGTAAGATCTAGCCTGAAGTTGGACCTACCTCTTAGTTTAAGTATTTAGTTAGTAGTTTTCGCTATTATTGCGTTTGTAGCTTTCGCTAAAGTTAATTTAGATTAATTTTATTGTCATATCGCTGTCTTAGCCTATTGATGGGTTATGCGGTAGTACACCCAACATAGCTAAGTTCAATTCTATTTTTTTTAAAGGCAACCCTTTAGGGCCGGGGGGATATGGTAGTGCCATCTACCTTCCTATCTGTAACTAATCGCATCAAGATTAATCGTTCCACGTCTAGTGCGAGCGATACCATATTTCCGTCCCTGTCTCCCATTCCCGAAGAAGGGGCACTGCCTTCGCCTGATTCGTCGCCGCGATCGTGGACGCGAGTGACCAGTCCAGGACATTCCGCTCGCTGGGAACGCCGTCTCGTTCGTATCGCGCCGCTCCCGTATGTGTTTATTACCGCTTTCACCAAGGAAAACCCGCTCGCAAGTGAAAGTGAAACGAATGGTGTAGTGTAGTGAATCAAACAAGCAGCTGCATCACGAAACCACCAGGAGACTGCCCTACGGAAAGAAGAAGGTTGTATAAGGTAAGTGCCCTCCATCCTTGAAATATCCTATACCCACTCAATCACCTCTTCCCGTAACCATCTCCTAGGCGGCGATGAACCGCTATCCTCTCTATACAGTCCATTTCCTTCTCCAAGTCGCCTAGAACCCTACGGTTTCGGTGTATCGCCAAACCAATTATATTTGAAACGCTTCAACTGCCGTACCTACATGAAAGGTGCCATTTCCAAACCCATAAAATGAATCTGTTAACGTGATTTTAAGGGTTCTTGAAATTAAAACTATCCATGCTGTTTCGTATTTTCCTAGAAATACTTCTACATGAACTGTTCCAGGAAAAAAGGAAAAAAAACTAAATTTCAAACTTTGTTTAAGCCAATACAATCCTTAAGAGTAACAGTATTTTTAAATCTATGTATTCTGCTAAGCTGCGACGGCGATTATTAATATAATAATATTATAATTATTATATTTAAATTAATAATAATAATGTTCTAGGCACAAAACAGTATCAACTTGACCCCCCCTTGGTTATCAGCTAGCGACGCCCTTGGTTAAACATACGTAATATATGTGTTTTTTTGTAAATATATACTTATTATACATAGTAACTACCCATGCACACAAATGTTTGACTTGAGCGAGAATCGAACCTCAGGTTTAGCAGCTCAGCAGCTAGTACTAGCGCCATCGCGTTGTGTACTTTTCTGTGTTAATTAGTTATTATTGGTTTAAACCTGTGGGTACCAACTTGTATAGTTACTTAACTACTTACATTTTATTTTATTTTTATATTATTTACATATAAGTTGATTAAGTACATCAGCTGAGATATTTCCATAGAAACCTTGTAAAAGACACAATTGCGGCCTTTAACAGTACTGCTACTCACAACTTATTCTCTGAGCTCCTGGGTGACAAAATTAATGTACTAAAAGCTCTCAAATGTAACTGTCTCAAAAAATGTTTTAGTAGGAATAAATTTAGAAAATTGTTTAAGTTAAATAAATTAATTAAGAAACTTAAATCTGGTCCTAAGTGGTCTACCAAATTGAGTCAGTATGCACAAGATAACTGTAAATTAAATAAAGAGTGTGAGTCTCTTTTATTAAAGCTTGAAGAATCAAAGAATTAGTTTCTGGTAGGTTGTTATACGAACAACACACAAGTGAGTTGCAAGCACAAATATCAAATCTACAAGCTCAACTCACTAGGACTATAATGGAACACCAGAATGAGACTCATGAGTACATATTAAAATATGAAGAAATTTCAAGAGTTGGTCGAGAAAATTTAAAACAACTTATCTCATTATCCAACTCTAGTAATTACTGTTCCAGTTGCACAACTAAGTGAGCGACTACACCTGCTGAATCAATAGAATTGAATGCACATGGATGTCAGTATAATACACAAAACAAACTGCATCCAGTAAAGACTGACAATAAGAATGTAATAATTTTTTCAGACCAACTGGGCGTGGGTTTGGGTAGCTTAATTGATCATCACACTGAACGACCAGTACAGAACTTTTGTTCACCTGGAGCACAGTCTTGTACCTTAGTTGATAAGATTAAGAATGCCGACTTGAATGCACAAACTACTGTCATCATATTATATGGTGACAGCTCATTAGTCTCCAAAAACAGTCTCCTAGATTTAACAGACTTAATGATAGATCTAAGCACAAATATAGGATGTAGCTTTATTATTTGTGCTTTGCCTTATTCATATGCTCTCACAGATGACCAAAACAGGCAGATAGGTAAATTAAATTTTTTATTATACAATAGGACATGTCATAGTGACAGTATTTTATTTTTTGACACTAATATTTTTATTAGTAATTTCTTTTTAACAAAAGATACTATGTATCTTTCTTATGTACATAGGCGACAACTTGCTAAATTATTAGCATTTAATTTATATACTGACAGGAGTACTACTAGAGTACTTAGGAATTTGGTAGATAATAGTTATACCAATAGTAGTATTGACACATCTATTAGTTTAAACTATTAAATAAGACAACAGATAGGCATTCATGTGTTTTAAACTTAGTTCATCAAAACATACAAGGCCTATCTGGCAAAGAATTAGAAATAGATTTATTTTTAAATAAACATAAGATTGATATCTTATGTATTACGGAACCTTGGTTGCGAGGTGACCAATTAATATTTAACAATCAACATTACTCAGTTATAAGTGCATTCCTAAGAAAGAAGGCTATTCGTGGTGGCTCTCTAATATATGTATGTAATAGTTTGAAATGTAAAGAACGTAAGGATATAGCTAAACTTTCTATCGAGCGCACTGCTGAGATTTCTTGTGTTGAGCTTGAACAACATATAATAGTGTGTGTGTATCGACCACCACAAAGCGACTTCACTCAGTTTGAAAGCATTATAGAGGATGCTTTAAAACACATAATTTCTAGTAGGAAGTCTATAATCGTATGTGGCGATTTTAATGTCAATTTGTTAGAAAAATTACCAATTTGTACTAGGTTAGTTAGCTTATTTAGTTCATTTAATTTAAATGTTTTGTTCTCTGAACCAACCAGAATAACCTCACATTCTTCTACATGCTTGGATAATGTTTTTTGCAATTGTCTTTATTTAAGTAAGGCTGTTTTTACTGACTTGACATCGGATCACTGCGGGCAAAAGGTTGTAATTCCAATGAATACAACCCCTAAAGTACAAGAAATTACATGTAGGCCAATGACCTCTGCTCGCCTCAAACACTTTAGTAATGATGTTGCTGCGAAGATCGCCAGCATTGACTTAACCATTGATGATCCCGATGAATTATATAAATGCTTATTTAACACTATTAATGATGAGTAGAATATTTTTTTTAAACTGAAGACATTTGCAAGAAGCATTAAAGTAAATTTTTGTGATTGGGCAACAGTAGGTATTTACAAAAGTAGAGCTAGGTTGTATGATCTGTATGATATGAAGAAATACAATTTTAGTCCTGAATTTATTCAATATGTTAGAAATTATTCAAAAGTTTTCAAGAGGACATGTGCTTTAGCCAAATCCTTATATTTAAGCAATAACATCAAAGAATCCAAGAACAAAATGAAAACTACTTGGAACATTATTAACAATGAGACTGGGCGAGCTAAATTAGTAGATAACAATTATGAATTAAAATTTAATGGTGAAATTATTACTAGGAAAACTGATGTTTCTCAGACTTTTAACAATTTCTTCATAAACATACCAGTGAACACAACCAGCTATCTAGATTCATGTCCAAGCAAAGCAGAAATGTTGGTTAGGGGCAATGTGAATGAGTGTGATGTGCTTTTTAATTTTAAATATATTGACACCAAAGACATACTGAAAGTATTCAAGACACTTAACAATAAAAAATCTGTTGACTTATGGGGCATTTCGGTTAAACTTGTTCAACACATTATTTCTAGCTTAGCTGCATATTTAGCTGCAATATTCAACAGATGCGTAGATACAGGGGTATTTCCTGATCTAATGAAACACAGTACAGTGATACCCTTATTCAAAAAGGGATCCAAGAGCGACCCTAGTAATTTTCGGCCAATTTCTATCTTGCCTGCCCTTAGTAAAATTTTTGAAAAGATTATTTTGCATCAATTAGAGAGCCACTTTCACACAAATAATTTATTTCACAGTGAGCAGTATGGCTTCACTAAGGGTCGCTCCACCGTTGATGCCGGTGTAACTTTGTTAAAGCATATTTTTATTGCTTGGGAAAACTCGAAGGATGCCATTGGTGTTTTTTGTGACCTGTCAAAGGCGTTTGATTGTGTAGAACATAAAACACTTTTACGTAAATTGAAACTTTATGGTATTAGAGATACCGCACTCAATCTTGTTGCCAGCTACCTTAGAGATAGAATTCAGTATGTAGATGTTAATGGGAGTAGGTCTCTAGGTTTGCCAGTGGGAATGGGCGTTCCACAGGGCTCTATTCTCGGTCCATTTCTTTTTTAAATATATATTAATGATTTGCCGTTCTTTGTTCAAAATGTATGTGATATTGTTTTGTTTGCCGACGATACGTCACTAAATTTTAAAGTTGATCGCAATTCAAGTAACTTTGATACCGTCAATAACACTCTTGCACAAGTATTAGATTGGTTTTCGACAAATAATTTGGTACTAAATTCTAGCAAAACGAAATGTGTTAAATTCTCTTTGCCTAATGTCAAAAGTGTTCCTACTAATATAATTTTAAATAAGGAAACAATTCAACTAGTCGAATCAACCGTATTCTTAGGTCTAACTTTAGATAGTAAGCTTCAGTGGGGCGCTCAAATATCCTGTCTCGCAGTAAAACTTAGTTCTGCAGCGTTTGCAGTTAGAAAAGTTAGGGAATTCACAGATATAGATACTAGCAGTATCTATATCTGTGAATTCCCTAACGACTAGTTTACTTTAGTTATTTTCACAGCGTAATGTCTTACGGAATAATGTTATGGGGTACAGCTGCTGATATACAGACTATTTTTGTCATTCAAAAGAGGGCAATACGTGCAATTTATAAGTTAGGTGCTAGAGATTCTTTACGTGATAAATTTAAAGAAGTAGATATATTGACAGTTGCATCGCAATATATATATGCTAACTTAGTGTACATTAAGAAAAACTTAATTCTATACCGCAAAAATAGTGATTTGCACAAAATGAACACAAAGAATAAGCATAAACTGGTGGGAACTAACTACCGTCTACATAAAGTTCAGAACTCATTTGCGGGGATTGGTATACGATTTTCAACAAATTGCCTCTTGAAATAATGAATTTACCCATGCACAAATACAAACGGACAATTAGGAACTTTCTTTTACAAAGGGGTTATTACACTATTAAGGATTTTTTAAATGATAAGACACCCACGGTGTATGTATAGGCTTAGGCTTGTTTAACTCACAATAATTTATTTACATGTTAAGTGGAGGTGCCTCGTGAACACATGATTTTTGCAGGATTTGGATATTTTCATGATTTGTTGAATTTAGTTTAACATTATTTATCCCTGATCATATCATTGTTCACTTGTCACCTTCACAAAATTCTTTCTACATTTGCATTCCTTCACGCGTTTCACAAATTGATGTTAATAATAACGATCTGGAAAATGGAGGTAATTGGCGGTCATGGTCAGTATACCAATAGATTGTTTCTTACTGCTGGTTCGTATACCATTGTCGTCATGCTCACTAAAATGTCATTTCTTGTGGTGGCGTCGTGTGTCGGGTCATCCCTGTCCCTCTAATATGGCGAGAGGGATGATGGCTGGCACATGCGTCATACTCGTGAACGGGTGCTACTTGCGATGACTGGTCGATGACGGTCTTGCGGGCTGGTATTATATTTTAATATTTAACTGCATCATTTCCATCATGGTTCTGATCACTTTCGCGGATTGCCTGCATTATTAGGTTTAAATAATGCAAGTGGATGCTCCTGTTTCACCATGTCTATTCTGAGGAGGCTAACCAAATGAACATCAAAAGTATTCTGCTTGAGTATTATTATGTACAGTAAATATATACAAGTCATATAGAAGGTGTAACAGTTGCAGCACCTTACAAAATGTAAATTATGTGTATTATGCAAAACCTGGCGATGAAAAAGAGTGACCGTGAGTTTTATTGCCCGTTCTTTCTCATGGTTCTACCTATTGCTTTGCGAACGTGGCGGTAAATGTAAATGTAGAGTCTATAAGTAATTATTTTATAAATTTATTATTTTGACGTTCATAAGCGTCACATTGTGACCCAAATGAATAAAGGATTTTGAATTTGAATTTGAATTTGAATCGCGGAGGAATCAACAAAATTAATATTCAATCATTTAACACATATTACACCTAGACTCGAACAATCAATTTGGGGGACACACAGAAATTTATCTCGTATCCGATTGAACCCATTCTGTGTAGTTCTATCCAACATTACCACTGCGCCAAACATGTAGTCATTTTGATTTTGCATTTAATTCAGTAAACTTTCGTACTTATTTGACAAAATAAAACGGTATAAAATGGCTTTAACTCAGTATTAAACTGCTTAATTAAGAGCTTACGGGTACATAAAGACCCTTTAAACTCTATAAGTAGAATACTTAAAACTTTTACCTTCCTCTCAATGGAAACAAAGAAAGAATAGCTCAGTAAAACTTCAGACATAATACGACACTTATATTACAGTGTAATCTTATTAAAAGTTTGATATTATTTTAACTTAATGTCTCATGTGAAGAGTATTAGATTATGTTAATGTATCGGCTATGGTAGGTTGTATATAATAACTACACTTTACATACAAATGTCATACCAGAAGGACAGGTCCGAAATACGTTTAACAGAGCATGCATGAGAAATTTGATGGAAGTGAATGAAGCAAGACAGTTAAGTCAGGATCGTTGCAAATGGTGTTCCGTAGTCTCTGCGTTCTCCTTCAGGAAACAGGCTGGTGAGTCTATGTGTAAAAATGGCATACCATAACATCGTTTTGTTGTGATGTGAACGAAGGTCAACAAACAAACACGTAACTTCCAATATTAAACAAACAAAATTGCATAATTATATTTATAGTATTAGTAGGTATGTTATCATTATCAGCCCTTTTTATAAACTGACTAACAGCTAGGCATAGGCCTCCTCTCACTATGAGGAAGGGTTAGACCAAGTACAACACACTGGCCGAGTATAGGTTTATGAACCTATTGGTTCGGCGTTACACCGAAACCGAATGTTCTAGTCGATTTGGGAAAACTATTAATATGGTGGACTGTAGGATTTGGGTTCTTATCGACTAGGAAATGAGGAAGTGAATGTAAATGGGATCATGGAAAGGATAGGAGTCGAATGGACGGGGTGTGGGAACACGCCTTACCTTGTACGTCAGTCCTCTTTCCTTGCAAATGGCAGTCTCCTGGTGTCTTCGAGAATCCTGAAGCTGTTTGAATCACTCCACTACATAAATCACTTTCACTCGCGAGCGGTTTTGTTGAGTTTTGTATAAGCGGTAATAATTATATATGGCGGTGCGGTTCAGAGCGGTACGGTGCGGTGGTGTGTCCCCGAGCGTCTCGAATCTTCCATTATTTCTTCGTCGCCTTTGAGCAGGGCAGCCAATAGTGAGGCGTTTTGGGAGGGGTTCATGAAAAGGATCGCTTGGATTGGTCGAGCAGTGACGAACCATTGACGTTGACATAATTAACTAGCAATGGAAAGGATAGATGGCGCTACCACCTATGAATCGAGAGTATCAAAGAAAACCCGTAGATATGCAGGTTTCATTACGATATTGCCATGCAATTATTTACTGTTTGATACACACACATTGAAAAATCAACGGTAGGTACCGTCTGGTCTCACTTAGACAGACCGCCCATTTTATCGGCCCGTCTTAATGTAAATTGCTGCTACAAGCTTATCCGCCTCTTTAGCCGGACCGATAAAACAGACGGTCCATTTGAGTGGGAACAGATGATCTTAGTCGTATCTACAGGTGGTACTGAGGACAGCCTCATAATCTCTCTCTTCTATGCTATCACTGCCCGTGGTAGTTATTACAAGAAATTATTCTATCCATTATTTATCTCACAAGTTATTTAACTCGACTGTACTAACTTTTTGTCGTATCAGACAGTTTTATTTCTCTAAATAGACAACTTAAATCCATCTTTATATTCCAGAGACTTAGGATAAATCACAATAAGTTAGCAACTTCATTGACAAGCGAGTCAGAAACTGTTTTGTTATAATACAGATCACTTGTGGCAAACAGATACTAACTTCATAAACTTTATTAAACGAAGCCTTACAATTCAATTGAACAAAGAGATTTCTATTTATTATTGAAATAGAGTTTGACTTAGACAGTCCGACGAATTATTTACTGTAAATTATTATATTGTGAGCTTTTTCAGTATTTTTTTTTCACCATTAAGTAGTACATTATTATATACAGTCATCACTGTAGATACATAAACTGTACCACTGCTGAGAGCGAACCTCTTGTCTCTATGAGAGAAGTTATCCACCATGCTGTCCAAGAGTGAGTTGGCGGACTTCATAATATATCTTTCGATATCATTATGGAGTACTCTTAGACATATAGTTTTCTTTACGGTGTTTTCTTTTACCACAACTATTTATTTATAGACTCACGCCTATATCCCCGAGAGGGTAGGCAAAGGTGTAATATTACACCCACATTTCGTCATTTTTTTTAAGTCAGTGTATGTGAGGGTCACATAAACTGATACTCGTCTAAATCATGGAATATCGCTATCCCTTTGGGTTACGGAGGTCAGACGCCAGTCGCTCTGTGGAAAAGTTGATATTCTGTCATATCTGGTTAGACCAGTAAGCGGACCTCGGACTTCAAGATGTGTAAGTCTTAGATGCAACTGGTATAACGCTAGGCCGATGAAGATTCTTCGTATTAAGACCAAGCTCAGCGGTTCCATTATATTGTTACCTAATCTACCAACATACAAATAATTGTTAATATTCATGTTAATGCAAGAACTAGAAATTGACAAAATTAATCTTAGATAACATTACTTAACGACAGGCGCGACAGGCCAACCCAACAGAAAAGTGTGAGAATATTATTTTTAGAAATTATAAAAGAAATAATTTAACTTGCGAATATAAGTTGATCAAAGACAGTTTTATAAGCGATGAATACTTCAATGGCGGTGAGTTTGAATGAATTTATCGAAGTTTTACAAGTTCTCGCCGCGCTCCGGTCAAATTGACAAAGGTCGTCCTATCTTGAAACGTTACCAAACTTTAGGCAGGCTCTATTACAATGGAAATAGCCTTTAAAAATTACTTGCATAAGTTCTATTAACATTTTGGGATCAGTAAAATACTTAGCGATTTTTCATATAATATCCAGGGACAATCTGACCCCAAACTAAGCAGAGCTTAGTACGGCAACTAGATAACTAATAAACTAATAAATAAAGCTGAAGATTGTGATTGATGGTTTGTTGGTTTTTCAACACGTTTATAATCTGGCGCTACCAGTCAGATTTAGTAATATTATTGTAGGTATATACAATGATAACATGTAGGAAAGCTTCAGTAGAAACATTGCTAGAAACCAAACAAAATATAAAAACAACGTAAGAAAGAGGTAATAGCACGGGCGGGCGATGCGATGTGATGGCTCAATGCACAAGGTGTGGCGAGCAAAGCCGCGGGGCACGGCTATAATAAAATTGCTATATTTCGGTATTGTACCGAAATATTGCATACCTAAATACTTCCTGGGTACAATAGTCATCAAAACAATTCAAATAACTAAAACAATTCGAAACTCTTTGAGTTAATTTAGCCAATACGTAATGTTCCCCTTTGCACAGAATTATACAAGAACTTTCTCCTTCATTACTCTTTAGAGCAATTTCTTTGAGACGGGAACAAATCTAATATAAATTCAGCAAATTCGTCATAGAATAAGTCTGTCAAGAAATTTTATTTTACTGTATTATAAACACAAATGTACATTTTGCTTTGATGGTAACGATTGAAATAAATTTCGTATTCGCAAATAAATAAACTGATGTGTTACCGAAATAATGAAACAGGTAAATAATAAGGTTTTGTTGTCGTTGATTGAATCAGGCGTTACTTGGCCGAACTCCATTGTAACCTAATGGAAGGAAAGAGGAACCCACCAGGCACCCTCGGATTGACCACTCCAACTATTGCAATAGAAAAAGGTTGTCAATACCGAACTCCTCTAAAAGGATAAGGGATATAGGAATGGTATGGGTTCCAGGAAGATACCTGACTTGCAGTATTCCGCTGAATGCGCCGTGCGCCGACACTTGTTTCGCCTCTGCACGAGGCATCCTCAGGAGCGATGGGTAACGACTAAGCGCTTTCCTACTGTGTACATGTCTTATAAACGATTGTACTTTCTAATTCTCTTCGTCGCTCGACTGATGTGAATCATTATGACGGTATGCGAATATATTCAGCAATGAGGACCCGTTAAAGTTGGTTTGATCGTTTAGTAATGTATGCTTGTCCCGCTTTAAAATTTCTAGTTGTTCCAATACGCACATTCTAATACTCTTTTCACAAGTGTGTATGACGTCGAATGAATGTCCGCTTTAGACTATGGCCCCTTTGAAGTAAATGTTCGGCAAAATGAGACTTTTCCGGCTGGTTGTTTCTAAACGCCGCTAAATGTTCTTTATGGTTCTTCTTATCTCAGCTCAAAACTTCGACGCGTCTGTCCTATGTACTTATTTTGGCATTGGTCGCATGTTAAGCAGTAAATACCGGACTTTTTGTTCTTGTATACTTTATCTTTACCATTGCAAAGAAAACTGCGTAGTATGTGTAGGGTGAGACTGATCGATAGAATTCCGAATGCAGTACGAGAGCGATGTAGCCTGAAAGTAGATGTCGTGACAAGGATTGAGGAATGCTGAAATGGTTTGTACACTTGCAGCGAATGAGTGAAGAAAGATTGACGAATCAAATATATAAGGCAGATGTATGTGGACAAGTCAGTTACGGCAGATCTCATAAGACGTTCGTCGACCAAATTGGGGACGTCTTGAAAAACGGAAAAGTCCGAAGCACCCGTAACCGCGTGCATGTATGAAAAGAGTAATTAATGTAGAGGAAGCGCGTGAGGTTTGTAAGGATAGAAGCAAGTGGCGTTCTGCCTACCCCGACGGGAAAAAGGCGTGAGCATATGTATGTAAATACGAATAAAGCTATTTTATTTCTTCAACGTTACGTACATAGATGTGAGTTGTCGTCGTAATTTATTAGATCAGCCATATTAATCAAGTTGTATTTCATTGGAGGTTAATTTAATACTGAGTGTGGGGACCGTTCGAATGTAGGGCTAGTCCAAGAATAAATTATGTCTGGGATAGGTATATATTTGGTAACAAATTCTTGGTCAGCTGTATGTCTTGTAAATAAACTATTATTTTGGCATTTGTTTGGATGTTTTTATGTATAATAAACTGAAAGTACTGGAGGATGCTTGCAGCTACGCCCGCACATATCTTTGTAATTTAACCGTTTGTTTCCGATACCGTGGCAATTTTGGAATATCTCTTTCTTAGTGCACCCCTACGGTCCTCAAGAAACATATGTACATGCTGATTGCGCCCAATAGTTTAGACTGATCGTTGTCTGTCAGTGTAAGAATTTTATACTCATAATATGTAAGTATTTAAAAAATGTGTGTATGTGCTAGAATGTTATTATTATAACATAGTTACCTACTTAGTAAGCACGCACATATTTTGATAAAGGGTTTGAGTCTGTGGATGGCTCTACTAAACTGCTGCTTGTTTAGAATGAAACTGTCAAAATGGTGAAATACGTTCATAAACGTCAATTTGTGATTTAAATGAATAAAGGATTTTGGCATTGACTGTGAATAAGTACATATCGGTACCTCTGGGCTCAAAGGTCGTAAGGGACAAAATGCGACTTTTCAGGAGAAGCAAAAAATGAAAAAAATAAATTTATTTTTACTCTAACTTTTTTGTTTCTTGAGCTATTTAAATGAAACCTAATAAAAAAGTGTTTAGAATTTCTAGTATTATCTAGTGTAGTGCTAAAAAATTACCCTAGTACTGTATTTACCGAGATAGATTTCCTTTACGACCATAAATTTAAAAATAAAAGTCCTTTACACCCTTCAAATTTTCACCCTATGATATAACCTAAGGGCGTAAATCCACTTTACTGCACAAAACTAAACAAAATAAGGAAATAATCGACAAGAGTAATTTTTTTTAGGTTCTTAAGGATATTGGAAAGACAACCCGCTAAGGTATTCTGAAAGGATAAATTCTTCTCACACGCTAAGAAGAAGAATAAATTAATAATTAAACTTAAGTATTAAATGGATTATGTAATTTTGTATGTATTTATGTGAATACTACTGTATTTTCTTTACGAATATTCATGAAATAACATAATTATACAAATGAAACGTACATTTGTGTAATCAAATTGAGATCGTTTATGTGTACTTACTGAATTGAACATAAAGCTCTAAATCTTTAAAAATAAAAAATAATATACTTACTAGTAATTAACATAGTTTTTCTTGCTTGCCTTTTCTCTACTCTCTTCTTTACTCTTTTAATTAGTTTCACTTCTTTAATCAACTTTATTCTCTTGAACGAACTTTCTTCTATATACTAACTTTATTCTGTTTGATGAGATGATGAGTAAATAAATCAACATCTTCAACTTGGATAAGTCTAGATGGTGCCACCAAAAATGAGATTGATTTCATCATGTTAATGAAGAGGTTAATATTTAATGATGTCTCTGTGATCAGTTCGCATAAAGCAGGCCCCGGTCACCGAATGGTAAGAGGCACATTGAAAGTCCCAGCCTCGAACGGTCGAGATTGATGAAGTCTACGCTCCTTACAGCGCCGGTTCAAATCTAAAACCCCGAGAGCTTTCAGTTTGAACTGTGAAACCGCTTCGAATGTCTGGGAGAATGCGTAGATGTGGACGACTTTAGTGACAGGTTAGTGAATGCTGTCCATACAACGGGCTTAAAGTTCTTAAAGCCTATGACAATTAAAATAGCCCATAAAATCTCTGGTCCGATCCTCAAGCTTATACAGGAAAGGCTTAAGATGCTTCTGCATGCCTCCGAAAAAGATGCTTAATAGACAGATCTCTATGTCTCTGACACGCGATCTCCGCAAATACAACGTTAAGTGTGTTCAAGAGGCAATCGAGTAGATTACGGTTCCAAAGTGTTCAAAAGAGATCTATCTATCGGACAGGTCAGCTGACAAGGCTGAAGACGTATGGTGACAGAATTATCTCGTCCAGACCCCAGCTCCTGGAAGAGATCGAACTGTTCTTTGGACAGCAATACACGACTACATGACCACCTACTCCAGTCACTGACCCTAGAGCTGGATTAACCCGACACTATACCGAAGGTATTATAACTATTGAATTCAATAAATTGAGTTTTTTGAACTGGGCTTCAGGTTTATTTTTTTTATTTTTATTTTTTTTATTTTTACACTTCCTGCATTTTTAATGCAAAGGCGGACTTAATGCTATATAGCATTTTCTGCCAGTCAACCTTAGGGTGGTGCAGACATGATTGTGGCAGGTGTATAAACTACAAAGATAGAAATAGTAATCCAACATTATACTACTTTTTATATTATATATAAATATTATGTTAATACATACATATTATATAAATAATACATACCTATAAATAATATATAAAATGTATATATACTTATACATACGTATATTTAATACACAGTGTAACAAATGTAAGAGATGATGTTTCTATGGTCTTTCAAGTGACAGTTTGATGTAATACTGGCGCACCTTAGCCCTAAACGTGAAACGATTCGTCGCCATCCTAATCTCGAGAGGGAGCGCATTCCAGAGAAGAACAGATTGTACAATGAAAGAAGAATGTACAAGGCTTGAGCTATGAGAAGGACACGAAAGAAGAGAATTATTAGAAGACCGAAGATTTTTGTCATGGTTGGAGCAGCGGTATTGAAAGTAAGGAGCTAGGTAGCTGGGGCTATTAGATGCGCATATTACGACGCGCGCATATTACGACGCTGACGTATAGGTAACCATGACAGCTGTTTACGATATGAGGAGACATGGTCATATTTACGGAGATTGAAAATGAACCGAATGCAATTGTTGAGAAGTCGGTCAAGTTTATTGAGTTTACCGATTGTAAACTCATATGTATGCAAATAACTTCTTAATTAACGTTCACGTGAGAGATAATTACCATTATTTATATCAAAGCGTTTTCATGTCAGCTCATTTTAACCTACTCGTTAAAACTGCATTCGATTCATATATAATCTTCGGAAGTATGACCATGTGTCTACTTATCGTTCCCAAATAAAGCTGCTTCCTATACGTCAACGCCGTAGTTTGCGTGCTCTTACTACACTATACTCTATTCTTACATCTCCTTCTACCCCTACATATACGACTCCCTACTTTCAGTACTTATGTGCAAACCATGAGCGAAACCTGATTTGATCTTCTAATAATCTGCAACTCATGGTACCTACTCACAAAACAAATTTTCTGCACTCTTCTTTTACAATTCAGTCCATCCTTCTATGGAATGCTCTTTCTCTTGAGATCAGAATGGCTAAGACCAAATTTACTTTCAAGTCAAAAGTGAAGGAACTCTTGTTGGCTGAGTCGGCAACTGTATCCAATAATAAGTCACAACCATATTTTTATGTAAGTATGTGTATATTGTACATATGTATGTATATATCTTAATATATAAAATCCTTGCGTTACTGACTGACTGACAGACACGCTACAGCCGAAACTATTGGGCGCAGGAAGCTAAAATTTGGCATGTATGTTCCTTGGAGACCGCAGGGGTGCGCTAAGAAGGGATTTCCCGAAATTCCCAAGGGATCGGCCAAAGCGGGTAAATTTAAAAAAATTGCAGGCGTAGCTGCTGGCGTCCTCTAGTATATATATATTTATATATAATACTTTTATACGTTTATGTATTTTATTGTTATTACTGTATTTATTGTGTATGTATTATGTTTATGTATTAAACTATTTATTTTAACAATTTATAATATATGTTTATGCAAGTATATCATGTTCGACATAATTAAATTACTAGTATATCTCCCTTGCACTATACAATACACCTACTTCTTCCTCTCTGCACCACTCTAAGGTAGACTGGTAGATAATGCCTATTTAAATATAATAACAAGTGAAACCAATATAACACGATAAAATCCGTAAACTGTAGTTTAATTTCAATGTGTAACATTCGCGTAAACCCAAGAAAATATAATGCCTATGGCATTAAGTCCGCCAATGTGTGTATGAAGTTTTAAATAAATAAATAAAACATTAAGCAGTTATGATACAAAAATCAGGAAGCGGTTCACATAATACGCCTACGTACCTTTCAACTGTGAAGTTTGGTTTCGGAATAAAGTGGCTGCGAAATACTAACGAACAGACAGATAGACCGACAGACAGAGAGAAAGTTAGACAGACAGATAGACATAGCGAATTTATAAGCGTACAAGATAGCGTCTTCAGAGACACGTATGGCGTAGTGGTTCTCTTTCCTATTTAATTTTCTTTGACACCCACACTAGGAATAAGACCAAGAGACAACGGATGTAACAAAGTGGTTATGATTTAATTTTAAAATGACAGAAAACACCACGCCTGCTGCTAGTCTTATTAATTTGTTCTTAATTTGTTATATTAATTACGTATTAGCAATAATCAAATTGAAGTTTATTAAGTCCAGAAACACAATTAAGTCATTGTTGGCAGTGTATTAGGGCAAGTATTGTGTCTTAATATGTTATTACTGCTGTCAAGATGTCGGTTGTAATAATATTGCCTACTTCATTGTAACCATCTACGACGTAGACAGCTACGACGTAGAATAAAGGGCTACGGCGACCGCTACGATACGAAGACCCGGGTGAGTGTTGGTTATCGTGACAGAAAGTGGACTCTGTGTTATTCTGATGCTAAACCTACCTAAATTACTGCAAAGTTTCATCAGTACCGTTTTGAAGTTTTTGCCTGAAAAATCGTCTGTGTTTCTGTTTGCCCGCGGTAATCTCTGGAATGTCTGAACAAATTGAATGGGACCTCGACTGGAAATAGAAGACTTTGTAGGGCTACGTATAGTCCCGTAAATATCACGAGGGAAATCGCGCAACAGCTAGTTACAAATAATTCTATATGTGTAAAACACAGTAATGTGCATACAAAACCCTTTACACACAAGCAAAACCCCATAAGTTTCATCCATCCAAAGTAAAGAAAGTTTAATTAAGAAATAAACCGGTGAGTTGTTTATACACCGCACAAACTCGAACCCGGGACCGTTCAACAGATTATCTAACTGTGAGAAAGTGTGTTTGTTATTTTGTGTACCTATTTAATTGAATCTGTTCGAACGCTCAGCGGTTATCAAAGATTCCCGTATCATTTGTACTACGTTTACGATAGAGAAATTCTCGGTATTGTCGGTTTCCTGTTCAGCGATATAAGGTTCAGTTTTGTGAGCAACTTGGTTTATTCTTGAGGCAGTCTGTAAATAAGTTTGATTGTTTTGTAGTAAGATGCTTAGAGCAGACGTCATATTGTGCCTGTAGTGGAGGAATCTAGAATGTTTAATTTATTTCATATACATTACTATTATGAAATATGGGTCTAGTTCATAATATCGACAGTCACTACATCGATGGTCGCTGTATCGAAAACGTTCCATCGACGGGCTAATGTATCGACAGTACCCCAAAATCGTTGGTACGCTTCATCGTTAGTACACGAAAACGACGGTATGCTACATCGACAGTAAACCAAATCGATAGTACGCTGCATCGACTACCCGAACAAGTAACTCCTAAGATTTACTAGCATGAGTTAGTAAATGTTCGAATTTTTTAATAAAAATATACTAAGTTGAAGGAGCCTATTTATGGACTAAGGGTTGTGACCCTAACATAACCTACTTACTTGAGTTACAGTCTCACCTAACCTTCATTCCTTTTTGTCTTGGCAAATTGTGATTAAAACTTTTAAAATCCTGTTTTTTTATTTAAATCAGGCTCGGGTACCTTATGAAATAAATCTATAACTGACTATAAATCTATTCACAAATCTAAAAAATGCCTTTATGTCATTTAAAATAACTATGTTTTTGTACACGAGGCCAAGTCAAAACATTTATTTTTTATTTTTATATCTTTGTTTTTTCGGGATAATCATTGGAATGACTGAACCGATTTGGGACTTTCATTGGAAGATAGAGGACTTGGTATAGCAATAGCAGCAATGTATAGTAATATTCTATGTAAAATAAAAATAGTTTCCATAAAAAACATATTAATGAAAAGCACTTCAGTACATAAATAGTCGTTACTATATGTGTCCAAAGCTTTTTATGCATCCAATTCAACTTTTCATAGAACATTTTCTTGCAAATAGTGTTTAATTGCGCGAAAATATGCAAATATCTAATTTATATATACTATAAGTGTTAATACGAAGGTCTGTTCCGAGAAGCATCATTATAAAAAACCACTTTATTTTACAGTGTAAAGTTAACTTTACATTATCACTGTAGCTTCGTGGCGATTGTTTTTAGTTCGTATAATTTTAATTGACAGTTGCAAAAAAAATATAGGATCAAGCGTTATAATTTAGCTAAAGGATGCCTTCAGCTATGCCTGTACTTTCTTTTTAATTAAATCGTGTCTGTCTGATAGCGTAGACATTCAGAAATCTCCTTCAGCTTTAGCGCACCTCTATAGTCCCCAAGAAACATAAATCCCACATTTCAGTTTTTTGCGTCCAATAGTTCTTATTTTCTTTTCCCAATGGGATTCCAAACCAATACCTCATGTTGCCTCATATTCCCTTGTACTACCGCTGGATTATAGACAAAAACTGTTCCAAACATCATCATCATCTGAGTCGAGGGACTTCCACTGCTGGACATCGCCGTTCCCTTAGGCTCCAGGCTATTTTCTAATCAGCAACACTTAAATCCCAATGAAAATAAACCTTCTCCGTACACAAATAAATTCACCTTTAAACAAAGCATTTAAAAAGTCCCAACAGAGTAGAAAACAATTTTTAAATAACGTTTGTGATAGAAAAAGTTCCATCTGTCTGACGCATTTACAAACAATTTAAATAATTTGTTCTCGACGCTGTTTGTAGTTTGCTGTTGTACATTTAAATATATAAATATATATTTATGCATGTAACGCAGTAATAATATGGTTATGGAATATGGCTTGTTTTTAGGAATGTAGTGACTTGAATGATATACTATAGACGCCTGTATCCCCGAAGGGGTAGGTAAAGCATAAAATTATACCCACATTTCGCTATTGCTGTTACCGGACTTAGTCGTGCTACTAACAATTCGAAAAAACTCAGTAATACTTTTGCTCGACCCAGGAATCAAACCCGAGACCAGCAGACGCATACGCTATCCACCTAACCGTGGAGGCAGTACAATCTTCCATTGTACAAAAAAAACCTTTAGAGCTTTCATTTTACTTTTTAAATTGTTTACGTGACCAGCCTCTACAATACTCTCCACAGATTAAGTTTTAATGTTGTTTACAAAGTATTTAATTTTTATATGTAACTTACTCACTTACATAACTTGAATCATAAATTAATTCTTTAAGAAAAGTAACGGGTCATATAGCCACATATATGTATATAAAAGTTATTTTAAAGACATTTAACGACTTAGATGTTCGATTGTAATCACTTCTTAATTGCTTTAGTTTGAATGTAATTGTATTTTACTTAAATATGTTCGGGTTTCGCTTCGGCCTATCTATTATCACCGATTATGAGAATTTCTAAGTGGAGGCAAAATTGTTATCTCCTTTCTTAAGATATTCATTTGAACGCTTTTTTATATTTAGAAATTCATTTGCAAAATTTTTTACGAAAATCACCATTTGCAAAGTATCCTAGTCATACCTCTCCTCTATCTAAATAGACAGTTTACCGTGTTCAGTTACCTAGCTAAATAACTTCTTGAGTAGAAAAGCCGAAATAAACTTATAGAGTCACGGCATTTTTTCTGACATTTCCTTTCTTTCATCTTAAAGCTTAAATTTCTTAATTAAATTTCAAACTCTGTTTAAGCCAATACAATCCTTAAGAGTAACAGTATTTTTAAATCTGTGTATTCTGCTAAGGTGAGACGGCGATTATTAATATAATAATATCTTAATTATTATATTTAAATTAATAATAATAATGTCCTAGGCACAAACCAGTATCAACTTGACCCCCCCCCCTCCAGGTTATCAGCTAGCGACGCCCTTGGTTAAACATGCGTAATATATGCTTTTTATGTAAATACTTACATATTACACATAGTAAGTACCAGACCAAGACAAACATCCATGTCCATGCACACAAATGTTTGACTTGAGCGAGAATCGAATCTCCGACCTACGTAAAGAAAGATAAATTATACTCAGAAACAGAACAAATTGTTGTGCTCATCACAGAAATTTTTATCCTAAGTGGGTAAAGCACCCACAAGCACCCAGAGATTGTGACGTCGTGCCTCCGCGCTTGCGAGCCCCACTACGATGACGCACTGGAGTGGGGACCCTCACCCGCTTGCCGACGACATTATATACCGGCGACACACGTGGTTGGCTTGCTTTTTCTTCGGCTGGGACACGTGAAAGCTGAGTATCCATCCGTGGACCTGTGGAGTGTTAACTTACGACCTACGCCCTGGATAACTATCTAGCCGGTTAACCCCTAGTGTCGGTTCTTTTATTAATCAAAATTGTGAATCTGGAATATAACGCGAGTTTAATCTGTCCTGGTGATATTTTTATTTATTTCCCGTAAGACAACCTAAGCATCTCTTTTTATTGCTCGGCGAGTGATCGATCCCGGCTATCCCGTGAAAATCGATCACCCGTGCGACATTGGCGCCCAATAGAATTTTTAAATATATTTTTAAAACGTAAGTTGGCACTTTACAGGTGAGTGAAATAATTTCTTTTTCTCTTGTATATTTTTCTCCTGTGTGTGCATATATTCTGGTGTGGTGAATTGCGTACAGGTACAGTTTCTATCTATTTTGGTTGGCCATAAGCAATTTAACTGTGTAAATAACATAACGGTGATTTAATTAACGTCGGTCTAAAATCACGTTTCACTGCGGGCAGCGTGCCCAGCCGCCAACCGGTTCTAACCGCTTTGCCGTTGAACTACGTGCCTCGTGTTCGCGAAAAAAATATTGTGATTCAACCTTTGAGTGACCTTTAAGTAATTTTTCTTAATCCTTTACCAATCATCACACCATTGTATAATTTAGTGTATTTCAGCTTTTTTAGCACGGTATTCGATTTTCTGGCGATATTTAATTTTTTTCTAGTACCGGCGTAAATACTTAGATTTTCTATTATTGTTTTGTAATAATGGCTTACATTATAAATTTCTCATTATTAACTAAAGCGGAATTAGAATATGAGACCACAATACGCGGCGTTTCAAAGCCTGACGATCCCCGCAAACAAATCGCTAAACTTTCAGTTAAAATTCCCTCGGAGGATATAATATCTTCACCCTTCCCACCAGAGGAGGATGTGGCTGAAGTGGAAAAGTCGTTATTAAGATCAAATAGACACTTATCTATGTTGGAAGCAAACTATACCTCCGAGCTTCAACAGAAGGTCGAAACCGTGCTTCACCATTGTTTTCATCGACTGAATAGGGTGGATACCGGCAGTCTTGATATTAAAAAAATTGAGTCTGTGTGGAATAAATTTAATGACTTATATGCGAAATTACAATTAATCACGCGACGTAGTTCGCGGTCGGATTGCTCAGTGGCAGAGGGAAACACTTCCTATAATTACGACCGTAAGCTTTTCTCGGAATTAGGTAAATTCAAATTTAACGGTAAATCATGTGTAAGATCTTTTATTGAAAAAATTGATGAATTTATGTCCTGTAGATCTATTCCACATGACAAGATGTTGTCTTTCGCTTTTGAAATATTTTCGGGTGACGCATTAGTTTGGTATCGTTCTGTTAAAAATAACGTAAAGACTTGGTTAGAACTTTGCGAACTTTTAAAACGAGATTTTAGTCCGCATAACTACGATTACCGTCTTATGACGGAGATTCGTCAGCGCTCACAAGGCGAGAACGAATCAATAACTATTTACGTGGCAAAAATGCACGGTCTGTTTTCGCGACTTAGTTCTCCTATCGCTGATTCGGAGAAGCTAGAAATTTTACTAAATAATATTAGACCTTGTTACACTAATTGTCTGCTCACTGCAAAGGTTGTTGACGTTGATAGTCTGGTCGAAGTTTGTCGTCTTTTCGAAAATTACCAAAGTCGCAGTAAGCAATTTTCCGAACCCCCTAAAGTTTCAAAGAATACTGTAGCACCCGATCTAGCGTATAATTATCCGTTTTCTAATTTTTCTTCAAACAAAAATGTTTACAATCATAATAACTTCAATAAATATAACTATGTCGCCGATACATCGAGATACAAGTCTGTGCCACAAGTCAACGCCGTATCGAGTACTTCTAATATTAATAAAACTTTTTGCGTGCGTTGTAGATGCAATTCGCACTCATTACGTAATTGCCGTCAGCCACACTACCTAATCTGTTTTAAGTGCGGCACAAAGGGTTTCAAGGTGTCAGACTGCCCCAATTGTAAATCTAAGTCGACCCCTACAGTTTCAAAAAACTAGTTAATAAGGATTGTGGAAAATCAAATTATACAACTAATTGTAATAAAACAGAGTGGAATAATTGGTTAGACTTTTTAAAAAAATTCTTTAATAGCTATCATATTTCCTCAATCCGTAATTCTAAAGTAGAATATTTACCTTACGTTACTCTAAAATTAAACGGAATACCTACCACAGGTCTTTTAGATTCTGGATCTTGCGTTACAATTTTAGGTAATAATTTGCATAACTTATTTTTGAAAGACAATGTTTTGGATAAATCGAAACCTTTAAGGTTAATAACAGCAGGCGGTGAACGATTTGAGTCCTTGGGATCGGTGTTTCTACCCTTCGAGTTTCAGGATAAATTGATTAACTTAGAAGTTCATGTTGTACCTGGGATTCAAAATTCCCTTATCCTTGGCATGGATTTTTGGCGAAGCTTTGGCCTATTTCCTAACAAATTGGAGTCTGTTTTGATTGTGAACAAGTCTGACGCTCAAGTAATGGAGTTGCAGGCAGTTCCCCCTACACATCTTGTTTCTTATGATCATCTTACAGTCGACCAGAGAGCTACCGCTGACAACATTATTTCTAAATTTACCGATATTTCATACGAGAAGCGGGGTCTCGGTTGCACAAATATTATTTCTCATTCAATTGATACAGGTGATTGTCCCCCTATTCGGCAAAGATTTTATCGCATGTCTCCCGATAAACAAAGAATATTAATAAAGCATCTTGACGACATGCTCTCAGAGGATGTTGTTGAACGATCAGAAAGCCCGTGGTCAAATCCGGTCATTTTGACACCAAAGAAGAATGGTGAACTGCGTTTCTGTTTGGACAGTCGAAAATTAAATTCCGTTACAAAAAAAGATGCTTATAGCTTGCCTTATATTTCGGAAATTTTAGATAATCTGAGAGATGCTAAATACTTGTCTAGTTTAGACCTGTCTAAATCTTTTTGGCAAACATTAATTAAAGAAGAGGACCGTTGCAAAACAGCCTTTTATATTCCCACGCGTGGCACATTTCAATTCAAAAGAATGCCTTTCGGTCTTACGAATGCGCCAGCTACTCAACAACGATTAGTTGATATTTTATTTTATGGCCCAGAATTTGAAAATAAGGTTTTCTGTTTTATCGATGACATAATCTGTATCACGTCCAGCTTCAGCGAGCATATTACTCTTTTATTACGCATTCTTGATAAACTAAAAAGCGCTAATTTAACAATTAATCTCGAAAAATGTCAATTTTTTAGAGATAAACTAAAATATTTAGGCTATGTTGTCGACTCTAGTGGATTGCATCCCGATCCGGATAAAGTTAATTCAATGAAAAATTATCCCACTCCTTCTAATAGAAAAGAAGTACGTCGATTTTTAGGCGCAGCCTCGTGGTACAGGCGTTTTATACCGAATTTTAGCTCTATTGCTGCACCCTTAAATAAGTTAACATCTCAAAGTAAAAACGCACCTCCATTCTGCTGGACGACAGAGGCTAATGAGGCGTTTAATAACCTAAAGAATTGTTTGATTTCCTCCTCGGTGTTGGCTTGTCCTGACTACTCGCAACCGTTTGAAATACACTCAGATGCTAGCGATTTTGGTCTTGGCGCGATCCTCTGTCAAAGGTTAAATGGTGAGGAAAGAGTCATAGCGTACTATAGCAAATCACTCAGTAAGCAAGAAAAAAATTACAGTGCCACTGAGCGAGAGGCCCTGGCTGTTCTATCTGCTATAGAACACTGGCGTTGTTATGTTGAAAATGGTAAAAAGTTTATTGTTTACACTGATCACGCTGCTTTGAAATGGTTCTTGACCTTGAATAACCCTACTGGCCGGTTAGCCAGATGGGGAGTTCGCTTATCTTCCTATAATTTCGAAATACGTCATCGTCGGGGTTCCGATAACGTTTTACCTGATTTTCTGTCTCGCTCTTTACCCGTTTCTGCTATTGCTAATGATATAAATATAGATATTAATCCTAATCAGAATTTACCAGTTTCTACTAATGATCCTTGGTATTTAAATATCTATAAAGGCTGTTTAAGTTCTCCGACTTCCTTTGTTAACTATCAAGTAATAAACAATAAATTGTATTGTTTTAAAAAAACATTAAACCCTCTCACTAGAGAATTTCAATGGAAAGAGGTTATTCCGTCTGACCAAAGAACTGACATTCTAAGGGAGAATCATTCTTCGCCCACTGCTGGACATCTGGGTATCTTTAAGACATACAAACGTCTTGCACTTAATTACTTTTGGCCTGGTATGTACTCCGATGTTGTCAAGTTCGTCAGTTCATGTGAACCTTGTATCACCCATAAACACCAAAACCACCCAAATTTAGGTCTAATGGGAAAACCCAAATCATGTCAAAAGCCCTTTCAGACGATTAGTATTGATTTGATTGGTCCATTGCCCCCCAGCAGAAAACAAAACACTTTTATATTTGTGGTCAGTTGTTGTTTCTCTAAATATTGTTTGCTTTTCCCCATTAAACGGGCAACTGCAGAAGTGATAACAAAAATTCTCGAGGAAAATGTATTTTTGGTGCATGGAATTCCATCTACTATTGTTTTGGATAACGGTAAACAATTTATTAGCGCAACCTTTAAAAGTATGTTGTCAAAATATAAAATTCCAAATTTGCATTTTACACCGTTGTATACTCCCCACGTTAACTCAGTTGAACGCTACAACAAAACCATTATTACAGCTATTTCAACTTTCATAGAATCTGATCATCGAATCTGGGACACTTTAATCACTAAGGTTCAGTTCGCCCTTAACTGCGCAGTTAGTGAGGTTACTGGTTATTCTCCTAATTTCCTTGTTTTTGGTAGGGAGGTCATAACATGTGGTTCTCAGTATATTGACAAGGAATTTAATTCCAATATGGTGCTCGAACCACGGGACGGCTATGCCGAAACTTTAGGCTGCTTATCCTCTATTTTCGAGAAGGTACATTCAGCTCTGTTGTCGGCCAACGAAATTGTTCATCTTATAATCTTCGCCGTAAACCGGCAGAATTCAATGTCGGTGATATAGTTTGGCGCAGAACGTTTCTACTTAGTGACAAGGATAAATACTTTAGCAAGAAATTGGCGCCTAAATTTATTAAATGTAAGATTGCCTCAAAAAAGTCACCTCTAGTATACAAACTTAACGACATGGCCGGTAAACCTTTAGGAGAATGGCACATCAAAGATCTAAAGTTGATTAATTACAAAGAATAATAAAAGCATAAACACAACAATGTAAGACGCATATCTACACTAAGTTATAATTACCTACATAATCATTTGTGAAGGCCAACAATGGTTCTTATGTTTTCGAGTCGAAGCCCACAAGATAATGTATTGTGTTGTGTTAATGATTTATGTAAACAGGCTAACATAAAATGAATAAATGTTTCAGTTATAAATGGTAACAAAGTTTATTACATGTAATATTGTTACAAAGAATCTGTTGTTTATCTAACTATCAGTTATGGCTCAATGGTTAAAAAGTCGTTGTAGGATCGGTCTAGTGTTCGATTCTCGCATGTGTATTTTCTATAAATGCATATTGATTGGCGTGTTGTTTTTCGCTGTGCCTTGTTCTGAAGTTCTGTTGTTATTCTTAATTCTGTATAAATTCCATAATCAATTGTTATTATAGGTACTTTATAAACATTCAGAGTAATTAACCGTGCGTCGCGAGCTCGGAATAGTCGAATCGTACCTACCTAGTTGTCGTTATGACGCACGCGCGTTCACTCAGCGACGCGCCGATAAATAAATGCCTAACTAATGATTCACCATTGTTTACATTCAAAAGGTGTTTACTGGTCGTGTTGTAGTATTAATTAGAGCAAAATATTTATTAAATTCTTTCCTTTGACATTGAGCGGTCCGGTCGTGTCTGAGGCTTATATTACTTTTGTTCATCGTTACGAAAAATTTGTTGTTACACCTAACTATATTCAAAAAGTTTACTTATCTAGTGGCAAAGGCCGAACCCAAGATTTTTAAGTCGTAGGGCTAGATCAAGTTCTTATATCTACAAACCATTATTACCTAATAATTACCCTAAGCGCTTCTCCATAGATTGTTATCTTTGCTATTGGGCCATTACACTGGCCTTGGCATTTACTTGTAGGTATGTGTGATGAATTATGAATGATAAATGTTTATGTTCAAGTTCAGACTGCCGTTGTACGCGTGAAGAATGCAAGCGTGGGTCATTATTATTTTAGGTATACTAATTAGCGTATAGGGTTGTCACTTGTTCAAGGTACTCATGCCCCTGTTTTCTCTAATTCCAGGGAGTATCTTCAGGGCTGCTACGCCCGTTGGGCTAGGGAATTTTCCTTAGGGAAAATCCCGGCCTAACGGGGGGGGTGTGTGACGTCGTGCCTCCGCGCTTGCGAGCCCCACTACGATGACGCACTGGAGTGGGGACCCTCACCCGCTTGCCGACGACATATATACCGGCGACACACGTGGTTGGCTTGCTTTTTCTTCGGCTGGGACACGTGAAAGCTGAGTATCCATCCGTGGACCTGTGGAGTGTTAACTTACGACCTACGCTCTGGATAACTATCTAGCCGGTTAACCCCTAGTGTCGGTTCTTTTATTAATCAAAATTGTGAATCTGGAATATAACGCGAGTTTAATCTGTCCTGGTGATATTTTTATTTATTTCCCGTAAGACAACCTAAGCATCTCTTTTTATTGCTCGGCGAGTGATCGATCCCGGCTATCCCGTGAAAATCGATCACCCGTGCGACAGTACGACGAGTAGAAAAGCCGAAATAAACTTATAGAGTCACGGCATTTTTTCTGACATTTCCTTTCTTTCATCTTAAAGCTTAAATTTCTTAATTAAATTTCAAACTCTGTTTAAGCCAATACAATCCTTAAGAGTAACAGTATTTTTAAATCTGTGTATTCTGCTAAGGTGAGACGGCGATTATTAATATAATAATATCTTAATTATTATATTTAAATTAATAATAATAATGTCCTAGGCACAAACCAGTATCAACTTGACCCCCCCCCCTCCAGGTTATCAGCTAGCTGCTTTTTATGTAAATACATACATATTACACATAGTAAGTACCAGACCAAGACAAACATCCATGTCCATGCACACAAATGTTTGACTTGAGCGAGAATCGAATCTCCGACCTACGTAAAGAAAGATAAATTATACTCAGAAACAGAACAAATTGTTGTGCTCATCACAGAAATTTTTATCCTAAGTGGGTAAAGCACCCACAAGCACCCAGAGGTTCTAAAGTTCTAAACCATGGGCTAGTTTAGCAGCTCAGCAGCTAGTGCTAGCGCCATCGCGGAGGAATCGACAAAATTAATATTCAATCATTTAACACATATTTGGGGGACACACAGACATTTATCTCGTATCCGATTGAACCCATTCTGCGTAGTTCTATCCAATTTAACCACTGCGCCAAACATGTAGTCATTTTGATTTTGCATTTAATTCATTAAACTTTCGTATTTATTTGACAAAATAAAACAGTATAAAATGGCTTTAACTCGGTATTAAACTGCTCAGTTAAGAGCTAACGGGTACACGAAGACCCTTCAAACTCTATAAGTAGAATACTTCAAACTTTTACCTTCCTCTCGATGGAAACAAAGAAAGAATAGCTCAGTAGAACTTCAGACATAATACGACACTTATATTACAGTGTAATCTTATTAAAAGTTTGATATTACTTTAACTTAATGTCTCATGTGAAGACTATTAGATTAAGTCAATGTATCGGCTATGGTAGGTTGTATATAATAACTACACTTTACATACAAATGTCATACCAGAAGGACAGGTCAGAAATACCTTTAACAGAGCGTGCATGAGAAATTTGATGGGAGTGAATGAAGCAAGACAGTTAAGTCAGGATCGTTGCAAATGGTGTTCCGTAGTCTCTGCCTTCTCCTTCGGGAAATAGGCTGGTGAGTCTATGTGTAAAAATGACATACCATAACGTCGTTTTGTTGTGATGTGAAAGAAGGGTGAACAAACAATATTAAACAAACAAACTTGCATAATAATATTTATAGTATTAGTAGGTATGTTATCATTATCAGCCCTGTTTATAAACTGACTAACAGCTGGGCACTGGCCTCTTCCACTATGAGGAAGGGTTAGACCAAGTACAACACACTGGCCGAGTATAGGTTAATAAAATCTAGAGTATCAAACAAAACCCGTAGATATGACGGTTTCATCACGATATTGCCAAGCGATTATTTACTATTTGATACACACACATCGAAAAGTCAACGGTAGGTACCGTCTAGTCACACTAGGACAGACCGCCCATTTCATCGGCCCGTCTAAATGTAAATTGCTGCTACAGGCTTATCCGCCTCTTTAGCCGGACCGAAAAACCAGACGGGCCGTTTGAGTGGGAACAGAGGCTCTAAGTTGCATCTACAGGTGGTACTGAGGACAGCCTCATAATCTCTCTCGTCTATGCTATCACTGTCTATCGTAGGTATTACAAGATATTATTCTATACATTATTTATCTCACAAGTGATTTAACTCGACTGTACTAACTTTTTATCGTATCAAACAGTTTCATTTCTCTCAATAGACAACTTAAATCCATATTTATATTCCAGAGACTTAGGGTAAATCACAATAAGTTAGCAACTTCATTGACTAGCGAGTCAGAAACTGTTTTGTTATAATACAGATCACTTGTGGCAAACAGATACTAACTTCATAAAACTTATTAAATGAAGCCTTACAATTCAATTGAACAAAGAGATTTCTATTCATTATTGAAATAGAGTTTGACTTAGACAGTCTGACGAATTATTTACTGTAAATTAATATACTAGGTGTAAGGAACGGCGAACCGACAATCGATGCTAGTGATTCGGTACATGATACTGAGGTCCATGGAGGTCGAATTTTAAATTAAACCATTAGATAAGTAGTACATTATTGTATATTGTCACCACTGTAGATACATAAACCACTACTGAGAGCGAATCTCTTGTCTCTATGAGAAAGGTTAGACCAAAGTACCGTCCACCGAAATGCCATCGATGAGTGAGTTGGCGGACTTCACATTTCCTTCGATATCTTTTGGAGAACTCACAAAACAGGTTTCTTTACGACGTTTTCTTTCACAACCACAATTTGACACGCACATAACATCGAAAAGTTATCTGTGTGCAGAATTTGTAAAAACGTGCAAATTGGCAGGACTTAGTCTCTTAGTCCTGGCGATTCATATGTGTAACAAGTTTGCACAAACATAAAAAATCATGTCAGTTTGTGAACTTATTTTACCAGTCACTCGTCCACTTCACCTTCATGACTTCAATTTATCCACAAGACAACAATTACAACTTGCGTGGCTGAGACAGTAATTATAATACTTTGAGGTACTTAACGTCCGTGTGGGGACGGATTAAGAATACGGAATATCACCACCCCATATCATCCCATTGGTGTCGTAAGAGCAGACAGAGGGAGCATATTATGCAGAGCACAGCACTGTAAGAGAAGGAAAACTTGATACAAACCCTATACCAACCCGTTTGGCCAGCGTGGTATAGTAGGCCAATTCCTCCTTTCAAAGGAGAAGTCTAGTCCAGCAATGTACTGTTAAAGGCTGATGATGATGAGGTACTCAAAGATGTCTACTACTCACTACTACTTAGCAACTGTTTATAAGTACCAAATTTCATTGAAACTGCCTCATTACCGAGATAGAGAGCTCGAAAGTGTGTATGAATCTTTGTGCGAAATAACGCTCTTAACAAACGAAATATATGTAGGTCAGTGTTCTTTAACACTCTACATCTGTACAACTAAGCTTGTAATACACATACATATTTAATTATCCCTTACGAGTATTTTGGCTTTAAGGGAATAAAGTCTTAAGTCGAAGCTTAGAGCTGAAGCCTAGCAGTTTTTGTTTATACATTATGTAGTATTCAAGTCCTTTTCGATATTTGCAATATAATTAAATAAATCAATGAATAGGAGAAAAAACACCCCTTTTTATTACAGCCCAAGTCCTCCTCAAAATCTACTCATAATTATAAGACGCCACAATCGACGGGTTTTGGTTGATTGATTTTCTATTCTCTTTCATATTTGAGCTTCATAATCAGACCGGCTCAGTGGTTCCATTATATTGTCACCTGATCTACCAACATACATTTATTAATTGAAAATATTCATGACAGTGCAAAAACTAGAAATGGACAAAATTAATGTTAGATTTCATTACGTAGCCACAGGCTAACCCAATAAAAGCGTGGCAAAAATATCATTTTCAGAAATTATAAAAAAAATATTTAACTTGAGAATATAAGTTGAACAAAGTCATTTTATAAACGATGAATATTTCAATGGCGGTGACTTTGAATGAATTTATCGAAGTTTTACAAGTTCTCGCCGCGCTCCGGTCAAATTGACAAAGGTCATCCTATCTTGAAACGTTACCAAACTTTAGGCAGGCTCAATTACAATGGCTGATCATTGCGTTATACTCGTGAACGGGTGCTGCCTGTGGTGACTGGTCGATCTACTGGACAGGATACAGCTTTTGACTTGCTGATCTATGAGTTTATTTGCAATTTGTTCCAATTGTTTTGGTACCTACCTAATTAATGCATTGTAACGTGATTTGACTGAGCAGTGATTACATAACAACATGATATTTAACATGTGTGCGGTTACACCCTACTTGTCATTTTGTTTTGGAGGCTAAGTGTTAGTCATTATTCTCAATTTTCAAGCCTTAAGTACCTACGTAACTAAATAAATGACAATAGGTTGTGTGATAGCTATCATGTTAACTGAAATGTGATATTATTATTTTTTTATTATAATGTATAACTTCATATTTAAATACGCAGACAGTACTGTGTTGCTAGGGAGTTTGTTGCGCTGCTTCTTCTTCCTAGCGAAAACACATAGGAAGCAGTGAAGGGTTGGGCTTTTTGGGGGACTGTCTTTTGTAAAATTTAACGTTCAGAAAGAGCTGTTTACCAGCCAATTTTGAATAAAAGATTTTGATTTTGATTTAATGATTTATAATAGTCTTTAAAAACTTACTAGCATAGATTCTATTAGAATTTTAAGAAGCATACAATTATATTAATCCACATTTTTAATATAATCATCATCACTCTTCGTTCTAGCGTTATCCGAGTTGCATACAATACTTTGCTTTTTATCTGGTTAGACTAGTTAGCGGGCCCCGATGTATGCTTACTAATCTAACCAGGTGACAGAATATCAGCTTTTGCACAGAGTGCCTGCTGATCAAATATTTCAGCACAATAGCACAAATACTTCCAGAGTACAATATTCATCAAAACAAAACAAAGAACTAAAACATTTCGAGATCTTTTGAGTTAATTTAGCCAATACATAATGTTCCACTTTGCACAGAATTATTTGAGAACTTTATCCTCCATTACTCTTTAAAGTAATTTCTTTGAGACGGGAACAAATCTAATATAATTTTAGCAAATTGAGTACTCGTCATAGAATAATAAGTCAAATAAGAAATTTTATTTTACTATCTAGTGAGTTGGCGAGTTACCATCTGCCCCTACTAAATGATCGTAGTATTGAAGGTAGACACTCTTGTTCACCCATTATGTTCACCTACATATAGACATTCAATGCCCATCCGAATGGCCCAGTATTATTAATATTTAGACTCCCCAGTAAGTCTGCCATCACAATATATATAGTAAACATTCGCAAAGAACGTCTTAAATGAAATATTTCCTCATTTCGTGTAAACCTTTTTAAGTACTTACAAAACGTAAGTTTTTACCCTACCACCAGTGCAGCTCAGCATATTGAACCCATGTCCCCGTGTATGCCTGTCAAAACTGTGGATATTCTTATAACGAGAATTGTTAAAAGAATAGCCGTGACAGAGATCCATAATAATATTATCATAAGTCGATTTACACAAAACAATGGTAGGTACGTAGTACATAACTCCAGAGACAAGGTAAAAATTTGGTTACCACGAGTTACTATGGTCTAAACGTAATCATCATCATTATCAGCCCTTTATACTGACCCACTGCTGGACACGGACCTCCTTTCATTATGAGAAGGGTAAGGTCATAGTCCACCACGCTGGCCAAGTGTGAGTTGGCAGACATCACATGTCTTTTGAGAACATTATGGAGAACTCTCAGACATGCAGGTTTCCTCATGATGTTTATCTATTATATAATATCGCTTGCTTATCTGTGAAGGATCACCGATTAGCAAGCGACAATTAACAATTTAATAAGCACTTAACTCCGAAAAGTCGTTGGTGCGTACCATGGATTCGAATCCGAGACCCTCTGCGTAGCAGTCTGTCGGTCTCTCCTTTCAATTATCGCTGCTTAAAAGTATTATACACAACAAAATATGTGAAATATTGTCCACTTGTCAAGTTAAGGCGACAAAAGTAAGCGAGCGAAAACGTCTGGCACACTAGATAAAGACATTTGAATAGAAAATGTACCACAAAATACAAACACTGTCATGTGCCGCACTCGCAAATCGAAGATTAGCGAGCTTACATTGAGAAGGGAAGACGTTTGACAAAATTCAGTGGCGCCAGCCGGCTCGCCCTAGGGACATCGCACAGTGTACCGGCACCGTGAAGGCATAGCTGTAGTAAGCACTATCTCGAAATTGTTAAGTACGCTGACAACCCACCGTGACGTTATGATATAAGATTACATACTACTTAGTAATAATTAGGTAAATGACAAGTTAGTTGCCATGTTATTTGGTACCGAGGTCACTCTTCTACCAACGTACCACTAGCCGACGCAGTAGAGTTCATCCGTACTACCTGGAAGCGTTCTCATCTAGTACGGTGCGCTTCCAGCGATCTTTTCTACCACTTACGTGTAGGCTCTGGAATGAACTACCTGCTGCGGTGTTTCCCGAGCACTACGACTTGTCCTTCTTTAAACGAAGTTTAAAGACAGCATTACTTTCACGGTAGGCAGCGGCTTTGCTGTGTATACCCTTGACATTAGCGAAGTTCATAAGCAGCGGTTACCGTTTACCATCAGATGGGCCGTTCGATCGTCTGCCACTAGCAGCAATAAAAAAAATGTTGCTGAGTTGGAGCGGTTCTGTTACGTTTCCCACATTATGTGGGCCCTTTAGTCCCCGCTACCAGTACTATAGAGTGTACCTACATTCTACAGTACTGATAGCAGGGGTAGGTAGGTACCTATGTCATCAGCTGACGCTTGTGTCATATTGTTTGTCAAACTGCTGATACAAATATTTAACTTTAGTTCGTTGTTCGAACCCTTTCGGCATTTCGGTCACTAGGTACTTAGAATTCAAAATGCAGTTTCAATCTAGTATCGGTATTATACTATTTACCTAAATGCATTGTTATTTGAATGAAATCGCGACTAGATTGTTAATCAACAAAGTATCAAACTATTTGTCAACGTCGAACTATATGTGTCAAATTAGACGACAATTACATTAAGTGTTGCAGTGTTACTCGGGGTGATGTAAGGATTCTAATGATACCCCATATATCATAATCAGTCCAGGCATTTAGAAGTTATAGTGGAATAAAGAAACTCACATACATACATACATGAATCCTGGAAACATTACACTCCTTTTTTTTGGGCAGTCGTGTAAAAATACAGTTAACTTGAAATTACAGACATCACATTTTTTAATATGTATAGATAAAACTGACTTTCAAAGAATTATTCGTAATGTATAAGACAAATTTTATTGATGCTGACAATTTCCAACGTTCATGCAAAGTTACTACACTTTATACATAGCACTCTAGACAAATTATTGTACATTAGGCGAAAGGCGAATAGAAAATAACGCAGCACTATTATAACGAGACAATAAATGGTAGGTACGAGATTTAACTCTAAATAAGTTTTATGGAAAAGAAGAAAATGTTTTATTTGTATCTCTACGTAATATTAATCATACTTAATAGAGAAAAATTGGTACGCACCTACCTACAATAAAACATGGCGCGGCCGTGAACACACATCAAATAATTATACGTCGCTTGTTTTCTTACGATTCACTTGTCTTTGTTAGGGTGCCGTAGTAAAATATATAATAAGGAACCCAAGTTTTGCCAACGCCGTCCTTGCGCGGTTTGACGCGTAAATTATAAGTACTAGAGAGCTAAATTTGGCATAGTTATACATTGTAACCGCACATACAAAGCTGCACGATAAACTTCTGAAAAACGATACTTTTACTAAATTAAATAAAGAGTTAGAAACTTTTAAACACTCGCGTTGCATGTTTAAATTTTATATATAGACGGGAATTAACGCGAACATGTATTAGGTATTCAAGCAAAATAAGGTATGTAAATACCAAATGCATGTTTGCGTTAATTCCCGTCTATATATATAATAAATAAAGAGTTGTTTTTATAGCATCACGCATTTATCCCCGAAGGGGTAGGCAGAGGGGTAATATTACACCCACATTTCGCCTTATGTATTTTAGGTCCCACGTAATAGGGGGCGAGCCTATTGACGTTACCGGGCACATTGCCAGACTCCGTGCTGCTACCGAGAATTCGGAAAAACTCAGTAACGCTTTTGCCTGACCCGGGAGTCGAACCTAGGACTTCCCGATCAGCAGACGCATACGATATTTACTGGACCACGGAGACAGTCTAATACATTTTTATTTTTTAAATACCTATCTAACGATACCACTGTCCACTACAACTTTGTACGAGGTATCGTTAGATAGGTATTTTAAAAATACATCTATACATATACATTCAGTGTTTACTCAAACATCGCGATGATCGCGGATGCTTCATTCGTGCAGTGCCTCGGTATGACGCGGCATGCCGCGTCATGCCGAAGCGTCCTTCGGGCTACCGAAACATGACGTGCCACGCCGTGCCATGCCGTGCCGTCAGTCGGCGCCGGGCTTAAAAGGTTTGTGAACATTTATTTCATTAAATTATATTTTATTTTTATTATTATATATTATAAAGAGGAAAGAGGAAGGCTTTGTATTTTTGCTTGTTTGTTTCTTTGTAATGGATAAACTCAAAAACGACTGGACAGATTTTAAAAATTCTTTCACCATTAGAAAGCTACATTATCTGCGAGTAATATAGGCTATATTTTATTTTAGAAAAAATAGAGGTCCGTAAGATATTTTGGATTTTCGGGTACGCGAAGTTTTTCCCTCAGGACGCGGGTGAAACCGCGGGAAACAGCTAGTTTTATAATAAATATGTATAGTATTTTAAAGGTTAGTAGTAGTTATGTTAAAGAGCTTTGCTATTTTTATTCTAATAGCTGACCAAGCGCTGTGTATTACCGCAAATGGTTTAAACTTTATGGCGCTGACTGTTAAAAATAGTTCCAGGTTCTGCTCATAGTCCGAACATGATTGGAAAATATTAGACGTGGTACTTTGTTACCTATAAGAGTAAATTAATTTTAATAGAATTGAACAGTTGTAAAAAGGTAAAACACGAATATTAGATACGCGCCAAGGCGTTTAAAGTTTACTTCTACTTCTTACAGCGTTTAATTAACCTATTACAAAGCTGCAAGCTTGCAAGTCGCGTATTCCACTTATATTACAGATGTTTTAATAATCCAACTTGAAAACATACTGATTACGGAAACAGGTATAAAGTATAAAGGATTAATATACACTTTTACCAGATTTGACTGAATATTAGCTGACCTCCACAACCCAAAGGGATAGCTATATTCAATGGTTTAGTCTAGTGTCAGTTTAATCATAGGTACTGACTCCCTATAACGGCTGTCAAAGATCTTCATGACAGCCGACACCGACGGCTCTCCCAGGCACGGGACAAGCGATAATTTACACTTAAATACGAACATAACTCCGAAAACTCATTAATGCATGCTGTGGATTAGAACCCGCTGCATGGCAGTCTATTGGTATCTCGACTAGGCTATCGCTGCCAACGACAATAATGGGACTACATGTAGTAAGCAACAATTCTTTTAGATTGCGGATTGTTTCGGTTACAACTCAATGTTGAACACTAAAGTATTCTCAGTAATGACATCAGTTGACATAATTGGGTCGGTACACAGTATTCTAACTTCTAGGGATACAGAAATCAATAAATAAATAGAGCCTGGAAGTATATAGAAAAGTAGCATAGACTTCATTTAAGATTCTATCCTCTGTATTTTTACTGATTTCGAATTTCACCGCGTACGATTTCTACTCGCAGATCGATTGATATGACGGTGAGTAGGTACTGAGTGCCTAACAATAACAAGCAGACAGTGATTTTAATGTAATAGGCGGCAGACGAGCAGGCGATTCGCCTGTCCAACATCAGAGGAGGCACAAATATCTAAATAGTCAAGTTGAAGGTGGCTACATGCGGGCACATAGCTTAAATAACTCATGTGGCAGGCTGACCGGTAATGGGGGCCAAGTGCCGGATGACACGACAATCTTGTTAGGATCTGGACGAGATTGGTTATCGTCCGGCTCAAAATCATTCTGTGTGTAGAGCCTTAGGGAGGCCTATATCCAGCAGTGGACGTACGTCTTTAGATTTTTAGAGGTCAAAGTATTTTAAGTGCCAAATAAATAACATAAATAATAATAAAAGATACATACCCCATAACGTACCTAATTCTGAGTCCCATGCGTACGTAGAGGCACAGGATGATGATGCCAGGCAGGATGAAGAACAGCAGGCTACTCAGCTCGCACAGGTACCAGGATGGCTGCTTCAGCATCGCGCAGAACGCTGACTCTAGTGAGGATCTACCAGAACCTGGGAACAGAAGTAAATTAAAGTTTCCGTAACTAGGAGACAGTACGAAGAAACATTTTTCATCATCATCATCATCTTAAGCAGCCTTTAACAGTACACTGCTGGACTAGGCCTCTCCTTTGAAAGTAGGAATTGGCCTACTATGCCACGCTGGCCAAACGGGTTGTTATATGGTTTGTAAAAGTTTTCCTTCTCTTACAGTGCTGTTCTCTGCATAATATGCTCCCTCTGTCGGCTCTTACGACACCCATGGGAACATAATATGGGGTGGTGACATTCCGTATTCTTAATCCGTCAGCACACGGACTAAACATTTTTAAAGTCAAGCATTTTGTAAAAATAGATGTTGATATTTAACGAGTGTATCATCACATCATGGGCCTTATCTAAGATGCGTAACAATAGCTGTATGAGTTAGTAAGAAGATCTGGTCAAGTTTTCCGTCTCTTGCCAAAGGTACTGTAAGTAGGCCTCGACTATGGTCAAAAGTTTAAGCTACGCCTGCATTTTTTTTAAATTTACCCGTTTTGGCCGATCCCGTGGGAATTTTGGGAAGTCCCTTCTAAGTGCACCCCTACGGTCCCCAAGGACCATACATGTCAAATTTCAGCTTCATGCGCCCAATAGTTTCGACTGTATATAGCGTGTCTGTCAGTCAGTAAGTAACACAAGGATTTTATATATTAAGATTTGTCGCAGATGCAAGGTAACATCATAAAAATGCCATGTCTTTGGCAACCTATTAGTTTACCAAGGCTCTCATGACCTTTCGCACGACTAGAGTACCGAATTGGAAACTTTACAATCACAATTTCTCTCTAAAACAAACAAGGCAGCCTAAAATCTGAATCCCATACATGTAAATGTTGCTTCAAGGACTAGCAATTTGCCGCCAAGATTCATTATTCAGCGGAGCAATCGCTCTGAAATTCTTTAATCTACCTGTGTAAGTAAAATGCTTAGCGAAGAAAAGTAAATTACTTTGCATCGCTAAACATTTCTCACGAACAAGTAGATAACTTTGACCTTCGATTATGGCTCAGAGGTTTTGGTACTTACTTAGTGAAAATGTACTAACGGTTATTTACCTACCTACTTTTGTAAGTAGGACTTCCACTTCACGTGACATGAAGACATGTTTAATGTTGCGTTCAATCTTTTGAATACATTTGTATTCATTTGCAAAGCAAACAAAATCGAAGTTATCAAAAACATCTCTGAAATATTGACTTACTAGAGGACGCCAGCAGCTACGCCTGCATTTTTTTTAATTTACCCGTTTTGGCCGATCCCGTGGGAATTTCGGGAAATCCCTTCATAGTGCACCCCTACGGTCTCCAAGGAACATACATGCCAAATTTCAGTTTCCTGCGCCCAATAGTTTCGGCTGTAGCGTGTCTGTCAGTCAGTCAGTAACGCAAGGATTTTATATATTAAGATTATGGACAAAAAAACTAATTTGGTCTCTGGATACATAGAAAAATAATAGTATTTTTCTTCTGATAACACCACTTTTTTATTATAATTTATTTTCAATATGAAAACAAAAGTAAAAAAAAACCCTAACCTGAATTTGCTGACTTTTGAGAAGTCCAATATCTAAACAAATATACATCGATAAATAAAAGTATTATGTTTATGTTTGTATTCCCTAAAAGAAGAAATTACCCCTTCTGAATATGAACGAACTTTTGAACCTCTTTGTTTTGTCCACTTCACGTGAAATGCCCCTATGATATAGCATACTAGGAGTGCTCCGCAGTTTTACCTGTCACACCTCATCATTTATCCTTGTCATAGACCTACTGTCGTCTGACCTCCGCAACTCAAGGAGACAGTGATATTCCATGGCTAACACTAATGTCAGTTTATTCAAGAGTACCATGTCCCATATCAACTGAGGAAATCTACGTGACAGCCGGGTTAACGTCTTAGGGTTTAGGTGCTTTCCTAGTTCTGGGGTAAACGATACAAAACTTGGAATAGTCAGTGGTGCACCCGTGGCCTTGAACCTGATACTCTCTGCGGATGTTGGTATCTCTACTAGAGTATCACCGCTGTTATTTACTTGTAACGTATGTATAATGCTAGTAAAACGCTTCTAGAATGTTTGGTCCACTCAATAAACGTGGAACGCGTATCCTTAAAAAAATCTCATCGTAATAGGATATTTTTTCAAATTATCCATGTTCACATTTGTTTTATTTTCTCAGACCTAAATAGTGCCTGTCTATGTAAAGCTTTCAAAAGTTTTAGTTAGAACTGTTAATTATTCGGACACGTGGCATTTGGTCGGTGTTAGGGTCAAGGAAAGCTCTCTAGCTTTCTAATGTTTAACTATTGGATTTGAGTCAATCAACATTTTATCCTAATTCGATAATTCTGAATGTAAAGGTGAAGGTACTTAAGGTATTTGGTTTGATAAAAGAAATTTCGTGTCTAAATATTCCTTGATTACTTTTGGGCTTTGAATCGTTTTGCATTATTAGACGAAAGTGGGAAGAGAAACCCAGGGATAAGTTGATAAGGTAGGGCTTGGTTAAATAGGACCAAATCTCAGGAAATGCGCACCGTAATTTCGTGGGCTCTTTCAGGCACGCAAACTCTTGACTCCTTACAATTCTCCCTGTGAACCCCACTACTAAACCTAGCTATATTATCAGTAAAGTTCTCGCTTGCACTGCTTAGTCTTGGGTTTGGATCTATGAGATATAAATATTTTCCAAATTATGAAGGTGTTAACTGACTTAATGCCATTTGCTCCTCACCACTGATTCTTGAGCACGAGAAACTATATATTATGTGACATGTATGTCCCTGGGATCGTAGGGGATTACAAGGGATTTCCCAAAATTCTTACGGGATCAGGCAGAATGGTTTAATTAAAATAAAATGACGGGCATAGATGCAGGCGTCCTGTTTCTTCTTCTGCCTGCCCTGTCACAATATGACTTGGGGTCGGAGCAGAATGGTTTCCTTTTCTAGTCTTGAATATCAGATGCCATCATTCACTCCCCTATCATTTATAGCATCCTTCACACAATCCATCATTTTTTTCGCTGCGAGAAAGTACCTCGTTAGCTGCGGGTGTCCCCTAGTTCGCAATATAGGGAGTGCTGTAGTTACGAGTACAATGTTACTTGATCTGAGCGTATAATATTGATTGATACTTGACTTTATGAATCAATTGATACGAAAACGTAGCGATATAGAGAGTTCGTCGAGCACACTTCACTTTTTTACGGCACTTTTTTCAGAGCTCATACACACGAGGACAATTAGTTTTTAAAAATAAATCATGTTTTACACGATATGTTTGACTTTTAGTTGATACCAATTCTTTGAAGTATTTACAAAAATCGAAAAAAATAAGGACTTGACATAAATCATATTCTAAAGATCGCATTTGCCAAAACCAATCCTGGTTTTTTTGACATGTCTTGATCGGTAGCTCTTCCAATAGTCGGCTCTGCCTCACGAAACGAACATCATCCTCACGTGTCGTCCAATTCGGATATTTCGACAAATCGTGAAAAAGTAGGTACGATTGCGTAATTGCGTATGCAATATGAATGTGTTTGTCATGATGTCTAATATTTTTTGGTGAATCGTCTTTGAGGTATGAATGAGTGCTTACGCCTGCTAAGTATTGCAAATCCAAGGCACCATGATAACCTCGCCCACTCCATGCCAAGGTAAATTGAAAAACCGGGATACTTCTTTCAAATAGCCCTGAAAGCCTTAATACACCACCGCTTTCCACAAAAACTTTGAAGTCCTCCATATTGGCAATACGAACCGGCTTTAATTAAAATTAGTACGCTGAGCGCAAAGTTAAAATTATAATTATGTCATTTCGAAATCTTTGCTGTAAATTTTGTCAACCATGGTTAGCATACTTGACCATAACCCGGTTAGTTTTGGAAGTTTTCTAAGACCTAAATTACGATTTCCAACTTCATCACTTACAAAACGATCTATGTACAGTATAAAAATTGTAGCCAGAGCTACAATCTATATTATCTATCAAAAGTCAAAAGTCAAAAATCATTTATTCATCTAGGTCACAACGTGACGCTTATGAACGTCAAATTTTTAAAGTAAATTAATAATGCTTCTACATTTACATTTACTGCCCATTCGCAAAGCAATAGGTAGAACCACGAGAAAGAACGGGCAATAAAACTCGTGGCCACTCTTTTTAATCGCCAGTGTTATGGTACATATTTTGTTTTTGTAAGGACATGTATAATACATGCATGTCTTGTTTATTGACCAAGGTACTTGGTAACTTGCCCAGACTGATTTATCTACTTAATGGGCCTTTCATTGTATAATGCCCATTTAATCTTCACAAACAAAAAGTAATAAAATTACAATAAATCTATATCGGTAATTATTATCGTAAGGGTAATTGTATTGTTTGAGATGTAAATTTAATTAATGTTTGATAATGTTTTATTTGTTTTTAATATAACAACCATATTTATTTAAATTTGGTCAAAAGGTTAATACCGGGATCATGTTAATAATGATGTATGAGATAAAATGTTCAGATACTTTTGAAAGCGTAAAGAATCTATACTAATCTTATAAAGTTGAAGAGTTTGTTTGTTTGGTTAAATCAATCTAATCCAAGGAATTACGGTTCGATTATAATCATTATTTTTATGTTGGATAGCTCATTTATTAAGGAAAGCTATTATAGGCATCAGCACGATATGATCCACGTTAACTGCATGGATTCAATCGGCACGGAAAAACAAATAATCGTTTTGTATTTGCTTCACAAATAAAATGTTGTTTCGAATCAGGGCATACTAAGTGTCCGTTGTTTGTATGTTTGCACGTCCTCCGGATCACATCATCATCCTTTTAGCGTTATCCCAGTTAGAACCCGAGGCTCGCTTTCTATTCTAACCGGATTCGACTGACTAAAAAAATACTAAGTCAGTTACACACTAGGGTACTAGGTAATTTTGTGTCCAGGGAAAACTTACAAATAAGACATAATAGATACTAACAGTTTCCAGCAAAACATGGGTTTAAACACTTTTGCACTTTCAAGGACTCCAATCACTTTTCCAGTTTTCCTTTTTCAGATCTAATGTATAATAGGGTCTTATTTCAAAACCAGTGCTAGTATTTCAAAGTCTAGCCTAAGTTGTATAAAAAATATACCTAGTTCATAAACTAATTCAATATTTTATGAAGCTTTTGCCTTAAAATTATTTAGAGTAACAAAATCCCTCATCAATCTCTTCTTTAACCAATTTCTTTAAAACCTAAATGATGTTCTACGTCTGGTATTATGATATAGGTTTATAGTCTTTATTTTACAATATGGCCTTTTAAAGGTTCCGTATTAAACAAATGGTGCTTCGCTTAGAGTTCCTCTGAAAGATCAAATTCATAATGAACTGATCCGACAGAGAACAAGACAAGACAAGGTAATCGACATAGCTCAAAGAATTAACAAACTGAAGTGGCATTTGTCGCAGAACCTATAACCGTTGGAGTTGTCGTGTTCTAATGTGGAGACCGCGCTTTGGTAAATGTAGTGTAGGGCGCCTTTCGGCTAGGTGGAGTGACGATATAGGTACGCAAAGTGGATGAACGGCTGGACACGAAAAGCTGAGCCCGATGCTCAGTGGCGTGCCATTGGAGAGGCCTATATTCAGCAGGGGACTACGGCAGGCTGATAATTACGATGATTAAACAAAACATTTAATATCTCACCTGGTGGATAATCATGGTAGTTGACGGTGGTGTATATCGCGAAGGGTGACGCGGCTACTAAGGACACTGCCCACAGCACGGCGACGATCTTGAGCGCCCTCCGGAGACCGGCCATGGCGTACAGGTGCAGGGGGTGGCAGATCGCGAGGTAACGCTCCAGGGAGAACGCCACGATCGTCAGCACCGATACGTAGGAGGCTCTGTGGAAGAAAAAAAAGCTATAAGACCATTTATCTATAGCAAGTTTCTCACGGTGTGGAGGAACTCGTGGGGGTGCCGATCTTTGAAGTTTCCCGACTCTCGATTTAACTTTAAAGATGTAGTGAGCGTCCATCGTCTATGCCTCGCACCATAGGCTTAATAAGATAATTAGGGGGAAACCTGGCAGTAATAACTTACAAGCTGACCCAGCAAGCGTTTTTTGCCATATAGGTGCCTGCTTGTATTTGGAGATATAGGTATTATCGATACCGAAACATTTTTTTTATAGACTCACGCCTGTATCCCCGAAGGGGTAGGCAGAGGTGTAATATTACACCCACATTTTTAACATGAATTTTTAGGTCCCACGTAATAGGAGGCGAGCCTATTGCCGTACCGGGCACATTACCAGACTCCGTGCTGCTACTGAGAATTTCCTAACGGAATAACCCAATAACACTTTGCCCGACCCGGGAATCGAACCCCAGACCTCCCGATCCCACGCGCACATTTATGCCGCGAGACCAACGAGGCAGTACTTAACATACAAACGTCACACGTGTTTTGTCCAAAAATATCAATGAAATGGCCTACAACTATTCTCATATCCACCACATACATATGTAAAAAAACATAAATATCGGTCAAGCCATTTTAGATGTAATTTGGTGTGAAACGAGATATGGGAGAACGGAACATAAAAACACGAAATGCGGATGCCTTTTACTCACTAAAAAGGATTTTTGGGATTATAAGCATAAAAAGGCCGTTTGAAAATACTGCTGAGTTTGAAGCTAGGACCTGTTAGAAAATACGGGTAACAACAAGTTACTTGTTATAACCACTTACCATTAAGCTGGAACTTAAATTAAAAACTTTCAAGGCACGGACACTTCTACTTAGTTCGCTCGTTTATGTGTGTTAGGAAAGCAATGATTAATAAAAGGTTTGTAGATAAAACTACGTAATAAAGAATTTTCAGAAATTCTGTGATTTGGACATTCCGCGAATTGGACTTATTGAGAATGGACATTCTGCGAATTCCACGTTCTGCGAATAGGACATGTTGCGAATTACTCATTCTGTGAATTGGACATTTTGCGAATTGGACATTTTGCGACTAAACGTTTTATTTTTTCAAATATATGATACTGAAAAATATTTTTTATACAAAACGTCCATCAAAACAAGTAACAAGCTGTCTCGAACAACAATTTAAAGATCACAAGAAATGTTGACCCGAATGGAGATCAAACCAGTGCTAAATGACTTAGACTGCTACACCATCACCTTGGGGAAGGCCTATCCCTGCGTCGTCCGATACGTGGTCGCCACTTCAGTACCCATGTCATACTTGTAGTCAAATATAAAACCAATCCTACAATCTAAATATTCGACATAGAATATTGAATTAATTTCCATTTCATTTAGCAGTAAAAAGCTAATAAATAAATTGTCTTTTAGACGAGTGCTATCAAAATTATTCAAGTATGAAAACTATTCTGAAAGCCACTTAACTGATAAGAGATTGCTTTGAAGTGAGAGCATGGTATTAATGGTCGTGAGAGAGCAATATTAAGTAGTAATAGTTAGCAGTTGTAGGACCAGATTTACCGCCAACCGTCCTCTTATTATCATTATCATAATCGTCTTAACATTATCTCGATTGTATGCAAGACTTTCGCCATGAAACCCAGGGCCCGTTTTCTGGCTTATCCAGATTGACCAGAATTTATAAGCTTAGTATACTCTCTGCCTCTGTGGTCCAGTGGCTAGCGTATGCGTCTGCTGCATGGGAGGCCCGAGGTTCGATTTCCGGGTCGGGCAAAAGTGATACTGGCTTTTCTCGAATTCTCAGTAGCAGCACGGAGTCTGGTAACTTACCCGGTAACGGCAATAGACTCGCTTTACGTGGGACCTAAAAATTAATAACATGGCGAAATGTGGGTCTAGCATTACACCTCTGCCGACCCCTTTGGGGATACAGGCGTGAGTTTCTAAAAAAAGATATAAACTTAGTATCGCTGTCTTTCTTGCTTAAACTTAAAAAAATATCCCTAGTAAATAAAGTTGAATCATGATTAAGTACTGCACCAAAAACAAGTTCAAAAGAAAAATACAATTATGTTTTCTTATTACACTCGGGGGATGTATTAAAAAAATAGGAGCTAATTAGTATTTGTAACACTGAAAGGGGTTAACAAAATAGGGTTCAATTAATAATTTTTATGGGTCGGAAATATTTTGATATATTTTATAAATTTTAAAGCTTTTTCACGAATTCAATTACTTTTATTTTTTATATTTGTTTTTACTGTTTTTGCTTGTAATTACAAGAAAATATGCTTATCGTTTGTTTGTTATGCAGGTCAAATCTCAAAATGGCAGAACCTGTACTGCAACAACCAGATATCTAATTAAATAAAGGCTAGATATAATAATAATATATAATATAATAATAATATAATATAATATTCTACCACATTCACACACCACCATCTAGTCCCAAACTAAGCAGAGCTTGTGCTATGGGTACTAGACAATGGATAAACATACATATAGACTTTTTATTTTTTTTGTAAATACATACATATTATACATAGAAACACCGATAATACAGATAATACACTATGTATGGTAAACTAGAACAAGAACTCGGTCAATCAATATGAATACAAATAGAAACTTCGCCCTTAATCTGCCCGCCAAGTCGAGCAAAAAAGCGGCACCGCCGTACCATCCTCGTTTCGAAACAGTTCAGGCCATTTTCGACCCTCTATAACTTCATTGTGGATAACTATAAGCCTGATTTTTTAGCAACCAAGCAGGCATTGTGTAAATTACATGGTATATTTCAAATTGAATTCAATTTGAACCATTCGTTTAAGAATTATAACGAGTCAAAGTTTCTTAATTTTGTCACTCACTGACCGATCCTCAAAAGTCTAAGGCACTGTTAGCAGACATAGAAGCTTTAAATTTAGTATAGAATTAGTGTTTATTGTATAAATCGAGGAAAAACTAAAATATTTTTCAATTGCTATCCAGTTTGCGAGATGCGTCAACTGCATGAATAACATTGTAATCCTATATAAATATATAGGATTACATTTGCAGTTAAGGATTTAATTAAGGAAATTCGTTATTGGTGTACAAGAAGTAAAAGCTACCGGAAAGGATAAAAGTAGGACTATCTACTAACAGGAATGAGATCCCATTAAAAACAATACTTGTCAAAAAGTCTCACTTTCGTTAAAAGTTGTGAGATACATGTAAGTCGGTTAATTAAAAATATTTAATGTTTTGTACAAATAGATTGACTTGGTAATCGACGACGACGTCTTAACGTGTCCTCCGAGGCAATGGGCAATAATAATAAATGAACAATTCAAGCAGCATATAACTCCGAAAAGTCAGTGGTGCGCGCCGTGGATTTGATACCGATTCCTCTTCATGGCAGTCTGATTGTATCTCCTCTGTGGAAAATCTGATATTCTTTCTTCATCTGGTTAGACTAGTAAACGGATTCCAGGCTCCAAGGAGTAAGTCTTGAATGCATCCGCGATGACGTTTGGATGATGATGATGACTTCTTAAAAGCAAAGCTTTATAACCAGGTATGATGAAGGCGCTACCTCGAAAATGTATGCCCTTTTTGATTATCGATTTTGAACCAGTGAGACACACCAGCAAAGTGAAAATTTTATATATTATTTATCAAGTTTTTATCTAGGGACTCCTCGGACAGATACACGATTGGAAGATTTTCGCCCGATAGAATTTGAATTTGAAAAACATGTTTTCTCTAAATATTTTTATGGATATTTAAAAAAATACTTAACTTTTCGCCTTGAAATTGCTACTCACCGAAAGAAGAGCTAGATTAATAGGGACTGGTCGAACGAATTGTCTCTAAAACGATTATTACTTGAGTTATGAACGAAATAAGATTTCAGACAGTTTCGTGATGGCATATCATGTCAAAAACCGTGCGACATTCAACTTTATAGCTAACACTTAGCGATGACCTCTGCACGATTTTTTGACCTTCGAGGTAGCCCCATAAGCTAAATAGCTTAGAGAATAAACCCGCAATACACTATTATTCCAAATAACTTTAAATTAAAATAACAGCAAAATAAATGTTGCATACAAATCGTTTGGTAACGACCGAAATTACCTTAACAACGAGGTCTCAACTAAAATTGAATGGTCTACGCGCGAGCGACAAAGTATTTGTTGGAATTTAATAAATTCGCAGAACGTTTGGGAGTTCTCTGGAGTGCGTGTAAAATACTGTCGTATAGAAAATATGAGTTAAAAATGTTTGTAACGTGTACTGAAATCTGATATACACGAGTGAATTTGTAAGAAATAGTTATGACTAGCAACGTTGCATTATAAGTAGCTTTAGATAAAAGTGGACTTATTTGATACTTTTTTATGCAAAAGATTGAACATTTTTATGAAGCTATGCAGCATAGCTTATACATCCAAATGACACATAGACTACTTTTTGTTGCGATAAATCAAACACATAGATGGAACAAATGTGGGCGGAGACATAGGCAGAAGATAGTACATTATTTTTTTAATCTCTCAAGTCAATTATTGCCAGCCGTATTGCCAGAGAGTAACTTTAGTGTATATCACTATTTAAATTCTGCTGAATGAAACCCATAGAGTTTTCCATAATATTCTCGAAAGACATGTGAAGCCTTGGCCAGCGCGGTGGACTATGGCCTTACCCTTGTCATAGTGAGAAGAGTCCCGTGCCCAGCAGTGGGAATGAACCCTGTATGAACACACAAAGTTAAAAAAAAAATCTTGGGTTCATTATTGGTGGCGAAGTCGTAACACTCCACGCGTACAGGTGAGGTGGTACGATCTGAACCATAAGGAATAGGAACATACGAATAGTCGTGTAATGGGTGAATGAGCCGATGTTATAAATCAGATTCAATTCAACCAACATCCGTCTAAGTAAGTTGGTCCTTATATGACTTAACTTGCTGTTCGATGAACAAATCAGCAACGCTTGCATGGGTAACCACTTGAATGGGTGACCACTAGAACGTGGCATTTATATCAGAGCGCAAGTCTTCAGAAGACACGTGAAGCTGTTAGCACCAGTTCCTATCTCAGGGCAAGAGTAGTTAGGAACCATATTGGCGAGCCTCAGGTGGTTTAAAACCTCAACACCGGAACACTGCCCAAAAATCACTTATATTAATAAAGAATAAAACCAAGAATCATATCATTTTCTTTCTCACAATAAACGTGGCTACATTTATTGAGCTCCTACGACAGACCGCCAGGGGTCAGCGCACACCGAACAGCAAAGTGCTCGCGCATGGTCGAGCAAACTTTTGATTGCTCGACCATGCAGGCGGCATGCTCGCCCTTCCGTGAGCAAGCTCCGTTAAAAATGCTCTGGGTTGCCAGGCGGGAGTGTATGATTAACTTTTCTTCGTCCATAATTTCCAACTGACGCTGGCCCCGCCATGAGTAGTAAACGCACGTCCACACAGTCTTCTCGCTGTGGCAAATTGAGCGCGGGCGACAAGCGGCTTCGCCGGCGGCGGCTCGAGCACGCTCGCGCATGTAGAATACATACTCAAACAAGCTCGAGCATGGTCGAGCATCAAGTTTGGACGTGTATTCAATTTTGAACTGTATGGGATTATCATAAGATTAATTTTTCAATGATTTCACAAAATGCTCTGCTCTGCTCTTGGTGTGCGCTGCCGCGTACGGCATTTGTTCCATAATAGACTTGCAATGTTAAGCAAGCTTGCCCAGGTCACCACTTGAATCGATTACCAATAGTGGCATTTACATCGGAGCGCTGCCATTCTCCGGATAACATGTAATGCCTGTCAGTCCCAGTTCTTACCTTTATCAATTATCTAGTGCCCATAGTACAAGCTCTGCTCAGTTTGGGGCTAGATGATGTTGTGGTGAATGTGGTAGAATATTATATTACTATTACCTTACGACACAATAGTTAGTGGCTTTGTAGGAAGCCTTCGGATAGCCTGAAAACACTTATTCCAGAATGATCCAAAATTCACTCGAAGAAAAAACAAATACTACAAGTAATGGCAGTTTAGTGGATAACGTATGCGTCGGCTGGTCGGGAGGTCCCAGGTCGGGCAAAAGTGTTACTGAGTTTTGCCGAAATTCTCAGAAGCAGCTCGGTGTCTGGCATTGTGCCTGGTAACGGCAATAGACTCGCCCTTTATTACCCGGGAACTAAAATTTATAATATGGCGAAATGTGGGTGCAATACTACACCTCTGTTTAACCCTTGGGGGATACAGGCGTGAGTCTACTTGATACTTGATGGCACGGGCTGTTTCCGCAACTCCACGTCTTGGCGTGTATTTTGCGTGCGGGTGGGAATGGTGTCGTCATTCGAGCCACCCCAGCTCTTCGAGGAAGGCCAGCAGACTCTTGATGTGGCCCACGGCCTCCCTCAGGGTGCTGTATCTGCTCAGGTACTGCTGCCTGTACTGTGCGACCTCAGGGCAGTCGAGGAGCAGGTGGGCTGCCGTCTCGTCTGCTGCCATACAGGCCCTGCACAGCGGGCTGTCGGTGATACCTATAGTAAATAGGTGTTTATTAAAGAATCCGTGTCCTGTGTAGGCGGCCGTGACTGTCCGTAGTTGTTGTTTGGACAGCCGGAGGATTTGTTTAGCTATCTTACCGTCTACTGCGGGAAGAGCCTCCTTGGCCTGCCTACATGTTTCAATACCAATCCAGGACTGGTTGTGTTTGGTCCTGGTCCTATTTCTTACCAGGTTGCGATAAAAACCAGAAGGGAGGGGAATAATGGGCTCGGGTCCCACCACCTCTAAAGTGGCCCCTCTTCTGGCAAGTACGTCGGCTGCGTCATTCCCTCTTGAGCCACTGTGGCCCTTAATCCATTGCAGTGTTAATTTGTTTAGTTTACCTACCTCTGTTAGTTTCTGGTGGCATTCAAGCGTGAGTGCCGAGGTGATAGTATGGCTTTTGAGGGCTGAGAGGACAGCCTTACTATCTGAGAGGATCCTAATGGATCGTTCCCTTACCAGGCGTGAGTCTATAAAAAATACAAGTAATGTTATCGAGAATAAAACTAAGAATAGTACAATTTCCCGTCTCACAATAAACGTAGATACATTTATTGAGCTCCTATGACAGACCGCCGAGATGCAGAGCCGTAGGGATTTATACAATGTTCCACCGCGTGCAATACATCGATCCTTTGTTCCCTCTTCTGTTATTGCATTGTATAATTATTTTTATTTATTTATTTAAAAACTTTATATACACAATGCGTATACAAGGTGGACTTAATGCCTTAGGCATTTTCCGCCAGTCTACCTTTGGGTAGTGCAGAGATTAAAGGTAGGTGTATTTTACAATTAATTTGATACTGATTTAGTTTTACTTAAATATAATACAAAATACATAAATACATACTATACATAAATATATAATATACATAAATATACACTAAACATAAATAAATATTATGCATACATATTTTATAATAATACAAAACAAATACCTTGATATGAACGAATGCTATGCTACTTCTGCTAACTTTTCCAATAGCATTGCTTTAACTTTAGATTTAAAGCCATACCTGGTAATCGACGTCCTGACTTCGAGAGGGAGTGCATTAAAAAGAAGGATAGCTTGTATAGAAAAAGAAGAGTGAGTGAAATTGGTAGTATGAGGAGGACAAAGAAGGAGAAGATTATCAGATGAGCGAAGGTTTCGGTCGTGAATTGAACAAAGATACGGAAAATGCTCACTTAAGTACTTTGGGGTATTAGGGGACATAAGGATAGAATAGAGGGTTGTGAGGGCACGCAAACTGCGTCTTTGACGAATTGGAAGCCACTTCAATTGAGAACGAAAAGTAGACACATGGTCATACTTGCGAAGATTGAATACGAATCGAATGCAGTTATTGAGAAGACGGTCAAGTTTGTTAAGAAGATCTGCATTCAGGTCATAGTAACATACATCACCATAGTCGACCAAGGGAAAAATTAAAGCTTGCACAAGCAATGTCTTAGTCGTGGACGGCAGAAAGTTCCTCAACCGATAGAGCGTGCGTAGGGTACCGGTAATTTTTTGGCTCACTTGCGTCACTTGAGATTGCCAACTAAGAGTGCTATCCATATATAATCCCAATTTCTTGACAACTGGACACATTTCAATAGTAGCATTATTATAGGAAAGTTTCGGGAGAGATGTAGTGTCAAGTTTTCTGATAGACCATTGACTACCTTATATAATTGCTTGACACTTGCTTGGGTTAACAGATAGGCCAAATTTTTCGGACCAAGTTTGTAAGGCGGCTAGGTCTCTGTTAACCTTGTCTATTGCTACCGAAACGTCATCGATTGTAGCCTGAGAGTATATCTGCAAGTCATCGGCGTAAAGATGATAAGCACATTGAAGATTAGGTGTTAAGAGATTGATAAACATAGAAAATAAAAGAGGAGAAAGAATACCGCCTTGAGGAACGCCAGAGCTATTGTCACACCACTCCGATGATGAATCATCGAGGCGGACCGACTGCTGACGACCTCGAAGATAACTTGAGAACCAATCCAAGGCATCGGATGAGATCTTAAGATGGGAAAGAAGGGATAGAAGAACATCGTGACTGACGGTATTAAAGGCATTAGAGAAATCGATCAAAGTCAACACCGTGACATTGGTGTTCTCCATACCCTCCCTAATATCGCCAGTCACTTTAAGGAGGGCGGTGGTAGTACTGTGACCAGGATGGAAGCCAGACTGGAAAGGACTTAACAGGTTATTTAGGGAAACGAATCGGGACAGTTGTTTTTGGACACAGGACTCGAGGACTTTGGATAGAAAAGGCAAAATATAGATGGGACGAAAATGATTGGGAAGAGAAGCATTTTGGATTTTTGGCAAAGGAATAACGTAGGCCTTGCGCCAAAGGGACGGGAAGGTGCCAGAATCGAGGGAAAAGTTGATGATGTGGGAGATAGCAAGGAGGAGATGGTCCAGGATGGTGGTAATCATGCGACGGCTGATGTTGTCACATCCTACGGCATTGGACTTGATGGAGAGGATAATCTTTTTGATCTCATCCGGTGCTACTGGAGAAAAGTGGAAGGATTCAATATCGGGACAAGGTAAAGCAGCCACGTAGCTAAACGTGAGACGCGAGGTTTGGTGATCCAATGTAGAGGAAGTGGTGAAATGTCTATTGATATCATCCAAACCGAGCGTCCCACAGATGGCAGCACGTCGTTGTTTGCCGATACCTAAAGTTCCAAGGAACTTCCAGATATCGGCGGGGGATGACGAGGAAATATTTTGGAGAATATGTTGGCGTTTAGCGTTGCGAACCATCAGGTTACACCGATTTCTTGCAGATTTAAAAACAAGCCAGTTGTCTTCGCATCGCTCCCTCTTATATTTTCGGAATGCCCGATCCCTCCGCCTCATTGCCATGCGCACCCCTCTCGTAATCCAGGGTGCAGGTGGCCGTTTCACCTTTACCTTCCGTACGGGAGCATGATCATCATACAGTTTGCAGACAGCAGTATTAAAGATGCTAACTTTCTCATCTACCGTAGCCGCAGATTCCATCTCTTCCCAATTCAGGTCGGCTGCATCCTGAAGGAGTTTAGTTACATCCATACGACTAAAACAACGCTTGTGCAGAACTTTGGGAGAGGATTTAGGAGGTTTTAGGCGATAAGAAAGGAAAATAAGGTCGTGACGTGAAATCCAGGAGCAGGATGTTGACCATGAAAGGAAACTAAAGTAGGAGCGGATGTGAGCATTAAGTCAAGCCATGTGTCCTCCCCATTAGCATTGTGGTGAGTGGACTGTAATGGCAAAATGTGGAGGCTGGCTGACTCAATGATGTTAAGGAGTTTACGGGTACGGCTGGAATGGTTGGAAAGGAGATCGGTATTAAGGTCACCCATGATGAGGTGATGTTCATACTCTGACCCTAAAGATTCCAGTATCGGCTCGATACTGGAGAAATAATCGACGGTTGGTGGACAATATACGACGCCAAGCACAGCTTTGGCACCTTTGACATTAATCTCAAGGAACAAGTACTCTGCAGGTGAAGAAGTAGGTGAAGAAGAGGCAAGAATTTTATAGGGTATAGTACTGCAGAGGTATATTGCTACACCACCCCCTCTCCTACCGACACGATCATTCCTTATTAGGATGTAGCCGGGGAGAGAGTAAGATGTAGAGGGAAGATCTGGTTTAAGCCAACTCTCTGAAATCAGGACGGCGTGAATATTTACATCAGAAAAACTTTCAAGCAAGTCATTGTGGTGGCTAGGTATGCTTTGCGCATTGATGTGGCAAACATTCAACATTAAGCACGATTTCTGCGCAAAAGTGTGTCGTAAGCAGTCCCCCAATGTGCCATCAACAGAACAAAAGCTCTCGTTACCGGAGTTGGAAGCAGATTCATTAGCAGATAGATAAGCATCGCTATCAGACAAATTATCCATAAACTACAAATAAAATATATAAATAACAATAAATAAAATATAACTTATACTATTAAATTAAATGTATGGTACAAAATATTAAGGTACAAAGATAAAATAATACTATCTCTGCACCACCCGCCAGCTCACACAAGTATTTAGCAGAAAGAAAATGTAACTAAACGTTATTACTGCTGACGCAATGTACACCGAAACGTAATACTACACACAATGTTTCCGAACGCAACTATTTCAAGCAAACTTCAGTTTGACAATATTGACATCGACACTTGACGTAAGTAAAAAGACAGAAGTAAGTAAACAAACTAGTGACTTTTCTGGAGTAAAACAATAAATATTCATTTCATGCAAATATTCAGTGCCATATTTGCATGAAAGTGTTGGGTTTTAGACGAATTGCATTTACAAGGAACTAGAGGATGCCCGCAGCTATGCCTGTGCAATTTCATCAATATTTAACGGTTTCTGGCCGATTAAAATAATGTTCTTTGGGAAACGTCCCCTACGTTTCCCAGAGATTTTTTTTTTCCCATGCATAATTTTTTTCTTGAACATCAAATTTTCAGCTTTTTCTGCCTAGCAGTTTCGGCTTCGCATTGTCTGTCAGTCAGGAACGTAAGAATTTTATACATACAGATGTAATAACTGACGCGAAAGCAGGATTTTAGATAATCCTAGACAAATGATTGGTATCGCTTCGCTATGCGAGACCAATCATTAGTCCATGAAGATAATATTGATTTATAGCCATGTAAATATCTATCCATGTGGTGACGGATTAAGAATACGGAATGTCACCACCCCATATCATCCCATGGGTGTCGTAAAAGCCGACAGAGGGAGCATATTATGCAGAGAACTGCACTGTAAGAGAAGGAAAACTAACCTAACCGTTTGGCCAGTGTGGTATAGTAGGCCAATTCCTCCTTTCAAAGGGGAGCCCTAGTCCAGCAGTGGACTGTTAATGGCTGATGATGATGATGAAATATTTTTCAATACATATTACGTTAATAATTTAACGCTTGCCCCGTGTCACGTTAAGCCGTCGGGCCCTCAGTCATTATGGGGAGTCACTACCTTTATAATAACCGATATAAGTCTAAGCCTTGGCATATCGCTATCGCACTTGGGTACCGGCGGTCAGACGGCAGTCGTTTTATAATAGAGCTAAAATTCTGTCACATTTAGTAAAACAACATATTATTATAAAGTAGACTCCATGACACATTTAGCCTAGTGGAGAGACCGACAGACTGCTACGCAGAGGGTCCGGGCACAGAATAAACAGTACGTAAGTACAGAAGCACCACTTCTCAAACCAATTCATTGAAATTGCGACTCTTGCTACTAAGCAACAAAGTGCAATTCAGCTCGCATAAGCACTCAGTGCCTAATGCGATATTCACCTAACCGTTCCCGCTCTTTACTAACATATAACGCTGTCGCTGTCTGGCGCGGAGTGACGCGGTAGCTGTCGCGCTAGGGTTGTCGACTTGCCGCTGCTACTATTATATTTATTCATCGTCTATCTACCTACTTGACCACGTACCTAATAATAAATAATCATCCTATAAGTATATATCCAACTATTTGAGCTCGTAGAACAAAAATCGCAAAAATCTGGTCGTTTACATTTTCACTATACTAATTCTTAGTTATTTCCTAAACGCGTGGACCGATTTACATGATTCAAACAGATAAAATGGTTTTTGAACTAGATCTTTAAGACACCATAATCGTTGAGATATATCAACAAACAAAAAATCTAATTTTCAAGTTGCTCTCGTAAAATAAATAAAATCAAATTTTCAAGTCAACAACCCTTGCGCGGCGCGTCGGACGCCGGGCTTGGAATCCGCGCTAATGTGTAGGCACTTATCGCTGTAGGTACGGCCGAGTGAAGGAGGCCTGGTCCGGGTTTGAATCCACGGCGCACACCAATGATTTTTCGGAGTTATGTGCGTATTAAATTGTTAATTATCGCTTGCTAAACGGTGAAGGAAAACATCGTGAGGAAACCTGCATGTCTGAGAGTTCTCCATAATGTTCTCGAAAGGCATGTGAAGTCTGCCAACCCGCACTAGGCCAGCGTGGTGGTCTATGGCCTTACCCTTCTCATAGTGAGAAAAGGCCCATGCCCAGCAGTGGGACAGTTTATATACAGGGCTGATGATGTATGTAGACTCCATGAAATGACAAATAAGTTTTGGATGCGACTGGGATAACTCTAGAACATAAGAAATCTGTAGTTTTGTATTCACGTTGAGCTGTTTCATCAGCCTTTCGCAGTCCACTGCTGGGCATAGGCGTCACCAAATTACCTACACAGTTGTATTGTGAGGCAACAGGAGGATTCGGCATACCGTACTATTCTGGCCAGACAGGTTGGCATAGTTTGCCGATATCAAACACTATGCTACCCTAACAGCATGTTTTTATTTATATATAGTCTCACGCCTGTATCCCTGAAGGGGTAGGCAGAGGTGTAAGTATTACACCCACATTTCGCCATGAATTTTTAGGTCCCACGTAATAGGGGGTGAGCCTGTTGCCGATACCGGGCACATCACCAGACTCCGGGCTGCTACTGAGTATTCGGAAAAACCCAGCAACACTTTTGCCCGACCTGGCAAACAGCATGTGAGCGCTGTTTATCATCTGCAAGTTTACCTCCACCTTGCTACTAAAAGCGTAGATAGAAAAAAAATATAAGACAACGGAACGCACACAAATAACAATTATATAAATATGTGTAATGGAATGAAAAAACAAACCGTGGGTCGTATACTAACTCTAAATTAGGGAAGAAATATGAACTACACCGACAGGTAATAAACAATACAGGAATGTAATTTCAGTACAAGCTATGTCTGTACGCGCAATTCTCATAGGTACCTCTTATAGGTACTTTAAATTTCTTATGTATGGTATGATGGTATGATGAAGTATCCATTCAAAGTGAATGTGATATTAATATATCCCTCCCACGACGTACGTATATTGCCAATCACATTAGGTACATAAACTTTCTAAGTAATGAGAATCAATATTAGGTACTAAAGACGTTGAATTTTATAGTTATGAAATTCTCAATGATTCATACAAAATAAATTAGCGGGTCTTAATCGCGTACAACTAACTTATTTAAGGTATAAATACCTATTTGGTTCCGATGTTTCGCTCGTCAGATAGGTATTTATACCATAAATAAGTTAGTTGTACGCGATTAAGACCCGCTAATTTATTTTGTATGATGTATACAAATCGCGAAAGTTTAAAAAACTCAATGATTCAATTTATAATGATAGCGAAATATGAGTATGAGTGTAGAAGATTAGTAATACCGGTTCTGAATAAATTAATATAAATATCTAGTCACAAGCAGCTATATATTTTGTAAATATACAACTTCTACTGAGTGACTCGGAGAGAATGTACTTACATACATACATAGACTCACGCCTATTTACCGAAGGGGTAGCCAGAGAATTTTATTAATAACTAGAGGACGCCAGCAGCTACGCCTGCGTTTTTTTTTAATTTACCCGTTTTGGCCGATCCCGTGGGAATTTCGGGAAATCCCTTCTTAGTGCACCCCTACGGTCCCCAAGGAACATACATGCCAAATTTCAGCTTCCTGCGCCCAATAGTTTCGGCTGTAGCGTGTCTGTCAGTCAGTCAGTAACGCAAGGATTTTATATATTAAGATAATCATCTCACGTTCAATCTACTATTTTTAAGGCAGCGATAGTCTAGTGTAGATAGCAACAGAGCCATGCAGAGAGTATCGGGTTCGAATCCACGGCCCGCACAAATGACTTTTCGGATTTATGTGCGTATTGAATTATTTATTAATTATATTAAGCCGTCGTTCCCGCCCGTCAGGAAGATATTTGACATCCGTTAAAGGTAGTCAGTACCTATAAATATTAACACTAGTCTAAACCATGGAAAATAGCTATCCCTTTGGGTTGCGGAGGTCAGACAGGCAGTCACTCTGTGAAAAAATCCGGTTACACTACAAAGCGGTCCCCGGGTTTTAACTGGGATAAACGCTTAGATAATGATTAAATCTACTATTTTTGGGGCTAATCCCACCCTCACTCCCACTGATGTATCAATTTTATTGTGTTTGCCAGATTCAGTTGCACTTACTATCGAGCACACCGAGTCTTGCCACTTGTGATGTCCTAGGCAAAGGTAAATTGACTTAGAACTCGCAAAGAATATTGGAGGATTAAAATCAAACAACGGTTTACGGATTCTATCGCGATATAATTATGGGCTTTAGAGTCTCCAAAACCAATATATTGCGATTTCAATGTGTAACATTCGCGTACACCCGAGAAAATCCAATATTGGTGGAGTTCGAAAACCTGAGTTTAGTAGTTGGAAAACCTTGTGGTAAGTACATTACGTTTATTTGAACAAAAAAGCAAGCAAATTGCTTGCTTTTTTGGAATGGATCATATTTTAGCGATTTAAAGCGTTGTCATCTATCGTTTTGTGTTAGTGGAATGCGTCCGACTCTTGAAAGGTAAGTATTTAGGATTCCATTTTGAAGGCTCACTCAAAGAGAACAAGTTCACTCTAACATTGTTATTCGAATACTATCCGATGTAATACATATATAGTAAGCTGTGTAATATATTGTATCAGTTAAAAGATCATTGCAAAACTGTATATGTTTCATTTGACCCAAAGGTTACGGATCTCTAGATGTGTGTTGCCAAAATGTATAGCTGCTGGTACGGGGAGTATATCTTAGTTGTATACAGATGCAACACAATGCACTCCTTTTTATTAACAAGATGCTTCAATGTGGATAGCGCCATAACCACTCAATCAAAAAAAGCTTAAGCCTGTCGTTTTCTCCACAGTTTATTGAACATAAAACGTATTGGAGATACACTTTAGCTGCCTGAAATGTTAGGTCATCTTAGAATCGTACTTAAAGAGCCACAAACACTGAATAACTTCAATACATAATTTATTTGAAGGCGGCCCTGAAGAAGTCGTTCAATTTTATAACACACTTGACTACATTTCACCCCAGGCTTTGCCTGCGTGGGTGTATGCAATCGAGACAAAAGATAACCTATATATTGTTTGGATTTGTAAGATGTATTATTGCAATGTTTTGTGAAAATCCGTTCTGTTGTTTTAGCACGAAATAAGGACAAACAAACACACTATTACATATTTATATTTTTTGTTAGTATAGATTTATTATTATTAGGCAGCTTATTAGATAGCTCAGTGGAGATACCAACGGACTGCCCTGCAGAGGGTATCGGGTTCGAATCCACGGCACGCACCAATGACTTTGACAAGTTATGTGAGTATTAAATTGCTAATTATCGCTTGCCTCGTACCTCGGAGAGCACGTTAAACCGTCAGTCCAGAAGAGCTTTGAAAGTCGTTACGGGGAGACAGTACCCTCAAATAAACTGATACTGGTCTAAGCCATGGAATATTGCTATCCCTTTGGGTTACGGAGGTCAGACGGCAATCACTCTGTGGGAAAGCTGATATTCTGTCATATATGGTTGGACTAGTAGGTAAGCGGACCTCGGGGTCCAAGGTGCAAGTCTTGGATGCAACTGGGATAACGCTGGGACGATGATGACACTAAAACATTTCTTAAATTAGTATATTATCGATATAAGTCGACAGTTTGCTTGCTTACCACCACTCGACTGTTATGTATTGAATGAAATTTAATGCTGAAGGTACGTATGAGTAGACTCTATGCCACAATCCACCACCAATGCTAATGTGGTATAAACAGTTGTCGCACTGTTATGCAATACGCCTAGTTTTGTAGATTCCATCCCCACCCGAAGCAACTCTTGTTATTTAGAGTCTGGTGGTACCCTGTGTCCGTTGAATGAAATGTTTGTAAAGTTCCCCGCAGCACAGGGTATATTTCCACTTCTTCTTGTGTCGTGTCATTCCAATGAAGTTTCAAATCAATGAAGGAGTAAGGGACTAGCTCTTATAAAAAAGAAAAAAACCTGGGAAGGTGTCAGAAAGTCTCGGTCCTTGGCGTTAAATATATTTGAGATCTATCTCTGCTGACCTCACCTATTTTGGAATTCACAGGCGTAAATCTCAATAAAATATAGTATATATAATATAGTGGTATAGTAGTACGTATCGACGTACAAAGCATATTTGCTATTACTACTGACAAAATAAATATACTTAATCCAAATCAGCGTGTTCAAAATATATTTTGGCTGACATGTCTAATATAGTTTAGATATTGTACAGTATTATATTATTTGTGGTATATATCACACGAAGCAAATGCCTTCATCAACATAAATATCATAGAAATAGACAAAGTAACTGGTACAATATCAAAGCCGAGTATTCCCAAAGGACGATAACGCGTATTACACCTGAGTTTCATCTGTTATTTTAGTTACTACGTAACAACATGCATATTGCTACCTTCGGCAAATTGTCTCACAGATAAACCTGGCTCAAGACAATTGATTGGCCAGATCAACTTACGGCCGGTTTCAATATTGGAACTATCCATGAATTTTGAGACTCGAGATTCGTGTTTGACATATTTTTTATGGAGCTTAATATGTCAAAAACGAATCTAAAATCTCAAAAAAATGGATAGATCGAAATTGAATTCCGCAATTAGTTTTTCGATTCATGGTAGCGCCATCTACCTTTCCATCGAGAATTAATCACATCAACGTCAATCGTTCCACGCTTGCTCGTCCAATGCGAGGGATCCTATTGTCTCCTTCCCTAGCTCCCAAGGCACGCCTACGAACAGTCTAGAATAATCCGTGTCGCGACGAACGCATGTGCCGCACCGCTGTATTTTTACCGCTCCCGCTTTATACCAAAAACTCAACAAACCGCCCGCGAGTGAAGTGATTTGTGTACTTCTGGGTTGGATCCAGGCGGAGTGATCAGCGTACAGCCCGACTCCTCGAAGATACCAGGACGAAGACACCAGGAGGCTGCCATTTGCAAGGAAAGAGGACTGACGTACAAGGTAAGGCGTGTTCCCACACCCCGTCTATTCGTCTCCTATCCTTTCCATGATCCCAATGAAAAAAGGAAATGTGAGTCATTTCCTTTCCTAGGCCATAAAGAACCCGCATCCTACAGTCCACATCGTACATATTAATAACCTTTCCAAATCGCCTAGGAACCTTCGGTTCGCCGAAACATTTTTTGATCCATACGAGTCGGATTCATTTACGTTTTATACGTAACACCTGGTTATTTCTCTATACCTAGGCAGTTATAGCACCTAGCTATACTCCTAGTCCATTTACATAACCGTCACATGGTTATTTCCACACGCATCAGTAGGTAATATACTTTTATGTAGCTACCTACTTACCCAATTATTATTTCTGGAACTATCATAGTTGTCTTGTAAATCTCATATTTCAAGCACCTTTTAATTCCACCGCCTTAAAGTGTTGCCTACTTAGGTAAAATAATAGGTACTTTAGGTATTCTTATTTTGTTTCGGTCTCATTAGCTTATACTTACGTAAGCATGTCACAACAAAAGAAGCCACGCGTGATGGAAGACAGAGAGCTGACAATCTTAGAAGAAAAACGCAATATTTTATTTGAGCGTATTCAAAACATTTACGAGCGTTCAAAGACCGCCGCCGCTTCTGATAGTAATAGGGAGTCATTTCTCAGTTATTGTATGACAGTAGATAGTATTCGAACAGATTTTCATAAGTTGTTAGACGATTATAACGCAAGATTGCTTTCTACTAATCCTAATGAAAAACCGAATTATCAGGCATACACCTCATTCGAGGATATATATTGTATCATTAAGCGAATACAATCACAATTGGAGGGTAAATATTCGGCACATCCCGTTGCAGCGGTTCGCACGCCGAGGTTACCGCCAATCGAGATTATGTCGTTTGACGGAGATATACGAAATTGGCCGTTATTCTATGCGAGTTTTTAGTCCACAGTGCACGATAAGGGTTCTCTGACAGATGCTGACAGCTTGTACTATTTAATAGGTAAACTGTCACCAAAGGCCCAGTCCGTATTTGCAGGTATCACACCCAGTGCTGAGAATTATCAGGTCATATTTCAGTCACTACTTGATAGATATCAAGACACTCGCGTCCTAGCGTCTACCTACTTTGATCAAGCTTTAAATCTTAAACTGTCCGGTGTCGCGTCTGTCGCGAGTTTCCAGCTGTTTATAGATAACTTCGTAACCGCGGTAAATTCTCTTAGAAACTTGAAATTAGAAGATCTTTCCGACTTTATGTTGCTTCAACTCGCTTTAAAGAAGTTTGACACTGAAACAATTCGCGCATTCGAGATGACGGAACGCAATAATAAAATACCTACACTAGATAGTTTTATTTCGTTGATCAAAGATCAGTGTCGAATATTTCATAATACGCAGTCTAGTTCATCTAGCCCGTCTAATACTAACAACAGCAAACAAAGGTCAAATAAAGCGCGAAATAGTAATAATAACTCGGTCCCTAATCCGCAATCTTACGTAACATGCTCGGAATCTAATAATAATAATTCACAGAAGTGTCTGTGCAGTCATATAGTGCACGACCATTTCTATAAGTGTCCCGCCTTTAGTGGTTTAAATCCGACTGCTCGTTTCAAGTGCGTAAAAGATAACAAAGCATGCATTAATTGCTTAAGTATAAGGCATAAAACGAGTGATTGTTCTAGTAAGACGAGATGTCGTTCATGTAATCAGCGACACCACTCATTGTTGCACTTCGATAAAGGTAGTCCGTTGTCAAGCCAAGCCGCTAACCTTGACACACTTACGTCGCAGGTGCAGGCTACGATAACTGCTCCTCCCACGATTCAGAATGAAATATCGTTGTGTACGACATCCATCGCGCGGGCAACGCGCACGCGCGGACGGCCCTCGCGCATCTATAATGATCCGCGCGGGGCCAAGCCGCAGTGTATGGCGTCCAAGACGGTACTGTTAGCGACAGCGCAAGTTATCGTTTATGATATAAATGGATCGCCGCACGTGCTACGTTGTCTACTCGATAGCGCATCTCAGAACAATTTCATAACATTTGATTGTTTGAAACGCCTCGGATTGTGGAATAACTTTAAAAATACTGACTTAGTAGTCAAATAAATTGGCGGGTCAGAAAAACATTGCAAGGGTTCCGTAGATATTAAAATACATTCGCGTTTTGATAGGGATATTAATTTTAACATTTCTTCGCTTATCGTGGAGCGTATTACGGACACATTGCCAAACGCTAATGTGAACGTATCGCTACTCACACAGCTCGAGTCATTGCCGCTGGCAGACTCGGAGTTTGCGATTCCAGCAGACATTGATGTTTTGATCGGAGCTGCAATATTCCCGCACTTGCTACTAACTAAAGTGGTACGTAGTGAGCAACATAACTTACCGCCCGCTATTGAGACGGTATTTGGGTATGTGATTATGGGTACCGTACCTACGTTACATACTTCTCAATACATTACGTCTTGCTGTTGTTCTGTTCTTCAAGAAAATAATATTGATTCTCTTCTCAAGCGATTTTGGGAGCTTGAAGAGGTTACCGCACCGCCCTCGATGAGCCGTAAGGATCTCGAGTGTGAAGAACATTTCCGTGCTACCACTGTTCGTGACGACAGTGGCAGAAACGTTATGGCGTTGCCATTCTATGGTGACCCTTATTCGTTAGGCGACTCGTACGCTGCTGCGCTTAGACGTTTCCATTGTTTGGAACGTAAACTTGATGCATCACTTAAGTTACGCAGCGCCTATAATGACGTCATTCGTGACTACAGAGATAAAGGTTTTTTGAGTGTAGTTGTAAATAACGAGGGCAACTCTCTTCCCTCATATTATATCCCGCATCACGGCGTAGTTCGCGAAGATAAAACCTCTACTAAACTTCGTGTGGTTTTAGATGCTAGTTGTAAGACTACATCGGGTCAGTCGATTAATGACATTTTGCATGCCGGCCCTAATCTACAGAGTGATTTATTGGGTCAGTCGATTAATGACATTTTGCATGCCGGCCCTAATCTACAGGGTGATTTATTTAACATCATAATATAGTTTCGTCTTTTCCAAATCGCTCTGTCAGCTGATTGCCGCCAAATGTTCCTCAATATCAGCGTTTGCGAGTCTGACCGTAGATTTCAACGGATTTTTTATCGTTTTAACAATAAGGAACCTTTATCTGTGTATCAGTTCAATCGTGTTTGTTTTGGACTCAAGTCTAGCCCATATCACGCGAGTTGTTCGCCAGTTGATCGCTGATGAAGGCGATCACTTTCCCGCCGCAGCAGCTGTTGCTACTTCCGCTTTGTATGTGGATGACATTGCCTGTAGTGTCATATCCGCTCCGCTAGCCATTTCGCTTTGTGAAGAGCTTATTCAGCTTTTCAAGCGAGGCCAGTTTGATCTTGTCAAATGGACAAGCAACTCTAAGGAGGATCTCGCACGCATACCAGATTCTCATAAAGCTTCTCCAGACATTGAGTTTGAGAAGTCTGTACCGCATAAGGTTCTCGGTTTACGCTGGGACAAATTCTGTGATAGTTTTCGGTTTGACGTCTCACCGCCAGATGATAAGTGCACCAAACGCACTATGCTGTCCACAGTGGCTCGACTATGGGACATAATGGGGTTTGTGGCTCCCACAATTTTGTACGCCAAGCTCTTGATCAAAGAGCTTTGGCTATCAAAGTGTGAGTGGAATGAAACACCCCCTGACCATATTGTCACCGCTTGGAGCCAGTTTTGTATTGAGCTTACCGCGCTCAATTAAATTACTATTCCGCGTCATCTTGGGTTGGTAGATGGATGTACCATCATCTTAATAGGTTTCGCTGACGCCAGCGAGCGTCCTTACGGTGGAGTCGTATATCTGCAAGTCCGCATTGGTACTAACTACTCGGTGCAGTTAGTTTGTGCCAAGTCTAAGGTCTCGCCTGTTAAAACCATTTCGGTTGCGAGACTGGAGCTGTGCGCGGCCCTTTTGCTGTCTCAGTTGCTCCGCAAGGTTCAAGACACAGTTTTGCCCCACTACCCTATTAATAAAATATACGCATTTTCTGACTCCAAAGTAGTGCTCGCTTGGATTCATTATTCTCCTCACCGCTGGCAGACTTTTGTCGCCAACCGCGTTAGTAAATTGATTAAACTTGTCCCCGCTACTTGTTTCAATCACGTCGCGGGTACTGAGAACCCCGCTGATTGCTTGTCTCGTGGTGTCACTCCACTTGATCTTCTGCATCATCCATTGTAGCATCGTGGACCTTCTTGGATTTCCGATGATCCGTCAGAATGGCCCATGCAACCCTTTTACCACAGTGCAGAAGACGAAGATGTACCCGAACGGAAGTCTGTTTCTTATCCCGTGATTGCTGAGGTTGCGGAGTCTCCGATCTATGCACTCGCACTACGCATGTCATCGTGGTCTAAGTTACTCCGCGCCATCGTTTATGTCTGTAGGTTTCTTAGGCACCTACCTAAGGGGACTTTTGTATCAAGTACTAATATCAAATTTGCAGAATGTAAGTTACTACGAGCTGTACAGGCTGTTCATTTTAGTAACGACATTCAAAATTTGAAAAACAATGTACCTTGTTCTCCCGCTATCCTTAGACTCAAGCTGTTACTCGATGAACACGGCGTCATACGCGTTGGGGGTCGTCTGTCAAATTCGGATGAACCTTATAACTACAAACATCCTTGCATTCTGCCGCGTCATGATGATGTTGTCGACCTTCTTGTTGATTTCTATCACAAGAAGCACCTCCATGCTGGTCCAGAGTTGCTTATGTCCTTACTTAGGCATAAGTATTGGATTTGAGCCGCTCGACGAATAATTCGTCACAGAATACATAAATGTAACGTCTGTTTCAAATTTCGCCCGCGTCCGACTTTCCCTCCCATGGCAGATCTCCCTAGCCAGCGCGTAAATCAGGTTGATAAGGCGTTTACACACACCGGTTGTGATTACGCAGGACCGCTGCAGTATACGCCAGTGCGTGGTCGAGGTGTTAAAAGCCGTAAAGCTTGGCTATGTATTTTTACATGCTTAACGACGCGCGCTACGCATATTGAAGTTGCGACAGATTTAAGCACGGTGTCATTCCTTGCAGCCCTTAAACGATTTCTCTCACGGCGCGGCCCTATACAGTGTTTGTATACGGATAACGGCACTTGTTTCGTGGGCGCAAGCTCTTATTTACGCGACCTCTATAAGTTTCTCACAGAAGAATATCGTACTCGTCTTCAGGAAGAACTTTCCATAGATCATATTGACTGGAAGTTTATTCCACCAGCATCACCACATTTCGGTGGATGTTGGGAAAGCATGGTCAAAGTAATTAAAACGCATCTCTTCAAAGTTATAGGTCAACAGATCCTCTCTTACGAAGAGCTTTTAACTGTCCTTGCACAAGTCGAGGCACTGATCAACTCGCGTCCGCTCACGGCATTGAGTAGTGACCCTGCAGAACCATCCGCGTTAAGCCCTGCACATTTTCTGAACACAGTGCCACTGTCGTCATTTCCGGCTCCTGAAGCAGACTCTTCAAGCTTGCTCCAGAGACATACTCTGCTGGATAAACTCGTGCAGTCGTTCTGGCGGCGCTGGCGTGCGGAATATCTACACCAGCTTCAGGCTAGATCCAAGTGGAATAGTCCTGCATCCCCTATACAGGAGGTTACGTTGGTCGTCATAATACATACATGATAATGCTCCGCCTCTTTCATGACCGTTAGCCATCGTAGAGAAATTGCATACTTCCAAGGACGGTACAACCCACGTTGTTACCGTGAAAACCGCTAAGGGGAGCTACGTGCGCCCTGTTGTACGTCTCTGTCCGCTTCCAACTCAGTGAGATCTAGCCTGAAGTTGGATCTACCTCTTAGTTTAAGTATTTAGTTTGTAGTTTTCACTATTATTGCGTTTCTAGTTTTCGCTAAAGTTAATTTAGATTAATTTTATTATCATATCGCTGTCTTAGCCTATTGATGGGTTATGCGGTAGTACACCCAACATAGCTAAGTTCAATTCTATTTCTTTTAAAGGCAACCCTTTAGGGCCGGGGGGATATGGTAGCGCCATCTACCTTTCCATCGAGAATTAATCCCATCAACGTCAATCGTTCCACGCTTGCTCGTCCAATGCGAGCGATCCTATTGTCTCCTTCCCTCGCTCCCAAGGCACGCCTACGAACAGTCTAGAATAATCCGTGTCGCGACGAACACATGTGCCGCACCGCTGTGTTTTTACCGCTCCCGCTTTATACCAAAAACTCAACAAACCGCCCGCGAGTGAAGTGATTTGTGTAGTTCTGGGTTGGATCCAGGCGGAATGATCAGCGTACAGCCCGACTCCTCGAAGATACCAGGACGAAGACACCAGGGGGCCGCCATTTGCAAGAAAAGAGGACTGACGTACAAGGTAAGGCGTGTTCACACACCCCCGTCTCCTATCCTTTCCATGAACCCATTATCATTCACTTCCTCATTTCCTAGTCGATAAGAACCCAAATCCTACAGTCCACAATATTTAATAGTTTTCCCAAATCGACTAGGAACATTCGGTTCGCCGAAACAATTCATATTATTAAGTCATGGGTTTTAAGAGACTAAGTACCGATCTTTTTATTATACTGCTACAGAATCCTAGACATATTTGCGAAATATGTACTCTACTGTATGTATTTAAAATAATTGTATTACATGTTTGTGTTGACATAGGGTTTTAAATAAAATAAGTGGAATGACCATAACGTAACTGAAATGGGATAACAGAACAATGTTGTATGCCTTCAATCAAGATAAAATCGCAAACTGCTGCAATATTAACAAGATAATCTGATGAACTGGGACCACTTCATAATCAGCCCTGGGGCAAACTAGCGCCAGGGGACCATTAAGCCAGCTACCTAGTAACGGTTTCAAATCGCTGTCCTATTTCCGATCACCCTGGTGAATATCAATGAAGAGAAAAAAAGCGGCAAAAATTTAGAACTGTTGGTTAACTACTGTCTATCAGATTACTCTTGGGAATGACACGTGGCTAATATAAAAGGCTGTATTTTTTTTCGACCTTGATGTTTCATTTTCGTAACAAATTGTGTGTGATCCCGCAGTCAATTTGTCCACACAGTGCCAAGTTAAGCTTAACAGTAACAGTACGATTTTAACACTTATTGCCTAAGCCATAAGGACGATACAAAGGTCTAAGTGTCTAGCTTGACGCGTAGCCGTGTGTATGTACAGTCGCGGTCTGAAAGTGTTTACCACCTTAAGGCTTATAATTGCATGAACACATCAATGACACAAGGACGACGATATTATATATTATACTAGGCAACCAATCTATGCTAACATGCGTTGCGTAGCAACTGGTGTTAATAACGATTTATTATTCCACATTTATTATATACGTTAATTTAATTACAAGCGTGATATTTACACTGAAACTAAAATATTTTTAGTCTTCAAATAATATAATTTTAAACTTGCTATTTACGATTTTGGTATTTGTAATTAATAAGTTTATCAAATGACTTTTACATTGACAGATTATAATGAAAGGGATGGCGAAAATACCTACGACATCCTGAATATAAAACCTTTTTGAAAAAAAGTACAATATTTATATCGTCTAGCGTAAGACTGCCTCGTTGGTCTAGCAGTAGTCCATACGACAGCTGATCATGACGTCTCAGGTTCGATTCGCGGGTCGGGCTCGGAAAATTTTGCTAAGGTTTTCTGTTAAGATTTTCTTAGTGACAAATTATTAGGAATTTCTGTCAAGAAATGCTTAACACTTTCACGGACGGTAAACGAGACACAATTGAAGTTTTATTGTAATCACGCCTATAGGCGTTTACTGTCCGTGAAAGTGTTAATAATTAGCCCGAAGTTGGCGGTGTTTCACCCTCGTGCATCAGAAAACACGTTAAGCAGTCCCGGCTGTCATGATCTAGGGCAGTCATTAGTGGGAAATCAGTGCACTCAAATATACCTACTGACTACTTAACTGGTCTAACCTTAGAATGATATTAGGTGGCAGTCGCTCCGTGTAAAAACTGATATTCAGTCAAATCTCGGTAGACCAGTAATAGCAGGCTCTGGGCTCCGAAGCGCAAGCTTGGGATGCAACCATGATGCAACTAAGAAAATGCTAGGGTGATGATGATGATGATACGTAAGGAGGATACCGTCTTACGAAAATCAAGGCGTCGTCAGACTGTGAGCTATAATCATAGTGGACGGTATGCTAGTCACGTTAAAGCGCATGCTGATCGCATAAGTGAGCTTTTGTTTAAGCCATCTTCATGAAGCAATATTATTTCAGCTCTTTTTTGCACCGTTAAACTTGCCATTTTATTACAATAATAAATTGTTTTTATAATAATATTAAAATACAGAACTTTTACAGCAACATAAAAGCAATTCTGTCATTATGTCAAATTATTTCATCGACCTAAAAATATTCATACTCTTTTTGATAGAATCGATGCCTTACCAATGATTGAAAAGTAATAAGTACTCAGATATAGCATTTTAAACCTTGCTGAACCCAGCGTGACAGAGAATGTAATTTGAATAGTGGTAAATATTTTTAGACCGCGATAGTACATAAATATACGATGTACGTTCTCTAAAGGCACAGCTGTGGGAAACTTGGACAATCAGTCATTAATAAAACCTGATTTCATACATCATATCTCCTGGGACGGTACGATTCCTAGCTAACAATTTTTGTATCACTTCTTTTTCCTTCAGAATTTGGTACAAAACGGTCTAAGTTTTTATAGCGAATGTTTGATTTATGTATGTCTGTTGCGACTTTAAAGTATTTTATCTCTGTCATATTGCATACATACATACATACATAGACTCACGCCTGTTTCCCCGAAGGGGTAGGCATCTGCATATTAAACGTCCACTTTTCGCCTGTGTTTTGATCCCACGTAATAGGTGGCGAGCCTATTGCCGCTTATCGGGATATTTTGTTTTCCAGAGCCTCGTCCGTTGACCGGCAGGTGCACCACTTGCAGGTGAGGTTGGCTTGGGACCCTAAGTTCTTGGTGGGAAACCTATGCACCCCTGTCATATTAAGTTCCAGTATATACCACAATGCTAATGTAACTTTAAACCTCAAATAGTGTAAATAATTTGATCAACAGAAGTGTAATGACAATGACCAAGGCTTTCGAGGAAACTTTCACATTAAGGTAATTTTTCTGTGTCGGTGTTAAAATGGCCAAACAATGATGTTTTGATCGATGAGCTTTTCCTACGTATATAAAACCGCTCAATTAACAAGGTATAAGGGAAGTAATAGGTATTTCTTTGCAGTAAAATTGAGGAATGGCGAAAGTCATTCTTGCTTTATTTAAAAACCTTTCATAAATATGATTAAACTGAGGTATCAAAGGCCGGCAACTTCTTACCTCATAATTATAATGAATCAATTACTAATTTTCTGTGTGTGACGTTAACTAGATGTTTTGGAAACCTTTCCCCTAATGAACGTGAAAAGGAATTTTCTTATATTTTCACAATGCTAGGCATAGTAATTTAACGATTGTAAAAGCGGCGATGGCTTACTACGGAATTCAATATTCGATCTATAGATAGATCTGTAGATTTTAGATTCGATTTTGACATAAGCTCCTTACAAAATATGTCAAATACGAATCTCGAATCTCAAAATCCATGTATGGATCGAATATTCAAACGGCCGTTAGTGGATATACCAACAACGTAGGAGATGTCGAGTTCACTTACGACACTCACGAAATGAAATGGGTCACTCATGCAAGAGGCGACGACGTTGCCTTACGAGCGGCACGTCCAGGCATGCTAGGATCGCTTCTGTTAATTTCTCAGTGTATCGATACCCATGGCTGCTTAAATAATATTAAACCTATAATTGGTTTGTTTTAAATAGTAACATAGCAACCTGAATGTTCGTAACCGCAAACGGGGCAAAATACTCGCTAGTACTACTTACACTACGTTCGCGTGAATACGTGAAAACTCGTAAATACTCTTGTATACTGAAATAAAACAATCATAGTACAAGTTCTGCTTACTTTGGGACTAGACGGTGTTGTATGAATGTGGTAGAATATTATTATTATTATATTATTATTATGTCAACTCTGTTTGGTTCTAAACCGCAGCGGAAATGAGTTTTTCAAAGTTTATTGCAAATTTTTTTGTTTCACATGCAAAAATATGTTTTACAATGCTTAAGTATTGTGATATCTAGCATGCTAATATTAAAGTAAATTACATTAATAATGACGCATTAAAATAAAGTGAAAAAATTGAAATATATCAGAAACAAAATTAAAATAAACAGTAAAATAAAAAGTTAAATAAATTTGATGTCACCAAGCTCATGTCAAATAAAAATGTAATATTGTCAAATGTCGAGTACACGGTTGGTATTGGTAGAGGTTTCAGTGGGCACATTCTATTGTTGTGTTCGTTAATCATTGAATTGTTAATTCACATGCGATTAGGTCTAGGACTTTTGTTCCAGCACTTTATCGAAATCGCGAAAAAAATATCAGCTGTTTCATACAATTTTTTTGACCTTTGACCCCGACAAAATGTATGCCACAGCTGATATTTTTTTCGCGATATCAGCGTAGTGCTTTTCAGATTAGCGTTTTATACGCGCGTATAAGCTCGCTTTTGGAAGCGCATATAAGCGCGTATAGGCCTTTTGGCACACGCGCAACTCGTGCTCGTACGAGTTGACGCGCTTAGCTCGCATAAACGCGAGCCGTCAGAATCCATGTTGACACTGACAAGATGTCAGTACGGTTTCGAGCGAACTCGCCGAAATGTGCCAGTTTACGCGCGTATAAGCACGTATGCTGAAACGATCGTATACACGCAGCAAAATACGCTAATCTGAAACCGCCCCTAGAACAAAAGTTGTTTATAATGATGAATACAATCACCACCTAAGAGGTACTTGGAATATTACAAATAATCCTATATAGAGGTACATATAGATATCACACATTTAAAATATCCCGCGCGAATGGTTAGTTCCTAGTGGCATAAACTGGAGCGCTAGGGTGCAGCCGTGCTAGCCAATACAATGCATGAACCTGCCGTTCTACTCGTGAGAGTATAATGTTCTGTGGATTAGGTTTTTCTATTGTGGGAGTTAACTTTCATCATCAATTCAGGTTGTGTCACATGAGGTAGATTTGACCCTCTGTCGGCGCTATCTTTCATCAATATCATCTCAGCCAAGGGACGTCCACTGCTAAACATTGTGTCGTTCTTTCTTTTTCGTGAGTGACCAACTCTGTTGTCGTAGTTTTCAAAACCACCCGATATGGCCAACGATGTTACCAGTAGCTCTCTGATGGCCAATTTTCGTATTTTATCTGACATCGTCACAGTATTTTGAACTAAATGCGATGAAATTTTGAATTGACTTACAATAATTGGTATTCTGCTAATGTAATGTCAGTGTCTAATTTGACACAATCATATAATCCGACGTTGACACGTAGTTTGACACTTTGTTCAATTTACAATCTAGTCGCGATAGGTATCATTCAAGTAGGTATTAGTTATTTTAGAAGAATACTGCTTATGACCTAAGTATGACACTGACACTAGATCGAAACTGCGTTTCAAACAAATGTAACAGGCGGGCACCCATCCAAGTGATGACCTCTGTAAAGGTTACTTAACTTAGCCGATCTTTTACGAAAGGCAAATCAAAACATAGTTTATTAGAAAAAAAACGAAAAAATAACGTGTTCAACATTCGAACCGATTCTTGTGACACAATTCATCAATAACATTGTAGTGCACAGATTGCATTGCCCAATCTCATCTGTGAGGTTTCGATATATACGGAGTATTGTAGGCGCTTTGAATTAATGTTAACGTGTTGTTCCAATATTGCGTGGGAGAGTCAATAATTAGCGGCTGTCACTGAGCGGTTAAATAGTGTGTGGGATTATTTGTGACAGAGAATAAAACAATATTGAAATTTATCTGCGCTAAAAAATTGCTACGAAATGCACAGATGAAGTAGTGGTTAAAGCGGTCGCCTCGCCTTTTCGCACTGCGCCGCAAGATTACCTACTATACACTATGCTGCGCCGCGTGACATGCGCTCAATAGGGAATATTACGCAAAGCTCGGAGCAGATGGCGCCACGTAAACACAACGTAAATAAAACTGTCAAAGTCAAAACTGTCAAATTTTGTGCACGGTTTTTTTCATTTTCGCCTTGCCCCTTTGGCCTTGTGAATACATAATGGATAAAAATACTGACATTTAACTATCCTCGAGTTAAAAAATACACTTAGAGGACGGGACGTATCACTGAAAGAAAAAATGCCTACTATATCTAACCTTATTGAAAGGCATGACAGGCAACCCCAAAGAGAAACGTCAAAAGTCGTCCAATGGGTTCTTTTGTTTACTTTATAATACAATGTGCCCTCTAACGGGATAGTGGCAGTAAGATTCCCTATTCAACACTTTGTGTGCATCACAAAGTTCTGTTTTGAGTCTAGGTGTTCTTTGTGATTTACTACTAGTACAAGAGATTTCATTTAAAAAAAATGTATCGGCATAATTTAGTTAGGTATATTATGTCCGAAGATAATCATTGCAATATCAGTTTCCGATGAACCCACTACTCAGCGCAGTTCCTATCTGCGAGATGATAGTTTAATCCACTATGCTATGTATTTTATGTTGTATTAGTTAGATACCTAAATGTCTCTTTCCTTTTTGGTACGTAGTAAATCTCACTTAACTTTGGGCGGTCAACATTTTGTTTCATATAATTATACAAACATGGACGTGAAATTTTCCAGAACTTCTAAATGTAATTATTTCTAGAAATAGTGGCACGGACAATGAAGTAAAATAAACATTGTTCTGTTGTCTACACAGCTGTGATAAAGAACTGAATATATTACTTTTGCGACCTTAAACTAAAAGTCTCCAAGTTGATTTTAGTGTGTCTAAAAATGGAATGGAATGTGTCTAAATTTACATAAATTTAACAGATATAACTAGCGGCTAGCTAAAAAATAATGAAAGCCAATATTGTTGAACCTAGTACTCGTCTATACACATAAATAAAATTGGAGTGTCTGTAATATTAAAATAACCGCTTTTTACTAAATGCACATGTATTTATACATGGTACATATACCGAAATGACATTTTGTAAAAATTTTGTCTGTCTGTCTGACTGTTTGTTCTCGCTAATCTCTGGAACGGCTGGACCGATTTCAACGGGACTTTCACTGACGGTTAGCTGATGTACCAAGGAGTAACTAAGGCTATAAATTAACCGGATACACGAAGTAGTTCCCTCACGCCGCAGGTGAAACAGCGGGTAACAGCTAGTATAGAATAAAATGAAACTCAATGTATTTTATCTACATAGACGATCATCAGACCAGTTCAGTGGTGTCATATCAAAGTTGTTATTATCTATATGCGTGTGTGCTTATGCAGCGAGATGTAAGGTGAAGCGTGTGAGGAAAAGAAAGCAGAAGCATAATATTATTGTACTAGAGGATGCCCGTAGCAGCGTAGCAGCGTAGATAACAATGTGCGAGCGTAGCACATTATTTTTAAGTCAACTGTTTCTTTCCGATCTCGTGAAAATTTCAGGAAATCCCTTCTTAGTGCGCCTATATGATGATGTTACATGCCAAATATCAGCTTCTTGCTCGCAATAGATTTACTGTGCGTTTTCTGTCAGTCAATAACGCAAGAATGTTATATATACAGAATGAAATGGAGGTGAAATACAAATTTAGGTTCAAGCGTTTAGTGCACGGTTAGCGAAGTGGTGTTGTCTACCCAGCCGCATAAGGATCATCGATCCTCGCACGAGTCAACTTTCCTCGAAAAAAAACTAATAATTTTGCCACTTGAAAAGATTCTTGAGTACCTATTTAGCTCGACGCTTGGCCTCAGCGCTTTTGTAGAAACTACAGTTTGCCATATGGACGGGCAGACCCTAGATATAAGTCACTTGTTGCAAAACAAGCCTCCTTTTAATAACAACACAGCCTTACAAAACCAATGATATTTACTTAATGTACCGAAATGATTCTTCTGCCTGCCCTGTTCCCATATCATTTGGGGTCGGCGCAGAATGTCTTTTTCTTCCATTCTCTTCTATTAGAAGTCATCTGAACATTCACTCCTTTTTCATTCATGTCATCTTTCACACAATCCATCCATCTTTTCTTCGGTCTCCCTCTTGCTTTATGTCCCTCAACTCTCTAATTTATCACTTTTCTAGTTACATAATTTTCATCCCTCCTCATTACATGCCCATACCACGCCAAACGATTTCCTTTCAGCTTTTCTTGCACCGGTGCAACTTTCAAAGTACCCCTAATATACTCATTTCTAACATAGAGTTATCCTTGTCACCCCACACATACATCTCACCATCCTCATCTCTGCCACATGCAATCTTCTTACATCCTTATTCTTCACGGCCCAGCATTCCGATCCATACATGTACCGACATGATTACACAAGCTAATTAGCTCCGCTCAATACTCTGTGTAATCAACTATCTCACATTACACTCACTAAACATTACACCTGAACGAGCTACTAAACTACGTTAAACAATTTGTTAACTAATATTTATTCCTGTCAAATACTCAGCTCTATTAGCGGAGGGCAATGAGCGCTGTTCAAGGGACATATCATCTAGACCGCGCCGTATTAATAAACAAAAGATTAGACGACCTATTCTGCTGCATGGCAGACGTTGAAACTCCCGCTACGCCACAGGTTTGATTCCCGCTCAAGTCAAACATTTGTGTGCGTGAACATGGAAGTCAAAGTCAGTCCTTTATTCATTAAGGTCAATGCGCTTCATCATCAGCCTTTAATAGTCCACTGCTGGACTAGGCCTCTCCTTTGAAAGGAGGAATTGGCTTCTATACCACGCTGGTCAAGCGGGTTGGTATAGGCTTTGTATCAAGTTTTCCTTCTCTTATAGTGCTGTTCTCTGCATAATATGCTCCCTCTGCGGCTCTTACGACACCCATGGGATGATATGGGGTGGTGACAGTTCGTATTCTTAATCCGTCACCACACGGACCTTACGAATGTCAATTATGCCAATGCGCTTACGAATGTCAATTTAAAAATAATTACTTAAAGGTTCTACTTTTACATTAAGTGCCACCTACGCAATGCAAGTACCAGGCACCACACAAGAAGCACCAGCATTCCAATAAAAAAGTAATTATCAAAATAGGTTTACCTAGTCAAAAGTTCTGAGTTAACACATATAAAAAAAGTGCAATGGAGAACGTACTCCTTTATGTAGTCGGATAAAAAGTGAAATGACTATCACAATGGAGGCTTTCATTCCAAATGACGTCAACACTATCACACTTGTGTCAGTGAACATAAAACGAGCAATAATTAACCGCGTCAGATTATACGCCCCGTTCCCGACCAGCAGCGGCGAGCGGCAGCGATTTAGATGTCCATAGCGCGTTCTACTTAAAGGTTTCATACCGGGAGTCTCGGTCTCGAAAATTTCGATAATCTCGATGATTTTGTTGTGTTTTCGAGATTCGAGACTGCTCCTTCCAGTTTTCGTGAATATCGAGACTACCAATACCAGTTATTCTAATGATATGACGACTGCGGCGCTCACAAATTGAATAGCAGAAGAGCAGCTAGAGTGTGAGCTTGACAACTTGTTAATATTGGCTGAATATTAGCTGTCAAAAAGTTATAACCTAGCTCCGTAATATTATTGTGAATAAATAAAAATAACAGCTTTTGGTGCATATAAAAGTAATAAGATTATTAGAAAATCATAAACTAACGACGGATTACTGTTTGTGAAGTCCTACGACGTAATATTCATCTAATGCTTCTGAGCGAAAACTTTGTCTGTGTGACACATTATGTGGATTTTCGAGCGGATAATAACATCACAACAGCACATTACGGACTAATTACGGAATAATATTCACAAGTAAGTCCTACATCACAGATTTTGGACATTCAATATACAATTATCACCAATATTATCGTTGACATTTGAAATAAGCATAATAACAGAATTGACCTTGAAATAAATACTTATCATTGACATAGACAATATAGAATGACAGTAGTGAATGAATGGTAATGAGAAAGACCCTAATACACGTTACAACTACACAAACAGAAACATCAGGTGTGGTGTTGCCAGATTAAACTTCGGACTGCCAGGCTTAAGAACATTTCATAAAATAGGATTAAACGACATTTACACTACTCGTACATTTTATTTCTACAGACATATTATTTTACTAATGACATATTTTATTGATGACGTGTTATATTGACATTTTACATTGATAATTGAGTTAAGAAATAAGATATTGGATACTCACTTTGGAATAATTTGACATTATTTTATACTTTACTTTTTATTAAAACTGGATAATAATATTGAATACACATAAATAGATAAGTAAACCACAAAATGAACTTTCTTGAAAACATCACCTTTCGTCGACAACGTACTCAATCCGATACCGTCAACGATACGTCTGAATGCCTAGACAATACAACTAGAAGTTTGCCAGAGTTGTCAGAGGATGAGTGTGAACGAAATAAAATGTTGGAAGAACAAGTTAATAACCTAAAAATAGAATTAAAAAGTGCACATTTAGAAATTGAAACACCTTCTTTAGAAATTATTAATCTTAAACAGAAAAATGAAGAACTTACGAAGAAAAATGGACTATACAAGAAAGTTGCAAATAGCCCTGTCAAAATAAAAAACCAAATACCAAATAAGGTTCTAAAAAGTAAAGTACATGTCAAAGAAACAACCTCAAAACATTCACAAACCGAAAACGGCCATATCATTAATAAACAGAAACAGCAAAGTCAAATACAGAGAACAACACACACAAAAATACTGAACAAAGTCACACCCAAGGAACCAAACACGCAAGAAAACACACAAATAAAATCTGTTCCAAAGAATAAAATATGTCTATTGAGTACCAACAACACCAACCAAATATTATCGACAGCCATGAACATAATTGCAGACAACTTTGAATTATGTCACTATGTCACACACACCCCATGCTGACATTGAACACTTGATTAGAAGTATTTCAACAAAATTGACAGCATTTACAAAAGATGATTACGGAATTATACTTATAGGGGAGGAAGACTTTAAAACAACGAATAATTACTATAAAAAAATTATTGTAATCAGACAGATACTACAAACTATCAAAAATACAAACATTATCATATGTCTGCCGACTTACAAATTCAAAGGCCATAACAATATGTCATTGTTTAACTGCAGAGTGGAACACTTCAACAGTTTGCTTTACTTGGACATTACAACACACAAACACGCATACCTGCTAGACTCTAATCTTAATCTGAGTTATGACTCCACAATGTTTGACAATAGAACGGGCAAAATAAATAACAATGGTATACGTACAATCTTTTATGACTTGAATACATACATACATACATACATAACGTCACGCCTTTTATCCCCGAAGGGGTAGGCAGAGGTGTATTTCTACACCCACTTTTCGCCAGATATACTTTAGTCCCACGTAATAAGGGGCGAGCCTATTGCCGTACCGGGCACATTTCCAGACTCCGTGCTGCTACTGAGAATTTCGTGACAGAAAAACCCAATAACACTGCCCGGCCCAGGAATCGAACCCGGGACCTCTCGATCCCACGCGCACATTTATGCCGCGAGACCAACGAGGCAGTCTGATCCGATGACTTGAATATCTTAATTAATGATCTACAAAGAAGTGAATCACACAAGAACACAAGTTTACCACAGTCCAATGATAGGTTTTTTCGTCAGTAAACAAAATTTTGCAATATTGCATCAAAATATAGCAGGATTGATTAATAAATCTGATAATCTGTCAATATGTTTAGATGAATTATTAGATAGAAAACAAAATGTAGATGTGATTTGTTTAACTGAACACTTAATGAAGAAAGGTGATGAAGTACATCTCTTTATTCCAAATTTCACCCTCGCTGCTTGTTATAATAGAACAGTGAAGAGAGGTGGATCATGTATTTTGATAAGACATGGACACCTATGGCGTGAACTACCTGAGATTGAGAGATTTTCTGTGGCTAAAATCTTCGAGTGCTGCGGGATAGAAGTTATCTCTCTTAAACTGCTTATTATATGTGTTTATCACGTACCAAAAGTAGCAAATCTAAATATGTTTTTCTCAACACTTGAAAAAGTACTGTCATATGTTAATAAAAAAGGTTTTTATAATATTATCATAGCAGGTGACTTCAATATTGACACCTTAAAAAGGAATAATGTTTGCCTAGAATTCAATTGTGTGCTACTAACATTAAATTTAAAACTAGCTATTAATCAACCAACTAGATTAAAAAGTCAAACATGTCTGGATAACTTTGCACATAACTTTAAAAAACGATGTAGGACGGAAGTGATAGAATTTGGTTTATCAGACCATACAGCGCAGCTGCTGATATTCCCTATAAAGGAAATATGCAGATTTCCCTATTGGCATAAAATAATACGTGACTATGCCCCAGAAAATATTATTAAATTTAGATCATGTATAAAAAAGTTATCGTTTACTGATATGTACAATACACATGAACAAAATGCAGCTTATAATATATTTTTAGAACAATTTAAACTTTTCTATGACCTATGTTTTCCATATAAACAGATCACCATAAAAACAAATAAAAGGCCCAAATGGATCTCACGTGGCATTAAAGCTTGTAGTAAAAAGAAGAGAAACCTTCTGTGGAAATATAGAATGAACCCCACACTAGACAATAAGATGACATATATTAAATACAATAAATTGCTGAGGAAAATTATTAGACTTACCCAACGGGCGCAAAATAATCACGGCATTAAAAATTCAGACAATAAGGCAAAATTTACATGGAACATCATAAATAGACATAAACAAAATTTACCAAGAACCTACATACATAAAATTTCTAATAACAATAATATTATTACGGAACCAACTATTATTGCAAATCAGTTTAACAACTATTTTATTGACAAAGTTATACCTATATCTGAATCTGGCAAAAAAGTAACTTCGCGTATTATTAGGAAAAGAAACTCAATTTATATGGCTCCAAGTTCACCATCAGATATTTTAAATATTATAAAAGAACTAAAAAATACGAACAGCGTAGGAATCGATGGAGTTTGTACGAAAATTATAAAGTCTGTTGGTGACATTATTTGTGAACACTTGAGTTATTTAATCAATATCAGTATTAATAGTGGCATCTTTCCTGATGAATTGAAGACGTCCATAGTCAAACCACTGTTCAAAAAAGAAAATAGAGACTTAATGTATAACTATAGACCGATTGCACTCATACCCGTGTTCGCAAAAATATTTGAGAAATATCTCTGTAAACAGGTTTATTCTTACTTGGATAAATTTGATATTCTATGTGAGGCACAAAAGGGATTCAGGAAAAATAGGTCCATTAATTTGGCTATTTATGATTTTTTAGCAACAGTCATGTCCAATGTGGATAAAAGAAACCCTGTGTGTGCAATATTCTGCGACATGACACAGGCCTTTGACTACGTGGATCATAGAATTCTATTAGAAAAACTAGAAACTTATGGAGTAAGAGGTAATGTTTTACAACTATTTAAATCTTATTTGCATAATAGAAAACAAGTAACGGCCATTACCAGAATCAACGATTTAAAAAAAGAAGTGACTTATTTATCAAATGAACGTTTCAACAAATATGGGGTGCCACAAGGTAGCATCTTAGGACCTATTCTTTTTAATATGTATATTAATGACCTACCCAAGTTTATCGAACAACCCATTACCCTATTTGCTGATGACAGCACTTTAACAATACCTTCCACTGAATCTGACTCCTACGAAACTGACATTAATTATTCATTGACATCCATAATATCTTGGTTAAATAATAATAATTTAAAAATTAATGTTAATAAAACTCATATTATGCATTTCAGCCAGAAAGTAATTTTGACCACAATACATGACATTAATGTACATTACAATCATCAGTCTATAAATGAAGTAACATCCGCCAAGTTCTTGGGATTGATTATAGATAGTAAGCTTAATTGGAAAGGTCATATCAACGAAATAAGTAAAAAAGTCAGCAGTTCCGCTTATGCCTTATATAAACTAGCTCCACTTGTTAACACAGATTCCCTTCTCACTGCTTATCATAGTCTAGTGGCATCAAGACTTAGATACGGCATTATCTTCTGGAGTAATGCCACAGATAGGGAACTAATATTTAAAATGCAAAAACGATGTATTAGAGCGATGTTTGGCTTAAAAACAACAGACAGTTGCAGACCGTATTTTATAAACCATAAAATTTTAACACTTCCGTCCTTATATGTGTACGAAGTAGCAATGTTTGTGAAGACAAACCCGCAGCTGTTCCCAAAATTATCAGACGGTGTTATACGCAACAGACGCGATAACAGTAGGCTCTGTGTCCATCATGCCAAAACTACACTATTGAGCAAAAGTGTGTTCTGCATGGGACCTAAAATATTTAATAAGATACCTAAATCATATAAAGATTTAAATGTAGCATGTTTTGGTAAACATATAAAGGAACTCTTGGTATCCAAATGTTATTATGCTGTTACAGATTTTTTAAATGACTCCTTATAAAATATTTTCTTGTGACTCCGTATTATAATAACTCTTGACATTGTATCATATTAAATTTTCTTTTTTGACATTGTATTACTATAGTATTATTATTTGTATTGCATTATATAACTTTTCTTTTACTTTTGACATTGTATTATATTATAATTAGCATGATTTAACCAGATACTATTATTGCTTTAAATATTGGTCATAATTCAATAATGATTGTAGGTATTACTTTGTTTCTGAAGACCTGCTTGTTATCTGATCTGACGTTAATATTTGTACGCCTATCAAGGCAAAACATGTTGTAACTATGTAACATTCAACACCTGTATGCATAACACATGTTTTATCAAATAAATATAGTATGATTATGATGATTATGATTATGTTAAAGCCTCAAAACAAAGGAGGGAATTCAAAAACACATTTTCCCGAGAATTTTGAGACCGGGCTGAGTCTCGACCTTTGAAATCCATCGAGACTGAAAGCCCTAGTTCTACTTACTCTGTTGCGAAATCGTCTGCGGTGGAGCAGAGTGCGATATGTACATCGAAACCGCAGCCGCTGCCGCCCGCCGCTACTGGTCATGAACAGGCCGATACTAATTGTCATTTCAATTCGCCATTGAAGCTTTGTTGTGGTCATAGCGATACCATTCACGGCAAGCTCTTGTAAAGCGCTACAGTTATATTTTTAACATGTTGATTTAATTTTGATTGAGTTAATCCGCGAAGGTTTAAGTGGTCCTTAGTGTTGCCCGTTAAGGTTGTGATTTTGATTTGATTGCGAAATGAATTTGTGAGCTACTCAAATAATTACTCTGATTCTCATCAGTCATTGTGAAAATATGATTCGATACATGATAGTGCGATATTTTACTGGGCTGGTGCCATTTGAACTCTGTACCATCGACTCGAGAAGAAGAAGATTTGATAAGAATTTTCACGTCCAGTTTTCGTTATAAATACCCTTCACACCTCTTGAAAAATACGATAGCGAAATGTGAGTAGCTGTACAGTGTTGTAAGTCAAACACCAATAAGTAAATTTTAACAAAACCTGACATATGATGACTTTTTGTAAAGCAAGAAGAAGGTAACTGACAAAGGAGAGACTACAGTAATCGGAGACTAACCTCATCTAACCTCACTTTCAGTAAGTCATTATCAGCCTTTAACATTCCACTGCTGGACTAGGCCTCTCCTTTGCAATGAGGAATTGGCCTACCATACCACGCTGGCCAAACGGGTTGGTGTAGGGTTTGTATCAAGTTTCCCTTCTCTTACAGTGCTGTTCTCTGCATAATATGCTCCCTCTGTCGGCTTTTACGACACCCATGGGATGATATGGGGTGGTGACATTCCGCATTCTTAATCCGTCACAACACGGATTTCAGTAAATGTCGAAATATAAATAAGAAATAAAAATATTCGAGTATCAATTTGTTACAAACACTATTCTTACGACACAGGCGATATCACGATACGTATCTATCAGCTATAATGTTTGTGATTTTGTATAATATGTATGTGTGTTTGAAGTGCGAGTATTATCAATTTGTTATCGTATTCAACAAGTAGCTAACTGATTGAAAGCGAGTACACATCGTCGCCCGTTAGTAGCGTACATACAGTGCGCTTAGCAACGCGTTTTACGAGCGACAATATACCAAGGTATCCATATACTGGCCCAGTTCAATTATGCAGCTTAATTAATGAAATTTCGACTATCTCCTCCCAATTAGGTTTTTTAATATTTTTTTTTTATTCTACCACATTCACACAACACCATCTAGTCCTAAACTAAGCAGAGCTTGTACTATGGGTACTAGACAATGGATAAACATACATATATACTCTTTTTTTGGAAATACATACATATTATACATAGAAACACCACGACCAAGACAAACATCCATGTTCACGCACACAAATGTTTGACTTGAGCGGGAATCGAACTTGCGACCTTCGGCGTGGCAGTCGCTTACACTACCGCTGCGCCAACAGGTCGTCAAAAATATTTTTTTTTTTAATCAGAACTTTCCATTCCCATATAGCTGACCGTTTTTAAATTTCGTCGTTAAATAAGTCTGTACCGAAGTGCTTGATCTCCATTTTGTTATTTATGTAAGATCAAGTAGGTACACATTGTGCGTTATGAAGCACGCACTTTGTACGTAACGCGCGTTTTAAGAACAAAGAGGGTAGTCGAAAGTGTACACATACTAGCGCGCGCTTCTGGTCAAGCGCGCGTCAGACGCGCGCTGTCAGAATTTTGTTACAACGTATAATTGACTTTATACACGCTGATTTTTTATTGGTTTAGGAAAAAGAAACCTCATGTCCGAAAAAAAATCCTCTATTCATATTCAAAATCAAAACTCACCTAGCACCTAAAACAAAAAAGTTATAGAAGTCAGTAACTGTTGGAAATACGTAGTAACACACGTTTGTTTATGTGTAGTGTTCGAGCGCCGCGCGGTCATGACCTCGTCGCGCGCGCCGGCGCCGCCGTCAGCTGATATTTACCTACAGCGGTTGTAGGTAGTTAGTGCGGACTGATAGTGATACGTAATTTACTTAGAAAACACGATTTTGGGTAATAACCATGCCAACAATTTTAAACACATTTATTTTCTTATTTTGTTCTCTTTTTAAGAACCCCGCCCGCATCCTTGTGCTAAATCCTGTCTCACGAGGGACATTACAAACCTACCAATAACGGACACAGCAGTCGAAACAACAATTTATGAATCACACAGTGTTGTGTCAAACATCGCTTAAACCACTACGCCAACCATGAAGTGCAGTAATAAATAATTAAAATAATAAACGTATGTAACTAAATAGCTATACCTATTCAATAATTTCTTTGTACATTACTCGGACTTAGAATCTAAAATCGTCGAAACAAGCTGCGGGTTTACGAAATCATAATGAACTAGTAGAAGAAAAACGATAAACTAAGAATTATTCGTTACGTTATTAGACATAGGTACCTACATTATCTTTTGAATAACTAGACAAAGATTTTAACAATGGAAAAGTTTAGTACTTGCGTATTTCTATGGTATTTATAAGAATGTTATCACAGTAGGTATTCAATATTAATGAATAAACTATTTTTTTTACCTTTGCTGTTTGCTGCCTAGGTACTCGTACATCACAATCAATTTACACCTTTCGCACTTTGTCTTTTGTTAATGATAGCTAATTAGAAAAACACTAATTAATTACGATGCTGAATTTCTCTTCAAAATAATCTAATATTGCTTGTTCAAACTGCACTGAATACACTGCTGGGCGACCTCGAGCTGTTGCGTGTGAGGGAACTCTGAACTGACCGAAGTCTATGAGGCGTTGTACTACAGCCAGGATTGTGTTTGGTGATGGCACTTAGGGTGAATGAATACCTAGCGTGCGCAACGATTCCAGGTGGTCCGGTAACGAATACATGCGCCTCGCCTCTTCCATATTTTCACCAGACATGTAATACACTCGCACCATAGACGCGAACTCAATATTGGAATATTCATAATGCCGATCCATTACGAAGCACGCGCGACGTAACACGGGTACAGTGACGGGGTGTAACGTGATGTACGGGCGTCCCGTTGACCTAATTTCGCGAGACTAAAGGCTGTCGCAGTGACGAGCGACAAATTGCAACCGACCCCCGCCCCTACCCCTGTCGCCCCGCGTTGCGATGCGTGCACGCCGAGGGCGGGGTCTGTACCTACAGTGCAATGTTTATCTGTGTGTGTCGTATGTTTAATATCTATCTGTGTAGGTATGTGTGTGGCACTATCGTGTGGCATACATCGGCGCGCGCGATTTCTTTCATAAGAGTGATAACTACGAATTCTCGAACCAATAATTTAATATTTTTGTTACGATTTTTATAGCTTAGATTTCAAATTTTATTAGCTGGTTAGGTTCTGTTAACGATAAGTAATAAGATGGCTTTCGCTCCAAAACCAATTAAAAATCAGCGTGTATGTATGATTGATGCGGGCGAAGCCGCTGGCGACGTCTAGTAAAAATATAAAACATGAAGACCATATTTACTCATCAAGAAAATTGATCGCAAATTTCACCCTTGAAAGGGCACATATTGGTTTTACAATATTCTAGTTCAAAAGGCAAGTTGAATTGGTATTCAAAGGTCAATTATTCAGATGGTGGGTAGTGGATTTGCTCGAAATTGCAATTCCACGGTTCATTATGCATATTGAAGGTAAATAAAATTGACGTGGATAGCACGTAATTAAGGCAGGATGTCTTAATTTCAATAGATCATAAGTAGATACTTTACTGGCAGAATAAGGATCGGTCGGACGTGCTACAAATTTCATAAGACACATGACAAATTTGGACCTTTACCAAAAAAGACAGTAAAATAGAAAATATATCGGTTAATAAATATCGGATAATAAAGATATTATCCTGTACCTACAATATTTTTTTTAGACGCCGTCATTGAAAGAACAATTATTTTTCCCAGTGGGCATGCAGCAAAATATGCTAACTGCGATTCGTAGCTTTGGGGCCTCACGAGTTACGAGACGTCGACATACACCACGGTAGTTTTAGTGGATAACCACCGAAGTGGTAGAGCAACACATCACCTGCCTGTCCTAAAAAAGTAGGGAGGTACCCGTTATTTGCGTTTCCACTCTGTAAATTCTAAGAGAATTCTAAGAAGATAAGTCCTATTCTTATTTGTAACGCTTAGTACAACATGAGTCTCAAAAATGTTATAAAATTCGCAGGAAATAATTTATAAGAGCCATAATAAGGCCTGTTTATATTCAGAATGTTGGCGCGTTAAGCTGACAAGACAAACGATTGCTCTCAGCTGTATGTTGAAACGAACGTGTACCATAAAGAATGTGATTATTAGCGGCAGTTTAAAAATGGCGACATTTTGAAAATAATGCTAGATGCAGATAAGTGTTGTTACGATATGCATTGAAAAATATGAAGGCGGGTAAAGCTGTGGGATATGACAGGATATCTGCTGAAATGCCCAAGGTAGGCGACGGCGTCACAGCAAGCCTGCTGTACCTACTGTTAAATAAATGTTGGCGGTCCGGTTGTGTACCTGGTGACTGGAACAAAGCCTTAATTGTGCCACTTTACAAGGGCAAGGGGTCACAGCAGGAATACAAAAATTATCGCGATATCAGCCTCCTGAGTGTTGTCGGCAAATTGTATGCAAAGATACTGATTGAAAGAGTGATCTCTGAAACGGACAGTAAAATTTGGGATGTGCAAGCGGGATTCAGAAAGGGAATGGGATGTACGGATCAAGTCTTTTCCTTAATGTGCATTGCAGAGAAAGTCTTAAGTAAACACCAGAAGGTTTTCTGCGCCTTTACTGACCTGGAAAAGGCTTACGATCGAGTGGTGAGGGATGAACTTTGGTCAACACTTTCTGTGTATGGAGTGAGCAGCAGTCTGATACGGGCACTTGAATCCTTATATAGGGATTCAAGTGCCTGTGTCAGAATAAACGGGGCATACATAGACTGGTTTAACATTGATCGTGGTGTTAGACAGGGATGTGTAGCGTCTTCTTGGCTGTTCAATCTGTTCATGGACAGTTGTTTGGCCGATTTGAAAGAGTCTGAATGAGGATTAAGAATGGGTGAGTCAGTGTTTAAGACCCTGCTATACGCTGACGATCAGGTTCTATTTGCATCGTCAGCGTCGGATTTGCAGCAGATGGTCACCACTATGAATAAGGCCTATAAGGTATGAAAGTGAATGTTAACAAAACCTAAGTCATGGTCATAGAGATGGCCAATAGTGTAACTGAATGTGACGTAATGATAGGAGATGAAAAAGTTGAGCAAGTAAACGAGTTTGTGTATTTAGGGTCTTTGTTTACGATAGATGGAAAATGTGAGGGAGATATTGAAAGGCGAGTGAAAGCAGGAAATAGTGTGGATGGCGCCTTACAGTCAATCATCAGCAATGGTATTGTCTCAAGGCAAGCTCGCCTTGCTATACTGCAGGGAGTTTTGGCGCCAATACTGATGTATGGTAGTGAATCATGGGTATGGCAGAAGAAGCATGAAAATAGAATCAATGCTGTGGAGATGAGAGCTTTGAGGAGTATGTGCGGAGTAAGGCTGATAGAAAAAGTGAAAAACAGTAATATAATATATAATATAATATTCTACCACATTCACACAACACCATCTAGTCCCAAACTAAGCAGAAGCTTGTACTATGGGTTCTAGACAATGGATAAACATACTTAATATACTTTTTTTTATAAATACATACATATTATACATAGAAACAGTGTGAGAGAAGTGTGGTCTAAAAGAAGAAGTAGTGACAAAGATTGCAAAAGGAATGTTGCGTTGGTTTGGATATTTGGAACGGATGGATGAAAGAAGAAATACGAAAGGAGTGAATAGTGCGAGAATGAATGGAAATGTCGGTAGGGGATGCCCTAGGCGGACGTACGCCGACCAAATAGGTGACGTACTGAAAAAGGGCCAAATTAAAGTACCCATAACCGACGCGCATGCATTATGAGGTTAATGAATGTCGAAGAAGCGAAAGAGGTATGTTTGAACCGAAGCATGTGACGTTCTATAGTCTCTGCCTACCCCAATGGGAGACAGGCCTGACGATATAGATAGATAGATAGAAAGCAGATAAGTAGAAATTTAACGGTGCCCTGATGGAAATGTATCGTCTGCTTCAAAATTATGCTGAGAAGAGTATTTTAGAGTGTATGAAGTGGAGTTTACGTAAGGAACTAAGTGTAAAAGGCTTTTTAAACATATTAGCATAAAACGATGAGGTAATCACGGTTTTATAAGCATCGAATACGAAATGCTTTAAGACAGGGCTTTGAATGGCTCAGTAGGCAAACCACTGTTTATAGAGCAAAAAGCCGACTTTAACACTTTTAAAAGTCAAACAAGTTTTACAATCTCAAAGTAAGCATAAGGTTGATATCGCGATGTGTCCACAGCGGCGATCGTATTTCATAACGAGTGGAAATTTCCCGTACTTTATGGGGTTCGTAAAGTACATTAAAGCCTTCTCAAGTGGCGTGTCGTAACTCTTATCGATTTACCATAAGTATCCTGTGAAGATTATACCTACGTGCGGACGTTGCAACATTAAAATATATTTTTTTTTATAGACTGCCTGTATCCCCGAAGGGGTAAGCAGAGGCGTAATATTACACCCATATTTCGCCATGAATTTTTAAGTCCCACGTAATAGGGGGCGAGCCTATTGCCGTACCCGGCACATTACCAGAGTCCGTGCTGCTACTGAGAATTTCCTAACGGAAAAACCCAATAACACTTTGCCCGACCCGGGATTCGAACCCGAGACCTCCCAATCTCACGCGCACATTTATGCCACGAGACCAACGAGGCAGTCTACCTCGTTGACTGCCTCGTTGGTCGTTAAAATATCTTGCCCGGCGAAAAACGTTACATTAAGGCTGCGTTTCCGCCAAAGATGTGCTAGATGCGTAGAGAGGGATGTGCCGATGCGTGTTGAGGTCTGTGTTATGAGGATCTAAAAGAAACGCTGGCATGAGCAAGGCAAGGTAAACGAAATAATTCTATTGGTTCTTAACAAATACATCACTCTCTTCGCATTCTCGCATACCTCGGGTGGGAACGCACCCACAACTGTTAATTAGATAGTACTTTTGCAGTTCGACTGCCTGTGTGGTCCTGTGGTAGTGTAAGCGTCTGCGGATCATGAGGTCTCGGGTTCGATTCCCGGATCGAACAAAAAGTGATATTGGGTTTTCCTGTTAGGAATTATTCAATAAAAGTTCGGAGTCAGGGAGGTGGTGATGTCACACCCCCGTGCCTCTGAAAGCACGTTAACGCGTTGGTCCTGCGCCCAATCTCTATCCAGAAGAGTGACGGAATAGAGAGTGCACTTGTGTACACGCACACACTTTTGCACTATACTTAATATGTCCCGCGCAGATGGCAAGTCTCATATATAGACAAGCCGCCGTGGCCGAAATCGGTCAGGAGGACATTACTTTTGCAGTAGGTAATCATTTTGATCTACGCGTTGTAGTAGGCGACGTTCAAATAGCTAACCAAAGTAGCTAACATATGACTAATACTTACAACTTAGATGGGAACCTTTTTAATCTTTAGACTCCATAGTCATTTGAGATGATGAGGAAAGCACAAAAAAAAAATCTTGACGCGCTATTTTATTATTTATTTATTTATTTATAGTCCCACCAGTTTGTGTGGTTGACGGCATAGAATACAAGTGTCACTACCCCCTATCTTCCCGTGGGTGTCGTAAGAGGCGACTAAGGGATAACACGATGCAAATACCATATTTGCGTAGAGACGGAAAACTCGACATCAAACCCTATGACCCTATGTCCCGGGTTCGATTCCTGGGTCGAGCAGTGTTATTGGGTTTTTCTGTCACGAAATTCTCAGTAGCAGCACGGAGTCTGGAAATGTGCCCGGTACGGCAATAGGCTCGCCCCTTATTACGTGGGACTAAAGTATATCTGGCGAAAAGTGGGTGTAGAAATACACCTCTGACTACTCTGGATAAAAGGCGTGACGATATGTATGTATGTATGTATGTTATTTATAATCTCACGCCTGTATCCCCGAAGGGGTAGGCAGAGGTGTAAATATTACACACGCGTTTTTTGTATGCGTCAAATCAAATATCGCAACCGGAAAACATTTATTTTGAATATACCTAGTATAAATAGTTAAAAACACTGTAGGGACTGTATAGAAATTACTTACCTATTAAGTATCTTACCGAGAGGCTTACCAAATTAACATAATTTATTGCTTGAGTATGATATCAATAACTATTAACTTTTGCATTAGTAGATAACTCACAATATGAAACAGTTGCAGCTCCTTACAAAGATAACATGTAAAACAATTATACTGGCAGTTAAAAAGAGTGGCCACGAGTTTTCTTGCCCGTTCTTTCTTGTGGTTCTACCTATTGCATTGCGAACGTGGCAGTAAATGTAGAATCATCTAGTAATTAACTTTAATTTTTGACGTTCATAAGCGTCACTTTGTGGCCTAAATAAATAAATGATTTTGACCTTGACTTTGACTATCTACTATAAAAAACTAAGGTACTTTCATACTAAGAATTAAGCCTCTATTATGAGGTAGGTACTTTCAAAACATTGAAACAAAAGATACAGAAAAACTGGAAAAACAAGAATAAAATTGTGGACGTAATCAATCCAAAACCATTTTTTTTCAATGAATCAAACCCCTACTATTGGCAAAATTTAAAACAGCTTTAACAATTGTGACACTCAAATACCCGTCTGCACTTTATTCTCTAATAGATTGATGTAGGTCGGTAACGAAGAGATTGCACAATAAATAAAACATTGTTATCGGTCTAGACATACTAGGGTCTAGACTTAACCGAAGAGGGGACCTACTCGGCATTTCTATATTAAAAATTTCGTCAAGGGGTACGGTAGTAGAGCCTTGCTGATTTCAGCATGAATGGGCCGGCTCGACCGGGGAAGTACTACCCTCTCACAGAAAATCGACGTAAAGTAACAGTGCCCACACTGTTGCGTTTCGTTCGGTGAGTGAGAGTGCTGGAAGCCCTATCCCCTATTCCTTCTCCCTCATCCTATCCCTTTTCCCAACCCCAAGGGGCGGCAACGCACTTGTGACTCCTGTGGTATTGCTTGTGTCCATGGGCGGCGGTAATTGCTTACCATCAGGCATTCCGTCTGCTCGTTTGCCACCTAGGGTCATGAAAAAAAAAAAAGGCTCAATCAAAACCTTTCCTGAATAATGAGACTTTAAAAATTGCAATATTTTTCTTCAAAGATAAGTGATAAAGAATATGACCACACAATTATAATTCTAGTTTCGTCGATTCGCTAGAGGGCGCTCCTCCGATTAGCACGAAAGTATTGTAGCTCCGTGTTAAAATTAAATCAAAAATAGTTATAATGTGTAAATTACCTAAAATGTGACATAAATTGACAGCTTTAGTGATAATACTCAACATATAGTGAAATCTCCAATGAACATTGACTATTAGTGCAATAATTCGTGACAAAAACAAACAAAGTGCAATGAACTGGTGAAAATACGATTTGAAGTAAATCTTTGATAAATAAGTATCACTAATGCAGCACTGACAAGAATACAAATAGAAGGCTATTGTGAGTACAAAGACGTGAATTATAAAAAATTAAATGCTAATTTACTTATAAAACTGTGAAAATAACATTGACGAAGTTCGTTTTTTATTTGAAATCTATGATCATCTAGTGTCAGATAGCTGAACTACTTGATAACTGACACTACATTAAATGAGAGAAGTACAGCAATTGAGTAAGAGAGGGCACCACTAATTATTCACAATCTTACACACAGATGTCACTTGTACCCACGAAGAAAATAATAAAACAATACCTACATTGAAAAGTAACAAGCGGTCAATAATTTCGCAACTAGACAGTAGCTAACTGGTAGCGCATTAGAAGTACGCACGACTTAAGATTTATGGCTGCACGATCGAATCCCGCCAACCTAGAAGACTTTTTATGATTGAAAGATTATTTAGACATTTAGTTTAATAATTATAATAACAAATTGATAAATTATAATTCATATAATACATTATTAATTAATTATAATATTATAAATCATAAATATTATAAAACTACTGCAAATTATCATTAACTTAACATTATGGATGAAAATGTAACAGTAAGAAACCGTACAAGAACGAAATCACTGAATGATTCAAGTACTTCATCCTTATTTGACTGCACTATGACAAGCCTTCCGGACGACACTCAGTCCCAAGATTGTATGACTATAAGAGAATTGAATGAGACTATTAAAAGACTGTCCTGTGAATTACAATCTGCTCATCAAGAAATAGATAATTTAACGTGCGAAAATATACAACTTAAATCAGAATTGACAAAGGCAAATAAAACTGTCGAATTATACAAAAAAGTAACTGTAGCAAGTCCAAGGTTTACGCCACGAATAGACCGTAAAAAGAAAAATAAAGAATCTTTGAACAGCCCGCTGATCCTACCAAGAAATATAAATATAATAAATGATAATGCTTCGGACAAGAATGAAACCATTAAAAAGTTTGAGGAGGGAAGTAAAGATGCCAGCAATAATGTTAATAAACAAAAATTTATAGGAAGAGGAAAAATTACTAAAAAACGAAAACTCTGTATTCTAACCAATTGCAGTGTAAAAGGAAGATTACACGACATTGAATACACATTCGCTGAACAGTTTAACTTCTGTCGCTACATCACACAAAACTGTGGCGTATTGCAAATGATAGCAGATATTAAAACCAAACTGCAATACTACACTATCAACGACTATTGTATAATCCTTATTGGAGAACATGATTTTAAGAAAACCGTAAATTGTCCCGACCTTGTAAAATCAATTCAGGAATGTTTACAACATGTATCTCATACAAATATAATATTATGTGTTCCAACGTACATATGCGGAGCCCCCATATATAATTATAAAATAGAGATGTTTAATCACTTACTATCCATGAATGTGCAATACTACAAATATGCATATATATTTGACTCCAATTATAATCTCTCACATGACATGTTTTCTTACATATCTGGTAAAATAAGCAATAATGGCCTGCAGAATATATATAAAAATGTTATGCAACGTATACTTGTCGACTTGACTACATTTTCATACAACATGGACACTAAATGTGACACTGCAATATCGCCAACTGCAGTGAATTTTGCGGATGACGCTCGATCTGCTATACCCAACTCACATACTAGTGATGAGCATATAATTACAGAACAATCTGAATCATTTTTTCGTAAAATCTAACCATTTAAACATATTGCACCAAAACATTAATGGCGTTATAAGTAAGTCAGATCTTTTAACTCTAAATCTTAATTATCTTCAAGAAAAAGGTAGCTTGGCTGAAATAGTATGTTTAACCGAGCACAATATGTTAAAAGGTGACACCAAATTACTGTTCATAGAAAATTACGTACTTGCAGCCTCATTCTGTCGTAAAAACCGTCGCGGCGGTGCCTGTATATTGGTTCACAATCATAATGAGTTTAAGACTTTAAATTCTATAGAAAGATATGGCGTTTCTGGTATTATTGAATGCTGTGCTATTGAACTTACATTACATAGTCTAATAGTAGTATGTATTTACAGACCACCACGAAACAATACACAAAATATTGATGAGTTTTTTGCTATACTTGACGATATACTTGTTACATTATGCTTCACTAAGAAAAAAATAGTTATATGTGGCGATTTTAACATAAACACGTTACAAAAGAGCAAATTAACTAACATGCTAAATCAAACAATCTTAGGTTATAACCTTAAGTTAGCCATTAATGAGCCTACACGCCTTGCAAGTGGTACTTGTTTAGACAACTTTATACATAATATTAGGGGGAGTAAGTACACAGTTTTCGAATTTGCTCTGTCTGATCATTCAAGCCAAATGTTAACATGCAAGGTCAAACAAACGTGTTCTCTGTCATATTGGTTAGTAAAAAGTAGAGATTACAATAAAGAAAACATAAAAAAGTTCAATCAATGTTTACAATCAATTACATTTAACGAAGTTTACAAAACGACTGATCCAAATTACGCATTCGACTATTTTCACGATTTATTTATTTTATTTTATAATCTATGTTTTCCACATATATTAACAAAAAGAACACCTCGCAAAAAGCCTGCCTGGATCTCAAAAGGTATTAAGATATGTGCAAAACAAAAAAGACATTTACTTTGGCAATATAGAAAACATCCGACATTACACAACAGAAATTTGTTCAAATGTTATACAAAACGTTTAAACAAAATTATAAAGTTAACACAAAAGGCACAAAATAACTATAAAATCGAAACAGCTTCAAATAAATGTAGAGCTACGTGGTCGATCATCAATTATAATAACAAAAATATTATTAAAGAAGAAATCAGACATATTAACAAAAATGGCGTGATCATTGATAACCCGAAAGATATCGCAGAGTTATTTAATAATTATTTCATAGGTGGAGATAACAGTAACCTAAGAACTAATAACTTTAAGTATAAACTACCAAATTCTTATAACTCATTATTTATGAACCCAACTACTCCTTTCGAAATTAATAATATTATTAATTCATTGAAAAATACAAAGAGCACAGGCTATGATGACGTTAGCACAAAGATATTAAAAAATGTGTCAACCACTATTGCACCCGTTTTATCATACATAGTGAATTTAAGCGTATCTGCTGGAATATTTCCAAATAAATTAAAAAAGACTGTAGTTAAACCAGTATTTAAGAAAAATGACAAGAGCGATGTTGCAAATTATAGGCCGATAGCGCTCATACCGACATTTTCAAAAATTTTTGAGAAAGTCATAAGTCATAGTCTTAATGATTTCTTTGAAAAAAATAAAATATTTACAGAGAAACAAGTCGGCTTTCGCAAGAATAAAAGCATTAACCTAGCTGTCTTTAATTTTCTACAAAGTATAATGTCAGGTCTTAACAATAAGCACTTAGTATCTGCTCTTTACATGGATTTAACTAAAGCTTTTGACTATGTTAATCACGGCATCCTCTTAAATAAATTAGAAGCATATGGAGTTCGGGGAAATGTTCTCAATCTCCTAAAATCGTATTTAATAAATCGCCAACAATGTACACAAATTACTCGCATTTGCCAAAAAACTCATAGACAAATAGTACATTCTTCTCCATATAGTGAAGTAACTCAAGGAGTTCCTCAGGGAAGTATTCTCGGGCCCTTGTTGTTTATTGTCTATATTAATGACTTACCAAACTATATAAATCAAGACATGGTATTATTTGCAGACGATAGCACAGTGATGTTTAGAAGTTCAAATACAAATCAAATGATATCTGACATAAATCAAACACTACACATAATAATTCAATGGTTATCAAATAATAATTTATTAATTAATCTGAATAAAACCAATTTAATGACATTTAGAAATAGGAATAATAATTTAATAAATCTTAATATAAGCTACAATGGACAACAAATTGATTTAGTTGAAAATGTAAAATTTTTAGGTCTCAACCTTGACTCAAAATTAAATTGGAAATCTCAAGTAGAAGATATTTGTACCAAACTCCAACAATTCTCTTATGCCCTGTATAGACTAGGATCAGTTGTGAATCAGTCTGCTGTCATCGCTGCGTATCATGGTTACGTAGAATCAGTACTAAGGTATGGTGTTATCTTTTGGGGTAACTCGGTGGACAATGTGATGTTATTTAGAGCCCAGAAGAGATGTATAAGGGCCATTGTGAAGTTGAAACAGACAGATAGCTGTAAACCCTTTTTTATGAGTTTGAAACTATTAACACTTCCATGCCTCTATATCTATGAGATCGCTGTCTTTGTTATAACTCATAATTATTTATTTGAACGCTTAAATAGTAAGCGTAATAATCACAAAGTATGTTTTCCATCAAACAAAACAGCGCAATTTAGCAATAGTGTATTCTGTATGGCCCCTCGAATTTATAACCATTTACCCTTAAACATATTAAGATGCTCCAACATAAATAAATTTAAAGCATTATTGAAACAATTTCTTATTAATAAGGCATACTACAGTATTAAAGAATTTCTCGAAGACAAATATGATATTTAATGATTTGTTGTGACATGTAACCAAATTGACTTTCCATTTCTAATAATATAACCTTGATTGACTTATTTGATTGTATTAATTTTAATTTTATTTTTTTTGACATGTGTACTTTATATATAACTAGAATATAATATTATTATCTCAATAGTTTTTATATAACCATAATAAAATAATATATGATGAACATTGCATGCCAAATGGCAGAATATAGCTGCACTAATGTTTGTTCTGTGACCGACAAAAACCTATGTAAACATCTATGTATCACCTATATTCGCAATAAATTATTTGAATTTGAATTTGAATTTGTCCTTTTACTATATATCATGTCTGTCCTGTGACGTCAATGCTTGACGCATCACTCGGCCCGGTCGACCCCGCCGCCCGCGCCCTGCAACGGACTATAAATACTGAAGCGCTGGCTGCGCCCGGTCCTTTTTGGTGGCTGCAGGCAGACAACGAGCTAAGTGACCAGCTTTCCTGGTCACCCGGCAGCGGACCCTCAACAAATCCCTTACCATCGCCGAATCACGCGACCCTGTTTATATCTTTTCGAATAACATTTTTTTTTGTAATTTTTTAGTAAGTAAAACGCTTTGCTAAATGATGTTTAGATTTACTTGAAGAATTAAATTAAATTTTTATTGTAACATTTAGCCACGTTTCTCATTTAAACACCCCCTAAGTAGGGATAACGTTACAGTGGACACCTGGCAGGTCTCCTTTGTTACAGTAGCGCCCACGGGAATATACACGCTGATTTTTAATTGGTTTTGGAGCGAAAGCCATCTTATTACTTATCGTTAACAGAACCTAACCAGCTAATAAAATTTGAAATCTAAGCTATAAAAATCGTAACAAAAATATTAAATTATTGGTACGAGTGTTCGTAGTTATGAAAGAAATCGCGCGCGCCGATGTATGTTCGATCGTGCCACACACATACCTACACAGATAGATATTAAACATACGACACGCACAGATAAACATTGCACTGTAGGTACAGACCCCGACCCCGGCGTACGCGCATAGCAACGCGGGGCGACAGGGGTAGGGGCGGGGGTCGGTTGCAATTTGTCGCTCGTCCGTCACTCCGACAGTCTCGCGAAATTAGGTCAACGGGACGCCCGTACGTCACGTTCGACCCCGTCACTGTACCCGTGTTACGTCGCGCGCGCTTCGTAATGGATCGGCATTATGAATATTCCAATATTGAGTTCGCGTCTATGGTGCGAGTGTATTACATGTCTGGTGAAAATATGGAAGAGGCGAGGCGCATGTATTCGTTACCAGACCACCTGGAATAGTTGCGCACGCGAGGTATTCACTCACCCTAAGTGCCATCACCAAACACAATCCTGGCTGTAGTGCAACGCCTCATAAACATCGGTCAGTTTAGCAGTATATTCAGTGGAGTTTGAACAAGAAATTCGGCATCGTAATTAATTAGTGTTTCTCTAATTAGCTATCATTAACAAAAGACAATGTGTGAAAGGTGTAAATTGATTGTGATGTACGAGTACCTAGGCAGCAAACAGCAAAGGTATTTGGTTTATTCATTATTGAATACTTACTGTGATTACATTCTTATAAATACCATAGAAATACGCAAGTACTAAACTTTTCCATTGTTAAAATCTTTGTCTAGTTATTTAAAAGATAATGTAGGTACCTATGTCTAATAACGTAACGAATAATTCTTAGTTTATCGTTTTTCTTCTACTAGTTCATCATGATTTCGTAAACCCACAGCTTGTTTCGACGAAATTCTAAGTCCGAGTAATGTTCCAAGAAATTATTGAATAGGTATAGCTATTTAGTTACATACGTTTATTATTTTAATTATTTATTACCTACTGCACTTCATGGTTGGCGTAGTGGTTTAAGCGATGTTTGACACAACACTGTGTGATTCATAAATTGTTGTTTCGACTGCTGTGTCCGTTATTGTTAGGTTTGTAATGTCCCTCGTGAGACAGGATTTAGCAGTAGGATGTGGGAGGGGTTCTTAAAAAGAGAACAAAATAAGAAAACAAATTTGTTTAAAATTGTTGGCATCGCAATTACCTAAATCGTGTTTTCTAAGTAAATTACGTATCATTATCAGTCCGCGCTAACTACCTACAAACTACAACCGCTGCACTGTAGGTAAACAACAGCTGACGGCTGCGCCCGGCTCGCGCGGCGAGGTCATGACCGCGCGGCGCTCGAACAATACCTACTCATAAACAACCGTGTTTTACTACGTATTTCCAGCAGTTACGGACTTTTATAATTTTTTTGTTTTAGGTGCTAGGTGAATTTTGATTTTGAATATGAATAGAGGATTTTATTTCGGACATGAGGTTTCTTTTTCCTAAACCAATAAAAAATCAGCGTGTATAGGTAGGGTTTTGTTGAGAATCCGCTGCCGGGTTAGTCTTTTTTTTTATTTTTTTGTTGTATTGTTTTTTGTTCTGTTGTGCACGGAAGGTCGGTTATGTTGCGCCGGTCTCAACAGACAATTTTTTTTCTTACTACGCATGGTAAGCATTTTTATATTATAACTATTTCTGTTGCCGCGTGTGATAATTAATTTTGTATCCACCGCATAAGTAACAAGTTATAATCGTTTTGCTTGCGACCACGTGTCAACTAAATGACGCGCTGTGGTCACATTCATTGATTGCATCTTTGTATTGCGATTTAAGGCCTCGCGTCCTCTAACGACGTGCTAAGGTCACCTTCGTTGATCGTATGCTTCGCGATTAGCTTTTTTAAATGCCACTACGGTAATTAAGTGCTACTGGTAATTATTGCTAATAATCTGCTTTGGCTGACTTATGGAACGAATTCACACCCTTCTCTTTTTCATTTCTTTTCATTTTTCTACTATAACCTATTCTGCTAGTGATTTTGTACGACAACATAATTATATATGCTTACAGTCGGTATTATTAAATACTTTTACCGCCTACTACGTTGATTATCTTTCATAGTTAAATATTCTTTTCTTTCTTACTAAGAAAGTTGCATCTTTATTATACCACGGGTACCTAACATAGTTGGACTGGCTGAGAATGAACGAACCTAAAGATGCTAGCGTATTTTATACTATGTATTTAGCTAGAATTCCGCGGTCATTTATTAATGAAATGTACACGTGTCACATGCAGGTTGCTCACTAACAATAATGAACGAATGTAATATTTGTCTATTTTGTATAAAATACGAGTATCATCGTAGAATTATTGGTTGTTCGTTTTGTCAAATGTTTATTATGCTACAATCGTTGTTTTAGGTCTTCGATTTTATCTCCTTGTTACTGCCTATCGGTATGTTATTTGCAAATGCATCTATTTATGCATTTACTGTTCATTTTGAACTTAAACATTAAATTCCTGCGTCGCGATTATTGAATTATATTTTTTTGTAATGTTTTGTGTCGCTAGGATTGTTTTTTTCAATGTCTGGTTTCTATTGAAATATAAAAAACATATAATGATAAATAAATGATAAAATTAAACCGCTGACAGCCGGATAAATACTTAGTTATCAATATGTAACTTGTTCCCTTCTTACTAAATGCTATGCATCTGGTTTTGCTAGACCAGTTTAAGTAGTGGTTATAATGTGTTCTTGTGCTTACGCAAATGTTATTATATCAAACTGAATTTATCAAACTTAATTGAATTGAAACTAACTTTAGCTAAAGTGGGTATTTGCACATAAATTAAATCAATAACTTCTATTCTTGAATAACTAAGTGGCTATTTTCATATAAATCAAATAAATAATTTTTATACCTCATTAAATAACTAAACTGGCTGTTTATACACAAATTAAATAAATAATTTCAATACTTAAATAACTAAAAGTTGGTAATTATATATAAATCAATAATTTATATACTTTAATAACTAAAGCAAATTAATTGATGTACAAGTTTAAGTAAATCCCCTTTCGTATTTCACAATCAACTATTTTAAACCTAAAAGCTGAATAAAATAATTGAATCTTATTCTATTACAGCATAAATAAGTTTATAAACGATCGGGTACAGTGTCATTAACAAAAATGTAAGACGCATATGTATGCGAAGTTATAATTACCTACATAATTATTTGTGAAGGCCAACAAAAGTGCTATTGTTTCCGAGTTGAAGCTCACAAGATAACGCATTGTGTTTTGTTAACGATTCATATAAACATGCTAATATAAAACATGAATAGTCATTACTGTTATAAATTGTCGCAAAAGTTTATTTATTTAATGTAATTTATTTATTTTATGTATTGAATGTAATATTGTTACACAAATCTGTTATTCATCTAACTAAATATCTAACTATCAGATTTGTCTTGGCGATTTCCATATAAGAGATCTTAAATTAACTCACTACAAAGTTTAAGAATGTAATGATTAATGCTCATCACTAATGATCTAATCACTAAAATAACTTAACACTTTGTTACAAATAGTATATAAAACTTTCTTTAACTCCCAATTACAGCTAAATCATGTACCCAAATATCTTGTTATATATAGCTTTAGTAATGACTGATCGAAATATAGTAAAATATTTTTTTTCCTTATGGCTCACTGGCTAAAAGGTTGTTGTCGGATCGGTCTGTGGTTCGATTCTCGCTTGTGTTTTTTTTGTGTTTTTTAACTATGGTAGTATATACTATATCATCGACCGTCTCCTTCGATGATGTATTATTCATTACATCTTACTAAGAATTGTGCATTTGTCTTTAATTAATTTGTATCGTGTTCAGAAACTAGATAATGACTCGCGTCAATGGAATGCGGTCAGCGCCAAGCGCGCAGTGATGACTCACGTGTTCACCGGCTCAAATTTCCATCGCCGTAATCATTGTTATTCCATTTTAAATGAATACAATTTGTCCTTGCAATATTGCATCGCCCTTGTTAATGAGCAATTTGTTTGTGATATTGCCAACTGATCGTATGATTGTTAGTATCGTAATATAGTAAGATCGTAATATTGGTTTACGACTTATAAATTTTCAATTTAATTTCACTTATCGAGCCCGGGTTGTCAGTTGGTGCCTACCAACATAGACTGGGTGGCTATTTGCTCTAAAACTCACGTATAATACCTCTTCGCGCGTCGTGTATTATAATGAATACGACTCGCGTCGGGAATGAATGCTGGCTTGTTCATACGTATGATTGTGTGTGGGCCTTTTGAATGTGATGTATGTCAGGTAATAGGAACGTTCAATGCTTGGTGACGTATGAATGGTCGAGGGTTATACTTGTTTTTTTTTCTCTTTCAGGGTTAGTAGTTGCCTAGTATTTAACCTACTGACACCACCACCACTCATCTGTTTCAGGGTCCCGGAATGCAGTTGCCGCCTACCAGCCACAGAATTTTCCCTCCAGGAAAATTCTGGCCTAAAGGGGGGAGTGTGTGACGTCAATCCTTGACGCATCACTCGGTCCGGTCGACCCCGCCGCCCGCGCCCTGCAACGGACTATAAATACTGAAGCGCTGGCTGCGCCCGGTCCTTTTTGGCGGCTGCAGGCAGACAACGAGCTAAGTGACCAGCTTTCCTGGACACCCGGCAGCGGACCCTCAACAAATCCCTTACCATCGCCGAATCACGCGACCCTGTTTATATCTTTTCGAATAACATTTTTTTTAGTATTTTTTTAGTAAGTAAAACGCTTTGCTAAATGATGTTTAGATTTACTTGAAGAATTAAATTTAATTTTTATTGTAACATTTAACGACGTTTCTCATTTAAACACCCCCTAAGTAGGGATAACGTTACAGTGGACACCTGGAAGGTCTCCTTTGTTACAGTCCTTTACTATTCTGTAAAATGTGAAGGAAGATTTGGTTGCAATTTTACAATTATGTAATATATTATTTGTAGTTAGGAAACGATAGGGACGATGCACAACTACACACATACACAAAGTTTCTAGTCTACTTTTAAACGTATTTAAAATTATTTTTCTAAATTATTAAAATATTCTTGTCAAATTAGTGTAAAGCATCTTCAAAAAAGTATTTTTCGCTCCACAATTTTTATTTAATGACTAGAGGACGCCATCAGCTACGCCTGCATTTTTTTTAAATTTACCCGTTTCGGCCGATCCCGTGGGAATTTCGGCAAATCCCTTCTTAGTGCACCCCTACGGTCCCCAAGGAACATACATGCCAAATTTTAGCTTCCTGCGCCTAATAGTTTCGGCTGTAGCGTGTCTGTCAGAATGTGTAGAATGTTTATTTGAAAGAAACATGGTTACAGGTAGGTCTTTTAACATCATATTATAGTACAGCATGTCTCACCATAGCCGGTGTGCAAAATTACAAATTAAAAATATGGATTATTATTACATTAAACAAACAATTAATTGAAAAAGAAAGGTTAAAACAATGTCAAAATATATAAAGATACAAAAATAATTATTAAATGAATTAACATGTTGTAAACAAACAGACAAAATACAAATCACAATAACTAAAATTTCTAAATTAAAATTTTATTACATAAGGTAAGTATGTCAATTCATGTCATTACAATATTATTATTGATTATTATTACACATAAAAAAATACTGTATGGAGTAAAAACATTTAGAAATAAGCCATTTTTTGAGTGCATACGTAAAGCGCGATAATGGCAATTCTCTTATAGACTTAGGTATTTTGTTAAAGACCTGGATACACATGCAATAACTATTCTTTTTATAAAGGGTAGTTGACATATTCGGTAACAATAATTTAGTTTCGTCTCTAGTACTAAATTTTTTAGTTGCTCTCACTTTTTGAAAAAGGCAGGATGTCTTTTTACAAATATACCAATTTCGTGGATGTAAATGCAAGTAACGGTAAGCAGATGTCGATTCTTGAATAGAGGCCTACAAGAGTCAAGTGGGGCCGCACCGTATATTGCCCTAATACATTTTTTTGTGAGATAAATACCTTACTTATGTCGGTTGAGTTGCCCCACACTAAAATACCATATCTTAGTATTGACCCAACATAACCATGATATGCTATCAAGGCAGTATTTTCGTTAGCAAGTTTCCTAGTCCTTCTTAGAGCAAATACGAACCTATTTGTGCGGGTGCATACTGTTTTTATGTGGGCCTTCCAGTTGCAGTTGCTGTCAAGTACCAAACCAAGAAACTTCGTTTCCATAGCCTCCGATATTTCATTGCCACAGTAATGCACATTTAGGACCGATATTTTGCAATTGTAATTTTTGAATTGAATGATTTTTGTCTTTGATAAGTTGACCGCCAGGTTGCTTGACTTTAACCAGGTGGAGATATTTGCAATGGTGTTTGTTAAAGTTTGCTTATAGTCATCATTAGAGTTTTTATCTTGTCGAACCACCACCGAAATATCATCGGCAAACAAAGTGCATGAGTGATTTGTGACCTTTGGAATATCATTCACATACAACAAAAACAAAAGGGGTCAAGTACACTCCCCTGGGGTACTCCAAATTTATTTAATTTATATATAGACTGGTATGACGTGATGGTTTGATTTTTATCTACACGAGATACCTCGACGCATTGCTTGCGATCCTTCAAGTAGCTTCCCAACCAACTCAGAGCGTTACCTCGAATACCATACATGTCACATTTATTTAACAGAGTTTGATGATCCACAAAATCAAAGGCACTCGACATATCAAAGAATATAGCCGAAACGCGTCTTTTCTTATCTAGAGATTCTGTTATGCTTTTTACTAATGAGAAGGTAGCTAGAGTTGTAGACTTGTTTTTTTGAAATCTGTTCTGTTCTTTTACGATCACGTTGTGTTTGTCTAAAAAGTTTGTGATACGCACATGCATTAATTTTTCAAGGACTTTTGAGAATATCGGTATTAATGTAATTGATCGGTAATTACTTAATTCGTGTCTATCATCTTTTTTGTGCAATGGCTTAACAATGGAGGTCTTCAGCTTGTCGGGAAAAATACCTTGAGAAAAAGAAAGGTTTATGATATGAAGTAGTACTGGAGACAGCTCCTCACAACTGCGTTTTATAATATTTGTTGCGAGCCCATCGTAGCCAACAGCGTTTGTATTTTTCAACGATTTTATAGCCCTCTCGATTTCTGTTTTAGAGCAAGGTGTCAAAAATATCGTTGAGTCTACTCTGTTTATCAACCGATAATTAGAAGTAAAGTGATGTGGAGTGTTTGTTTTCGAGATGTAAAACTTATTAAACACTCCAGCTATTTCTGTTGGATCCGTAATATAATTTCCCTTGTAGTATATTTGATGTATTTCGCTAAAATTCTTCCCATTGTCAAGTTTATTGCCAATTATATCCCAGGCTGCTTTACATTTGTTTGATGCGCTAGAAATGTACTTACTGTTCATGTTTTTTTTAGAGATCGAAACACATCTTTTAAATAATTTATTATACTTTGCATAAAGCAATTTAGCATCATTATTTTTGTTTTTGTAGCAACTATATCTTAAATACCTTTTTGTGATTGAAGACTTTTTATGCCATTAGTCATCCATTTAGGAGTTGAAATATTACTTTTAATTTTTATCCTATGTATGGGAAAACATAAATCGTAGAACATTGCAAAAGTGTCGTGAAATAAATTATATGCTGCATTGCAATCACACTCACTCAGTACTTCAGATCAAGACAAGCTAAAAAAACATTTTTTAAACTTTGAAATATTTTCTTCATTGTAATCCCGCCTGTAAACATATATATAAGACGGCTTCAATATTACATGCCTTACAGGAAACACCAAGCTTTGAGCAGTATTGTGATCAGAAAGACATAGTTGTTGTGTGCTACCAGTGGCCTGTCTCATATTACTAAGGATGTGATCAATACAAGCTTCCTGTCTTGTGGGTTCAACTATGTGTGACTCGAGGTTATAATTTAGAAGAAAGCTATTTAGTCTCAGCGATATATCACTACTGTTCAAAGTATTTATGTTAAAATCCCCAGCAATAATGATCTTTTTGTTGTCCCTTATATCCAGTTTGTACATTAATGTTTCCAGTTTGTCAAAGAAAACAGATATGTTTGCACCTGGTATTCTATAGAGGCATATAACTATACATTGCATTGAAGGTATATCAACACCACAACATTCAAAAATCCTTTCGCTTGATAAATCATAGCATAACTGCAATGGTTTATAATCCAAAGTCTTATGTACTAAAATGCACACACCGCCACGTTTTTCTCGTCTTCTCGAAAAAGAACTAGCCAACTCGAAATTATTAATATTTATGTTAGGTTCATCACCGAGTCTGACAAATGTTTCGGTGAAGCATAGTATTTGATAGTATTTATTATTTAATCTAAACTCATCCAAACATATTTCTATCTGTTCTGCTTTATTTAATAGACCTGCAATATTTTGATGGAATAGTCTAGCAGATTTGGAGCGACTGTTATGTTCTTTATTTGTTTCGAAAAAACTTGTTAGGACTGTTTGGATTAGAAGATTTCTTTGCCATGTTATTACTTTTAATACTCTGAAAATAAAAGGGTATAGTACCCTTCATTGGTTGCATTACAGGTTTGGGGGTTTCACACAATATTTCAGATGTCGACTTTTTGGGAAAGCTTAGAAATTTCTTATTATAATATACTGAATCTACGATAAGGTTTATTTCGCAGCACACATACATTAAGTACTTATTTTTATACGGATATCTTACTTCAATGTTAAGAAATTTACAATTATTAAAATTATAGCAAATATTTTTCAGTGTACTTTCAACATATTTTCATTCATATATTTAAAATTATAACATTCATTTTATGCAGAGATGTCAAAGTGCCTATCAATTCGTACATTAACTTGGTAGGGTTTGTATCATCTTCGCCAATACTAAGTACCAGGTAATTGTCTTCAGAATCATCTATGTGCCGACAAGACTTCAATATCTCCGATGTGGTTGCATAAGGCTTGACGTTGGATGACACGCAGTATTTTTCATAATTAGTATCCATTCTAGATTGTATCAACTTTGAAGCAAGCCCCGATATCTGCTTGCCTCCTGCTATAATTATTTCCGGTCGGGCATGTCTAATACTTGTATTAGTAGTGTTGTTGTTTATTTTGTCTGCTGTTTTGTAGTCTACTGGTGTCTGTACCGAACGAGATGTTGGTGATTTATCTCTGGTACATAATTCATTGTTTATAGCGTCATCGGGAATCGTTTTGATGCACTCGTCTGTATTTAATTCGAGGCCATCACTACTTTCATCAGCAAATTTCGGGACTTGGTGTAACAAACTCCGGCGTCGTCTAGATTTCTTTACGGAACTATAAATTTTTGTAGTACATGGAGTGCCACTACATATTATTGGAGTTGTTTAAGCTGCAGTTTTTGCTCTAGAGATTGCTGCTTGAGATTACTGTTTTCCGTGATTAAGTTCTCAATTTCAGTGTGTGCAATTTCTAATTGTTCCTTTAATTTTCTTATCTCTGCTTTATATATTTCAGCACTTTCTTTGTCCAAGATTCTCGTAGACAGGTCAGGCAAACTTTGACATAAGTAATTTGATTCAGAAGCAGTGGACATGAATGAGGAATCAAGACTCTCAGTCGAAGTTTTATTGACTTTTTTGGGTTCCCGAAATGTTATATTTTGTGAATCCATGTCTAGTCTTATTAAAAAGTATTTTTTCCCTGTTGAAGAACTGCACTGACTATTGTGTACAAGGTTATTCTCGCAGTCAATAATGATCTTCTTACTTAATTATAATTATACTGAATAGCAGCAGAATAAAATTATGGTGAATGGTCAGCCTTATTATATCTTTTATTTTACGATTGGCAACACAGTATCGTTATCCCTTAAAAAATTTTAGTATCATTTACTCAGTTCGTGGGGCATCACTAGCAGTTTCGTTATATATGTCAATGAAATGTCAAATTAGTAATTAGTCACCTTGTTCTGAACATGTTTTGAACACAAAAGTTTTCTTAACGGCTTTTATTGTTGTTATGTGATTTAAATGCCTCAATTGCGCTGGTTTTGCGTTTATACAATTCAGCATGTTCAGTGAACAGTAGTTACTCACGGTTAATCCAGGTAATCAGTTTATTTAATCACTTTTTTTAAAAGTCCGTCAGTTTTCCAACTTGGTCAAGCTTAATATATTTTTGTCACATACAATACTGCAAACGTTTATTGCTAATATTTAGGAACTTTTACACTGCTTGATGATTAATTCAAACAAAATAAACAACAATTACTATTTATAAGGAAATTTAAATACGCGGTTTGTGTTTACATCGAAATGACAGATGTCATAAAAAAAAATCAGTCAGTAAGTAACGCTAGGATTTTATATATTTAGATTTCTTTTCTCACCTTCCATACATATATGTTTGTGCACGGAAATGCTAAAATGATACCTACACAGAAAACTACTCTACCCTGCGCTTCAATATCACATGAATTTCATGACCACACGCACGCACGTTCGTCGTAATCACAAAACTGTGAACCCTCAACTTAAGATTCCTTAAACATTGTATCCGAATACGGAAATGTACGTATAAAAATTAAGCGGTAATGTAATACCAGATAATTTGAGATTTACATAAAGTGCTATCTTGTGTAGGAATCGAACCCAGAACCCGCATCGCAGTGTTGATAAGCGAAACCATTCAAATACATTTGAAAAGACAACATAACATATCTACATTCCACAAATTAAATTTTGTGGCTCAAATCCAGCTGAAAGGCTGTTAATAACAGGAATCAAAAAGCATTTTATATTAATGTTGTTATTATACAAAATAAATGAGGGGTATGTGCCATATTTCATCATGTCAGTGACATTGCGGCCTAGATTTGACAAATAATGTAGAGCGAGAAGGTAAATGGAATTCAGAATTGGTCCTAGTACCTTTTGTCTAGGTTACTCCCCGGTAATGTTAAGTTAGGACATGAGCTGCATCTATAAAGAAACTGATAGACTGTTATTCATTGCTTGCTTAGCGGTGAAGGAAGACATCGTTAGGAAACCTACGTGTCTGAGAGTTCTCCATGATGTTCTCGAAAGACATGTACCTAGGGGATCCTGCCGTTTTGCCGAAAAGATTTTAACTTTTTTTTATACCATTGCAATATTTTGAATGATTTTAGTACGCATATTTTTAATTGGTCAAATTTTTGTGTGTTCCTCTGTGGCTGGACCACATTTTAGTAATCAGATGCTATAGTTCAAAATAATATCTACCTAAAGTCTACTTTCATCGGAATATATATATATATATATATATATATATATATAAGTAGGGTAAAATTGGGGCTTCTGCATCACTTGCTCTCGCGTCGCCGCTCGAGCTGCGTGATACAGAAGCCCCAATTTTACAATCGAGGTCGATTCATATTAATGTGTTCTGCATAACTCAGAGTGCCCAGTAATACCATACTGTTATAGTTAACATAATTTTTTAAGTTTAGCAATTATTTAGTGATCAATGGTAGCGTTACTTTTAGTGAGTTTTTATTATGAATGTGTGTACCTAATGAATTCCTCACTCCATGTAATATCAATGTAATCATGTTATCAATTTAAAAAATAAATGGATATGTTAATGAGTCTAGGAAACTATTAAGTAAAATAAAACAATGTATATTATCAATTTAAAAAAAGTTTATTATCAATGCACCATTTTTTTAAACACAAAACATTTTTTAAAGCACATATTGAGTCATGATAAATACAATTGTACAAATCTTCAGACCACTTATAGCGATCATATAAACATAACAAATTAGGACAACATTTATCTTCTAAATTAATTAAATTATTAGTATTTAAAATATCCTTCAACCATAACATTTTTTCAAGACCTTTAACGTAAATACACTTATCTTTTAAAACATCTGCAATTAAATATTGATAATTTGAGTAAGGTATAAATCCTTCACCCCAGTATATTTTTCTGTTACGTTCAATCCAGCAAACCTGCCGTCTTTCTGATTTAGTCAAATCGTAAAAAGGAAATGGTGGTTTGATTAAAAACACTTGTAGGTTTTTACTACACCATACAGCTATTTCTTTTAGTATAAATTCATTTGCTTCTGTTTTAAAGCCTTGAACGTCAACAATGGCCGTCATGATAGCCTACGCACGATGTTGCTTAGAGGTTTGTATTCCACAATTCGGTACTGAGCTACTAAATTCAGCCACAACATTTATTTAATTTTTACATAAATATAAAGCATGCATACAAACATTGACTCATAACAATTACACATTTTTAAAAAGATAACATTTATTTATTTTTAGAAATACAACTTAACTTAAATAAAAACATTATCTTAAGACTACTCAGTATCACACAATTTCTTACTTATTTTTTTTATTAATGTCTCTGTGATATCCATTACATCATCATAGGCTCCTCAACCACATATTGTGCACTTAAGCAAGCCTCGTTTTTTTATTTTTGTCTACATAATCTAATTCACGAATATCTATTTTAATTAGAAGACGTCCTTGCTTAGGACGATTTCTTCGAACAATGTACGAATTTGCCGATGACGTTAATAAACTTTGGCGCTTTTTAGACGGTGACAATTTTTTTGACTGTGTAGAAAAGTTTGGTTCAATGTATGTTATGCCATCGTCTTGAGTGGAGAAATATGGGCTAGTAACCTGTAAAAAAATAAATCACACATAAATATATAATAATGTGGACGCGCACAATAAATGTTTATAAACATAAATACATTTTATGTAGTGCTTACCTGATCAGAGGATTTGTTCCGATGCTTTTCAAAACATTCATAATTTCCTTGAGAGTAAAAAAATGGCTTGTTTTTTAACTGTCTACCATTCTCTGCCAAAGCATTGTCCTGCAATATAATAACATAAAAAATATAAATGAAAAGTTCATAACTATATGAATTTAACTATGAGGAATAAAATAATATTTACTAACCTCTTGTATTTCTGTCTGGTCAACTTCGTCCAAAGGACTTGGGATTTGAGAATCAACATTATCAAATACAAATCTGTTAAGTCCTCCAATGTTGAGAATGCTGGGGCTGTATGACATGATTCTGAAAATAAAACTAAAGTAAGATATCTAATTATTCATATAATAATATAATATAATATTGTAATAACTAATAACATTAAAAACGTACTTACCAATAAAACTTGATTTCTCTGCTAGCAACAGGTCCTGTTTCGGCTGACTATGACAGCATAATGAAATAAGGAATGCAATTTTAAATCTGTATGATATTCAATACCAAATTAAATCAATTATTAAAAATATAATATTGTTATACGAGAATACAAAATTCCTAACTTTCTAGACCTGTTCAAACATGTTAAATGCTGTTATTTATACTTTATGATATGTATATCTAATTTAATGTTAAAGTTATAGCTACCTATAAATATGCGTGTTAGACATTCATTACAGTAATTGTCAAAATGAAGTTGATCAAGCAACCCATATCTTTGAAAATTAATAATATAGATTTAAATGAAACTTCTCACCAGATCAGACATAGTCCTTTATTACCGAATATGATTTGATGTATAATGTGCGGTCCATCGAACTGTGGTAAAACAAACGTTATGATTAGTTTGTTGTTACATGAAAATGGTCTAAAATTTAAAAATCTTTATCTTTATTCCAAAACTTCATTTCAACCAAGGTATCGTTTCTTGAGTGAAGTATTAGGAAGAGTCTCGCAGCTTAACTTCTACAAATTTAGCGATGATAAAGAGGTAATTTCTCCGAGTGAAGCTTTAACAAATTCTGTGTTTATTTTTGATGATGTTGCGTGTGAAAATCAAGTTAATATTCGCAATTATTTTTGTATGGGTAGACATAAACAAATAGATTGTTTCTATTTATCTCAAACCTATTCCAAAATTCCAAAACAACTGTTGCGTGACAATGTGAATTTTTTTATTATATTCAAACAAGATGATGTGAATTTAAAACATATTTATGAAGAGCATGTTACTTCTGATTTACAGTGGAAAGAGTTTAGAAATATTTGTCAAACTGTTTGGAGTAAACCTTATAATTTTCTACTTATTAATAAAGAATCGTCATTAAATAATGGAAGGTACAGACAGAACTTTGATATGTTTTTTAAATTTGACTGACTGTTTATATGTATATATATAAGTAATTAACATGGCAAATCAAATTCAGTATAATTTGTTCTTTAGCTGAATACAGTTGTTAATAAGTATAACATGGAGAAAAATATTAAAATAGAATTAATGAAGTCTGTAGACTCCATAAAGAATAAAATAAAACAAATGAAAAACCAGGAACACTCTACGAACTTATCACTTGAAAAAATGTTAAAACCTGTCACAGATCCCCTTAAAACTCTTGTTGATTCAAATAAAACATTAGAAAAAATACAAAATTTTGAGAATACACACTCTAATTTTGAAGACGTGGAATTAGGTGACATTAATACTAGCTCATCTACTAAGTTTGAAGAATGCTATGACCCAGAACTGAATTCTGTACTGAACGTTAAAAAGCCTCCCCAGACGGAATTACCGGATGATTTAGAAATATCATTAGAGGGTCGTGATATCCATGATATTTATGACCTAAACATACCATTTGGAATAAGGAGTGAAAACAAAAAAATATTAATGGGTAATTCAATAGTTTCGTTTTCTAAAATAGATAGTGCAAATAATGATAATACCATTTTAATTAAAGTTGGTGACAAAAGCTTCAATTTAACCCCTGGTTTAAAAGAACTTTTACTTCGAAGAAAACCTGATTTGAAACAAATATCGAGCAAAGATAAACTTGTCTATAAAGATATGTTGCATTATACAAATGCACATAAGAGAGATTTCAATCCTAATGGGCAAATTAGAGGCGATAAAGGTATAAAATATCGTGAAATAATCAAACCATTGTTTTCTGAATCGTCAAACAATAATATTGTCACTAAATTTGGAGGAAGCTTACCAACGTTAAAGAAATTCAAAAATAGCACTGACTTGGTATATTGGGACGATCCTAACGAACTGGTTGAAAGATTGAAACTATTAATTGCAAACTCAAACTCAAAATCCTTTATTCATTTAAATCACAAAGTGACACTTATGAACGTCAATTTAAAAAAATAATTACTTAAAGCTTCTACATTTACATTTACTGCCACGTTCGCAAAACAATAGGTAGAACCATGAGAAAGAACGGGCAATAAAACTCAAGGTCACTCTTTTTCATCGCCAGGTTTTGCATAATACATACAAATTTAAATTTTGTAAGGTGCTGCAACTGTTTCACCTTCTATGTCATTTGTATATATTTACTCTACTTAATACTCAAGCATAATGTAGTAAAATTTTGATGTTCATTTAATTAGCCTCCTGAGAATTGACATGGTGAAACAGGAGCATCCACTTACATTAAGTACCTAACAATGCAGGCAATCCGCGCAAATGTTCAGAACCATGATAGAAATGATACAGTTTAATATTAAAAATGTAATACCAGCCCGTAAGACCGACATCGACCAGTCATCGCAAGTAGCACCCGTTCACGAGTATGACGCATGGGCCAGCCATCATCCCTCTCGCCATATCAGAGGGACAGGGATGACCCGACACACGACGCCACCACAAGAAATGACATTTTAGTGAGCATGACGACAACGGTACACGAACCGGCTGTAATTAACAATCTGTTGGTATACTGACCATGAACACGAATTACCTGCATTTTCCAGATCGTTAATATTATCATAAATATGTGGAACGCGTGCAAAATGCAAATGTAGTACCTATATTTGATTGATTGACATGATACTTTTTGAAATATAACCACCGATCGAACTGATTGGCTACACGATTATAATACATTATAAAAAAAAATAACAAATAAAAGTATCTAACTAGATGAGTGACATTTAGTAATGTGGTGGCGATTCCAAAAACTATCATTTACATGATTTTAATTGGAATGGAATAATATCTAATTACATGTCAAGAAACTTATCATCTACCTATTTACTGTATAATATATGAATTATGAAACATTATTTCCAAGCGCATTTGTCATTCAGATATTCATTTAAATTATAATATGCCTTTTGCATTAGGTCATTTTTAATCTTTATCTGAAATGCGTTAAAAGGCAGGTCCAAAATACTTATCGGTATCTTGTTGTAGATACGTATACTAAGTCCTATAAAAGAACTATGAGTTTTGCACAAACGAAAATACGGAACACATAATTTATGTCTATTTCTTGTATTTATAGAGTGTATATCACTATTCTTTGAATATGAATTTATATTTTTACGTACATGCATAACACTAGCATAAATATACTGAGACGCTACTGTTAGAATACCGATTTCCTTGAATCTTTCTTTGAGCGAAACTCTTGTCCGTAATTGGTAAATGGCCCGAACTGCCCTTTTTTGCAATATAAAAATACTTTCGATATCAGCAGCTCTACCCCAAAGTAATATGCTATAAGACATAACACTATGAAAATAGCCAAAATATACCAATCTAGCCGTATCGACATCTGTTAAATTGCGCACCTTCTTAATGGCATAAGCAGCCGAACTAAGTTTCGCTGACAGATATGTAATGTGTGCGCCCCATTGTAACTTCGAATCAAGTGTTATTCCTAGAAACAATGTAGATTCAGTTGTTTCCAGTACATCACCATTCAAAACTATGTTAGGACCAAGGTTTCTGACGTTGGGCAAAGCAAACTTAACACATTTGGTTTTTCTGGCGTTCAGTACTAAGTTATTTACAGTAAACCATTTAGTCACCTGAATAAGAGCACTGTTTATTTCGGTAAAGTTTTCCTTATTTCTATCTACTTTAAATATCAATGAAGTATCGTCAGCAAACAATACCACGTCACAAATATTTCTCAGGTAAAATGGCAAATCATTTATGTAAACTAGAAATAGGAAAGGCCCTAGGATACTACCCTGCGGCACTCCCAATTGTACTGGTACGCCACTGGATTTTGAGCCATTTATTTCTACACATTGGATTCTGTTATTTAAATATGCCTTAATAACATCCAATGCTTTAGTCTGGACACCGTAATGTTTAAGTTTGCATAAGAGCGTATCATGGCAGACACTATCGAATGCTTTCGAAAGGTCGCAAAACACACCAATAGCATTCTGAGAGTTCTCCCATGCATTGTAGATGTGTTTGAGTAAAGCTACTCCTGCATCCGTCGTCGAGTGACCCTTAGTAAAACCATATTGCTCAGTATGAAGGAGGCTGTTTAAATTAAAGTGCTTCAGAAGTTGCTTGAGTATTATCTTTTCAAAGATTTTACTAAAAGTAGGTAGTATTGAAATTGGCCTATAATTACTAGGATCAGTCTTACTGCCGGATTTAAACAGAGGTATTATCCTACTATGTTTCATTAAATCTGGAAAATCGCCTGATTCTATACACTTATTGAACAAGTTACTTAGATAAGGTGCTACTATATCTATTATACTTTTCAGAATCTTCACAGATATTCCCCAGAGATCACCCGTATTCTTAGATTCTAGAGATTGGAAAGTGTTTATAATGTCAGTAGAACTAATAGGACTGAATTTAAATAATACATTACATTTTTCTACACTAGATTCTAATAAATTTACTGCGACTGAAGCTGATGAGTTTAGACCTATAGTAGTAGCAATAGGTATGCTAGCAAAAAAATTATTGAATGCGAGTGCGACTTCCTCGTCATTATTAATCATTTTATTATTATCTAGCAAGTTAAAATTGGTATTCCTAAAGGTTGCCTTGCCCGTTGCTTCGTTAATAGCTTGCCATGTGGCCTTAACTTTATTAGAAGAGTTTCTAATTTTATCACTTACAAAACGTGCCTTAGCTATATTGCATACCTTTTTAAATATTTTTGAATAATTTCTGACATACTCAGTGAAGCTCGCATCAAAATTGTATTTCTTCATACCATACAACTCATACATCCTTGCTCTGCTTTTATAAATACCTACAGTAGCCCACTCACTAAATGCTCTAGACCCCTTGATTACTTTTTCCTTGGTTTTAAAAGTACTTCTAAATTCGTTGTGAACTAAATTAAACATAGTTTCATAAATCTTATTTGGTGACTTAAGCTCCATCATATCAGGATTCATACCTATTAAAATTTTGTTCCTAAACTCATTAAATTTATACCTAGGTAATGGCCTAACTGTCACCTTACGTACTGCATTATCATTTATATATGAAAATCCTGCCAATTGACCACAGTGATCCGAAGTTAAGTCAGTAGTAACTAATTTATGTGATACTGTATGATTACTAAATATATTGTCAAGACAAGTGGAAGATGATGCAGTTATTCTAGTAGGTTCAAGAAATAAATTTGTCAAATTAAATGATTTAAAAAGATTTAAAAGCCTACTAGTCATTGGTGAACTATCCAGTATATTAATATTGAAATCTCCACAAACTATGATCCCTTTTTTATTGGTCCTAATTTTACCAATTGCATCTTCCATAATAGATTCGAACATATTAAAGTTACTTAAAGGAGGGCGATACACACATATAACAACATACTGTTCCAGTTCAATACAGGAAATTTCTACAGTGCGTTCTACAGACAAGGTGCTTATGTCCTTTCGTTCCTTACACAGTATGGTATTTGAAACTAGTATCAAGGATCCACCATGGATGGCTTGACTCCTAGCGAAAGCACTTTGCACAGTGTAATGCATGTTATTTAAAAAAGATATTTGATAATCCTTCAACCAGTGCTCCGTTATGCACATAACTTTTATATTATGACTTTCTAAATATAAACTTAATTCTAAATGTTTGCCAGATAGACCCTGTATATTTTGATGTCCTATATTTAATTGACAATGTCTATCCTTTGTCCAATTCTTAAGTTTAAAGAACTTGTGTCAGTATTTAAAATAGAAGACATGGTAAAGACAGAATTATTTACAGAAATCATTTCCTTGGATACCCTACATGTACCTGTGTCACTTTGTATATTATATGCTAATAATTTAGCAATTTGTCGTTTATAAGATAGCAAAAGATACATAGTATCTTTGGTCAATGTGAAGTTATATTTATTAATAAATTTATTTATGTCAAAATATAAAATAATATCTTTATATTGCCATGTCATATTGTAAAAACACAAATTGAGGTCATAGATATGTTGATTCACCTTTCCATCTAGTGTACCTGAATAAGGTAACGCACAAGTAATAAATTGACATCCAAATTTTTTATGAAGTGATAAAATTACTTCTGTTAAGTTATAAATATCTTTTTTGGTCACCATTTGACTGTCACCATACACAATTACTATTGTTGACTGTCTATCAAATGTGGTTATTTTTAAAATATCTATTAAGTTTGTAAAAGATGACCCTGGATAACAATAATTAATGATATTGTGTTGTTTTAAATGACTATTCATTAAGCTACCTAAACCTACACCTAACCTATCTGAAAACATGTAAACTTTTTTTGTGCCAGAGTTGTCAACTAAGGGTGTCCTATCCTTTGTACTACTGGTTGTACTGGAACTAGAACTTGAACATAGACCTGAATCACTATCACCAGACTCGTTAGCTAACAAGGTAGATTTTAAACAATTTGAGTAACTATTTGTGTTTGTCAACGCCTTTACATATTCCAAATTACTCTTTCCAATTCGTGCAATCTCATCATATTTATTTATATATACCTGAACCTCTTTCTCATACTGGGTATTCATCCTATTTAGTTGAGATTCTAAAGCACTGATTTGTGATTTAAGGTCCCTTGTATGCTGATCATACAACATCCTACCATAAATTGCTTCCCGAGATGCTGGTAATACAAATCATGGTAATGAAATTTTGTCAATAATCGAAGAGTTAAAAGAAGCTGACATAATTAAATAATAAATAGTCCTAATAATATGCTTTTTATTCAGTATTATAGCAGAATTCGAGACAAACATACCTACTGAGTTGTGAACATGAGCAAAGCTGACGTGGTAAACGAAATTCATAAAAATGCGAGAGTGAACTATCCGCGAAGACATGTTGTAATGAGAGATATAGATGACTTGTGGCAAGCAGACTTAATTGATTTGCAATCAATTTCAAAAGAAAATAAAAATTATAGATATATTCTTACCGTTATTGATTCATTTTCGAAATATGCTTGGGCTTTTCCTATGAGAAGTAAAAGCAAAGAAGATGTGTATAACTCTTTCAAAACTTTGTTGGATAAAGGGCGTGTTCCTAAAAATCTGCAAACCGATAATGGAACAGAATTTTATAATAACAAATTTCAGAAGCTTATGAAATCGTTTCATATTAACCATTATTCAACCTTCTCAACAAAAAAAGCTTCAATAGTCGAACGATTTATCAGAACATTGAAATCTAAAATCTATAAGGAATTTAGTTTAAAAGGCAATTACAATTGGGTAAATAATACCCTCAATGATGTTATTTACAAATACAATCACACTCACCATCGCACTATTAATGAAATCCCTGCTAATGTGAACAATATGAATAAAAAACTGATATTAGAAAGGTATTTAAAGTTGCCAAAAAATTATAATTTAAAAAGCAAGTACAAAGTAGGTGATTATGTGCGTATCAGTAAATACAAAGGTACATTTGAAAAAGGTTTACTCATCCAATTAAGTATCGATTCAATAGTAACGTTTATGTCGATTTTAAAGTCACAGTTATTCTTATAATTTATAGTTACTGTGCTGTCATCGGCAAAGCTTCGCCAGTTATGTTTAGGTCCCAATGTGATAGGGGGCGAATCTATTGCCATCTACCGGGCACATTATTAAGCGAGCGATAATTAACATTTTAAATACACACATAACTTCCGAAACTCAGAGGTGCGTGCCAGGGGTACCTGATGATCGAACCCGAGACCATCGTCTCGACAGTCCGTTACGTACACCACTAGGCTATCGCCGCTTTTTTTTCATTACAAATAATTTACTAATTTCTTATGGCTTTGTCGAAGACAATTTGTATCCATCTGTATTTTGTAAACGTAAACGAAAAAGAATCATAACCTAATAAGTTACCATGCGAACGAGAGTTTTCATAAGCATAAAATAACGATTATTAGTGAACGGCCACAATGTTATATCGGTCGTCCTAGTGATCCAGGTTGTATGCAAGAGACATGGGGTAATATCTTCCATCTTAATCTTCACATTCAGTGGTGTTCAGCGGGTTTAAACTTCTGCATGCCAGTCTTCTTGTATCTTGACAAGGCTATCGCTACCTGTAAGACGTCGCCTTTTGCATAAAGCCGTTTTAAACGACATGCCTGTGACAGACACGAATGCCTACACATTATATATATTTATTCAACGCATCGCTTAAACGCGCATTCTGACAGTGACGTGGCACCTTTTAGAGGGTCGAGTTCTTCACATTAAACACTTTCAGAGTAAGCCGACTGTTATTAATATATTTGATGGAAACGTGGCATAACTTTAACAATATTTCTGGAAGAAATGCATGCAAATATGTTTTGTGTACTCCTATGAAATTGCTGTAGTTACATTCATTATGTCGTTTTCTCGAGTAGAGATCGCAATTTAGCAAACGTAGTGTAGGACGCCCTCCGGCTAGGTGGAGTGACGATATACGCGAAGTGGCTGGCAGCAGCTGGACACGAAGAGCCGAAAATCGGGCTCAGTGGCGTGCAATTGGAGAGGCCTATATCCAGCAGTGGACTATGACAGGCTGGTATGCTGGATGATTATAATCGCATTCTGTTTCAGACTGCACGTACGGTGTAGTGATTTGAGCCGTCTTGTTTAACACTGCGCTGGATGTTGAGGTTTCTATTTTTTTTTCTTTTTTTCCACATTCACACAACACCATCTAGTCCCAAACTAAGCAGAGCTTGTACTATGGGTACTAGATAATGGATAAACATACATATATACTTTTTTGTAAATACATACATATTATACATAGAAACACCCTCACCAAGACTAACATCCATGTTCATGCACACAAATGTTTGACTTGAACGGGAATCGAACCCGCGACCTTCGGCGTAGCAGTTGCTTACACTCCCGCTACGCCAACCGGCCATCAAACAGTTCTATTCCTATAGGAAACATCACTTTGTCTAAAATTTGTTGTTGTGTATAGTTAGTATCTATTGATTGAATGTTTGTAAAGTCCTCCGCGATACTCCGGATTTATTCTTAGTGTTGGAATTCTATCTTCCTAAAATATTTTTTTAAAATGAAATAAAATAATTTATCTGTTAAAGTCTAGCTACTAATGAAATAAGTTGTGATGGATCGTCCTATTTATTTGTCTGAAACACGAAATTAAATTAGTAGATTTTTCAAGAGAAACGTGGTTTCATGAATTTCTTTAGACGAAAGTCCTTAGCACGTCTGACCCTCTGTAGGCTCGCTGAAATATCTTAATCACTTAATCAGGTAATTAAGTTGGAATGTAGTTGCAATAAGCAGAGACAGCCACTAGGCTGTGTCTGTATCAATTAGACCGAACAATTATATTTTAAAAAATTTCTTCACAAAGTGGTCGGTAGTTAATAAGGCCTATAAAATTCGACCATAGGTCTTATTACCTTCTTCTATGGCATTATCAAGAGAAAATGTTTATTGAATGCCTTTAGAAATGTAACTTTAACTGTTTTCTAACTGATTTATGGCATTTAGAGTCTACTTATAAGCACTATGACTCCCCAGCGAGCTGTGTATGTGTTAGCTGATGAAGACCTGGTTGCGGCAGTCCGAGCAGTACAATGTGGCCTATTTCAATAAGCAGTTTGTCAGAGGAGACGATGATGATTTTGATCGGCCAGATTTATTCTAATTAAAAACGAATATTTAATTTTTACGTCTTTGCTGTCATTGTGTGCTTTGCTATTATTTTATGAAGCTCAATTACCAAATACATGAAGTTTATTTTGTATTAATTTGTTAGTTATAGTTTTAGGCCTTATTATACTACCATAGTTTAATAAGGCCTAAAGACAGTGTTTTTTTTTAATGTTTAATTAAGACTATGTGTATGGCAGTAGTTGGCGTTCTTCACTTACAATACTTAGTAATTGGTATAAATGATTAATTTACATTAAAATTTGTTGATACGTTTAAATATTACTTGATTTATTTCAATTCCCGCTTAGCTAGGCCTTATTGGCCGCACCTACCCTAGTAAACTTTTTGGCATCAATGTTATTAACTTATTAAGTAGCCGACTAGTCGCCCAGACTTCTCATCAACTCAACGCTATATAACAAAAGTAATGAGAGCGCCTGGAATGCGATCAATGTATCAAGCAACGAACCATCCTAAGACACTAAGTACATTCATATACATATGTGTGTGTTAGTGTACGGACATATAGCTGTGCATGTAGTATTGTTAGGTAGTTATCACTTGAACTAGGTAGGTTCAAAATATGTTCATTATATACCGGTCCTTTTTTATTGAAGTCTATCAAAATTTTACTTACTTATACCTAATAAGTAGGTATATAAATTTATTAGTCCTTGGTGGTATCATCGCAGAACCTAAATACTAAAGCTAGAAACATACACAACGCTTTTATGACGTAGGTGCCCAATATGTTAAAGCCTTGCCTTATCTTCCAAAAGGGTTGAAATTCTATGGTGGGCTGTAGACAATATCTTGTCAGTTCAAACATACCTTGAATGCCTTGCGTAGCAATAAGAGCTGTGAACTAAAATGTGTGTAAGTAGGAATATAAAACAAATACAAAAATAGGAAATAGCCCCAAGTGCGCTTGACTACATGGATAACTTAGTGGATTTAGCTATTTAATTGCGCGCAACTTAACATCTGCGCCGTGGCTTGGGTTCAATTCTCGTACGGGACAACACTGTGTAAACAGTGTTGTTTCGATTATGAGTATTTTCATGATTTCATGATTGATTTATGTATTGTGTCCGTCAGTTGAATGTTTATAAAATCGCTTGCGAGCCAAGACTCCGGGATCCGCCTCTTACATACACGTATTTTCAGTACTGTTTTCTTATTATATATCATGTCTTCATTAGTATCTTGTTAGGATCGCGATCAGCGGATTAATAGGCGGTTCAAATTCGGTCTATGTCGAAAACCTTGAGGGAGGCCGATCTCCAGCAGTGACGTGTATCGGCTGATACGACGATGTTTACACCTGTAATTACTACCCACTCGAATAACTGCATGGGCACAAATAATAACCAAAATACCAGACATCCCATACTTGTACCACCACACAGCAGCGGTCACCCAATGACATTGAATTAGTCACAGATTTTAGGCTGACCCCACATTAGGCGTGCGCGATCCTCGGGCGTGTGAGTGGCGCGAGATCGCTGCGTGAACGCGGCGTTTTGCCGGCGTGTGACGTGTGTGCAGCGAGCGCGTGATACTAGATCACATTACACCACAGCCATTCCATGAAAACCGACAAAGTGATAGCTGGTATTAATTAATGATTTAATAAGTATTGTGCTACGTTTAGTAACTTACGTTAGCAAAAAACTTGGCGGTTGGAAAGAGTTTCTTATCTCAAGGGTCTTGGATTAAAACAACTTGTTTCTTTTCAGTATTAATTAATTATGTCATTATTTAGTTATAATTTTGTGTATTGACCTTCTGCCAAGCAGAAAATATATATCAAAATAAACATTATACCGAAATTTGAGTTTCAAAGAATAGTAGGGAAAAGCACGTTTTAATTGGACAAAGGAGGAACGGTAGTTCAAGTCATTGAACTAATATGCAGTAAAAGAAAATTCTGTTTAGCCGTATTTCAAAAGTATTCCAAATAATAGATAATAGTAGCAGCGTAACAGATAGGCAAAGTTAAGTAACGCTTGCACAGGTCGCCACTTGGATGGGCGACCAAGTGTGGCATTAACATCTGAGCGCTACCGTGCTTCGCAGGGCACGTAAAGCTGTCGGTCCCGGTTCTTGTCTTAGGATAAGAGTCGTTAGGCCACGTCGGAGGCCTTTGGGCGGTCTGAAAAACTCCGACACTTGAGTAATTGGCCACACACTCACACTAAAAACAAACAAACAAACATCGACAATATTACCAGTTTATAAGGTAATTTTTTATTTATATTTAATACTCAGTCTAACGAATTTTACAGCCATATACCTTACAAAAATGCTGCCATAGTCAACGTTAATAACATTCACATTAATGTCTCATATAAACTAAATTCAAACCACATTTAGCTAATGTTTTATAGCGTGATTAACCTAAGTAGGTCCATTGAAAAACTACGCGTAAACTAGACACTTATTGACAATCGAGAGACATAATGTATTACTAGTGGTTTCGCTCGGCAAGTCGAAGGTTTATGAATGGCATGACAGCTCGTCTAGAAGCTTCCTAAGATTGTCTTATCAGTAGAACTCATCGCTTGAATATCAGATTTGTTGACAGACCGATCTATACAAGTATTTTTTACACAACAGGCCATCTCGGTGAAAACTGAGAAAGTTAGCCTTAACACAAATAAGCTTGTGTCCCAAAATGTAATTAGCGACTGGTTCGTTTCTTTATTAGTTGTTAAACTGAAATACCTAATTTTCTTCAAAAATCGATCAGCAACATTACTAATTACGGTTTTTTAAAAACCTTTTTGAATTTGACACGAAAACGCTGTAAACCATCATGGCGGTTGAGTGATATCACAAAGTGCAAAATAAAACAAACCGTGTATGAAGTCTGGTCTGATGTTCCCACTTTTATTTTGTTATATTCGATTTGACAGGTAGAAAGTTTGACATTTTAGTTGTATTTACTACTAAAAGTCAACAACATGAATGGCGGACGTACTGTTTGACGTAATGCTCTCTGATTGGTGTTCACTGTACACAATAATAAACTTTATTGACATCTTAAAATCATATTGCACACACAAAAACACACTTATACCATTCATTTTCCCGTTGCCATCATCGTTTTTCCAATTTCATAAAAGATTTTTGTCTTTGAGACCAGGGTCCGCTTTCTGGTCTTACTAGATTTAGAAAATCCACATTTGATAATATCGCGTCCCAAGTAATTTTCTTATATAAACCTGGACAGCCCACAGCTGAGCAAAGGTCTTCCTTACAACCTTTTAAGTGTTAGCCACGTTTCAAGTTGGGCCAATTCTTGTCAAAGTCATCTAGTTCTTCACTCCATCATTTTTAGTGTCTGATACACGGCGGACGACTATAACAAACATAAAAAAGAACGATATAAAAATATTTTCATCGGATGTGGCCAAGGGAATCGACTAGAATGTCAAATATTAAAAAAAAAATACTCACGTAGACTGTTAGTCTTATTTTGGACATTAACTGAAATAAAGTGTTCTAATGGAATATAATCCATCTAACATGAGCTCTTCGTCTGTAAAACTTTGGTGACGTTGATGGAAGACCTAGACTTATTGTGTCGCTAAAGTTTATTCATGACAAAGTGTTTATTAATGTATATACCAACACGTGACGTTGGCCTATGTTCAGTTAATATGTCAGGATTTACTAATAGCTCCGTAGGACATATTAATTCAAGTACTAACCCATTTACATTTATGAACCGTCTACAAAAGCTCGATGATTTCCTTTATGTTGACAATCGACATATTCCTACTACTAGCTGCTGCCCGCGACGTCGTCTGCGTGAACGCTTTACAGCACCTTACTATTAAATAAATACCTACGATTATACCTTTTAAAAAATACGTGGCGGCGATAGCCCAGTGGTGTATGTAACGGACTGCCGAGACGATGGTCTTGGGTTCGAACCCCAGCTACCCCGGGCACACACCTATGACTTTTCGAAGTTATGTGTGTATTAAAAAATATTAATTAATTATCGCTCGCTTAACAATGTGCCCGGTAGATGGATAGCCATCTACCGGGCACATTGGCTCGCCCCGTTTCTTCTTTATATTTCATACCTGCAGAAAGTGTAGTACTCGTAACAGAGGGAGACTGTCTTTTGTAAAATTGACCTTCAAAAAGTGCTGATTTTCAGCCTGCTTTGAATAAATGACTTTATGGTGATTCTGCTGAATTAAGTCATAAGTTGTGACTGAAGCAGATGGAGAAAATAAGGAATACGTAGGGTAAGATACATACTTATAGGACTTCTCGATATACAACATTAGTGGTTTGGCTCTCCGCAGTCAAAATGTAAAGAGAGTCAGGACTGGTGACGCAGGAGCAAGCGACATACAGGACACCCGCTACCCTCAATGTCTGCCTGTGCGACTTATTGATGGTCATCGCGAAGCAAACACTCACGGGGAACTGTATGCGCTTGAATAATGAGGTATGAGAGGAATGCGTGGTATAAATACTGCCTCGCTGACGCCACAACCCGTAAGAATTTCCTAAATGGTGTGTCTGTGGAGCGAGATATCTTTCAGGCGGGTCACGTTACACAACTTCGGAGGAGATAGGTTCCGAAGAAGCATAATCGGGACACCGACCTTCAGCTCGATGCTATGCGCTGGAAGTTCACTTGCTGACTGGGAGTTCAGAAATTCCACGGGATAATGTGTGGCGTTATCTTGCTCGACCACAGTGTTTATAGAGGTGTAGACCACTTCATTCCTCTCAATTTCCGAGAGAATGCATTCGTTAATTGCTACAACTTGATCATTTTTGGGCGTCAAAATAGGCCACTCACACACTCACGAATTCTGCTATTACGGTATACAGCTGTATAATTCTAAGCTGGATACAACTCTACTGAGAGACTCTGGAAGCACCACCTGTCCACCTCTCTCCTCTGGTGGAGTGTCTTCGCCAATACTTAGAAAGACATCTTAGAATTGTTGAGCTCGTGCATTGACGCCAAGTTGAGCTCTCATATTAATGGTCAAGCGCAGCACACGAACTCGTGACCACAACAAAGATAATTTCAACGAAGCACTCACCTTATCCGTGTGGTGATGGATTAAGAATACGGAATGTCACCACCCCATATCATACCATGGGTGTTGTGGACTGTTAAAGGCTGATGATGATGGCTTACCTCATCAGCCCTCGATCCCCGCGTCACCACGGGAAGCGTTTGTCGGGAATCGTCACTGAACAGAACTGTGACCACCCATTAAATGCTCGTTCCTGCGGATGTCCCGCAGGGTTCTGTCCATGGCCTGAACTGCCTTCCTATTGGCCATCGTACGCTCATCCCATACGATCAGAGAGCAATCCTTGAGCACGTGTCCCTTATCACTGTTACGTGACACACCACAAACGGGTATTACGGCGCTCTCTAAATCGATGGGAAATTTAAACATGGTATGTGCTGTCTTGCCACCCGGAAGCAGTGTGGCAGCGATTGCCGGCGGCGCTACAGCAATGACAATTTTGCCTTGCCTCCTGAACTCTGCAAGTATACCAGTAGTAACAAATGTTTTTCCTGTTCCACCAGGAGCATCCAAAAAAAACATTTTAGCCTGGCTTTGCCCAGCGCTTTCCAGGACGGTGTCGTAAAATTCGTTAGGTGGTCATTTTAAATTGTCTCAGCGTTATACTCCCAATTTTCATGGTTTTGATGCGGTGATGATTGGGAAGCTGGTAACAAATATTTGACCAGTGGATTGCCGCTGATAGAAATGACCACCTCTTGAAGTGAACTGAGACAGGTGTTCAGCACGCGGTCATCAGTTACTTCGACTTCGTCTCTAGTAACACGCCTCAAAGCTCGTAGAATATCTTCAGACTGATGATGGCGATACTTCTCCCAGAAAGCTACCGCGTTCGCGACTCCACAAAACACCAAGATGACGTCAAACAGATGACGCATGCGGCTGGGACTGTCACTGACGCTCGCCTCCGCGAGGTTGTCATCCCAGTATTGGTCACCGTCGAGAAAGTGACGTACTACGCAGGCTCTGCGGTAAGTGGGATATGGAGTATCCCACTTACCGCACAGCCTGCGTAGTCATCAAATGTCCTCAAAAAGGCGAAAGACGTTGGGCCTTGGACCGTGTGAAGTAACAACCGCAGAAAATAGCATTCGACATTATTTGTGTGTACGGTATAAACTCTACAAAATGCGGTGTCCTTGAATCTTCCCGGAAAACCTTCAACAGCACCTCCTCGTCAACGTCGGTTAAATACACCCTGTTGCTTGTCGTACGTGTAATATGAAGGCATCTCGTCATACGTAAGGGACCTCCCAAACTGATCGATTTTACAGAGCCTGAAAAATGCCAAGAGAGTTGTTTGACGCGGATTTTCCAAGTGCTCAGCAACGCTGTCGGGATCAAAATATATGCGCTGGCCGTTCTCTAGGTGGTCGTGTAAATGCATTACGGTAGGATGCTTCTCATGTATAGAGAACACCAGTATCCGCCAAACCGCTTCAGACGTAACAATAAATAAATGGCTGTGTGTGAGTAAAAATAATCTAGCTAGTTCCACATCTCACTAATGTTTATATACAGTTAATCCAAACAAAGGTACGTGCTATATGTATATCCCTGAAGACAATTTAAAGCAAGTTTACATGCGAAATGAAAATATATTAATTAAGAAGCAATAATTACACCAATGTGACCAAAATGTTTATTTTGTACTAACTCTATTACTATTTATTCTGACAGAAATGATGTAAGCAATCAAGTGTGGCGATGGTGTTAATTAAATAACTTCAACTAATAGTCTTGCTCATCCCTGAAACGAATTAAAAATAAAAAATTTAAGAAGAAAATGTACAACTCCATCTATGACTTTTGAAAACAACTATTAACGTCGCCAACATGTTCAAATTTAAATTATTTATATCCAAAAAGGGCTTACACATGTATTTCGACTTGATGTTTTTGAACTCTCTTAGATGGCGCTGCATTAAAATTGTCTTAATTCTACTAATATTCAATTAATTATTTTTATCAGCCTAAGTTACTTATATTGCGTGATTTTTATAGTGTGAAGCTAGCTTATAGCATAGTTAACATAATAACAACATTCAAATATGCGTTGTTACATTACACGTTGTTACAGAATGCGTTGGAGAAATAAAGGTTCTCTGCTCGTTCCCTGTAGGTCATAGCGTGATAATATGTAGCCTATGTGGTGACCCGACTTTTTAATAATATTTGTGCCAAATTTGAAGTAAATCCATGCAGTACTTTTTTACTTTTTCCCGGATATAAGGACAAACAGATAAACAGATAAACAGACAAACAGACAAAAATTCTAAAAACTATATTTTTGGCCTCGGTATCGATAGTAGATCACACCCCAAGTATTCTTTTAAAAAAATATTCAATGTACAGTTTTGACTTTCCTACCATTTTATTATATGTATAGATTGTTTATGTTAATATCTATGTTAAACTCATATCTAGGTTATCAAAAGCTTTGTAAGGCCAATGTTGCTATTATTATAAATATAATTCTAATACAATTGGTCTATACTTTGTATTATGAGTAGATTAAAGACTGTATGATTGGTAATTATATTTTTTTAGCTTTGCAATCATCATATCGGTCGATAGATGTCCACTGCTCTACATATGCTTCCCCAAACGCTCTCCACATAGACCGATGGGAGGCCTACATCTACGACGTCCATTACGTAGCCGCCACTCTAGAACTCAACCTTTCTTGTCCAACGGCCATGGGTTCTTCTGACTATGTGCTGTGCAATACTACAGTGACTCGTAAAACCCTTGCTACTTGCACGTATAGCGCAGTGGTCTAAGGAGTCACTTTGCCACTACCTTTGCTTCACAAGTAGTTCACAGGTAACTTTTACTTTTCTTCTCCATATATAATAAATCTCGTTTTTCGGAGGACTTGACAAACATTCAATTAACAGACACAAAATACTCCACGACTCTTTCTAAACTCTAAACTCTAGCAATTAGTGGATTACACAATGTGTTACCTGAACCTACAACACTATACGGTGAGGTGACGGCTATTAAACCATTACGACTATTAACCACCACAGTCTGAACACAGCCTACGATAATGATATAAATTTTATTTTATCGATAACATCAGGGACGTAATTCCGATTCGTAAAATTCTCGAAAAGGTCTTGAAAATGTACACGAGATGGAAAAATCTTTAGAGTCGTCAACAAATAAAACGCCTTTCAAGGACCCATTAAATTGATACATTACTTAGATAATATACAGACGTGTAACACTATATTTATTTCGCGATAAAGTATCTTCATACTATACGAAAGTAAGTAGTTAATTTCGTTCTGATTATTAACACATGAACTGACCAAGGTTTAATTCTAGTCATAGAAAATAGAGACTAAATTATCTGTGTTTCTAGTCTTGTCTGTGGAAAAGTTCTAATTTAATGACAAAACCAACGCAAAATTATACATAAATTATAAAAAGGAGGCAGGCATTTTTTCGTACACCACGCATATAAAGCTGAAATTTTGGCCCTCTGTCCTACTGTTTATGAAGAGTTCTAGAGGGCATCAAGTATTTCATTACTTATTCTGGCGGTTTCACCCGCGCAGGACGTCTAATTAATATCAGGACAAAGCGTGACCGATGTATTTTTCTGATTTATAATTATTATTATATTATAAACCCATGTTGTGACAGATTAAGAATACGGCATGTCACCACCCCATATAATCCCATGGGTGTGGTAAGAACCGACAGAGGGAGGATAATATGCAGAGAACAGCACTGTAAGAAAATGAATAAAACTTGATACAAACCCTATACCAACCCGTTTGGCCAGCGTGGTATAGTAGGCCAATTCCTCTTTTCAAAGGAGAGGCTTAGTCCAGCAGTGGACTGATAAAAGGCTGATGATGAATTCCATATCCATCCTCACACAGCCCATCCATCTTTTCTTTGGCCTCCCTCTTAATTTTCGTTAATCTATCTTCAAATTCCTCACTTGCTTACCAACATACATATCTCTTCACATAACACGACTATACCAAGGCAAACGAATAAATTATGAGCAAATTTCGACACGTGCAGAAGGTATGTAAGTAGGTCTTTTAGCGCCCGAGCCGTCAACACGGTCTGGCGAACACACAAATGATAAAATAATTCAGTCTTATTGAATTTGATACGAGGCCTCTCCTACATGGCGTAGAACCTTTTCATTTAAGTAATTCCCCAGTGATATGGGCCTAAATGCTTTGACAGACAAGTACACTTCGTAATATTTCGCTCCCAAGTGAATTTGGTCAATGGCCATGAGTCATCATCCTCTTAGCGTTTTCCCAGTTTCAATCTGGCGTCCGCTTTCTAGTCTAACCGGATTTGGCTGAATATTAGTTTTCCACAGAGCGACTGTGTATGGACGTAATATTACACCTCTGCTTACAACCTTTGGGATAGAGGCGTGAGTGCATGAATAAAAATTAATCACATTGATATAAAGTTATTGGTACACTCGAGCACAACTTTACGTTACCTATACAATAAAATCAATGAATTTGAATTTTTAATTATCGTAGTTTATTATTCTATGGCATTATTTTTGTCCAGTGGTGTAGGCAACAAACTGCCGAAACAATGGTCTCGGGTTCGATCCACAGTTACCCCAGGCACACCTTTTCGAAATTATGGGTGCCTTAAAAATGTTAATTATCGGTCGCTTAATAATGTGCCCGGTAGGTGGTTATAGGCTCTGCCCCCATTACATTGAGACCAAAACATAACTGGCGAAGTGTGGGTGTGTAATACACCTCTACCTAATCCTTCGGTGATGGGCTTGAAGTTATGCTATATGTTATGCGTTATTTTAAGGCCAAAACAAAAATCGATTATTTATTTTTAATTAAAAAAAGACTATTTAATTTATTAAATAGCCGCTTGGTAAAGGAATGGCAACTGTGTTGTAAGGGACTTTAGTTTATTTCAAAATTATAAACTGTGGCCATGGTATAAGTATTAAAAAAAGATTTCCGCAATCGCGTTCGCGGTGAGCCGCTTAGGACGCCGCGTAAATATACGAACATTTTTTTGTAAATATACAGGGTGTCACAAGACCCAAATCCAATCCTAAGTCTACTCGTTTTGGACATCATGCCAAGTCATACTAAGCGAAAATAAAACCTGGGAAACTATATTTTTTAAGGAAACATTTTTTAATCCGCAATTAGAAGTACGCGCGTGCAATTTTCGAAATCCCTACTTATCCATGGGTGCATAGGACATCTACAGAACAGGTTGACAGGGTAAATGCATCCATGTTGTATCTAATTATAAACATTTCATAGTAACTTTGGGCCTCAATATCTCCGGAACCAGTAATTTCCCAGGTATGGTACAGTGGTAAAAAATGTTCGTAATTATTGGTACATTATGGGGTTTCAGTTTTCGTTAAGAGTCTTTTTACACCCTGTATGTATTTAACACGCACTTTGCGAGAATAATACGTTTATATAATGTAATACATCATACTTACGAACGTAAACTTTTCAAAGAAGACATGATAAATAAATATGCACGTGTTTTCAGTTCACAATTAAACGATATATCATGTTTGGCGACATCTGTCCTCGTAAATCAAGTACCGATAGCTCAACATTGCTACGAAGAAAAACTTTATTTGAATTTTATCGGAGGACTTTGAAAATATCATATTATTTTTTATAAAAATATCATATTTTCAAAGCAGCGCTCATTGGAGACTTTTTAAAATTAATATGTTTACCACATTTTGTTTTAAATATTTTCTGAATATGCCTAAATATTATCTGGAAACTGAAGTAGTCTTATCGTGTCCCATTCAGTGAATTTTGCTGTATGTTTAAACAAACAAACAGACAAAGTAAACATTTTGTAGATAGTACAACCCTGCTGATTTCAGTAAGAATGGGCTGGCTCGACCTCTCACATAACATCGACGAAAAGTAACAGTATCCATTTCGTTCATTAAGTAGAGAATAGATGTCGTGCCATTGTGCCATAGAATATAACAGATAACGCTGTATGTAGATGTTACTATAAACATTGTAACTTAGCTATTCTGCAAAAGTTGCAGCATTACCAGTAATTCGTTATCCATACTAATAACAACTAAGCATCGTCAATCGTTTTTAACAAAACTTTCACCTTGAAGATCGCGTCTCTTTTTTATTTTAACCATATTTGACAAAATATTAGCTTAGAAACAACACATTTTTAAAGGAAAATAAATACCGCATTCAAAATCAAAATTTCTATAGACACGGCAACTACACAAACGTGCTTTAGCAAAATAGCATTTGAAAGTCCATAGTAAAATAGCTCTTTGCCATCCGTTCAAAGGCTCTATTGAAATGAGCCCTCCGATACAATTACGGAGAGTGCTGGTGCGATTCTTGACAACATCTGTGATGTACCACTACAAGGGTCCGACAACCTCTTACGTCTTTCAGAATATTCTAATCAACGTAAAATATGTGCTCTATTCAAATGTAGCGCGGAATCTTTGAGATTTACAGTAAGATGTAGTGCTTGATTGTGATAAGACAGCGGTTATATTTACCCTAGTAAGCTTTATCCAAGAAATGTTGTGTCCTGGGAGACTTTAAAATCGTTCAAACAACGGCGAGTTATATTTTACTGTTGCGTGAGAGAGTTGCTGAGCAAGAGAGCCAGAAGCCACATTACCCCCCCTATAAATATTTTCCCGATAACATCAGGGACCTAATTCCGATTCGTAAAAGTGCCGAAATAGTCTTGAAAATCTACACGAGACAGAAAAATCTTTAGCGCCGTCTACAAATAAAACTCCCTTAGAGGGCTCATTAAATTGATACATTATCAATTTAATGAGCCAATATTTCGGGATAAAGTATCTTCATACAGTACGAAAGTAAGTAGGTAATTTCGTTCTGACTATAACACATGGACTGACGAAGGTTTAATTCTAGTCATAGAAAATAGAGACTGTCTGCGCCACAATCAAATTAGCCTGTAATTAAATTTAATATATTTATTGGATAGAAAGCCATTTACTCAAACACGCACAAATAACAACAAATATAATTAATCTAGCAACATTCATAAAACACGTGAGAACCAATCAAATCCTTTCTCTCCTAGTCATTCCTGTCCGCATACCCTCCTCACTTCAAAATTAGTGTCTTCCAACAACCGCTTTGCAACTCGTGTGTGCGCGGCGCTTCGCTCCGCTATAATCTAAAAAACATAAAAGTGCTGTGCATGTGTGAACTGAATTTGTGGGTGGATTACCAGTTCCAAGACCTAGGAAGACGACACTGCTCCTGCTATCGAGGAAATCACCCTACGCACGCTCCATTAATCCGCTCCATCCGTAAGTACCTAAAAATTCCAGTCTCTGCGCCCACAGAGACCAAATGATCTGTTTTAGTCTTGTCTGTGGAAACGTTCTAATTTAATGACAAAACCAACGCAAAATTATACATAAATTATAAAAAGGAGCCAGGCATTTTTTCATACACCACGCATATAAAGCTGAAATTTCGACCCTCTGACCTACTGTTTATGAAGAGTTCATCAAGTATTTCATAACTTGTTCAGGCGGTTTCACTCGCGCAGGGCGTCTTATAAATACCAGGACAAAGCGTAACCGATGTATTATTCTGATTTATAATTATTATTATATTATACTTCCATATCCATCCTCACACAGCCCATCCATCTTTCTCTTGGCCTCCCTCTTCATTTTTGTCCATCTATCTTCATATTCATTACTTGCTTACCAACATACATATCTCTTCACATAACACGACTATACCGAGGCAAACGAATGAATTATGAGAAAATTTCGACACGTGCAGAAGGAATGTAAGTCTTTTAGCTCCCGAGCCGTCAACACGGTCTGGCGAACACACAAATGGTAAAATAATTCAGTCTTATTGAATTTGACAAACACGAGGCATCTCCTACATAGAACAGGCGTAGAACCTTTTCATCTAAGTAATTCCCCAGTGACATGGGCCTAAATGCTTCGACAGACAAGTACAGTACGTAATATTTCGCTCCCAAGTGAATTTGGTCAATGGCCTCATGGCTAATAATATTAATTAATAATAATAATAATAAATTTATTTCCATAATAGTGCAAATATATTTATAATTCAGATCTTATAAGTAAATTTCTGTAAATTTGCCCCCCGCGCGGATGCCGTAGTGAACGGTCGTGTTTATTAGAGCTCCCGTATTTATATTTCATTAAACAGTAAAAAGTAGTTTATATGAAATGAAAGTGATGTAAACTTGTGTGTCAGTACTTAACTAAACAACAGTGTTAAAACCAAGCCTATACGCGAACTATTTATCTAGTAATTAACAATAAACTTTATAAAACCAATGTGAGTGATTGTGCAAAATAGTGTGATGATATTGACCTTTGCTTTGAGTAGTCAATATAATAACAAAGTTACCCTCTACAGAAGATTTAGTCGAAACCTATTGTATTATAATCTGAACACAAATTTTAAAACTCTCAGTACAACTCATACAGTCCAGCGGTATAAGTTACCCCGGCGATAAAATAGGCGGCTTGATGAATGCTGGATCGAATCCGATCTATCACGGTCGTCTTTTTGGAATTATTTAAGTTTGAATTTTTGCCGTGTATAATAGTAAAGACAAATTTGAACAATATTTTCGCAAAAAAAGAAGAAAAATATTACACAATTAATTTTTTGCAATATTTTGGAAGAAAAATAAGATAATGGACAAAGATACCTCATTATTGAATGCTGAAGATGTAAATGAAAATGTGACGATTAGAAAACAATATGTGATTAACGTAAACACTGAAAATTCATTTGAATCATTATCAATTACTGAAGATGATGACGATGATGAATACTCATCCTTCACTGCAAACACAAAACACAACAGAAGTCTCCCGAACCAGCACGCTGATGATCGTGAAAGAGTGGAGGGGTTAGAAGGATTAGTAAGAACATTACAAGCGAAATTAGACTCAGCAGAAAACGAAATCGTTAATCTTCTGACCGAAAATAGCTCGTTAAAGGAAACTATAAATAGTAATGAAAGAACTATCAAAAATTTAAAGAAAATTTGCAATTATACACCTAAAAAGACTTCAATAAATAAAAGGAAATCTTTAAATACACACACTACTGGAAATCAAAACACTTTTATTCCACTACGCAATGAATCAATAATTACAAATGAGAAAACAGATCAAAATATAAAGGTAAATAATATATATTCAGTGCAAGATGGTGGAAATAGCGAAGAAAATCAAACAAACTTAAGCAGAAATAAATTAAATAATAAAAAAAGAAAGCTATGTATTTTATCAAACCAAAATGTAAAAGGCAAACTGAGAGACATTGATGAAATTTTTGGAGACTGTTTTAACTACTGCCATTACTTTATGCAAAACTGCGATCTCAAGCACTTATTGAGCAATATAAAAAGCAAAATTTTAAATTTTGATATTAATGATTATTGCATTGTAATGATTGGCGACAAGGATATTAAGTATACAGATAATTATTCTGATTTAATAAGTAGTATAAAGGATTGTCTACGAGATGTAACACACACAAATATTATCATTTGTGCGCCCACATATGTACTTGGAGCACCGATCTATAATTACAAAGTTGAACTGTTTAATAACTTGCTTTACCTAGATATACTTCAAAATAACTATGCGTATAATTTTGACACAAATTATCATTTACAGTTTAATATGTTTTCGAATAAAACAGGCACAATCAATCATTATGGAATTAAAAATATATATAGGAAGATTATGGACAGAATTATGATTGACTTTTCGAACTTTCACTATGAGGAAGGCACTCCGACACCAATCAAAAACATCAATATGTCTGGAGCTATATCACACAATCAATTGGACTATACACAAATAAATAAAAATAATTTAGACAAGTTTTTTCGGGAATAATAAGATAACGATACTCCACCAAAACATAAATGGCTTGCTTAGTAAAACTGATTCGTTATTGACCCACTTATTCGACCTGTATAACGGTAGGCAAAATATAGATGTTATAGCTATTACAGAACATAACATGAAAAGAGGTGACGAAGACCTATTTTATATACCAAATTATACATTAGCTTCTTACTTCAGTAGGGATAATAGAAATGGAGGGTCATGCATCATAATTAAAAACAATTTATCATTTAAAGTTCTACATGATGTATCAAAGTGTAGTGTTTCAAATATAGTAGAATGTTGCGGCATACAACTTTTAGATTCTAAGATAATTATAATTTGCTTATATAGAGTTCCCAATGAAAATAATGAAGCCATGAATTTGTTTTTTACAATCCTAAATAAATTATGTTTCATGTTTGCGAAAAAAATTAATAACAAATTGATAATCACTGGTGATTTTAACATAAATATGTTGAGGGAAACCCAGAGGTCTATTCAACTAGAAAACTTGCTTCTTAGTTATAATTTAAAAGTGGAAATACGAAAAGCAACAAGATTGGATAGTGGTACGTGCATAGACAATGTTTTTCACAATATTGAAAACGCAAGTTCCGCCATTCTGGATTGGGCACTCTCAGACCATACGGCTCAGTTATTAGTCTGTCCAAGTAAGAAAAAAAATCTGTTAGATCACTGGTTTATTAAGAGAAGAAATTACAATACACATAATATAACTAAATTCAAGTCATGTCTCCAAAGTCTGAGCTTCAGTGAAACTATGAACACAGAAGATCCTGAGCTAGCGTTTTGTCATTTCTATGATACGTTTTTGCTTTTTTACAAATTGTGTTTTCCTGTAGTAAAAATAAAAATATCTAGTATTAAGAAACCAGCTTGGCTCACAAAAGGCATTAAAAAGTGTTGTAAACGTAAAAGAGAGTTACTTTGGCAATATCGATTACATTCCAATTTATCGAATAAAAAAAAGCTCAAAAATCACACGTGGCGTTTAAAAAATGTATTAAAACTAACTCAGAGATCACAAAATGATTTTTATATAAGAACAGCTGCAAATAAATCTAAGGCCACTTGGAACATAATAAATAAGGGTAAAATTAATCAACCGAAAGAGAATATAACTAAAATAAAGGTGAATCAAATAGAAATAACAAATCCAAAAGATATTGCGCAGGCTTTTAACAATTTTTATACTGATCAAGTGCAACCAATTAATATTAATAATAATGTGGGACACTTATTGCGATTTAGTAATCCAAATTCAATTTTTTTAGCACCAGCTACTCCCTATGACATAAAAAGTATTATAGCTACACTAAAAAACACGAAAAGTACGGGTTACGATGGTATAAGTACAATTGTTGTTAAAGAAGTTTCTAATATTATTTCTCCCATATTAACCCACACCATAAACCTGTGTATAGAACATGGTATTTTTCCAAGTTGTCTAAAAACTTCGGTTATAAAACCACTATTTAAAAAAGGCGAAAAGGATGACATGAATTGTTATAGACCTGTAGCACTTATTCTTGTATTTTCGAAAATAGTTGAAAAGTATATACATAGGTGTTTATATAACTATTTTGAAAGGAATAGTATGTTTGCCATAGAACAAAACGGTTTTAGAATGAATAAGTCTATCGATATTGCTATCTATAATCTGATCGAAAAAATTATTACCAACGTTGATAGCAAAGTACCCGTATCTGCCTTATACATGGACATGACCAAGGCATTCGATCATGTCGATCATAGCATTTTATATTCAAAACTTAATGCCTATGGCATAAGGAACAATTCCTTAGAATTAATAAAATCATATTTGAGTTCCAGAAAACAGATAACACCGTTAACTAGTGTATGTCCTAAATCAAAAACTGAAGTAGTTTATAGTTCCGATTCCAGGTATGTACGATATGGTGTACCTCAAGGCAGTGTGCTGGGCCCACTGCTGTTCTTGATATACATCAATGATCTGCCAAAAGTAGTCACCACCCCGATGGTGCTCTTTGCCGATGACTGCACTTTGATATTTTCAAAGTTAGCAAATAGTGACGATATTACATACGAAAAAGACATCAATGAATCAATTAAATGTGTTATAGAATGGTTAAAAAGTAACAATCTCAAAATAAATTTAGGAAAAACGAATCTAGTTCAATACAAACAAAGAACAAAAACACTACATTTAAATGTAAATTATGATGGTCAGCAAATTACTAAGTGTAATACTCAGAAATTCCTCGGTTTATGGATTGATGACGATATGTCATGGAAAACGCATGTTGTTCAGCTGTGTAAGAAATTAAATAAATTTTCTTATGCATTATTCATGTTAGCAAAAGTTGTTAATAAAAAAGCTGTCCTAATTGCTTATAAGGCTTATGTTTCAGCAGCATTAAGATATGGCATTATTTTTTGGGGGAACTCTGTTAATAGGGAAGAAATCTTTAAGGCACAAAAGAAATGTGTCAGAGCTGTCTGTAAATTACGACTCCCAGAAACCTGCAGGCCACATTTTAAAGAGTTAAATATCTTAACCCTACCATCACTGTATATTTACGAGATGGCTATTTTTATTAAATCGCACCCCTCAATGTTCGAAACTTTTAAGAGTAAAAGACAGTGCAATAAAATACATGTACAACCTCACAAAACAGCATTATATAATAAGAATATTTTAGGTATGGCTCCGAAAGTATTTAATAAAATCCCGAATGACATTAGAATTATAAATGACATCAATTTATTTAAGCGGACATTTAAAGCATATTTATTAGAAAAGACATATTATTCTGTGAACGATTTTTTGACTGACACTGTATCGTAAAAAAAAAAAAAAATATTCGTAATCTATTACAATCGTATATGACCAATGTAATCACGTATAATGACGATGTAATTAATTGTTAAACGTTGACTTGCAAATGAATTTAAATTATTGATTTGGTAATGTTAATTTTGTTAAAACTAAAATGTATAATGTTATTGATGTGAAATTTGAAATTATTCATAATTATTTTAATTGAGTATTTTATTTCCTGTGAAATTTGCACACCAGAAATGGTAGTAAACAGAGAGCTTAACATGTATTTTGTAACAACTAAATGTAACCTGTATTACGCAAATAAACGATTTGATTTGATTTGATTTGATTTGAAATTTAAGGGATAAATACATATTTGCCTGTACTAGGTTAAAAACCTGTGCTTCAGGCGATCAAGTAAAACTATCATATATGGTAAAACTACATTAAAATAACTAAAGCTAAAATAATAATAGTTGTATACAGTTATGTTCCTAGTTCTATTTTAATATTGCAAGTAACTCTTCTGTCTGTTCATATGACATGTCTTGTAAATAATTATTGTTACAGTACAGAGATGATTTGTACCGTTTCTAGTAGATGCAACCGCTGCAGTCGTCCAAATTAATGAACCATCAAATATTGTTTGATCTTATAGATAAATATTAAATTGTGTAACGGGTTCTGGTAGTAAAACGCAGTACGAGGTTCTATGCGTTTATTTGCCGAGTATTGTCTCACTTCCCTTGCACGAGTATGACCGACCAACAACACGACACTGGCCTGAACACTAAGGGCTGCAGTCTCCCACGCTGTTCCATCCGGTAGTGTGCAGGGCAGGTTGCTCGAAGGGCTGCGCGTAGCGGCAGATCCTCGCAGGCCGTTGGCTCAGCTGGCAGGTGCCGGCGGTGTGTGTGCGATGAGCGGGGCAGGCCAGACTCTTCGGCAGAGGTGACGCCGAAGGCGATGCAGCAGGTGTAGCGGTCTAGGTAGTGTAGCCCGGAGCTTAAGGTAAACCTGGAACCTGAAGGGAAACAGCATTAGGAAAGCCACAACCAATAGAGTCAGGCAGGCGGCGTCAGCCGGCCTCAGCTAGCAGGTAGAGAGATGGGCAGTACGCTAACGCAGTAAATGTAGTAACTCACCCACAGCTGGGACCAGGATACACGTAGAATGTATATGGATATAGCGATATAGAATAGAGTAGCGGTAGTAGGTTAGTGTAGAGTAGCGGTGACGGCCTCTCTGTCGGCCCCTTTATATACCGGCCCTCTATCAGCGTTGGTGTCGGCGCATTACCAAATAAGGGCAAAACTTACGAGTGCGGACGATGGCGTTCCCTGATTGGCCGAGCGTATGGACGGTATTATGACGCAACGCGGTAAGTACCGGACATACGTTACAATTGACCAAAACAATCAAATATTTGCTGTACCAGAATATCTGCAAACAAAGCAACCAACATTATAATTATTTTTGAAAAGATAAGAAAGATATGACACAGATACCCATTTATGCTATCCACTTTTGATCACAGAGACGGTGATTTATAATAAAATTATGGTCGTCTCATCATCTCGAATGTTTCGGCTTAGATCAAACCGATGCCTTAATATGATGGACTTACTTACCGGTTGTAACATTATTGTAAGGCACCGATTTAAAAAAATATTTTAGCAACTCACGGGTAACTCGCTTGATGTAACTCAAATAAATTACTAAAATGAAATTTATAATTTTAATACTTGGAAATGCATCTACATAACCCGATTTAATTTGCAATAATTAAGTGCTTACTGGAATTATGTTTCGCTTGTCATACAAAATAAATTATTTTTTCTTAAATTCATTTGCTTTGATATAAATTGCACGTGTATTAGCATACAAATTAGATTCAACATGACTGTTTAATGTAAATCAATAACATTGTGATGCGAATAATTTTTAATTAAGACCTACGCTTAAGATATAAACTCATGAATATTTAAATATCATTCAATCACAGAATCACAAGAATATTTAACCTCTTGTGTTGTTAAATAAATTAAAATTCAAATAATGTTTATTTCACACAAGTCTCAGGAACAGTTAAGACCATCGAAATAAATGTGTGTGCAGTTTGAATAGAAATCCGGCTATGAAAAGAATCTCGAAGAAACATATGCCACTCTTTAAAACCGCAAATCATCATCATCATCATCAGCCTTTAACAGTCCACTGCTGGACTAGGCCTCTCCTTTGAAAGGAGGAATTGGCCTACTATACTACGTTGGCCAAACGGGTTGGTATAGGGTTTGTATCAAGTTTTCCTTCTCTTACAGTGCTGTTCTCTGCATAATATACTCCCTCTGTCGGCTCTTACGACACCCATGGGATGATATGGGGTGGTGACATTCCGTATTCTTAATCCGTCACCACACGGACAAATACCGCAAATGTTTAATGAAAATGTAACTTTTAAGTTTCTTGTTTTGAAATGTATAACTGTATGTATTTACAAAAATAAATTGTATATAAATTCAAATAGTTTATTCATCGTAAATAGGGTAATATAAGTTGTTTGCAATATATGTATCTTTATTTAATATCTAGTACCCCTAGTACAAGCTCTGCTTAGTTTGGGGTTACATAGATGTTTTTGTGGGAATGTGGTAGAATATATTATTTATTTAAAAAAGGCAACATAATTAATTAATAATATTTTGTAAGTGCTCTAACAAATTTCCTCTACGTGCCCCAAGATGGTAAATGAGCCCGACAATTGGGTTTCCGCCGTTAAGAACAAAACGAACTACTTATCCAGGCGAAACACATAACTTGGCATACGAATCATCCGGTTAACCGGACTAAAAACATCATACTATCTAGTCAAAGCCACTTCTTACTTAGTTTATATTTAATCAGCTTAGTACAAATACTCCACTTAACAGCAACGTAGAGTTTGACTCAGAGTAAAGTAACTTAATCGGATCCAATAAAAAAGTTTCAACCAAAAAAGTACTCCTTCATTAATGATTTACTTATTAGCAAACAAACACAGGCGAAGCAACCATCACTGGGTCGTAACTTTTTACAAAAGCCTACACGATGAAGCTGTAAGTTCAACTAATTAGTAATTAGCAGAAGATTTAATCTCGTAGTTATGGCATCAACTTGACCTGACCTCGACGATTGTGAAACACCGCACGCGCCTTCAATATATTTTTTTTTTTATTAAAAAAAAAACCTGTCAAATTGACTTCACACTGCCTGATGGTAAGCTGACAGTGAAGTCCTATTGAAAAGGCCACCACCCCCAATTGCTGGTTAAGCAATGTGACATGACGGCCCTCACTTTGACGGCCTTGAGAGATGCTTTTTCACAAACTTCTTCTAAAAATACAAATTTCAAACTTCATAACGAGTGTTACTGAAATAGCAGTATATTGGACAATTAAGCTTTTATTTATTTACTAGCTGAGCCTTTGGGTAGACCCGTGTTATTTAGCGCTAGTACTACCCATGCCTCATAGCGTGATATTGTTATTAAAGATATGAGAACTCAAAAGATTTATTTCAGCATTTTGATTGTTTAGAACACCTATACAAGTCAAAACCCTTATTATGCGTGGCCTTTAAATAGCCTTTCTTGATCAATAGGCTATTGAACTCAATGATAATTATTTGAATCGAACCAGTTCGTGAGATAAGTGCGTTCAAATAAACTTACTGTATCTACAGCTTTATGATATGAGTACCTATAGATTTTGAGGCAGCAATAGTCTAGAAGAGATACCAACAGACAGGGGGTATCCATCGGGATTAAGTCTACGGCGCGCACCACTGACCTTTCAAAGTTATGATCGTCTTAAATTATAAATAATCGCTCGTGAGCAAGATCAGTCGTCGATCCCGGATTCATGAAGATCTTTGACAGTTAAAGCGAGTCAGTATCTTTGAATGAACCTCACTATAAACTCCTATACGTTGCATAGGTCAGCAGGCAGTAGCTCTGTAAAAAAACGAATGTTCTGCTTAATTGACATGATGAAATCGCAGGAGGCGCTTTTAAAAAAGCAATATCGTTATTCATGCAGATGGGAAAATTCATTCAAAATTACACCCTGATGATGATAATTAAGCATTGAATACTTCAAGTATACTGAATCTATATTAATATAATAAAGCGGAAGAGTTTGTTTGTTTGTTTGAACGCGCTAATCTCAGGAACTACCAGTCGGATCTGAAAAATTCTTTTTGCATACGATAGCCCCGTTATTCCGGAAGGCTATAGGCTATATAACATAACGCTTCGACCCTTTGGAGCTGGGCAAAAGGCTAAAAAGGCTAAAACATTATGTTGGCTAATCTCAGGAACTAGCAGTCGGATTTTAAAAATTGTTATTGCCTATGATAGCCCAATTATTCGGAAAGGCTGTAGGCTATATAAAATTACGCCACAACTTTTAGGGGCCAGACAAAAATAATAAAATGGTCAAACGAGAAGGGGGAGGGTTGGGTCAAAGGCAAAAAAGGCTAAACGAATAGGATACAATCTATATGGGTATCGTTTTCGAGATTTTCGGGACGCTGATTAATAATATGAAATTTATTTAGTGATCCAAAATGGCGGACGGGAAATCAAAGATGGCGGATGAGAACATTTTAAATATCAATGTGGGTATCGCCTTCGATATTTTAAGGGGTGGAGAATCGAAATACAACATCTATTTCATGATCAAAGATGGCGGATGGGCAATCAAAGATGGCGGATGGGAAAATTAAAACAATCAATATTGGTATCGTCTCCGATGTGTAAAGGGATGGGGAATCCAAATACTACATCTTTTTCGTGATTCAAGATGGCGGATGGGAAATCAAAAAAGGCGGATGGGAAAAATTTTAAAAATCAATATGGGTATCATCTCCAATATTTAAAGGGATGGGGAATCCAAATCCGACATCTATTTCGTGATCAAAGATGGCGGATGAAAAATCAAAGATAGCGGATGGGAAAGTTTAAAAAAATCGATATGGTTATCGTCTCCGATGTTTAAAGGGATGGGGAATCCAAATACTACATATTTTTCGTGATTCAAGATGGCGGATGGGAAATCAGAAATGGCGGATGGGAAAAATTTAAAAAATCAATATGGATATCGTCTCCGATATTTTAAGGAATGGGGAATTCAAAACCACCATCTATTTCGTGATCAAAAATGGCGGATGGGATTTTTAAAAAAATCAATATGGGTGTCATCTCCAATATTTAAAGGGATGGGGAATCCAAATTCGACATCTATTTCGTGATCAGAGATGGCGGATGAAAAATCAAAGATGGCGGATGGGAAAGTTTAAAAAAATCAATATGGTTATCGTCTCCGATGTTTTAAGGGATGGCGAATCTAAATACAACATCTTTTTCGTGATCAAAGATGGCGGATAGGAAATCAAAGATGGCGGACGGGATTTTTTAAAGTCGATATGGGTATCGTCTCGGATATTTTAAGGAATGGGGAATTCAAAAACACCATCTATTTCGTGATCAAAGATGGCGGATGGGACTTTTTTTAAAAATCAATATTGGTATCGTCTCCGATGTTTGAAGGGATGGGGAATCTAAATACAACATCTATTTCGTGATTCAAGATGGTGGATGGGAAATCAAAGATGGCGGATGGGAAAGTTAAAAAAAATCAATATGGTTATCGTCTCCGATGTTTTAAGGGATGGCGAATCTAAATACAACATCTATTTCGTGATCAAAGATGGTGGATAGGAAATCAAAGATGGCGGACGGGATTTTTTTTAAAGTCGATATGTGTATCGTCTCCGATATTTTAAGGAATGGGCAATTCAAAAACACCATCTATTTCGTGATCAAAGATGGTGGATGGGATTTTTTTTTAAATCAATATGGGTATCGTCTCCGATGTTTAAAGGGATGGAGAATCCAAATACAACATCTATTTCGTGATTCAAGATGGCGGATGGGAAATCAAAGATGGCGTATGGGAAAAATTTTAAAAATTAATATGGATATCGTCTCTGATGATTTAAGGGATGGTGAATCCAAATACAACATCTATTTCGTGATCAAAGATGGCGGATAGGAATTCAAAGATGGCGGACGGGATTATTTTTTAAAGTCGATATGGGTATCGTCTCCGATATTTTAAGGAATGGGGAATTCAATATTATATAAAAATCTATGTATGTTTGTTCACCATTTATAGACTGAAATGATAAGAGATTAAGCGCTAAGTCAACGGTAACTTTGGAAAAGGGGCTTAGAAAAAAGGGAATTAAATAAAAACTCTTAAAAAAGCGAAACGGAGTTCGCTGGGTCAGTTAGTAAGTTAATAAATGTATAACTTCTGCTAAATTAAACAGTTAAGTAATTGGTCAAACGCATATTTAATTTGCACCGTAGTTTGAAATATGTATGTCACAGCTTAGGCAAAACAGAAAATATTTATTAACATTTAATACTATTGTAAATCTTTTCAATATTGAGAATGAAACAGCTTGGTGCGAGAAATCGAATGTGTCAGTCTGTATCTTGATGTATGTCATGAAAATTTATTACGAAAGAAAATACAATACTTTTCACAAAGGTGTTTATTTTTATATCGGATTGAATCTCCCTATATTACGTGGAATCCAAATAATCCCTAACATGTTGAAATGTGGATGTAATATTACACGTCTGCCTACGAGTTAAGGGATACAGACGTGAGCGTATAAATAAAAATAAATTGAATTGATATAAAATTATTGGTACACTCGAGCGAAATTTTACGTTACGTGATAAAATCAATAAAGTTGATACATAAAAAAAATTTGGGGACTTCACAAACATACCATTGACAAACACAAAGTGCAACAAGACACGAAGGAACAATAATTTGTGTTGTGTCGATCATCTTTTTGTATAAATAGCATGTGTATACGAAGGCCAATTCTCGTATTTTATCTGACATCGAAACTATATTTTGAATGAAATGAGATTATATTTTGAATTGACTCACAAATTGGTATTCTGCTACTATAATGGCATTATCGTCTAATTTGACTTAAATAGTTCGTGGTTGACATTTATTTTGACACATTGTTCAATTTACGATATAGTCGCGATATCATTCAAATATCAGTTAATTTAGGAGAATGCCATTTGTGACATAAGTATGACACTGACATTAGATCGAAATTATATTTTGAACAGATTTATTTAGCAGAATTGGGCCTCAGATGTATCAATGACGTACCTAAGTATTAAAAAAAATGCCGTGGGAATCGAACCCACAACACTCGGCGTCGAGCTAGGCGGCAAAAAATAAGCTTGAAAACTACTACGGCATCTGATTAAACATGTGGATTTTGTTTGTAATATCTTAACACACACTTTGCGAGAATAATATGTTTATACAGTGTTATACATTATACTTACGAACGTAAACTTTACAAAGAAGACATGATAAATAAATATTTACGTGTTTTCAGTTCACAATTAAACTATATATCATGTTTGGCGACATCTGTCGTGCATCTGTTCTCGTAAATCAAGTACCGATAGCTCAACATTGCTATGAAGAAGAACTTTATTTGAAATTTATCGGAGGACTTTGAAAATATGATATTATTTTTTATAAAATATCATATTTTCAAAGCAGCGCTCATTGGAGGCTTTTTAAAATTAATATATTTACCACATTTTGTTTTAAATATTGTCTGAATATTAAGGTTAGGCCCTGGAAATTGAAATAGCCTTATCGTGTCCCATTCAGTGAATTTTGCTGTATGCTTGAACAAACAAACAGACAAAGTAAACATTTTGTAGTATAGTACAACCTGCTGATTTCAGCAAGAACGGGCTGGCTCGACCTCTCACATAACATCGACGTAAAGTAACACAATCCATTTCGTTCATTAAGTAGAGAATAGATGTCGTGCCATAGAATATCACTGATAATGCTGTATGGAGATGGTATGTATGAGCATTGTAGCTAGATTATTCTTAAAGCTTGCAGCATTACCAGTACTACGTTATCCATGCTAGTGACAGCTAGTCATCATCAATCGTTTTAACAAGACTTACGCCTTGAAGCTCGCGGTCCGCTTTCTAGTCTTACCAGATTTGACAGAATATTAGCTAAGTAACAATTTTTCCGTCCGTGTGGTGACGGATTAAGAATTCGGATTGTCACCGCCCCATATCATCCCATGGGTGTCGTAAGAGCCGACAGAGGGATCATATTATGCAGAGAACAGCACTGTAAGAGAAGGAAAACTTGATACAACCCTATACCAACTCGTTTGGCCAGCGTGGTATAGTAGGCCAATTCCTCCTTTCAAAGGAGAGGCCTAGTCCAGCAGTGTACTGTAAAAAGCTGATGATGATGTACATTTTTTTGTAAAGGAAAATAAAAGCCGCATTATAAAGGAAAACTTGTATAGACACGGCAAGTACAAAACTTGGGCAAGTGCGAGTCGGACTCGCGCACGAAGGGTTCCGTACCATCATCTATAAAAGAAAATCACGTTCGTTGTATGTATACTTAAATACTTTTTAAGTTTCTACCTGTTATTAAGATCGAGTAACAACAAATTGCTTAAAAATTACGTTTGTTATATGGGCACCCCCCTTTATTATTTACTTTTTTTATTTAATTATTTATTTTGAAAGGTAATATACAACTACATAGTCTGAAAATTTAAAGCGTCTACCTGTTATAGTTAGTGATTTTGAGGAAAAAATACGAAAAAATACACGTTTTTTTATGGGACCTTCCCTTAATACTTAATTTTTTTTATTTTTAGTATTTGTTGTTATAGCGGCAACCGAAATACATAATTTGTGAAATTTTCAGCTTTCTAGCTATCACGGTTTATGAGATACAGCCTGGTGACAGACAGACAGACAGACAGCGGAGGCTTAGTAATAGGGTCCCGTTTTTTACCTTTTAGGTACGGAACCCTAAAAAGGAGCTTTAGCAAAGTAGCATTTGAAAGTCCATAGTAAAATAGCTCTTTGCGATCCGTTCAAAGGCTCTATTGAAATGAGCCCTCCGATACAATTACGGAGAGTGCTGGTGCGATTCTTGACAACATCTGTGATGTACCACTACAAGGGTCCGACAAACTCTAACGTCTTTCAGAATATTCTAATCAATGTAAAATATGTGCTCTATTCAAATGTAGCGCGAAATCTTTGGGATTTACCGTAAGAGGTAGTGCTTGATTGTAATAAGAATGAGCTTATATATAACTTAGTTTAAGCACAATAAATTCGATGTCTCGGAGGACTTAATAAACATTCATACTACGGATACAAAGATCATCTAGACTCATAACAGCAACTGATGTAACAGTGATGCTTTGAGCCCCACGCCTCAATTCGTGTAAGGTAAGTTATACACCAAATTGAAGTGGCTGCTGCGATCATGTGTATAAAGCTCCATCACAAAAATCTTACCCTCTCACAGAATAATAGAAGTTTTGTAGGCTGAAAGGGCGGGAAACGCGAATACGAGACTCTAAAATCACGCAACCCACTCCTATAATATCACGGGACCCCGACATCTTCCATCTTCTAATCCTTGATTGCCCATATATTTTACGAATCATGATGTTCATTAGAATATTTCTTTTGTCCCGCAAGATGTGCCCAAGATAGGCAACCTTCCTTTATTTAATTTTCCCGATCACAAGATAAGCTATTTCAGATCGTTTGTAAAACGTTTACATTGTACAAGACATAAGTTAAACAAATTAACAAAGTGCGAGAAAGATTGAATCCTTAATGAATAAGTTTCAGCCCCTAATTAAGCAATTAGACGGAGAGCCTAATAAAATAATAGTAAAGTAAATGTTGAATACTTAGAAGTAGGAATAGTAATTTTGAATAGATAACTAAAACGTAATCTGCATTTATGAATCCTGTGCTTGTTTATATGGTTATGGATAATCAGAGAGATGCGTTGGGATATTTAATGTTCGGCGGAGTTGCAAAGTATGCTTAGGGACGTTTTGGTGGGTAGGCGATTGTCAAGGGAGTGTCCGTCACACCCCGTCTGCCTACCGCAAGAGGTGAAGGGTGAGAAAGACATTTAGATTGTCACGGTGAAAAAAAAAATTGTGGCGTACTGTAAATATAATTATGTATAGTAATATACTGAGTATATTCTCCTTGTAGTCCTCCAAATAATCACGTGTTTTGATTTAAGGTTCAAAAGAAAAGCGATTATATCAAAACTTTGTATCGTAAACATCAAGGATTATGGTTTAAACAGATTTATGAAAGCGTTAAACTTTGATTGAATATTATAAGTCATGTCGTCTTGTCCATACTCATATTGAAAAATCCAAACGAAAGTAGCCTATTTCGTCTGCTCACACACAAGCTAATTACACAACCAGGCTATATATTGGGTCTTCTTACTTCTTATTTTTGTATAAATATGTGGCTAACTCTGGTGTCAGAGTTTGTAACCCTCCCGAGGTGTAGGAATATGACCTAACTATTTTAGTTCTGAGACGAATGTATACGCCCTAAAGCGATCACCCAACCAAGTGGCGATATTTGAAAACATTGTTTTACTTTCCTGAAATCGCGTCTTGGGGTCCATGACCATGGTCATAGGACATGGACGTATATATGTATTTAAAAAAGTTGACCTTCTGGTATTTAATAAAAACAGAACCACTATACACTCCGACAGCGCAGCAACAATATACGGCTCCACCAAAAACGTTATCGTCCAACACGCAATATTTTAGAGATAATTTTTCCATGTAATAAAAATCTCTTCGAAGCTGTTACTCGCAAACCCGCTGTATATTTCGGGAAAAATAACTCAACCAGAAAATTTCGTTACATCATTTATAATAATGAATTATCTCCATCTAGACACGGGCTTAATAATTTTATCACTCGAACGCAAAATTTTACATCTAATTATAAATGTAAAGGGTCCAAAATCCGGAGCAAATTTTAACTTTTATACGAAAACCCTTCCATAAATTCAAAAGGTACGTCAAAAGAAGATCCAAATTTTCTAATAAATATGTCTGATAGCAATAAACTTCGGACCGTCAATAAAATGTTGTAACACTAACAAGTACTGATGGATATCTAAGGCAGCGATAGCCTAGTGGAGATACCAACATACTGCCATTCAGAGTGTTTCGGGCGGCGACCCACGGCGCACAGCACGGCTTTTGCGCAGATAAATCTTAAAATATCGCTGGTGGGCCATGACCGCAGAGGTTACTGAGATTTTATATTCATAATAAATTTAATTTTATAATCGCGATTTAGAATCTAGTTCCATCGGGGTACGCTAAATGTCGCCAGTATTGATTGTCTTCGGCATTGTACGATAGATGGCCTCAGTAGTATGTAGTTACTGCTACAGACGTTTTACTCACAAATTGCTGAGCTGTCGCATACACGGATAGTTCAGGCATTTTATCATTGATCAAAATACACGGACCATTCAAACAATAATAATAATAAATAATAATAATAATAATAATAAAATTTATTAATTTTCATACATCACAAAAATATACATAAAGTTCTTAAAAGGTAATTTAGGTAGAATAATGAGGTGCCTGTACTAGGGTAAACCTGTGCCACAGGCATTAAAGGCACTTACAGTAAGTGATTTTGATCTGAGTTATGAAGTAATTACAATATTTATCATCAACATATTAAACGTAATGTTTCTAAATAAAAATATGCCTACTTAGAATTATTTTAAAACTAATATGAAATGTATAATTATTTGACCACAGTCAGCAGTTCTTCGGTCTGATCATATTTCAATGTTTGTAAATACTGATAGACGCGTTGTTTCGATCTTACATAACTTAGGTCATAAATAGATGTTTCTTTGTTTATTTTGTTATAAAGATAGGGACCCAGAAATGAAAATAATCTATTAGTAAAGACAAACCTTGATTCAGAGCTTGAACTACAGACAATATCTTTCCGTCTCTTGGTGTTAGTAAGGTCGGCGTTGTATGTAAGCGCAGTATGCTGTTTTAGTACAGTGTACAATATAAACAGTTGACGAACCGTTAGCACTTTGCATGATTCATATAGAAGGCTTGTAGAGAATCGGTAAGGTCGGCGGGTGGCCACTTTAAGCAGGGCTCTTTGCGCTCGCTCTATAGAGATCATTAAAGATTTTCCTATACCTCCCCAAGAGGTTATGCAGTATTGGATTATGGACTGACACAATGCCTTGTACATCTGTATAATGAGGTTATGATCTAAAATAAAGCGAAGTTTTTTAAATACAAATAATAATTTTCGTAGCCTAGATGTTAAAGCGGCGATATGTTGTTTATAGGAAAGGGTTTCGTCCAATATAACCCCTAAATACTTAATATTAGTAGTGCTATTAATTTCCGGACAGGTGCAAATGTTGTTTGACTTAAGATAACAGTTATGTGCATATAAGTGAAAAGAATTGTTATGTGCTTGGGGGTTACGCATACAAAATTGAATGAATTTAGTCTTATCAGAATTTAAGGTTAGTAGATTATGTTTAAGCCAGTTATTTACTACGTTAAACCCTTGTTGTGCATACTTCTGAGCTTCCGTAATGGTGTTTGCTGAGAAAATAAGCGCAGTGTCGTCAGCATATGTAACAATAGTGCCATGATGTAGGTTTAGGTTACAGAGATCATTTATGTACACTAGAAAGAGTGTTCCACCGAGCACACTTCCCTGAGGAATGCCGAATTGGGGTAATAATAATTCGGAACTGATTACGTTGTCTATTTTGATACATTGATACCTATCCCGTAAGTAGTCTTTAAACAGTTTTAACTGTGTGCCTCTTATTCCTAAGGCCTCCAATTTCTTAAGAAGCAGTGGGATTGATACAGCGTCAAATGCTTTTGCCAGATCTAGAAAGACACCAATCACATGTTGACTTTGCCCAAGTTCCTCGGTAATATAATTAGTCAAGGTGTGTACTGCATCTGCTGCAGATAACTTTGATCTGAAGCCGAATTGCTTGTGGGAGAAGAGGGAGTTATTTTCAAGATATGAAACTAATCTATTGTTTATAATTTTCTCGAGTACTTTAGATATCGAAGGTAGTAGTGAGATTGGCCTGTAATTAGTTACCAGATCCTTTTGCCCTGATTTGTGTATGGGAATTACTACTGCCTTTTTGAGGCATTTGGGGAAGATTCCTTCTGACAGGCAAATTCGGAAAATGTGAGTTAATGGAGGTATCAGTATGTGCCTAAAGGTTTTCAGTATTGCAGTGCTAATACCGTCCCACCCTGCTGCTGAGCTATGTCTTAGTGATAGGATAATTCGTTCTACTTCACTTTCATCCGGTTCTAGTAAAACAAAAGATTTGCCAGTACTATTATATGTCGGAACGGTTGAAATAGCATTTTTTGGATGATTGTTACATGTTCTTTGAATTTGTTCAGCCAATTTTACACCAATGTTAGCAAAAAAGCTATTGACGTTATCAGCGGATGAAAGCGGGGTACGATCTGTATATAATAAACTTGTATCACACTTATTTTGTTTCGACGTATATGTTACAGACTTAACGTACTTCCACAATCGCTTAGTGTTATTGCCGGCTTCTGATATTTGAGATTTGTCATACTCGATTTTTGTTATTCTTAGGATTCTATTGCAGAAGTTTCTATAACGCTTATAGACTGTTTGTAAGGTTAAATTATTTGGATTTTGCTTAGCTCTTTTATGTAGTCTATCACGGTGCCGAATGCACCACGGTTTAATATTATAATTTTTGTTACTCAAATTAATTACATTGGTGTTTTTAAAAATAGCTGTTTGTAAGTTGTTAATAACATAAGACATAGAAGTGGTAGCATCAGCAGAATTGTAAACTGGGCCAAAGTCAATATTGCATAAATCACGTTCTAGGTTAGTCATATTAAGTTTTGACCTTTGCTGCGGACGCGAACGATGCTTAGAATGCATTAATTCAAGCGTAAACAAAATCGCGCAATGGTCTGTTATTGTTGAGTTAGTAACAAGTGTTAAACACGGAAGCTTAGTTTTGAGCATGACGTGATCTAAGCATGACCCACTTTGATGTGTTGGAAATGTGTGAGAAGGCAAAATTCCATGATATGCACAAAGGTTCAGATAATCTTGGGTTCCAGCATCATTATTTTCAGAATTAATATTAATATTTAGATCGCCAATTATAATAATGTTAGGAAAGGAAGAAAGACCCTGTAAAATGTTATCTAATGAGTTATTAAATACTTCTAAATTTCTAAAGGCAGGAGACCTATAAATAGCTATTATTGCTATCTCCGAACCGATTTTAATAATAAGACAATTACCTTCTTGGATAGTTGGCTTTTCGACAGTAAGGTGTAAAGCTATTTTTGTGTATACTACTATGCCATCGTTCTGGTTTAAAGATAACTTTGTGTAGAAACTATTGTACCCTGGTAATGTCGGTATGTTCTTATTTCTGTTTGAAAGCCAGCTTTCCGTGAGGACAATTATATCACACTCAGTATCAAGCCTTTGTAAGAAAACGCTTAGACTATCTATGTTTTTATATATACTGCGGATGTTTTGAGTTAGTATGGATAGTGGGTTGTTGAAATCGGAAAGATAATGTCTACAATTTTCAGTATCGCTTATTTTAGACACGTAAACTAAACTATCATCTAGATCTTTAATTAAGTGATTAGCCATATATTATAACGAAACTAAAAAGAAACTTATAGACGCTTACAAGCTAGCTCAAGACTAATATGATAATAGGCGACGCTCTTAGGCGCCCTCATTATAATCTATGGAATTGATATACCTCGATTCTGCAATTTTCTTCGCTGGGCATTCGAGGTCACCAGTTTTGTGGTTACTTGGTTTTCTAAAACGCAAGCATGTTGCACATTTCGGCGTCTCGTCTTTCTTGTTGCAATCCTTTGTTTCATGTCCTAGTTCACCGCAATGTCCACACGTCTGATTGGTCTCGCGGCAAGTCTTCGCCGCATGTCCGTATTGTTGGCATTTGAAGCACCTGGTCACAGGGGTAAAGTCGCGAACGGGGCAGGACGTCCAGTTGATAAAGACTCTAGCCTGGTTAATGAGGACTTTCCTAATGTTGGCAGGTACTTCTATAATAAAGTTACATGTTGATGCATCTTTTTTACCTGATTTGTGGCTCAACTTAATGCTAGACAAGAAGGACTCACGTGACAAATTAGGTATCTTATCGGTCAGGTTCTGTTCGTAAATGCAGTCATAGACATCTTGGTCACGAAGGGCCGTAGGTACACCAACAACTGTTATCCTAGGTCTTCTTTTGTGGGGGTCTTCTACCTTCAATCCCGAACTACTCAATTGTGTTGAACGCCGAAGTTTTTCAATGTCATCCTTTGACTCGGTGCTGATAATAATACCTAAGTTCCTGGTCTTCCGCAATCCCCTCACGTGCAGTTTCATTTGCTCTGGACATATTATCTTTTGGACGAGTGTTTTGGTGTCGTCGCTAGATTTTTCCTTGTCGTTAGGATATATTGCGATCGAACTTAGATTGGAAGGTCGCAGGTGACTCAATTTATTGGTCTTAACAATATCGGCAAAGGAAATATTTTGGGCTGCAGGTTTTGAGCAAGTTTCTTGTATAGTCTCCGTAATAGACTTTTTAAAGTCATCAAGACGTACGGCTAGGTCTTCTCTCTCTTTTCTTGCGTCTAGTGATGTTTTAATCATGATAGCCTTTTCTTTTAATGACTGATAATGCACAACCATCTGGGAAACACCCTTACCAACCTTTCGCGCCAGAGCATTGATATTTAATTTTTGCTCTGTGTTCAGCTTACCGTCAGCGGCAATCTGGCACACATCATTTAGGGCTACTTCTATGGTAGACATCCAAAAATTGATGTCGGTAGAGGTGAGGACCTGTAGCTTTTCCTCGGCGGCATGTTCTTGTGGTTGAGGAGTGCTTGGAGGACTGCGACACGTCTTTGTGCTTCGGTTAAAAGGGCTATTTTCAATGTTAGCCATATTTGATGTCGCTCACTTGTGATTCATAGTTTTTTTGCACACTTCACATAAAGTTACAACTGTATTAGGTCACGTATTTGAATAAATGTAATTATTTAAACATGTAGATAAAAATATTGCAAGTTAGACACGTCTACTCCGTCTGAACTGCGAATATGCTGTGAAAACAAAGCAAGGTCAGTCATGATATATTATAGTATGCTGCCAAAAGCAGTCCCAATTGTTGGAGCCGTCCGCACATGCTTCTAATCATCACATATATCAAATCACTTGTCTAGACTGACATATCATCGCAGAACCTAAACAACTAAACCTAGAAACACAAAATTGGGACAGTTTTTACGCATTTTGTGCCGTTTACCCCTGCTAAGAAATAATTTTTAATAGGTATTCCATTCTTAAAGAAGTAAAATGGCAGCTTAAAGTTTGTTTGAAAATCTTTACGAATATGAATAAGGAAGTCGTCAACTGCTTCAAGCAGGCTTAGAATCAAGTACTTACGCTTCAGAGATGAGTGCTCGCAGCTTGCAGAACACTGTGCCCAGACTGTACGGGTACTGATGCCAGGATACTGATAAGTCGTTAGGTAAACCTGCAACAAACAGATGTTTTGTTAATTAATTTATATTCACCGTGTATTTATTTTTACGTCAGTGTTTGCACAAAAAGCATGTACTTGGCCCAAGATAATAACACAATACTAATAACTGCCACGCAGACGGATGCTATTAGAGTATCAGACAGGTGCCGTATGAAATATTTTATAACTTTTATTATACCGGTACATCAAACATCCATCCTACTAACCTAAAACCATTAGATTCCATTATAAAAAAATAGTCCTACAGGTGTTGCTAGTCCATAGCTGTACTTAATAGCGCAGTTGCGGCGTTTCTGTCGCATGTGTCTCATTACTTTTTAGATTAAAGCTCTCTACGGGGCTCTGCACGTTGGACTTATGTCCCCGTGTTAGCCTCTCAAAGGGAAGGTCTATTAATCACTTATCCTCATAACCTAATTATAATAGTAGACTTAACATTAAACTAATAGTCCTACACGTGCTGCAGCTAATCCATAGTTGTTTTAATAGCAATTGTGGAGTCCCTGCAGCATGTCTCCTATCACATTTTACAAGCATGGCATATGTCTCCGTGTAAACCTCTCAAAGAGCCGAGAGGTAGCATCCGTCATAAAGAGAAACATAACAATAATAAATCATTATTTCAAACTTTGTATATACTATTGCAGCATAATAATATAGTATTTATTTTACAAATTCTGGTATGGCAAATATGACAAAGTCTAGATTTTACTACACTAGTTTTTATTTATACTCTCACGCCTGTATCCCCGAAGGGGTAGGCAGAGGTGTAAATATTACTGCACTATAACCTGACGTATAAACAGATAAGTTTGTTTGTAGCTAATAAATAAAATTAACCTTACACATCGACCCTCACGCTGTAGTGCTGTGAAATGTTGATTTTGACTAAAATGTTAAATATTTTTTTAATAAATATAACATAAAAACGGTGTCCGTTTAAACCACTATGCCGTACGTTAAGTCACTGATATGAACATAATTATGTACATTCATTTCAACAACCAACAACTAATAGTAAAGGGGGTCTAGTTCATAATATTGACAGTCACTACATCGATGGTCGCTGTATCGAAAACGTTCCATTGACGGGCTAATGTATCGACAGTACCACAAATCTATGGTACGCTACATCGACAGTATCTCAAATCGTTGGTACGCTTCAACGTTAGTACACTAAAACGACGGTATGCTACATCGACTGTAAACGAAATCGATAGTACGCTGCATCGACTACCCGAACAAGTAACTTCAAAGATTTGCCCGCATAAGTTGGTAAATGTCCGAATTTTTAAATAAAAAAACACTAAGTTGACGGAGCCCTGCTTCGCAGGGCTCCTATTTTTGGATTAAGGGTCACAAGACAACCTAACATAACCTACTTACTTGAGTTACAGCCTCACCTAACCTTCATTTCTTTTTGTCTTGGCAAATTGTGATTAAAACTTTTAAAAATCCTGTGTTTTTATTTAAATCTGGCTCGGGTCGGGTAGTCGATGCAGCGTACTATCAATTTGGTTTACTGTCGATGTAGCATACCGTCGTTTTAGTGTACTAACGATGTAGCGTACCAACGATTTGGGGTACTGTCGATGTAGCGTACCATCGATTTGGGGTACTGTCGATACATTAGCCCATCGATGGAATGTTTTCGATACAGCGACCATCGATGTAGTGACTAGTGACTGTCGATATGATGAACGGCTACCTAGTAAAAGTGTCAAACTTAATTTCCTTTTTGCACGGCTATTCAGGAAAACGTAAACGTAAAACGTAGTAACCACAAAATAACGTCAAAGCGAGCTCCTTCAAATCTTTTATGAACTGTATACAAAGAAACAACCTTAAGCTTATGCAGAAAGCCAAAAAAACAGGTGCAATTAATGAATAGTTTTACACGTAATTCCTAGAATTTAGGGTGGCGAATTGAACACGAAGCATATACCAGCTACTAGGGTTAATAAAATTAATAAAATGTTTTATCATGTATACAGATAATAATATCCTAGAGGATGCCCGCAGCTTCACACTTTTGATTTAAATTTAACCGTTTCTTCGCGATCCCGTGGGAAGCTCAGGAAATCCTAGTGTAATCTTAATGCACCCCTACGGTCCTCAAGGAATAAACAGGGTGTAAAAAGACCCTTAACGAAAACTGAAACCCCATATTGTACCAATTATTACGAACATTTTTTACTTCGGCACCATACCTGGGAAATTACTGGTTCAGGAGATATCGAAGCTCAAAGTCACGACATTTTTTTTCTAATTATTGCAAAATCGTGTTTTGAATGATAAATGTAAACTTTCTTCCAAATAAACATAAACAAAATTTTCAATATTGCCCTAAAATAAACGGCTTTAAATTTCCCTAAACCAAGTGTATGCCTACTAGCAATCAGCTGAGAGTTCATTCCCCTCGGCCGCGCGACCACGTGATCATAAACTGCCGCCGTTAGAGCGGTTTCAAACTAGAGTTTTATACGCGCGTATAAGCTGGTTTTTCCAAGCGCATGTAGGCGCGTATAGGCGTGCCTTTTGGCACACGCACAACTCGTACGAGCATTGACGCGCGTCTTAGCTCATATAAGCGCTATACTGACACGATATAACTACCGTTTCGAGCGAACACACCGAAATATGCCCGTTTACGCGAGTCCGGTTTTTTGTAGCGCATAATGTAGCGCGCGTGCAAGCGCGTATGCTGAAACGAGAGGGTACGCGCAGAAAAATACGCTAATCTGAAACCGCCCTTAGGTCGACTGCGGCGCACGGTGTAGGTAGATACGGCCGGCGTAGGTACGCTGCATTTCTCGCGCCAATTTTTACTGCAAGCGCGCGCTATACATTGCGGCTAATGATGATGATTTTTAAGCTCAAAAAAATATTTCGTTTCCCAGGTATTATTTTCGCGTAGTATGACTTGGCATGATGTGCAAAACGAGTAGGCTTTGGCTTGGTGACGGGTCTTGTGACACCCTGTAAACAGCAAATTTTGGTTTCTTGTGACCTTTGCAGACTTTGTTTAACAATAGTTAGAGCAAGCGAGAATTTATTAATTAATTTGTTTATAACTTCGGTAAGTCAAAGGTTGCGTACTTTTGACCTCATAGTTTCTAATCCAGCGGGCGCCACACTATAAGTCTAATTACTTGATGATCTTTAAGCTTGCTTCTCATAAAGCGCCAGGAATACCCTTATTTTTTGTTGTATTTTACCTTGCTATTCCATTTCGTCTAAAAAGGTATCTTTTAAGTAATTACTTTTACTTATGGCTGCTAAAAAGGTTTTTGTTAGGATTCGTGTTTTATATATATTCGACAAGATTTCCCTGCGGCTCCACCCGCGGGAACTATATAAATAAATATACATTTAAAGGTTCCTCAGGAATCGCATCACCTACTGGAGAAAGCCGTACAAAAAACCGTTCAGTAGTTTCTGAATTTATCACATACATACGTACAGATAGGACGGTCAGGCAATGTCATTACTGGCCAGATGCTTCTACTAGCTATGAGACGGGTTAAGCCATAGTTCATCATGCTAGACCAGGGTGAGTTGATAGACCTCACATCTTTTACGAGAATATGAGAAGTCTCACACATGCTTCTACAGCGTTTTCTTTTTACTTTCACAGCTAGGCAAGCTAGAATTTTAAAATAACTTCGAAGTGTCTGTGATGTGTGTCGTAGATCTGAATCCAAGACCATCTGCAAATCAGTCTATTAGTCTCGCTAAAATCACTTTTTTGCTGCAATACTTTATACAATTTACTATGTGAACATTTACTGTTAAATAGATACTTTATTCATGTCACTTAACCATATACAGGATGTAAAAAGACCCTTAACGAAAACTGAAATCCCATATTGTACTGTTCTCATAATTACGAACACTTTTTGCTGCGGCACCATATCTGGGAAATTACTGGTTTAGGAAATATTGAGGTTCAAAGTCACCATAATTTTTTTTATAATAAGGTACAAAATCGATGCATTTATCCGACCATTTTGTTCCATAATTAATGTCCTTTGCACCCATGGATAATAAGGTATTTTGAGGTTTGCACTCGCGCACTTTTAGTTGCCGTTTAAAAAATATGACTTCTTAAAAATTAGTTTAACAGGTATCATTTTTGTTTAGGGTGACTTGCATGATGTATGAATACGAGTAGACTTCGGCTTGGTGAAGGGTCTAGTGACACCCTGTAAAACTTAATCGTAGCTATATTAAATTTTATTTAATAACACAGGTACATATATTATGAAATCCCTTGAACCGACCCTGATTTTATCTTAATAGAATTTTTTCAGTGTCTAACATTCGGCACACCTTACGGTGCGACAGATGTTGATTTTGCCTCTATTATTATATTAAACATTTCGATTGACGTTTCTAAGTATACAGGTTGTGAAATGTGAACCTACCTTGGTAAATGTTTTTTAACTTTATTTATACCTTAGAGTACAACTGAAGCCGAAAGGAATCCGTCTACGACTGGTTTAATTTAGATAATTGTATTTATTTAATGAAAATCATTGAACGAGGCCTTCTTTGAGGGATAAGCTATAATTGAAAAATTGAACGCTCGTTATAAATGTTAAAGTAGAACTGTATAGTATTGTAAGGTTTTCGTAAACAGCAATGAAGGCCTTTTATTTATTAATTATTTATTTTAGTGGCTTTACGCAAGATACGTTTGAAGTAAATTATTTCCATAATTACACTATTGTAAAATAGCTGCCGAATATAGTTAATAGTAAAAAAACATTTTCACTAGATTTTACAAAATATAAATACAAAATATTAATAAAACAAAGCCACGCTTATCACAATAACCACAACAATTACGGAACGGATTTTCATTCGTCTTTTACTTATACTCAGTGCTCGGCCACAGTGAAAGGCGGGCACGGGTGCGGGCGCGACGCGGGAAACTCAAACATATGGAACTCTATAGGAGTGTCCGTAGTGGACGAGCGGGCGTGGCAAGCGGCGCGGGTTGTGTAGCACGGGGAGCACGCGGGCAACTCAAACCATAGGACTTTCATACAAGTGTCCGTAGTGAATGCGCGGGCGGCAAGCGGGAAACAATGCGGAGCGTGCGAATCTCAAACTTTTATGAGTATTGATATTATGAGTAATTATGAAATCAAGTGCGAGTCGAACTCGCTCATCAAGGCTAACGTAGTAGAGGGATTCACTTAACATAAGCATCACATAGCCCCCTAGCCAAATATGGCTATCAATATTTCGCCAGCAAAAATAACTTTGATTTCCGTAGTGTTTGTGTATCGATATTATTTATTGATATTGAGCACCAAGGGTTTTGGGAAGCAAAATTTAAATTTAAAAATCTCTATAGGCACCCCGCTGGTATAGGACGGATATTTTTTTTTGTATATAAATCATAAAGCGATTCACAGAATACATTTACTTGCCAATTTTGAAATTTGTAGTCTTAATAGTTCCGGCATAAAGTGGCTGTGACATAGAAACGGATACATAGACAGACATGGCGAATTTATCAGGGGTTAAGTTAAAGATAGGTTATCAGTCAATCTTCAGAAATACTCTACTAATATTATAAATGCGAAAGTGTTTATAGATATATATTCGGTATATATAATGTTAGATAATGTCATGGATACTGACCGAATTACTTTGTACTCTATAGAGTTTCTGAACTCTTTAGACTAATCAGGAGTCTCAAACAACTTGAGACTGAAAGTAAATTAATGTTACCCCGACTTCAACGCGCGCGAAGCCGCGGGCAAAAGCTAGTATTATATAATGATGAACTTAAAAATGCAAAGTATCTATATGAATTCTAATTTGCTTTATTTATTTACATTACCACATATCTCTTTTTAACCCTTCCAGCCGTTCCTGAAGTAACTAGAATTTTCCAATTTTTATTCAAAATATTATTTTTATTTTTAATATTTGCCAAATATTTATAAACATAGTGCCTTCTTGGGTTTACGCGAATGTTACACATTGAAATTAAACTACAGTTTACGGATTTTATCGCGATGTATTGGTTTCACTGAGTTATTACATTTGAAACTAATGATCTAGAAATTACATTTTTAATTTATTACTAGCCGACGTTTCGAATTCTTTAGAGGATTCATGTTCACGGCAGACTGAGGTGATATTTGTCTTTTTCTTGAATGTATAAGTTATGTCAAAGTACCCGAACATTTTTCAACTACTGGTGTTACTATTTACGCAGAATGAGCTCACAGTGTCCTTTGGTCTTCTGGTGACTTTGTCCTTCTTAGGTTTCATTAGCCTTATGACAGGGTCCCAAGCTGGAGGAACATTCCAACCATCTTCCCTATTGAAATTAGGGTGTTTCTTAATTTCAATAGCTTCTCGTATCATCCTTGGAAGAAAACGGTGTTCTTTTGCGAGTATCTGTGGTTCATCAAATCGCAGGTAGTGGCTGGGACCTTGTTCCACATGTTCACACACAGCAGACTTTGTTGAGCGTTTATGTTTTATGTCAGCTATATGTTCTTTGAGTCGAATGCCTATGCTTCTCTTGGTTTGTCCAATGTATGAGAGTCCACATTCACAGTCAATTTTGTAGACACCGGCCTCTTGCAAGGGTAACTGACACTTGACAGTTGGTAATAATTGACTGATCTTCGTTGGCGGCTTGTAGTAAGTTTTGATTGAAGCTCGCTTCAAGATGTAGCCAATTTTGTCGGTCACGCCCTTGATGTATGGGAGGACAGCAGGTTGTCTTTCTACTGTGGCTGGTTTTTCTTTCTTCTGGGATCTGTGACCGTGGCGCGGCGGTCGGAGCTTGTTGTCTTGCAGAACTTGCCTGACATGTTAAAGCTCAGCGTCCAGGTGTTTCTTGTCACAGATCCCGCGGGCTCTCTGAAACAGAGACATTCCTACAGTAGCTAACTGTTTAGGGTGGTGGTGAGATTCACCGTTTAAATACCTATTTGTATGGGTTTTTTTCCTATACACAGTATGGCTACCAAAACTACACAAGGAAAACGCTCCTCTGCGCCCGATAGTAAGTCATAGATTATTTTAGTGACTAGCAAATCTTTTATTTGGTCCTTAAACATTTTTGATGTGTGTATTTTAAAGGTATATATGCGATTAACTACAAATAAGTTAGATTTTGAACCAAATATATGAGGAACAAACATTCAAACCGTGATTTGTCAAATTTTTTACTAATTTTTGCTGGTAACAGACACTGAGATTAAATGATTTACCTTTAGGACATGCCATCACAAGGGATAAGAAAGCTGATGTCAACAAATTGCTCTGTGCTATGTTTGGTGCATGCATGGCAACATTTAGATGATAACCGGTTTGATTGGTATAAAAATGTGTTATTTTCTCCGCCAACTGCTGCTGAAACAGTGGAAGAAGAAGCATATTGTGACTGGTTGGAGGAGGAAATTGCTTATTTCTGGTCGTTCCCTCAATGCTGAGGATCGTGACTGTATGTCAATCTTCTCCACTCGGTCTGGTTCTGCGCCATATGTACCGCTTCCTGTATCTGGCCTTCAGTCACCTCCTTGAATTGGTCCACCCATGTAGTTGGCGCTCTTCCTCTAGCGCGCTTCCCCTCCATTTGTCCAAAAATGATGAGTTTCTCCAGGTTGTGCAATGGGGATCGCATTATGTGCTCAAAGAAACTCCGGATCCTTTCCTGGCACGTAGTCAACAGGCGCTTGGTGACCTTCAGCTCTTCGAGAATGGAGACATTGGTTCTCATAGCTGTCCAAGGAATGCATAGAAGCTTCCTCCAGCACCACATTTCAAAGGCATCGATCTTTTTGCGTTCCTTTTTCCTGAGGAAATTGCTGTTAGGATTTAATTCCTTTTAGTATCCATTTCTTTTGTAACTGCAGTTTTTAATAAAAATACTTAAATAATTTTGTTTTTGTGTAAGTATTTTTTGTATATTCCACAAAAAAATCTAAAATGTAATTGCTAATAATGTGCATTGATTCATTATTAGTGAACAAACTGGAATGGTTAAGTTCAAATTAAGTTTTGTCCTAACCCTGTACTTTCAAATCACAGATATGAGAAGTATCAGATGTAACGCACGGCACAGTTGCGTGCGGCCACTAAAGCAAATACAAAATTGAAAAGCGAATACAAACTCGTCTCAGTGCGCTACGAAGCATCGTACAGTTCACGCGTCACGATCACGTCAACTTTTAAATTCTCAAAATGCCGTCTTGTGTTCTTTAAACACTGTAAAAGTTGTTCCTAAAAACAAAAACAGGAAAATGGAATATCTTTTCACAGGTAACTATTGATAATTTGACTGTTTCCTAATTTAATTTCGATAAAATTCGTATTTGTGCAAGAAATATGTAAGTGTTGCCAGTTTTTGTCGACGCCGTTCTGCCTGAATTAGGGAAAATGCACTTGTCAATTGATTATGTGATAATGATTGTCATGTTAATGAAAAATACATTACCGTATTATAAAAGTATACTGTAGATATATCTTCTTTCTCATAAATATAGTAATAGAATTTCAATTTCCATTAGTATATACCTTACATAATATTGTTTTGAGTTCGATCCCCAAACGATCCAAATATTCGTGTACACCCTGCTACTCGTCAAGCTTATAAACTTTGACCTTTGCACCGTTCTTATGGCGTAAAGAATAAGTATCAAAATCGTACAGCAACTGTTTAGCTTGACTTGGCGCCCTGTGTACATACATACTAATGGCGTAGGGAGTAAGTATCAAAATCGTACAGCAACTGTTTAGCTTGACTTGGTGCCGTGTGTACATACATACTTATGGCGTAGGGAATAAGTATCAAAATCGTACAGCAACTGTTTAGCTTGACTTGGTGCCGTGTGTACATACATACTAATGGCGTAGGGAATAAGTATCAAAATCGTACAGCAACTGTTTAGCTTGACTTGGTGCCGTGTGACATACATACTTATGGCGTAGGGAATAAGTATCAAAATCGTACAGCAACTGTTTAGCTTGACTTGGTGCCGTGTGTACATACATACTATTTATTTCTCAACTAATCGACGCCACCGGCTTCGCACGCACATATTTTCTTATTTCTCGTTTTGCCCGATCCCGTGGGAATTTCGAGAAATCCCGTCTTGGTGCACCCCTACGGTTCCCAAGAAACATACATGCTAAATTTCAGCTTCATGCGCCGAGTAGTTTCGGCTGTAGCTTGTCTGTCAGTCAGTCAGTAACGCAAGGATTTTATATATACAGATTTACGAAGTAGTTAAAACTTAACTCGGTACCTACATTTAAGAAATGTATTTATAAAAGCATTAATTAAATCCATGGTAAATTCTTCAAAACCGCAAATGAATATAAGAATATTACATAACTATATGCAAAATACTGGGAGATTATTCATAATCTGGCAACTTTTCACACACATAGACGCGCGTGTCCGTACAGTGCCAGTCGCCAAAGGTCACGCAGACATAGCTGTCAACGTGCCACGCTTAGTTGGACGAATGTGCTCTATCTGATACTACTTCTCATATCTGTGTTTCAAATAGTGTTTTGTCCTTCAGTTTCATGCAAAATGTGTTTTGTCCAAGTAAAACTTAAATTTTATCTGTTTTAGACACTGGGTGTCATAAATTTTTGTACTTTCACGTATTCTTACACATTCCTAGGATAAATCAATGTGTACAAAATGCTATTTACATATTAAGGGTAGGTATTTAGGATTTTTTTCAGATTTGCTATAAATCTGAGCCAGGGGACAAATCACCTTCTGAATGTTTGCTCCTCATATACATTGATAATCTATGTCCGATATGATATTTAAAAACTGCAATATGGCAACACGTTTTTAGTAAATGTCGCAACTTTGTAAATGTCAATAATATCATATTGAACTTATTTTATTTGTTGTTATTTGCTGATGTGCATTACGAATGCTTTTTTATGTTTTTGGATCTCTTTTACGACTAGTATTTTTTTCGTATTTCTGCTCTTACTAAATTACGAACTCATTCCTATTTACTCAAAACAACAAAATATATTAACTATCCTAATAAAAGAATGTACATGCTAGTACCTAGCTAATGTTATTTAGCATATTAAAGTACTATTTATAATAAAGTTATAGATGTGGCTGACCTCATTTCATTCTCAAAATGCTAGTCTAACACTCGTTTATCTAATGCAATAACAACTACCTCAATTTTTGACTGTCCTCATCTGTCCACGTCTCTAAAAAAATGGGCATTCTTCATTTCTACCTTGTCATCAATATAAACGAAATTAAAAAAAGCTATTCACTTTTTGGCTCTAAATTGTTGCTTTTTGGAAAGCCTGTTAACTATCAAGTGATTTAAATTTAAAAATTCCGTGACTTTTATTTATCTTAAGATTTCAGAAATACAGGGTCCTAGGTGACAAAACTTTCCATTTTTTGATGATTTTCTGACAATTAATTTGAATTTATTCAAGCAAAGATGTATAATTAATGATTCAGGTTGAACGTTATATACTTATTTACTTCACTCTGACTTATGATATTTTTCTCATGTAAGAGAAAGATAAATGTCATTTCGAATCTTCGAAATTGTCGTAAATTTTAACTAGACTAGTGATGTGCTTACTCAAAATGAATTTCGATAAAATATCAATAATGTTTGCCATAAATCTTTAGATTTGGTTTACTCAGAATGAATATCAATTGAATGTTGATAAATCCTCAGATAAAGTAAAATATGTGAATGAATCCAGCTTATGCTTAAACACTAGTAAATAAGTTACAATAAAAATATATTTTTAAATTACCTTTTTAAGGTGAATAAAGTAATTGATATTCATAATATCACTAATAATCACTATCTATATGCAATGATAGGGTTAATGATGAGATCATTACCACGTAATGGTTTTCGAATACAAAACCACGTTACGTATTTCAGACTTTTGGAAGTTATATTAAATATTCGAAACGAAAACATAGTAGATATGCCATCGCTGCTGTATTTTTTTTATACATGCGTGTGATTAAATTATGTTTTATTGCGTCCTCGGGCAACTGTTTCACGGTCAATTACACTACAACACGAAAATATGTTTTATTTTATTTATTTCTCTATTTCAAATAATGCGATATCTACACATATAAATAAAATTAAAGTGTCTATGTATTTTCAAGTACATATAGCTATTTTAGGATTTGTAGAGTTACATAATTATTGGCGGTCGCGATCCAGACACTCAGCTTGAATCTCGTGGTTCATAAACAAAACTAACCTAAAAAAAAACACTTCGACTGATGACCAAAGACATCACGGGAAGAAGACAGGGTACAGGAACTATTCATTCTTCCTCCCAGGGCGCCATGTTCAACTAACTCTCACCGGCCCCTACTGGCAGCTTCCTAGAGAATCAAAATTTACCTACCATAGCATTATCAAGGCAAAGTCATTATCTCAATGAGCAAAGTGCAATAATTATATTCAGATCATAAAACAATCGCACAAAGAAAACAAAACGGTTAAAACTCCCCCTTCGCATAAAAATGTCGCCAAGTATGACAGTAATCTTAAAGATAAATGTAAAAGGCAAATGTTAAAAGATAAAGAAAATGTTACATATTATGCAATTTTAAATTTTTGGCCCTATAAAGTTCAGCTTACCTAGTTTTACCTTACACTTGAATACCTAGTAATTCTTAAAATGGGTCAACATAGTACTAAGATAGACCTGCCTCCTAGGAATCTACCAAACATAGCACAATCAATATTGAAAACATACTAACATGCATAGTTTATAACTAGATACGAATTTTAAGTTCTGGAACCTACTAGTTACATTAACCTAATTGCTAAAATGTTTACCAAAATTAATTAATGCAGACATAAACAGTAATTAATAAATATCCCAGTAGTTTTCTGCATCTGACATGGCTATTATTTGCTTAAAAAATCCAATATAATTCCTTAAACATAATTTTCTAGAGCAGGATCTTAATACAAGGGATATTTTAAACGGCCAACACAAATACTCGTAGGCCAATGAAAATCCCGGCTGTAATTGGATTTTCCCACTGCGATAAGGGTATCAAAGAGGCATTCCTCTCCCACCATTGCTCTCGGAATATTAAATAGGATATTATCATATAATTATATCAAAGACTCCTCATTTCTGTGTATAAGCTTTTATCCTCGCTTACCAAAATTATGCGGTTATATTTAGTTAGGTTAGTACAATGAGTGCGAATATTAGTTCCTTATTTATTATGAAAATGTTGATTAAACGCAACTTTGGATTCGAATATTCGGAATTTAAATTCGGGTAACAATTATTATGTTTTACTAACTTTAATAATTTTTTACCTGTCCCGATTTTTGTAAAGAAATCTTGCAAGATAATTTTGACCCATTTCCTGGTTTTTTATTGAGCTTAAATGTCATTTTTGGCCTTGATTGATTCATATTGGTCAATTCTTTGATCCTAATGTTTAGCGTCTATGAAAACTTGTTTTGTTTTGTTTATTTGAATGAAGGCGAAAATATTTGAGTCCAATGTTCATATTTCAAAAATGTATTTTCATTCTTGCTAGCAGATTTTTTTGCAAAGAAAATCAGAGAGGTTTTGTTTCTCTTCATGAAAATCAAACAGATTTTTTTTATTTGGTTACGTGTGTCCGAAGTTAATCAAAGACTTCCAGGTCAGCTACGGTAGCCCATATCCAGGTGGAGCAATTTCAGAAAGAGGCACATATGGAGTGGGTAAGAAAGCACTGTGCAAAGTTTCTTCAAAATCCGGTCTGTCGCTTTTGCGTAAAAGAAAAACAAAGATATATCCATTCTTGGAAACTTTTGCGTTTATATTTAGTAGTAGGATAATCAAGTTCAGAAACTTGTTAAATATATTCCTATTAAAAACAGAAGGTACTGTAAACAGTTGAACAAAGAGAAAGTAAAATATTATTATACGATGAAGATATTCTCTAGGCGCCGTAATTATTAATATTTCATAAATATTTTCATAGACGGGTTCTTTTTTTACGCATCTCTTTACATCTGTTAGAAAAGTCTAGGTATCTGAATAAGCCTCAAGCCTAAGCTTTGTTCTACTAGCTTTTTTTTTGTTGACACGCGGTGGTTTTTGTAAACCACCGGAAAGGCACACGCGCTATGCGGTTAGCCAGAATGTAAGCCAGATACATTGAGCATACGTGTGCGGGAGGTCTAAATGCTAAGCCGGAGCTCGTGAGTTCAATTATTTGTGAGTTTAGCTTGATTATTTGTTCTGTAATATGTTTGTCATCCTCTTAGCGTCATCCTAATTATTACCCGGGGAACCACCGATTTAGTTTAACCGGATTTGACTGAATATAAGCTATTCTACGGTGCGACTATTTGTCTGACTTGCGCAACCCGAAGTGATAGCTAAATTCATTGGTTTAGACTAATGTCAATAAAATTTATTCATAGGTGAGTATTATGTTTGTCTCTCCTCATAATTTCAAAGATCTTCATGACAGCCGGGACCAATGGCTTAACGTGTTCTTCGAGGCACGGGGCCAGCGATAAATTACAATTCAATACGCAACATAACTCTGAAAAGTCAGTGAGGTGCGCCGTGGATTCGAACCCGATACCCTCTGCTTAGCTGTCTGTTGGTATCTCCACTAGACTGTCGATTCTCATTAAATTTAGTATACAGTTGCTTATTGGGGCGAAAAATCGATCTAGCTAAAATTCACTTTTAGGAAACATTCATCATCAGCATCATCATCATCAGCCTTTAACAGTCCACTGCTGGACTAGGCCTCTCCTTTCAAAGAAGGAATTTGCCTACTATACCATGCTGGCCAAACGGTTTGGCATAGGGTTTGTATCAAGTTTTACTTTTCTTACAGTGCTGTTCTCTGAATAATATGTTCCCTCCGTTGGCTCTTATGATACCCATGGGATGATATGGGGTGGTGACATTTCGTATTATTAATCCGTCACCACACGGACTAGGAAACATTACCAAAAGAAAATATAGGCATCAAGCAAAGTCATAATCGGTCATCCAAGAACATAATACATGCATGCAGCACACGCAGAGCTTGTAAACACTACGCGTTCGCCACATTCGTGAGGTCAATAATTTGCCTCCGTGGTCCAGTGGATAGCGTATACGTCTGCTGCTCGAAGGTCGCGGGTTCGATTTCCGGGTCGGGCAAAAGTGTTACTGAGTTTTTCCGAATTATCAGTAGCAGCACGGAGTCTGGCAACATACCCGGTAACGGCATTAGGCTCGCCCGCTATTACGTGGGACCTAAAAATTCATGGCGAAATGTGGGTGTAATCTTACACCTCTGCCTACCCATCCGGGGATATAGGCGTGAGTCTAAATAAAAAAAGTTAATATCTGGTTGCCATTGCACTAGCTCTGCTTAGTCTCAGATCAGATGACCGTGTGTGGTTGACCTAAGATATTAATTAGTATCAGCGTCCCAATTACGAACTAATTGGATAATGAGTAAGTATGACGTTGTCTTTAGTAGTAAACATACTGCGTGGTCTATTTGCCTAGCGGTTGACTTAGGTACAGTGGCCTATAAAACTGTCATATTTCTCACAATAATAATATGGCAAGCTCTATGCACTGTCAGCAGCAAAAGTCTCTCCACACCCTAAATTATTTGCAAAACTTTATTCTCACAGAAAATCGACGTAAAGTAACAGTACCTAAACTTTTGCGTTTCGTTCGGTGAGCGAGAGTGCCGGAGGCCCTATCTCCTATTCCTTCTCCCTCATCCCACTCCTCATCCTATCCCTTTTCCCAACCCAAAGGGGCGGCAACGCACTTGTGACCCCTGTGGTGTTGCTTGTGTCCATGGGCGGCGGTAATTGCTTACCATCCGGCAATCCGTCTGCTCGTTTGCCGCCTATTACCATAAAAAAAAAACTTAATTTATAAATTGGTTACGGTCAAACTTTACCTAGAAATCTTACAAGATATTCAGAATAATAATAAAATGTGAAAGTAATCAGTCGTTAACCAATTATCTCATAAATTTGACGTTCATAAGCGTCACATTGTGGCCTAATTAAATATTTTTTTTTTACTTTGAATTATGTAAGAGCGGTGAAACTATTCAAAATCAAGTAAACGTATATCGACTTACGTTGCTAACTGTACCATGCAATATTCTTTATCCCTAGGTCATAAATTGTTTCTCAATGATAGTTTTATACGTTCATGAATAGATAAGCGAGCTGCAACAGTCAATCTTTGAACGTATTATTGCTTTACGAACGGGGTGAAATTGACTCTTTACGTAGCCCTTTGACGTAGGTAGGTCTTTGTCCGCCTGTTGATATAAGACTTAGCAGGATAGATAATGTTTTTTTAAGAAAGTACCCCTTTCGGTTTGAATAAAGTGTACTATCGAATAACGCCTACGTAAGTTGTGTGGGTTCTTCATAACATGTAGAGTAAAGATGTTTTTCTGAAGTAATTTTGTGCACAAACGTAGTGTAGGGCGTTCTGTAGCCAGGTGAAACGATGATATTCGTAGGGCTGCATGCAGAGACTGGAAGAGAAAAGCTGAAGACCGAGCTCATTGGTGTGCCTTATGAGAGGATCTAGTCATCCAGCAGTGGACTTATACAGGCTGAAGACGAAAATGATGAATTGGTTCGAATAATCATTTATTTGCTTAAAAGTTGGTACATTGAGATCTTAAATAAGTTAAATTAAGTTCAGGACAACTTTAGTCAGGTTGTGACATGCAAATGTTAAAAAATAAATTATAATTTAATTGATACTAGTAGAATTGACAATAATAATATCAATTTCAAGATCTAAATTAAATTTTTTTTTTTGAGATTGGCAACAATATAAAAATCAATTGAAATGAATGTTTAAATAAATTCAATGTCATTAAACAAAAAAAGCTATGTCAATTTAATAGAGTCACAGTTAAAATACCAAAAAACTCAATGTCAACATAAACAATGTCAGTGTAAAATAATATAAAAAAAATAATAATTAAAATTAAAAACCAATGTCAACATAAAACATGTCAGTATAAAAATAATATAAATGTCAATCTGGAATTAACAATAAAATAAAGTCAATATAAAAATGTATGACGATAATTAGAATTCATTGTGTTAATTTTAATTACATTCAGAAATATCACTCGTTTATTTCCAGAAAATCATTTATTGTGTAAAAAGATTTCACAATCAGCCATTTCTTAAACTAAACTTCTGATTTTGCGGCTATAAATTGAGCACCACTATTTATTTTATTTTAGACGGTCCAACGTGACCACGGCTGTAATACCTAACCCATTGTGAAACGTTTGGGCAAAAAATGCACATCTATGCATCTTCTATCTATATTTATTCATATTATTAAATGAAGTCTACTAGACATTCTGCCTGTCTGTATGACATGAACACGATAAACTCAAAACTCAACAATTTGAATTTTTAAGGCTGCTTTTATTTCTTAGATGTCTTGGGGGGTAAACTAAAGTTAAATCCAAGTTTCTGGGGTCGCAAGCGTCATGGATACTGACCGAATTACTTTGTACTCTATAGAGTTTCTGAACTCTTTAGACTAATCAGGAGTCTCAAACAACTTGAGACTGAAAGTAAATTAATGTTACCCCGACTTCAACGCGCGCGAAGCCGCGGGCAAAAGCTAGTATTATATAATGATGAACTTAAAAATGCAAAGTATCTATATGAATTCTAATTTGCTTTATTTATTTACATTACCACATATCTCTTTTTAACCCTTCCAGCCGTTCCTGAAGTAACTAGAATTTTCCAATTTTTATTCAAAATATTATTTTTATTTTTAATATTTGCCAAATATTTATAAACATAGTGCCTTCTTGGGTTTACGCGAATGTTACACATTGAAATTAAACTACAGTTTACGGATTTTATCGCGATGTATTGGTTTCACTGAGTTATTACATTTGAAACTAATGATCTAGAAATTACATTTTTAATTTATTACTAGCCGACGTTTCGAATTCTTTAGAGGATTCATGTTCACGGCAGACTGAGGTGATATTTGTCTTTTTCTTGAATGTATAAGTTATGTCAAAGTACCCGAACATTTTTCAACTACTGGTGTTACTATTTACGCAGAATGAGCTCACAGTGTCCTTTGGTCTTCTGGTGACTTTGTCCTTCTTAGGTTTCATTAGCCTTATGACAGGGTCCCAAGCTGGAGGAACATTCCAACCATCTTCCCTATTGAAATTAGGGTGTTTCTTAATTTCAATAGCTTCTCGTATCATCCTTGGAAGAAAACGGTGTTCTTTTGCGAGTATCTGTGGTTCATCAAATCGCAGGTAGTGGCTGGGACCTTGTTCCACATGTTCACACACAGCAGACTTTGTTGAGCGTTTATGTTTTATGTCAGCTATATGTTCTTTGAGTCGAATGCCTATGCTTCTCTTGGTTTGTCCAATGTATGAGAGTCCACATTCACAGTCAATTTTGTAGACACCGGCCTCTTGCAAGGGTAACTGACACTTGACAGTTGGTAATAATTGACTGATCTTCGTTGGCGGCTTGTAGTAAGTTTTGATTGAAGCTCGCTTCAAGATGTAGCCAATTTTGTCGGTCACGCCCTTGATGTATGGGAGGACAGCAGGTTGTCTTTCTACTGTGGCTGGTTTTTCTTTCTTCTGGGATCTGTGACCGTGGCGCGGCGGTCGGAGCTTGTTGTCTTGCAGAACTTGCCTGACATGTTAAAGCTCAGCGTCCAGGTGTTTCTTGTCACAGATCCCGCGGGCTCTCTGAAACAGAGACATTCCTACAGTAGCTAACTGTTTAGGGTGGTGGTGAGATTCACCGTTTAAATACCTATTTGTATGGGTTTTTTTCCTATACACAGTATGGCTACCAAAACTACACAAGGAAAACGCTCCTCTGCGCCCGATAGTAAGTCATAGATTATTTTAGTGACTAGCAAATCTTTTATTTGGTCCTTAAACATTTTTGATGTGTGTATTTTAAAGGTATATATGCGATTAACTACAAATAAGTTAGATTTTGAACCAAATATATGAGGAACAAACATTCAAACCGTGATTTGTCAAATTTTTTACTAATTTTTGCTGGTAACAGACACTGAGATTAAATGATTTACCTTTAGGACATGCCATCACAAGGGATAAGAAAGCTGATGTCAACAAATTGCTCTGTGCTATGTTTGGTGCATGCATGGCAACATTTAGATGATAACCGGTTTGATTGGTATAAAAATGTGTTATTTTCTCCGCCAACTGCTGCTGAAACAGTGGAAGAAGAAGCATATTGTGACTGGTTGGAGGAGGAAATTGCTTATTTCTGGTCGTTCCCTCAATGCTGAGGATCGTGACTGTATGTCAATCTTCTCCACTCGGTCTGGTTCTGCGCCATATGTACCGCTTCCTGTATCTGGCCTTCAGTCACCTCCTTGAATTGGTCCACCCATGTAGTTGGCGCTCTTCCTCTAGCGCGCTTCCCCTCCATTTGTCCAAAAATGATGAGTTTCTCCAGGTTGTGCAATGGGGATCGCATTATGTGCTCAAAGAAACTCCGGATCCTTTCCTGGCACGTAGTCAACAGGCGCTTGGTGACCTTCAGCTCTTCGAGAATGGAGACATTGGTTCTCATAGCTGTCCAAGGAATGCATAGAAGCTTCCTCCAGCACCACATTTCAAAGGCATCGATCTTTTTGCGTTCCTTTTTCCTGAGGAAATTGCTGTTAGGATTTAATTCCTTTTAGTATCCATTTCTTTTGTAACTCCAGTTTTTAATAAAAATACTTAAATAATTTTGTTTTTGTGTAAGTATTTTTTGTATATTCCACAAAAAAATCTAAAATGTAATTGCTAATAATGTGCATTGATTCATTATTAGTGAACAAACTGGAATGGTTAAGTTCAAATTAAGTTTTGTCCTAACCCTGTACTTTCAAATCACAGATATGAGAAGTATCAGATGTAACGCACGGCACAGTTGCGTGCGGCCACTAAAGCAAATACAAAATTGAAAAGCGAATACAAACTCGTCTCAGTGCGCTACGAAGCATCGTACAGTTCACGCGTCACGATCACGTCAACTTTTAAATTCTCAAAATGCCGTCTTGTGTTCTTTAAACACTGTAAAAGTTGTTCCTAAAAACAAAAACAGGAAAATGGAATATCTTTTCACAGGTAACTATTGATAATTTGACTGTTTCCTAATTTAATTTCGATAAAATTCGTATTTGTGCAAGAAATATGTAAGTGTTGCCAGTTTTTGTCGACGCCGTTCTGCCTGAATTAGGGAAAATGCACTTGTCAATTGATTATGTGATAATGATTGTCATGTTAATGAAAAATACATTACCGTATTATAAAAGTATACTGTAGATATATCTTCTTTCTCATAAATATAGTAATAGAATTTCAATTTCCATTAGTATATACCTTACATAATATTGTTTTGAGTTCGATCCCCAAACGATCCAAATATTCGTGTACACCCTGCTACTCGTCAAGCTTATAAACTTTGACCTTTGCACCGTTCTTATGGCGTAAAGAATAAGTATCAAAATCGTACAGCAACTGTTTAGCTTGACTTGGCGCCCTGTGTACATACATACTAATGGCGTAGGGAGTAAGTATCAAAATCGTACAGCAACTGTTTAGCTTGACTTGGTGCCGTGTGTACATACATACTTATGGCGTAGGGAATAAGTATCAAAATCGTACAGCAACTGTTTAGCTTGACTTGGTGCCGTGTGTACATACATACTAATGGCGTAGGGAATAAGTATCAAAATCGTACAGCAACTGTTTAGCTTGACTTGGTGCCGTGTGACATACATACTTATGGCGTAGGGAATAAGTATCAAAATCGTACAGCAACTGTTTAGCTTGACTTGGTGCCGTGTGTACATACATACTATTTATTTCTCAACTAATCGACGCCAGCGGCTTCGCACGCACATATTTTCTTATTTCTCGTTTTGCCCGATCCCGTGGGAATTTCGAGAAATCCCGTCTTGGTGCACCCCTACGGTTCCCAAGAAACATACATGCTAAATTTCAGCTTCATGCGCCGAGTAGTTTCGGCTGTAGCTTGTCTGTCAGTCAGTCAGTAACGCAAGGATTTTATATATACAGATTTACGAAGTAGTTAAAACTTAACTCGGTACCTACATTTAAGAAATGTATTTATAAAAGCATTAATTAAATCCATGGTAAATTCTTCAAAACCGCAAATGAATATAAGAATATTACATAACTATATGCAAAATACTGGGAGATTATTCATAATCTGGCAACTTTTCACACACATAGACGCGCGTGTCCGTACAGTGCCAGTCGCCAAAGGTCACGCAGACATAGCTGTCAACGTGCCACGCTTAGTTGGACGAATGTGCTCTATCTGATACTACTTCTCATATCTGTGTTTCAAATAGTGTTTTGTCCTTCAGTTTCATGCAAAATGTGTTTTGTCCAAGTAAAACTTAAATTTTATCTGTTTTAGACACTGGGTGTCATAAATTTTTGTACTTTCACGTATTCTTACACATTCCTAGGATAAATCAATGTGTACAAAATGCTATTTACATATTAAGGGTAGGTATTTAGGATTTTTTTCAGATTTGCTATAAATCTGAGCCAGGGGACAAATCACCTTCTGAATGTTTGCTCCTCATATACATTGATAATCTATGTCCGATATGATATTTAAAAACTGCAATATGGCAACACGTTTTTAGTAAATGTCGCAACTTTGTAAATGTCAATAATATCATATTGAACTTATTTTATTTGTTGTTATTTGCTGATGTGCATTACGAATGCTTTTTTATGTTTTTGGATCTCTTTTACGACTAGTATTTTTTTCGTATTTCTGCTCTTACTAAATTACGAACTCATTCCTATTTACTCAAAACAACAAAATATATTAACTATCCTAATAAAAGAATGTACATGCTAGTACCTAGCTAATGTTATTTAGCATATTAAAGTACTATTTATAATAAAGTTATAGATGTGGCTGACCTCATTTCATTCTCAAAATGCTAGTCTAACACTCGTTTATCTAATGCAATAACAACTACCTCAATTTTTGACTGTCCTCATCTGTCCACGTCTCTAAAAAAATGGGCATTCTTCATTTCTACCTTGTCATCAATATAAACGAAATTAAAAAAAGCTATTCACTTTTTGGCTCTAAATTGTTGCTTTTTGGAAAGCCTGTTAACTATCAAGTGATTTAAATTTAAAAATTCCGTGACTTTTATTTATCTTAAGATTTCAGAAATACAGGGTCCTAGGTGACAAAACTTTCCATTTTTTGATGATTTTCTGACAATTAATTTGAATTTATTCAAGCAAAGATGTATAATTAATGATTCAGGTTGAACGTTATATACTTATTTACTTCACTCTGACTTATGATATTTTTCTCATGTAAGAGAAAGATAAATGTCATTTCGAATCTTCGAAATTGTCGTAAATTTTAACTAGACTAGTGATGTGCTTACTCAAAATGAATTTCGATAAAATATCAATAATGTTTGCCATAAATCTTTAGATTTGGTTTACTCAGAATGAATATCAATTGAATGTTGATAAATCCTCAGATAAAGTAAAATATGTGAATGAATCCAGCTTATGCTTAAACACTAGTAAATAAGTTACAATAAAAATATATTTTTAAATTACCTTTTTAAGGTGAATAAAGTAATTGATATTCATAATATCACTAATAATCACTATCTATATGCAATGATAGGGTTAATGATGAGATCATTACCACGTAATGGTTTTCGAATACAAAACCACGTTACGTATTTCAGACTTTTGGAAGTTATATTAAATATTCGAAACGAAAACATAGTAGATATGCCATCGCTGCTGTATTTTTTTTATACATGCGTGTGATTAAATTATGTTTTATTGCGTCCTCGGGCAACTGTTTCACGGTCAATTACACTACAACACGAAAATATGTTTTATTTTATTTATTTCTCTATTTCAAATAATGCGATATCTACACATATAAATAAAATTAAAGTGTCTATGTATTTTCAAGTACATATAGCTATTTTAGGATTTGTAGAGTTACATAATTATTGGCGGTCGCGATCCAGACACTCAGCTTGAATCTCGTGGTTCATAAACAAAACTAACCTAAAAAAAAACACTTCGACTGATGACCAAAGACATCACGGGAAGAAGACAGGGTACAGGAACTATTCATTCTTCCTCCCAGGGCGCCATGTTCAACTAACTCTCACCGGCCCCTACTGGCAGCTTCCTAGAGAATCAAAATTTACCTACCATAGCATTATCAAGGCAAAGTCATTATCTCAATGAGCAAAGTGCAATAATTATATTCAGATCATAAAACAATCGCACAAAGAAAACAAAACGGTTAAAACTCCCCCTTCGCATAAAAATGTCGCCAAGTATGACAGTAATCTTAAAGATAAATGTAAAAGGCAAATGTTAAAAGATAAAGAAAATGTTACATATTATGCAATTTTAAATTTTTGGCCCTATAAAGTTCAGCTTACCTAGTTTTACCTTACACTTGAATACCTAGTAATTCTTAAAATGGGTCAACATAGTACTAAGATAGACCTGCCTCCTAGGAATCTACCAAACATAGCACAATCAATATTGAAAACATACTAACATGCATAGTTTATAACTAGATACGAATTTTAAGTTCTGGAACCTACTAGTTACATTAACCTAATTGCTAAAATGTTTACCAAAATTAATTAATGCAGACATAAACAGTAATTAATAAATATCCCAGTAGTTTTCTGCATCTGACATGGCTATTATTTGCTTAAAAAATCCAATATAATTCCTTAAACATAATTTTCTAGAGCAGGATCTTAATACAAGGGATATTTTAAACGGCCAACACAAATACTCGTAGGCCAATGAAAATCCCGGCTGTAATTGGATTTTCCCACTGCGATAAGGGTATCAAAGAGGCATTCCTCTCCCACCATTGCTCTCGGAATATTAAATAGGATATTATCATATAATTATATCAAAGACTCCTCATTTCTGTGTATAAGCTTTTATCCTCGCTTACCAAAATTATGCGGTTATATTTAGTTAGGTTAGTACAATGAGTGCGAATATTAGTTCCTTATTTATTATGAAAATGTTGATTAAACGCAACTTTGGATTCGAATATTCGGAATTTAAATTCGGGTAACAATTATTATGTTTTACTAACTTTAATAATTTTTTACCTGTCCCGATTTTTGTAAAGAAATCTTGCAAGATAATTTTGACCCATTTCCTGGTTTTTTATTGAGCTTAAATGTCATTTTTGGCCTTGATTGATTCATATTGGTCAATTCTTTGATCCTAATGTTTAGCGTCTATGAAAACTTGTTTTGTTTTGTTTATTTGAATGAAGGCGAAAATATTTGAGTCCAATGTTCATATTTCAAAAATGTATTTTCATTCTTGCTAGCAGATTTTTTTGCAAAGAAAATCAGAGAGGTTTTGTTTCTCTTCATGAAAATCAAACAGATTTTTTTTATTTGGTTACGTGTGTCCGAAGTTAATCAAAGACTTCCAGGTCAGCTACGGTAGCCCATATCCAGGTGGAGCAATTTCAGAAAGAGGCACATATGGAGTGGGTAAGAAAGCACTGTGCAAAGTTTCTTCAAAATCCGGTCTGTCGCTTTTGCGTAAAAGAAAAACAAAGATATATCCATTCTTGGAAACTTTTGCGTTTATATTTAGTAGTAGGATAATCAAGTTCAGAAACTTGTTAAATATATTCCTATTAAAAACAGAAGGTACTGTAAACAGTTGAACAAAGAGAAAGTAAAATATTATTATACGATGAAGATATTCTCTAGGCGCCGTAATTATTAATATTTCATAAATATTTTCATAGACGGGTTCTTTTTTTACGCATCTCTTTACATCTGTTAGAAAAGTCTAGGTATCTGAATAAGCCTCAAGCCTAAGCTTTGTTCTACTAGCTTTTTTTTTGTTGACACGCGGTGGTTTTTGTAAACCACCGGAAAGGCACACGCGCTATGCGGTTAGCCAGAATGTAAGCCAGATACATTGAGCATACGTGTGCGGGAGGTCTAAATGCTAAGCCGGAGCTCGTGAGTTCAATTATTTGTGAGTTTAGCTTGATTATTTGTTCTGTAATATGTTTGTCATCCTCTTAGCGTCATCCTAATTATTACCCGGGGAACCACCGATTTAGTTTAACCGGATTTGACTGAATATAAGCTATTCTACGGTGCGACTATTTGTCTGACTTGCGCAACCCGAAGTGATAGCTAAATTCATTGGTTTAGACTAATGTCAATAAAATTTATTCATAGGTGAGTATTATGTTTGTCTCTCCTCATAATTTCAAAGATCTTCATGACAGCCGGGACCAATGGCTTAACGTGTTCTTCGAGGCACGGGGCCAGCGATAAATTACAATTCAATACGCAACATAACTCTGAAAAGTCAGTGAGGTGCGCCGTGGATTCGAACCCGATACCCTCTGCTTAGCTGTCTGTTGGTATCTCCACTAGACTGTCGATTCTCATTAAATTTAGTATACAGTTGCTTATTGGGGCGAAAAATCGATCTAGCTAAAATTCACTTTTAGGAAACATTCATCATCAGCATCATCATCATCAGCCTTTAACAGTCCACTGCTGGACTAGGCCTCTCCTTTCAAAGAAGGAATTTGCCTACTATACCATGCTGGCCAAACGGTTTGGCATAGGGTTTGTATCAAGTTTTACTTTTCTTACAGTGCTGTTCTCTGAATAATATGTTCCCTCCGTTGGCTCTTATGATACCCATGGGATGATATGGGGTGGTGACATTTCGTATTATTAATCCGTCACCACACGGACTAGGAAACATTACCAAAAGAAAATATAGGCATCAAGCAAAGTCATAATCGGTCATCCAAGAACATAATACATGCATGCAGCACACGCAGAGCTTGTAAACACTACGCGTTCGCCACATTCGTGAGGTCAATAATTTGCCTCCGTGGTCCAGTGGATAGCGTATACGTCTGCTGCTCGAAGGTCGCGGGTTCGATTTCCGGGTCGGGCAAAAGTGTTACTGAGTTTTTCCGAATTATCAGTAGCAGCACGGAGTCTGGCAACATACCCGGTAACGGCATTAGGCTCGCCCGCTATTACGTGGGACCTAAAAATTCATGGCGAAATGTGGGTGTAATCTTACACCTCTGCCTACCCATCCGGGGATATAGGCGTGAGTCTAAATAAAAAAAGTTAATATCTGGTTGCCATTGCACTAGCTCTGCTTAGTCTCAGATCAGATGACCGTGTGTGGTTGACCTAAGATATTAATTAGTATCAGCGTCCCAATTACGAACTAATTGGATAATGAGTAAGTATGACGTTGTCTTTAGTAGTAAACATACTGCGTGGTCTATTTGCCTAGCGGTTGACTTAGGTACAGTGGCCTATAAAACTGTCATATTTCTCACAATAATAATATGGCAAGCTCTATGCACTGTCAGCAGCAAAAGTCTCTCCACACCCTAAATTATTTGCAAAACTTTATTCTCACAGAAAATCGACGTAAAGTAACAGTACCTAAACTTTTGCGTTTCGTTCGGTGAGCGAGAGTGCCGGAGGCCCTATCTCCTATTCCTTCTCCCTCATCCCACTCCTCATCCTATCCCTTTTCCCAACCCAAAGGGGCGGCAACGCACTTGTGACCCCTGTGGTGTTGCTTGTGTCCATGGGCGGCGGTAATTGCTTACCATCCGGCAATCCGTCTGCTCGTTTGCCGCCTATTACCATAAAAAAAAAACTTAATTTATAAATTGGTTACGGTCAAACTTTACCTAGAAATCTTACAAGATATTCAGAATAATAATAAAATGTGAAAGTAATCAGTCGTTAACCAATTATCTCATAAATTTGACGTTCATAAGCGTCACATTGTGGCCTAATTAAATATTTTTTTTTTACTTTGAATTATGTAAGAGCGGTGAAACTATTCAAAATCAAGTAAACGTATATCGACTTACGTTGCTAACTGTACCATGCAATATTCTTTATCCCTAGGTCATAAATTGTTTCTCAATGATAGTTTTATACGTTCATGAATAGATAAGCGAGCTGCAACAGTCAATCTTTGAACGTATTATTGCTTTACGAACGGGGTGAAATTGACTCTTTACGTAGCCCTTTGACGTAGGTAGGTCTTTGTCCGCCTGTTGATATAAGACTTAGCAGGATAGATAATGTTTTTTTAAGAAAGTACCCCTTTCGGTTTGAATAAAGTGTACTATCGAATAACGCCTACGTAAGTTGTGTGGGTTCTTCATAACATGTAGAGTAAAGATGTTTTTCTGAAGTAATTTTGTGCACAAACGTAGTGTAGGGCGTTCTGTAGCCAGGTGAAACGATGATATTCGTAGGGCTGCATGCAGAGACTGGAAGAGAAAAGCTGAAGACCGAGCTCATTGGTGTGCCTTATGAGAGGATCTAGTCATCCAGCAGTGGACTTATACAGGCTGAAGACGAAAATGATGAATTGGTTCGAATAATCATTTATTTGCTTAAAAGTTGGTACATTGAGATCTTAAATAAGTTAAATTAAGTTCAGGACAACTTTAGTCAGGTTGTGACATGCAAATGTTAAAAAATAAATTATAATTTAATTGATACTAGTAGAATTGACAATAATAATATCAATTTCAAGATCTAAATTAAATTTTTTTTTTTGAGATTGGCAACAATATAAAAATCAATTGAAATGAATGTTTAAATAAATTCAATGTCATTAAACAAAAAAAGCTATGTCAATTTAATAGAGTCACAGTTAAAATACCAAAAAACTCAATGTCAACATAAACAATGTCAGTGTAAAATAATATAAAAAAAATAATAATTAAAATTAAAAACCAATGTCAACATAAAACATGTCAGTATAAAAATAATATAAATGTCAATCTGGAATTAACAATAAAATAAAGTCAATATAAAAATGTATGACGATAATTAGAATTCATTGTGTTAATTTTAATTACATTCAGAAATATCACTCGTTTATTTCCAGAAAATCATTTATTGTGTAAAAAGATTTCACAATCAGCCATTTCTTAAACTAAACTTCTGATTTTGCGGCTATAAATTGAGCACCACTATTTATTTTATTTTAGACGGTCCAACGTGACCACGGCTGTAATACCTAACCCATTGTGAAACGTTTGGGCAAAAAATGCACATCTATGCATCTTCTATCTATATTTATTCATATTATTAAATGAAGTCTACTAGACATTCTGCCTGTCTGTATGACATGAACACGATAAACTCAAAACTCAACAATTTGAATTTTTAAGGCTGCTTTTATTTCTTAGATGTCTTGGGGGGTAAACTAAAGTTAAATCCAAGTTTCTGGGGTCGCAAGCGTTGTCTGTTTTTTATAATTTAAAGAGATACTATGATTCTAGATAAATAGGTACATATTTAATTGAAAAGAAACTTGTATTAAAGTATTTTAGGAGTATATTGCTATGCTACACTCACATCATTTCATATTATTATTCTGTAATTTTATTATACATGTAGGTCGCGAGGGTCACACTCATAAAGTAAAAATCTCCGTTCACTTGTAACATAAAAGTATTTTATTGTGACTATTACGATATGTCGCAAGAACGGAAGAAAATAATCTTTATAAGCTTTAAACATTTCAGATTATGTATGATCTGTCTTGTATTATCTGTCTCCCTCAGAGGTCCTGCGGTAGTGAAAGCAACTACGGATCATTAGGTCTCGGGTTCGAATCCCGGGTTGATTAGAAAGTGCTATTGGCTGTTTCTGTTAAGCACTATCCAATAGAAGTTTGAAGTCTGGCAGTCGGCGGTGTCACACGACCCTGCCTCGGAAAGCACGTTAAGCCTAAGTCAAAGTCATTCGGCTGTCTGTCTATTTGAGACAAAAAAAAGGTACTGCATCCATTCAGTTCTTCACCTGTCCGTGTGGTGACGGATTAAGAATACGAAATGTTACCACCCCATATCATCCCATGGGTGTCGTAAGAGCCGACAGAGGGAGCACATTATGCAGAGAACAACACTGCAAGAGAAGGAAAACTTGATACAAACCCTATACCAACCCGTTTGGCCAGCGTGGTATAGTAGGCCAATTCCTCCTTTCAAAGGAGAGGCCTAGTCCAGCAGTGGACTATTAAAGGCTGATGATGATGACCCGTTCAGTACCTTTATTTTTGTCTCGAACAGACAGACATTCATGCCTTTTTTCACAAGTTGGGGAGACTGGGTAGGTATAGTTGTCACAGTGGCCATGACAGAAAAAGCCCGATCTCACCTATAACTAAAGTTAGGTGTAAATTTATCTCAAACTAGCATGCTCACTATATACATATTTAAAGCAATTACAAATACTTTTACATTGCCACACGGTTTGGATCCAAAGTAATTATCAAATCCGCGTTTGTCGTCAGAAAATCATATCGCAGGAATCATCATCATCATCGTTCTAGCGTTATTCAAGCCGCATCCAAGACTTTCTCTTTGGAGTCTGAGGTCTGTTTGCTGGTCTAACCAGATTTGACAGAACATTAGCTTATCCAAAGAGCGTCTACAGCCTGACCTGTGCTATTCAAATCAACATCTCAATCAATAGATTTAGACAGTGGCAATTCAGTCTGTAACTCCCCATTACGACGATCCAAAAATAGCCGGAAAAATATTCCAACACCAAAATTTTTGTAACTCTAGCATAACCTTTTATTTTAATTACATTTAAAAACCCTTATAAAGAGCCTTAACAATAATAAATAAACATCAATCAGCTTGTGTAAACACAATTCGACAGAAGTAAAATAATACGTTTCGCGCACGAATAATTTGAAACCTGGCCCCTTTTGAAAACCGCAGCCGGGAATTGAAAAGTTTGTTTTTCACAAAGCACGCCATTAACTGAATCATTCAAATAAATAATTGTTTATTTTTTATTCAATAAAATCATTTGCCAACACCACTGATTTTAATTTGATGATTTACAATCAAATAACGCTTTCGAAATACGATTTATTGAATAGAAGCAAAGTACTGAAGCACAATATTTTTATTGCTTGCAGAATTAAGTTTGATACAGTTAGCTATTTTGCGTTATCTTAATATATGAAATCCTTGCGTTACTGACTGACTGACAGACATGCTACAGCCGAAACTATTGGGCGCAAGAAGCTGAAATTTGGCATGTATGTTCTTTGGGGACCGTAAGGGTGCACTAAGACGGGATTTCCCGAAATTCCCACGGGATCGGGCAAAACGGGAAATGCGAAAAAATGTGCGTGCGAAGCTGCTGGCGTCGACTAGTGTTGTATAAATTTGTAGGCGTAGTCGCAATATAACCTTGCTAAATAAAAACTCTTTAGGAAGAAAGAAAGATAGGCAGAAAGTTAGTTTATTGTTACAGTTGTATCTTTAGTAAATACTTGATCCCGTGGTCCAGTGAATAGGGTATGCGACTGCTGAGGTACCGGGTTCGATTACCGGGCCCGGCAAAAATGATACTGGGCTTTTCAAAATTCTCAGTCTGGTGATGTGCCCGGTTCTGACAATAGGCTCGCCCCCTATTTAGTGGGACCTAAAAATTCATGGCGAAATGTGGGTTTAATATTACACCTCTGCCTACGCCTTCCGGGATCCAGGCGTGATTCCAAAAAAAAAGTTTGCTTAAAGTTTAAGCCAACTTTGGAAGTTGAACGGATATTACAAAACTATCTGAACTCCGTCTGATTTCGCCATATTCATCCGTCTACCCTGTGTGAAATTTTCTATCGCACAGTAAATTCCACTGGATAAGACATTAAGCTGAACATAAGTACTGTTTACCCATGTTTTTCGTCGCAGTTTGCTCTAGCTGCAGTAATGTATAGGTATCATGTTTGACTGCACTGCTTATGGCATGGAAGAAGCAGCCGTCTCGTCGTTTGCGCGGCCGCCACTCCAAAACTGCAAGCTTCAACAGCATTAGTTCTTCTAGCTATTTGCCCTACCAACTGTCACTTATGCTTATATCTTTTTTATGCAATAATATAATGGGAATGACACAGCGGTAGCGGTAGTGGACTTGCCGAACCAACATACTTCTATGGACAGGATATTGGATTCGAATCCACGGCGTGCACTGACACTGACATTTCGATATAAATACAACTAGTGCGTATTAAAGTGTTAGTATCGCTTGCCCCGTGCCACGTAGAGCACGTTAAGCTGTCGCTCCCGGCTGTCAACGAAAATCTTTGATAGTCTTTATAAAAACTGACACATTTTGCTATTCCTTTGGATTGAAGAGATCAGAAGGCGGGCGCTCTGTAGAAAAGGTAACATTCAGTCAAATCTCCGGGCTGGAACTGGGATAACACCTGCAAGATGATGTTTCAGAGAATGTGGCAGATATAGTCAACCTTCCGGTTTTTTAATCGTCCGTTATTTGCAAGATTGGGTTAAGTTCTGTATGTAAGCGTTAAGGATTCCTTATATTAATACTTCTTCCTGGTTCTGAAATAAAACGAATTTTAAATTTTATTGTTTTTGCTTTTATTCAATTTTATTAATATCGCCATCATTAATATTCACCAGTTTTAGTTCAGTTGGCAAACGTTGATAGCATTTATTTTTACTTAAATTCACTTGTAAGTTAGTAATATGGGTCAAATCTTATAAACTGGATTAGAAACACTAGGTATCAATAATTCCAGAGACTTAAGATCAAGTAAGTTTTCTATAAGTGCAGTAAAAGAAGTAAATCCCTAGTATACACGTGATTAGCACGACGGTACAGTATGACTTGATTAACTCATCTATACAAAAAGAAATGTGTGGTGACGCATTACGAGTACAAAGTATCAACACTACCCAATTTCACGGCGTGGGTGTCGCAACAGGCGATTGTAGAAAATACACCAAGCAAATAATATATGTATTTGTGAAAAGACGGCAAATTAAAGATCAAAGCCTTTTCCAAAACCACGCCCAGCGTGGCCGAAATACTCCTGTTGCCTCACAGCGCTATTATGACAAAAAGATGGAGAGACTTAAGTATATCCATGGACTGCTTAAAGCTGTATCAAAAAGCATTAATCCGGCGTCACTTTTTATTTTTAACTAGAGGATGCCCGCGGTTACACCCGCGTTATTTGAGGCTACTGCTCCGCTCCCGTCGCTCATAGCGTAATGTTATATACCCTATAGCCTTCCTTGATATCTGGGCTATCTAACAGTGTTAAACCAACCAAACAAACAAACAAACTCTTCAGCTTTATATATTGGTATAAGATGAGTAATCTTTTTTTTTCTTTTTTTTTGCCATACATTATGCAAAATAATGAAAAGATAGTGTTATTTGCTGATGATACATCACTTATTTTTAAACTAAGACGACAACAATCAAATAATGACGATGTAAATAACGCTCTCTCTAAAGTAGTTCAATGGTTTACAGCTAACAATTTACTGTTAAATGAAAGAAAAACAAAATGTATACGATTTTCAAGACCGAATGTAAAACAAGTTAAACCTAACATATGTTTGAATGGAGAAGAGTTGGATCTTATAGATAACACCGTATTCTTAGGCATAACCTTAGATTCTAAGCTACAGTGGGGCCCACATATAGGTCAGTTGTCGAATAGACTTAGCTCTGCAGCATACGCGGTTTACAAAATTCGTCAGTTAACTGATATATATACGGCCAGATTAGTATATTTTAGTTATTTCCACAGCATAATGTCATATGGCATTTTATTATGGGGCAACGCAGCTGACATTCAAACTGTGTTTGTACTGCAGAAGCGGGCTATTCGTGCAATCTACAGTCTTGGTGCAAGGCATTCACTGAGGGAAAAATTTAAAGAAATTAAGATAATGACTGTCGCATCTCAATACATTTATGAGAACTTGTTATATGTCAGGAAAAATATAAATATGTTTTCTAAATTCAGCGACATTCATAAATTAAATACACGAAATAAAAACAAACTTATTCTACCTTCAACTAGACTACAAAAAATAAGTAACTCATACAAGTGTCAAAGCATACGTTTTTACAACAAAATTCCAGGCAATATTCAGGAACTAAGTATTAATAAATTCAAAGTATTTATTAAACAGAGCTTGTATTCAAAAGCTTATTACACAGTGAAGGATTATTTAGCAGACAAAAATGCCTGGAATTGAGTTTAAAAATTATGAATTTTGACATTTTGAAATAAGTGACATTATATTTTTATTTACATTTGTAATACTTATACGTTGTTCTGTAGACGGCACTATGATCATCAATATTAGCTACGCCCTAGGATGATGTATCTCTATGGTTTTGACAAGCAAATAATAATACCGTGACAGACCGAGATAATGACATACAGAAATACATAAGAGTAAAAGAGACAAAGATAGCATTTTTTGTCTTTGTCAGAGTTTTAGTTTTTTTTGTTGGTCACAACTGAATATTGTGACCAACAAACGTTTGAGCTCTCGATAATTTCCGCGAAACATTGTGTTATTATTGATATTAATTGTGAATGCTTAGTGAAAATATAATTGGTTCAGATTTATTATGGTGATTTGTTACATTTTAGGCTGTAAAAGCCATAGTGAGCGGAAATGTGAGAACATAACCATTTATTCGTAAGTACGATATTTTAGTTATAATATCTATTTATACATGAAAATATTGATAGAATGATACAAATAGCGTATCATTACATAAGGAAATAATTTCTAAATTACATCAATAAACCAAAAAATGCTATTTTATTATCACCGCGATTTTAGTATTACACAATCGAATTCAATAGGTCGTTGAATGTTGAGCTAGCCAAAAGTCATCGATACTTTTTAATTTTACAGTGTTAAATGTTTTTTAGGGATACCACTGAAGCGTTTGGGAAATTACCCAACTTTTGGGTAATTTGCCGTTACTTGGTTTCATATGAACCTAAGATTAATTATTTAATTTGTTGTCCGATTCTTTGTAGTAATGAAATTATTTGTTTATAGATTCCCAAAGGACTGCACGATCCAAAAATAATTGTGGATACGTGCAACAGGAGGAGAAAACTGGGATCTGAATTAATATGCAAGAGAATGCTCTAAACACTTTGAACAAAAGTGTTTTAGGAAAACTCCCCGCAATAGGTACTTATTTGGAATCATTCTCGAATGATAAAGAAGAGAAAATAAGAAATTTGTATACAAAATTAATTTTGTTCAAAGGACAGTAAAGTTGAGTGTCAAATAATATAGTAAAAGATATATTACTCTGAGCCTCGTGTTTATTTGGCGAGTGAAGCCAGTCCCACATATTCGACACTTTTGTTATATATAATAATATTAAGTAAGTATAAAAAATGCTTATCGCACACCTTATGGATTTAAACCTCCTTGTAAGGTTAGCTATATTTTTATTTTTTTATTGGGCTGTAAATTATATTATATAGATTTTTGTTACTATTCGTTGCAAAAGTACCTAAACGGATATTGATGGAACTTCTCGAATTAGCTCATAAATTCATCAAATTACCAAATTGATTAAAAATTATAGGAGAACGCTGTCTCAGATGTCTGGTAAGGTATTCAATTCCGGAACGACCGGTTGGCGCAGCGGCAGTGTAAACGACTGCTACGCCGAAGGTCGCGGGTTCGATTCCCACACAAGTCAAACATTTGTGTGCATGAACATGGACGTTTGTCTTGGTCTGGGTGTTTTAATGTATAATATGTATGTATTTACAAAAAAAAGTATATAAGTATGTTTATCCATTATCTAGTACCCATAGTACAAGCTCTGCTTAGTTTGGGACTAGATGGTGTTGTGTTGTGTGAATGTGGTAGAATATTATTATTATTATTATAATTAAGGTTTGATACAATGTTACTTAAAAGTAAATATGTACTTCGTAGAATTGTAGGGTAAACATTTACAACATCTGGTAACACCAACTCAGGATGTACTCTAAGTCCGTCCTTTACGGGTGTACGCAAATGTCGAGTCCATTTGATTCTTGGTCCTAGGCTACGCCGATGATATGGTGCTGCTGAGCCCATCGATCAGCGCCCTGATAACAATATGTGAGAGTTACGCGGTGGCGCATGGGCTCAGGTATAACACCAGCAAGAGTGAAGTGATGATATTCAAAGCGGGTAAGAAAAGTTATCAGCATGTACCCACGATCACTTTAAATAACCATCCTCTAAGAATAGTTGATCGAGTTAAGTACCTGGGCCACTGGGTCACCGAGTCACTCAAAGATGATGTGGACATGGAAAGAGAACGCAGGGCATTGTCAGTCAGGGCGAACATGCTGGCTCGTAGGTTCGCACGCTGCACTGAACAATTCAAAGTAAAGGCGTTTTGTCAATCGTTTTACACGTGCAGCCTATGGGTCAAGCATACGCAAATGGCTTACAATGTCTTGCGAGTCCAATATAATAATGGATTTAGGGCGATGATGGGGCTGCCGCGCTGATGGGGCTGCCGCGCTTCTGTAGTGCGTCAGGGATGTTCGCTGAGGCTCGTGTGGACGGCTTTGCCGCTATATTAAGAAAGAGAGCAGCGTCCCTGGCGCGGCGGGTTGGTGGTAGCTTCAACAGCTACCTAAAAATTTTTGCTCGCCGAATGGAAACGGATTGTCTATTCTCCATGGCCTGGTCGCGCTTACACAATCTGTGAATAATTTGATATTAACTCTTTTTATATTTTTTATATTTAGATTTATGTAACCTTCACTTCATTACTGTATGGACTTAACTGGTCTGAAATAAACAATTATTATTATTATTATATTTTTACATTTTGATATTTGTAATTTTATTTATTTTGTTTTGACATAGTTTGATTTGACATTGTTATTTTATTTATTTTCTTTTGACATTTAAAATTACTTAAGTAATATACTATTATTCCTAAATTGACATTCAATAATATTTTCTGACATTTTAAATATATGACATTTTATTGTTTAAATTTTTATTATTTTTTAAAATTACTTAAGTAATATATTATTATTCCTAAATTGACATTCAATAATATTTTGTGACATTTTAAATATATGACATTTTATTATTTAAATTTAATTATTTTTACTTATTGTTTGCAACATGTATTTTACTGTGTATTAGCATGTAAAGTTGTGAGTACGATGTGGGTATTATTAAACATATAAACAAGTAGTTGTGGTAACCTGTCTGATGGCTTAGGCTGACATGCTTATGCATACACCTTCTGATGGCGTGGAGGCATAGTGATGCAGATCGTGCTGGCTCCCTCAATCAAGGTTGAGCCGTACGATTGCTGTTGAATGCGGGCCATCAGTGGGCCGAGTCAGTCAAAAGCGTCAGATAATTTCCTGCATTGTACTTGCACACTAAACCCTTTTTTTGTCTGGACTTTAAAAGATGAAGAAAAGACTAAAAAAAATGAAGTGCCAAAAAAGAAACAATGACACTGAGTTTGTTTCGGCCTTTCTTCTCAAGAAGTAATTTAGCTAGGAAAAGCCGGCATCATCTAGAATAGGGTTTTGACATGTATAAGTGTTGTAAACAACCAAAATGCAGAAATAAATATGTCTTTATGTCTTTTTTCTGCTGCAAACATTATCAAGCTCTTAATTTTTTTTGCCCCTCAAACAGTAATCATATTTTAAAGTACACATCCAAACTATTTTAAAGCTAATCTGATTTAGAAACTAATCCAACTATTATGCGGTGTGTGAGGTAGATACGGGTGCGTGGGTAGAGATTAACCTGACCCGTCAGATTAGCTCTAATAAATCTACCCCAAACCGGAAAACTTCATGGACTCTCACGACCCATTCTGATGCCAATCCCGAATAATAATAAGAAAGTTTTGGAGCACCCACATTACACCGTATAATATCAGAATCAGTTACAAGAAATTCAATAAAATGTGTTCTCCTATATAAAATTTATAGAATCACTCTTAAAGCACACGCAAATATTTTAAAAAACTCAGGGACAAACACGTAGATCGCTTTGAAAAGCGAGAGAAAGAGTACTTTGTGAGAGTAGTTTGACGTAGCATATTCAACGCCGTAAAAAAGCCAGCAAAGTAATCTAACTATAATCATGAAATATTGTACAAGAAAAACTTACTCACGGTCATCTTATCACAACCAAAACAGATTTTGTACTATTTCAACCAGATAACTGATAAAATTATGAACGTACTCACATAATAATACCTATTCTATTCTTAAATACATCATACAGCTACAAATAATAATTGTAGCTCAATTATACCCAAACACCTTGCTCTTTACAGAAATAATCAATTAGGGTGGGAAATCTAACCTCAGGAGCTTGATTAGTAGTCAAAATCAACAGGCAAGTTGAAGAATTACAATCTTAAATTGCGGACTAAAAATATCCGTGGTCAAGCCACTTTTCAAAAAACTTGATAGAGAATGTATGGATTGCTACAGACCAATAACTTTGATACCAATATTTTCAAAAATGTTTGAAAAGTTTATATCCAAACAATTATATCAGTACCTAGAAAACCAAAGCATTTTAGCTATAGGTAGAACAAAAAGGTTTTCGGCCTAAAAAGAGCATAAACAGAGCTATTGTAACGTAATACTACACGTATTGCGTTATAATATCTCGCAGGCGCTTAACGCCAGCTTAGCCGTTCGCAATATTACCAAATATGGTCATGTTCACTAGCCAAAGGCAGTTGTGAGTCATAGGCCTATATCTATATAAAATGGGTGCGCGATCCAAGTCGATCACTTGCCCTACACACCATCTCGCTGATGGTTGTAGTAACTACAACTACAATCCTACTTATCTTTCTACTGTCCCGCTGGGGGTAAGCATATTCTAGTTGTCTGTGTGCCTATACGTTCTGTCTGTAGTATCTGTGTCTCTTAAGCATAACAGCCGATCTAGGGACCGCCTGTTTCTGACCGGTTGTTGTGTATTCTCTATGCTGTGTACAGTTCTTCCTACGGGCTACGTTCTTCCTACGGGCTACGTTCTTCCTACGGGCTACGTTCTTCCTACGGGCTCACTGCACCTGTCTTCTTCCTACGGGCTACGTTCTCCCTACGGGCTACGTTCTTCCTACGGGCTACAAGCCACGAGCTGCTGGCGCCGTGCCGCTACTAGCCAGCTGCCACCCAAGCCTCCGTTCCTGCCTACGAGCTCCTACAGCCAGGCCTGAGCCTGACCGCTCGGCCCACATCGGTTGCACCGCCTGAGACCCCGCTCAGCCTGAACCTCGACCACAGAGCTGTCTGCGCAGCGTACCTTGGCCAGCTCATCGGCGACCCTACGAGCAGCTACCCTGCGAGCGTCGGAGAGCAGCAGGAGTCTACGCTCCAGCCCTCACGCCAGTGCTTACCTAGTTCGGTCATACTGTATGTAAGCGGTAGTGAGACATAATAAAGAACCTGTTCAGCCTAGCAGTGTTTCTCTCGAACCCCGATATCCTACCTGAGATCCCGTCTCACTATATACGATTTCTTAAATGTAATCATGACGCATGTAGACAGTAGAACACCAGTTAGTGCGATTCTCTGTGATATGACACAGGCGTTGGACTATGTTGACCATAAGGTTTTACTAGCAAAACTAGATGGGTATGGTATAAGAGGAAATGTTAACAATCTGATAAAATCCTATTTAATGAATAGAAAGCAATATACAGAACTCAGAAACATTAATCCTGTTAAGAAAAAAGAAGAAACATATGTATCTCATATGCGTACAGTCAGCTATGGCGTGGGTCTGGGTAGTGTGATAGGACCGTTATTATTTATCCTGTACATAAATGATTTGCCAAAAGTGACCTCTCACCCAATTACCTTATTTGCAGACGACAGTACAGTTGTAATTGACTATAAACATAATGACTCGTATGAAACTGACATTAATACTACATTATTAGAAATTATAAAATGGATGGATAATAATAATTTAAAAATTAATATCGGTAAAACCAATTTAATACAATTTTCACAACGACATAAAATAATAAATTTGGACATCAAAAAATTAATATCGGTAATAGTGAGATTGATGATATTGACATGGCAAAATTTTTAGGTTTAACTATTGACAGTAAAATAAATTGGAAAGCGCATACTGAAGACTTATGCAAGAAAATTAGCTCTACAGCGTACGCACTATATAAGCTAAGACCTTCGGTAAACCATAAAGCATTACTCATGGCTTACCACGGATCAAATGCCTCTAAACTGCGTTATGGAATTATTTTCTGGGGCAACTCAACGAACAAAGAAATGGTCTTTAAAGCTCAAAAAAGTTGCATAAGAGCGATGTTTAACTTAAAATCTACAGAAAGTTGTGAGTCATATTTTAGAAAATATAAAATCTTAACCTTAGCATGTTTATATATATATATATGAAACAGCAAACTTTGTAAAGTCAAATCCTGATCTTTTTGAGAAATTATCAGACAAAGTTACGCGTAATAGGAGGGAGAATATGAGTGAAAGACTTCGCATACGTAAGGCAAGCACAGCTTTGATGCACCAAAGCATATTCTGTATGGCACCTGTTGTCTATAATAAATTGCCTAATGAAATCAAAAGTTTAAGCATAAATATTTTTAAGAAACGTCTACATGAATTTTAGTTAACAAATGTTATTATACAATTAGTGATTTTTTGGCTGACAGATGACTGTAACTACATATAATTTTCCTCATTAATTATTGACATATTTGACATTTAAATTGAATAAATTTATATTAATGAATCATTGACATATTTGACATTTTGTAACTATTATATTCATGAATCATTTACATTTTTGACATTGTTAACTATTATTTATTCGTATTCATTATTGCCATATTTTTTATTTATTGCAGTGATATATTAATATATACACACACACTCACACACACACACACACACACACCCACACGAGCATACGCACGAATAGCCTTATATTAACATAGTCACTAATAATTAACATTTTATATTGGGCTCACTTTAGTTATGTTATCCACGAGGGAACACTGGCACCTGAGATACAGGACGTGTCCTAGTTCGGGTGTCAGAAGTCTCACTTACATAAAAGCCCTAAGAAAGTCTAAAACTGTTAATAAGTTAAGAATATTTTTGTATCAAATACTTAACTCATGTATGTATAAGACTTTGTATAATAAATAAATAAATAAATAAAAATTAATATTGCCATTTTCTGTGATTCTTTCCTTACATGTTTGATATTTAACTTTAATGAATTGATTTTATACTATGTGTGTTTTGCATGCCTGTATGGCCGAGCAAAGAGAACTAAAATTTCAACAATGTATGTAACATCTACCTTACCTTTGTTCAGCAAACGAATAAATGTTCTTTTTTTATTTTATTAACAAAAGCCTTTGCTGCAAAATTTCGACATTTAGGCTTTTATTATCATTGCTGACATTACAGAATCCATATTGTCCGTGTGGTGACGGATTAAGAATACGAAATGTCACCACCCCATATCATCCCATGGGTGTCGTAAGAGCCGACACAGGGACCATATTATGCAGAGAACAACACTGCAAGAGAAGGAAAACTTGATACAAACCCTATACCAACCCGTTTCCCCAGCGTGGTATAGTAGGCCAATTCCTCCTTTCAAAGGAGAGGCCTAGTCCAGCAGTGGACTGTTAAAGGCTGATGTGATGATATCATCAAAATGTATGTATGTATGTTTTCTCCAAAAAACCCAAAGACCAATATCGTTAATACCCAAAGCAGTATCAGCGAATTTACGTAAAATCAGCACATTAAATCGATAAAAGCTATTTGATAATAGATGCCTGCATACGACGAGCTTTAGAGGCCATTTCAAAATCAATTCAGCAGTTTAAAAGACATATACATAATTTAAATTGTTTTTCGGGATATATACCACGTACCTTTGTTTGGAGTAACCGATATTTCGGCACTGTTGCAAGCGCCATGTTCACGGATGTACTGATGGTATTGCGGGTGGATGAATGTTACGAGCAAGTATAACGGTCTACCCGCTTTCTTACTCGTTTTTTGCGTTCAACACCACTAGCACTGTTATCACTATCACATTGTACCCGATCACGACATACCACACTCACTACGTCAGCTCGCGGTTTGATTTTGTTCTTTTCACGGGTTTTACATAGACGTACCACTGGATGCCAGATACTCGACAGTTGAAACCCATCCTCTCTATTGAAATTCTTGAACTTTTTAATTTCAATAGCCTCCCTAACCATTCGAGGTATATAGTGGCGTTCTGTCGAAAGTACCTGAGGGTTATGTAACTCAATCCAGTGGTCGGTACCCGAGTCCAAGAGGTGTTGAGCTATGGCCGACTTGTGTGGTTCATTATTTTTGACTGCCTTAATGTGTTCCTTTATTCGGCAAGAGATGGTGCGTTTGGTTTGTCCTATGTAGGAACTCCCACAGCTGCAGTCAATTTTGTATACACCTGGCTTTTCTAAGGGAAGACTGTCTTTCGGCGTTCTTATATATTGCGACAGTTTCTTAAAAGGAGTGAAGATAGTTTTAACTGAAACCTTCTTAAGGATGTTGGCGACCTTATCTGTCACTCCTTTGACGTACGGTAAGTACGCTGGGTGTCGTTCAACCTTGTAGTCCAGGTGTTTCTGAGTATGTCTGGGTGGTCTAATTCGCCTACTGTACCCGTTCTTGTGTAGAACGTCGCTTATATGTGAAAGTTCTTTATTCAAATGTTCCTCGTCACACAAGCTGTATGCCCGGTCGGTAAGCGACGTTATAACGGAATTCAGTTGACGTGGGTGATGATGTGAGTCGGCATGTAGATAGCGATCTGTGTGCGTTGGTTTTCTGTATAAAGAACTTTCACATATAAGCGACGTTCTACACAAGAACGGGTACAGTAGGCGAATTAGACCACCCAGACATACTCAGAAACACCTGGACTACAAGGTTGAACGACACCCAGCGTACTTACCGTACGTCAAAGGAGTGACAGATAAGGTCGCCAACATCCTTAAGAAGGTTTCAGTTAAAACTATCTTCACTCCTTTTAAGAAACTGTCGCAATATATAAGAACGCCGAAAGACAGTCTTCCCTTAGAAAAGCCAGGTGTATACAAAATTGACTGCAGCTGTGGGAGTTCCTACATAGGACAAACCAAACGCACCATCTCTTGCCGAATAAAGGAACACATTAAGGCAGTCAAAAATAATGAACCACACAAGTCGGCCATAGCTCAACACCTCTTGGACTCGGGTACCGACCACTGGATTGAGTTACATAACCCTCAGGTACTTTCGACAGAACGCCACTATATACCTCGAATGGTTAGGGAGGCTATTGAAATTAAAAAGTTCAAGAATTTCAATAGAGAGGATGGGTTTCAACTGTCGAGTATCTGGCATCCAGTGGTACGTCTATGTAAAACCCGTGAAAAGAACAAAATCAAACCGCGAGCTGACGTAGTGAGTGTGGTATGTCGTGATCGGGTACAATGTGATAGTGATAACAGTGCTAGTGGTGTTGAACGCAAAAAACGAGTAAGAAAGCGGGTAGACCGTTATACTTGCTCGTAACATTCATCCACCCGCAATACCATCAGTACATCCGTGAACATGGCGCTTGCAACAGTGCCGAAATATCGGTTACTCCAAACAAAGGTACGTGGTATATATCCCGAAAAACAATTTAAATTAAGTTTAAATGACCACGAAAGTTTAAATTCCGACATATACATAATCTTGTAGGTCTAAACAGTTCGACTTTGAATTGCTAAGGTCTAGTAAGAGCATACGTTATCAGGTAAAAGTCAACGTAATAATATCTAATTTTACTCAAGTAAAATGTTAAAATGAGTGGAATTTTCATTCCGCTTTCGTACTATTTTAGTTTATCCACTTATTTATTTATTTAAATTTTATAAATTCATAATGAAGGCAGGCTTCATTAATTCAGTTAAAAGCTAATTGTCGTCAAAAAAAAAATATTTTCAGTAAGGTTTTGGTTGAAGTTCTATAAGTTGGGTTATGGCACTAAATCCCAAACTTTTTTTTTTTTTTTTTTTTTTTTTTTTGACTCATGGTGGAAACCAGACAATTTACGGGCTGACCCCCCCAGGCTGGGCCCCTAAAGGGGCTCAGTCTAGGGAGAGTGTGGTGACTCCCCGACGAGAAGCGCCGGGACTACCCACTAAAACCACCATGGTGTTCCTCTATCCGATCCCATTGAATGGCGGGGTCACGGGACCTACGTTAGTATTACTGCCGCGACCCCGCCTGAGCTGGCCCGCCGAAGCGGGCCCCGTTCCTCGCATGCATCCATCTGCATCCATCATAATTGTCCTCATACATCCTCTTTCATACTACGAGCGGAAAAGAAAGACGTAGTCTACTAACGCTACGAGAGGCGCACGCGGAACACGTGCGCCGCCTCTCGGGCCTAGCGGACGGCGGGCGGTTCAAAACAGGCCCGCCGCCCGCTGGCGTGTACTCACGGTGGCCGGAGATCGTTGAGCGCCCTCCGGCGACGACGCCACTAAATCCCAAACTGGAAATAAATTATAATTGTTTCCAACTTGCTTGCAAATCCAATTATGAACTTTATCAAAATGATTAATTGTACCTTTTAATAAAATTGTATTACTCCTTAGTTTATCTCAAAAATTTCAACAACCAATAACTTATTTGAAAACACTAAATTAAATTATGTTGAAAAGTAGTTCAGTGATAGCGAAACATTGCTCAATTTTTATTTATTTTGACTAACTGAGGTCTTGTTACGAATTGTTCTTTGACATATAGGAAGGATCGAAGATTCATTACTGCAGAAATATTTCGCTATCTTGCAAGTGGTACGCAAGGTGATTAAGCACAGAGCGTGATGCACTGGGAAGGCTTAGGAAACCGGGGAAGGAGAGTGAATTAAATTGCTCATGGATTACCAAAATATAACATAATATCTACGGTGTGAAATAAAAATAATACAGAACTGAAAATGTTTTGTCATCTTCAACATAGATTGTACATTGAAGCTGAGAACCATCTCGATCACGTCAGATTTCAAACAACAAATTGCATCATATTCGCTAAATTCGTTTAGGAGCTACGATGCCACAAATATACATTTTACCTTCAATACACATCAGTCATAAATTTTTTGACAATTAATACAAGTATAAAGATTGTACCTACAAATGTACAGGAATAGCATATGTCACAAGTTCCCTGTAGGTTCAAAGCGGATTTATTTCCGTATTGTAATCTGTTATTCTATTTTGTTATTTCGAATGAACCTAGAAAAAACAAGTTGGCCTAGCCGTTCTCACGCGTTTCCGTCGCATTATATCTATCTAAGTGTTTATTTAAGTGTTAGAACAGTATAAACCAAAACAATTTAAGTGTTCTATTTTAGAAGTAAAAAATGCCGTCAGTTTGCACTTTGTACAAGTCACGCCTTGCTTTGCTGCCAAATAAATCTATTGCCCTCTACTTTCTAACTTTAATCCTATGTTATTTGGACTTTGAAACATAAAATTAATATGAAAAAAAAATCTTATAGCCACTTACTTACACCTACTTATTTGACGAAAAATATTTATCTAGGATATATGTATCTTAGGTCAGTAACTCGCCCCCCCGTGGGATCTCCACCTTGTCGTGGTGGGGGGGCTCAGTAACCGTGGATTGGTCACCCGCGGTGAAGCTAAGAGGGATCCAGGAGGGGACGCTCCGCGTGGGCTTGGAGGGGCCTGCGCAGGATGCGTCCAACGGTGCGGGTGCGGGGGACAGTTCTGTCTGTCCCTCGCAGTCGGGTGCGGTCGCGGGAGGAGAGGCGTGTCGGTGTTGCGTTGCCGCGCGCCCTATCTCCCGCGACCAAATGGGGGCGCACCATTCGATGCGTCGCGGTGGGGCCGCAGAGGAAGAGGAGATGCGGTGTTGCGTTGCCGTCCTCCCTATCCTCTGCGGCCGCTGGGCGTTTTGGCGGCGGAGTCCAACACCTTAATCCGTCGCCAAGGGGGTTTTGTTCGGGGCCCGCCTGACCATCTGGCGGGCCAATACCCGTCGGAGGGTGGCGACGAGTGCTTAGGTGATGCCCCACCCTCCGACACACGGGTACATGGTGGCAGTCGAGGTGGTTTTTAGTGGAAACACCACATACTCCGGCTCTTATTTCCCCCAAGAGTCGGAGATCCGAAGGGATTTTCCACCTCGTAAAACAAAAAAAAAAAAAAGGTCAGTAACTCGAGGTCACCAAAGTTAGATACTATTTGGATCTTCAATTAGGAACTGTTGCTTTCGAAACTAACCAGGCTAACTTTCTTTTAACTTAATTATGTATCAAATAAGACCCTTGCGAAATCTTTTAAGCAAAGTGTCAGTGGGAATTTTATTAATCTTTCGGTTATAATATGTCCCATCAAACTCTTCGTTTGATCACGACGAAAGTCTGCAGTCTTACGCATTGCTCGTAGAATAGGTTTAAAATACCTACGATTATAATTAATTGTCTACTGGTAGCCGCATGTAGGTATAGGGAACTATAGGGCACTTCGAGATAATGTTAGTGAGTAGGCTTGAGCGCCTTTGAGAGTGCCTTACACTTCACCGCGAAGACCCAAACATCGATATTAGGCGATGGAGGCCCGAACCTCCAACTGTGATTCCGCCGAGATTAATAACGTTACTGGAATCGACGAATCTGTGCCAGATTATAAATTGTGCAAAATTAAATTCCCGCCCTATATCAATAAACAAACACACCAAAAGCTATCAAAAGAAATTAGGAAGTGATACACTAACAAAAATCCTGCCTATATTCTGATGGACATGGCTAAACTGTAAGGGTTATTAGTTCACAACGGCATCATAAAAACTACATACACACGCATTTTTTCCGTCGGGGTAGGCAGAGACGACAGAACGCCACTTGCTTCTATCCTTACAAACCTCACGCGCTTCCTCTACATTCATTACTTTTTTCCTACATGCTCGCCGGTTCTAACTACTACTCATAAAAAGCTAGATGTACCTAAGTATTTAACTTTGACACGTTCCTGTTTAATATACCGTGTATAGTTCTAGTTATATTCTAGTTAAAAATTCTCACCAATTCATAAGAATAAGAAGTCACCTACACACTATGATGACCATGTTTCCCATAGTAGACATTTGTAAATTTTTATAAATATTATAATTTAGTCATGAAATTAAAATCTGTATATATTTCTTATTGAGATATACTAGTTTTTAGTTAGAATTTAAGAAAACAATCTTTTTCTGTACCTAACTCACTCGGAGCGCACCTCTGCAAAAGGTTGTAATAAAGCTTTTAAAAAGCTTCAACCGCCGTTTATATTTGAATTTGCATTATGAAATGAAATGACTGTTTACAGAGAGCTATATCTAGAAATGCGGCAGCGTGTTTAGCCAAGTTCAAGAAAACCACAATAATAATGTTCTACCACATACATACAACACCATCTAGTCCCAAACTAAGCAGAGCTTGTACTCCTTGTTGTTATGAGTGATTCTTACAGGCCTTTAGTATTTCAAAGTGACTAGTAGATATATGGGAAAACTGAGCGAGTAAAATTGTAGGGTTTAATTAGTACATCGTAAGTCATTAGCTTTAGAATTTAATAGTCATATTTATGAATAGAAATCATTGTTAGGGCCGGCGCAGACATCGTAGAGCGCAGCGATCCATTTTCTTCAAAACCCATTAGACATTTTGTATTCAAGAGTATTAAACATAAATCCATCCTTACAATCGGTGCGTTTATAACAATAGTAGTAGATTGAACTTGGCTCCAATTTTCACATTTATGTTTTCAATAGGATTACATTTATCTAGTAGAGATTATAACGGATGTGTTTACCAACAAACAAGTCAAGTAAAAAATCATTTATTCAATCTAGGTCACAACGTGACGCTTATGAACGTCAAATTTTTAAAGTAAATTAAGAATGCTTCTAAATTTTACATTCACTGCCCATTCGTAAAGCAATAGGTAGAACCACGAGAAAGAACGGGCAATAAAACTCGTGGCCACTCTTTTTAATCGCCAGTGTTATGGTACATATTTTGTTTTTGTAAGGAGCTGCAACTGTTTCACATTGTAATTAATTACCTGTAAATAGTAAATAAGAACATACATAATACTTAAACAAATATGTAGTTACTAAATTAAGTGCTGTAGTAGTCTTCAAATGTGAATCTTGTGTAACAGGAGCATCCACTGACGCTTTATAATGTAGGCAACTCGCGATGTTCAGAACTATGGTGGAAAAGTATGTTACAGAAAGTGACGGTATATGAATACACGAAAATTACAAAAACGTTAGTATCCAGCCCATGATAACGAGTTACCTTCATCTAACACTGTAGCAAATTTTAATAAAATTTGTGGAACAACAATGAAAATGTAAATGTAGTAAGTTTGAATGACCTAATAATGCATGAATATTAAATAAATAGAACTAGAGATATTATATAAAAAAAGAACTGAAAAGTAAGGTATCTATATAAATTAAAAAATCAAGAGTTGGCTAGTGTAAGTGACCATCTATCCTTATAACTGAAATAATCATTAATGGTATAATAACCTTTCCTAATAAGGCAGTCTTTTATTTTACTTTTGAACGTACTAAATGGCAATTCTAAAAGACTAATTGGTATTTTATTGTATATACGAATACCTAGCCCTACAAAAGAATTACTAACTTTATGGAAACGATGATAAGGGGCATATAACATATGCCTGTTTCGAGTATTTATGTTATGTACATCACTTTTTGTAGTAAATTAACCTATATTTTGCCTAATATACAATATATTAGCAAATAAAAATTGCGAGGCTACTGTAAGAATCCCTATAGACTTAAAGCGTTCCCTAAGAGTATCTTTTGCACCTAACATGTATATTGCTCGTACCGCTAGTTTCTGTAGAACGAAGATATTCCGAATATCCGCAGCTTTGCCCCATAACAAAATACCGTAGGACATGACACTATGAAAATAGCTAAAATAAACTAGACGAGCTGTATCAACATCAGTAAGTTGTCTAACTTTTTTTGACAGCATACGCAGCAGAGCTGAGCTCACCTGCAAGACATGCTATATGTGTACCCCATTGTTACTTATTATCTAGTGTAATGCCTAGAAACACTGTCGAATCAACTGTGTCAAGTTCCTCCCTATCTAGCCTTATATTAGGTCCCAGTTGTACGTTAGGTAAAATAGCAAATTTAACGCATTTAGTCTTTTTAGAATTAAGCACTAGGTTGTTTGCTGAAAACCATTGTATAACCTGTATAAGTGCATTATTTACATCATCAAATTGATTCCTATTCCTATCTACTTTAAAAATAAGTGACGTATCATCTGCAAAAAGTACGACATCACAGATATTTTTTAAATAAAAAGGTAAGTCATTAATATATACAAGGAATAGAAAAGGACCTACAATAGAGCCTTGTGGAACGCCTAACTGTATAGGTAATTTAGAGGATGTAGTCCCATTTACATCGACGCACTGAAATCTTTGCCGCAGGTACGACTCAACAACACAAAGTGCGGTTTCCGCTACGCCGTAGTGGCGGAGCTTACGCAATAGTGTGTCCTGATGAACGCAATCAAATGCTTTTGAGAGGTCACAGAATACTCCGATAGCATTTTTAGATGACTCCCAAGCATTATAAACGTATTTTATGAGAGCAACACCCGCATCAGTAGTGGATCTACCTTTAGTAAATCCGTATTGATCTTTATGAAGCAGACTATTTAAATTAAAGTGTCTTAGTAGCTGCTTTAATAAAAAATTTTCAAATATTTTACTAAATGCCGGCAAGATACAGATGCGCCTGAAGTTATTTACGTCATTTTTACTGCCAGATTTGAATAAAGGTACGATTTTACTTAATTTCATCAAATCCGGAAATACGCCTAAGTCAAAACATTGGCTAAAAATTATAGAGAGGTAAGGCGAAACAGTCTCAACTATAGTACCTAAAATTTTAATTGAAATGCCCCAAAAGTCGCCGGTATTTTTAATATTAATTGAATTATATGCGATCAATATATCTCGCGGGGTAACGTGCTCGAATCTAAACACGCTCTTGCATTCAGGTACACTGCTAAGCAAAAAAAATCCAGCGTCTAAAGATGATGATTGTTAAGAGCTAGTAGTTGTTAAAGGTATGCTCGCAAAGAAACTATTGAACATATGCGCTACTTGAGTTTGATTAGTGACTAATAAATTGTTTTCCCATATCACGATCAAACATAGCTTACATACAGAATATTTTTATAGAGAACAGAACGAATAAAGTGCTTTATATTTAAACCTCTTTGCTAAATAATTCCTTGTAGTAACGGGTTTCAAATAAGAACTACCCTATTTTATTCCATGTGCGTCGTAAGAAGCGACTAAGGAAAATACTGGAAGCAAATACAGTCTTTTCGAAGAGAAGAAAACTCGAAATCAAATGCTATGCAAACCGATTCTATTGATTATACTTATCTACGAGTATATACCGAATCACAATGCACTCAAAATAGATGAGACTAATGTTCAGTAGCGGACTGCAAAAGGCTGTATGACTAAATAAGGTACTTGTGATGCAACAACACGAAGAACATGCACCAAAATTGTGCGAAAGACAATGTTACATACATCGCCAAGGGCATTGCTTATTACTTCTCCTATTATTTTCTATATTCTCCAGATTCTAGATTTAATGACGGATCGAATTTTCTGTTGATACGTTAGCAAATCAGTCAGTCAATTTCTCTATTTTATTTTCATCTAAAATATCTAAAGAAATCTGGTGGCATAGTGTTTGTTATAAAACTCTTTTGATCGGCTTGTTAGATTTTTACGATTTTTGTTTGTATTTATAGGTTGGCTAGGTCGCAGGCTATTCTTTGCAGAAAATTTATATGATTTGGCGTACAAAATACATGTAGTGTTTGCCGGGGCAGCTAATATAGATATAGATTTATGTAGTTTCATGTAGCAATTACAATCACATAATTCAGAAATAAATCACAAGCTAATAGACACAGCGACGACAGTATTCCACCTACTTAACCTCACCTTACTTATTATCATATCTGCCAATACACATAGGTTCCATGAGATACCATTCAGCACAAACTTACAATACCTACATGGGAGTGGCGTCATCAGCTGACGGCTGCAATATTCCGTCGCTGAATAGGCTTCATTTATGCATAGTTGAACGGTTCAACGGTCTGCGCACGTCCTGAGAAAATAGCTCTCCATTAAGCTGCTTAACATTCATTTGTAAATTGCATACGATCCTGTACTATAGATTCTTATATAAGTCGTGTGTAATACCAGCTGCTGGTTGCATTTTTATAGTGATAGCTTTATAATCAGCAATTTTTGAACACACTTTCAAACCCTTTTTTCGATGCGACGATGCGGTCGACCCTATTACGGATCTCCCTAAACCGGCCTTTAAAACCGCCACTGCTTTGTTGGCGCGAACTACACTATATTTTAGTAACCCATAGCTATTTAAGACTACAGATTTTTCTAACAAACTTTCAAACCCCTTCTTAACCCTCTTAAAGGAGAAATATTTAAAAAATACTTATTTAGTGTTTGTTTACATTGCCGATGAATTTGAAATAAAACGTGAATTCGTGCCATGTTTTAATACTTCCTTAATATAACATAGACAAACAGCTACAACTGTCTGCTTATATAACAAATTATTGCGAAATTAATCACTCTTGTTTACTTATGTAACAGAAATTAATGAGAACCTTCTAAACAGAGATGTATTGCGCGAAATCACGAAGACGATTAACCTCTATTTATTTTTAATTTAATCCTAAACACACAGCGGTGATGTTGTTCAAACATAAACCTCTTAAAAGGCTTTTAGTTGTACAGGTGGTGAAATATTACGAATCGTTCGATTCTTTTGAAGTACGATTGGAAAGAGGGGTAATAAACACAAACGTGTTATTATTTTGAGACCTTATTGGGTAATGTGTGGTGTAAACCTTTGTAATGTAGTTTAAGACTCAGTCTCTCAATTACACGCAAACGTCAACGCAGACTTTACGCACAGATCAACTTTGACTGGGCTGAATGTTGTAGGTTCGGTTCCCATACGAGACAACAGTTCGTGTGATACCTACATAAATTGTTGTTTTGAGTCTGGCTCTGGGTTGTGTCCGTTGGTTGTAGGTTTGGAAAGGACCGCACGACACGGGATTTAATCCAAAGCGGGCGGGAAGTGTCGTTAAAAAAATATATAAACTTGCTATGAACATACACATGTCATAGTCTGTAGATAAAAAAACAATCTACCAATATTTATACTTGAATTGTCAGAATCAGTCATCCCGTCAAATCAGCGCAATGGAGAAATCTATACAGTTTGCTACAAATATATCATTTTACCGACAACAAATATAAAGGAAAGTAATAGCCTTTCTCCGGATCATAGGGTTTATGTTTTATTGAGAGAGTGCCGACAAACTATTCGCACATAATCGATCAGTCTTGAAATAGCTTTGTACAGTTCATATTACGGGAATGGAATGCTGAATCTTTGATAACACTAGTTTTATTTCTTTGATAAACTTCTTGCTCAATACATAAGGAGTAGGAGCAGAATTTAGATACATGAACGGCATTCTCTGGCAGGTAGATTATTCTTGGGTGCATAGTCAAATATGCATCTATGTGCTTAATCATCATTGTCTTGCCCTGGTCCCAATTTATTTGGGATCGTCGCAGTTTGTCCTTCGCTTCCATACTTCTCTGTCACCAGTCATCCGATCGTTTACCCCTTTCTCTTTCATATCCATCCTCACACAGTACATTCATCTTTTCCTTGGCCGTCCTCTTCCCTTTCATCCTTCTACATGCATATTCATCACTTTTTTACCTACATACATCTCATCTCTCCGCATAACATGTCCATACCAGGCCAATGGACTCCCTTTTACCTTTTCATCTATGGGCAAAAGTGTATGTACCTATGTGTTTAAACTGCATGAAAAAAAGGAACTGCTTATTAAATTGTCACAAGCAAAATACGAAGAAGATTTATAAATAATTTTATTACGAACAAATAATGTAATATGTACGAGAGCTTTGAAAAGTAAGTAATGCACCACAGATTCCAATCTTAGGGCGTTATATGTGGCAGTCTATTAATCGCTTCCCTAATCTGTAACTGCAGTTTAAATACTGGTATATTTTTACTATGAATATGTCATGTATGTAATGAAGATACAGAATAATACTAATTGTATTAAAATGGGTGCATAGGGTTCCCACCAAGGGGTGCATAGGGTTCCCACCAGGAACTTAGGTGCACCTGCCGATCAACGGAAGAGGCTCTGGCAAAGAAAATGTCCCAATAAGCGGCAATAGGCTCGCCACCTATTACGTGGGATCAAAACAGTGGCGAAAAGTGGGCGTTTAATATACCTCTGCCTACCCCTTCGGGGAAACAGGCCTGAATCTATGTATGTATGTATTAAAATAATCATCTCAACAAAATACACCTTTACTTAAATTTATTAGTTGTAATTATTCATCATAACATATCGTAGTAAGTGATTTTATATTTTATAGTATCTAGTTCAGGCATATAATCTTATATCAGGAACCTACACTAAGCTTTTGTACTCTATATAAGTAAATTGTACCTTTTTATTTAACAGAATAAATTGAGTTTGAATTTGTTTCTTGAGTGAAATATTTTTTGCTTCTGCGAGTTATACTAGTAAGTTCATATTGAATCTAACTTATCAAACAAATAATGGCCACTTCCTTGAGGAAAGTGATATCGGTGGAGAAACAAGTTTATTACTAGTTCAGATGTAAATGCACTTGTATTACAATAAATGCACCTGTGTTGTTGTAGTCGTTGTCTTGGTTGTTTAGGGCTACGCCGAGTGTCATTGGTTCGATTCCCCAGTGAGACAACACTTTATATGATCCACAAATTATATTTTCGAGTCTGGATGTACTTTGTGTCTGTTGACTGAATCTTTATAAGATCTCCTGCGACTCATTGAAAAATAAATTAAGGCATTTTGTTGTTGATTGTATCTCGTCAATTTCTTTTGAAAATAAGGGAATTGGATAATACAAACAGAATATTAAAAAGTCCACGGTGAATTGTAAGATTTCCAGGAATAAAGTAGACTATAATATTTATTGTTAAAATGTAAATTTAATAAAGAAATAGGTCGCACAGCGGGATGTCTTGAGCAAAAGATCGTCTGTCCCATTGCGTTTAATAAAGTTGAAGAAAATTGTAACACACCCTTCAACCAGTTAGAGTAATTGTATAGTGACGTGGACTGAGAGCTATTTATTTTATTGTTCTTTAGAGTTCTCTAGAGTATTGGTTTTTACGACACAATGAATAATGTAAAGTGATGATATCGTTTAGCAAAAAAAAAAATTATCCTTTTAATTTGTTCTATTTGTACAACATCCGTTCATCCCACGTTCACTGCTAAATATAGGCCTTCGTGAAAGTTTGTTCATCCGTGTGGTGACGGATTAAGAATTCGGAATGTCACCACTCCATATCATTCCATGGGTGTCGTAAGAGCCGACAGAGGAACCATATTATGCAGAGAACAGCACTATAAGAGAAGGAAAATTTGAAACAAACCCAATACCAACCCGTTTGGCCAGCGTGGTATAGTAGGCCAATTCCTCCTTTCAAAGGAGAGGCCTAGTCCAGCAGTGAACTGTATGGGGCTGAAGATGATGAAAGTTTACAATGTTGGCTAATTTTGAACCACTCGCATCCTACCGGCTTATAAACAGACTATTTATTAATCGGGTAATTATTTTTGAAAAAGTTATATAGAAAAGTCAAAGCAGCGATAGCCGAGTGGAGAGACCTGCCTGCTACGCAGTTTCGGGTTCAAATCCACGGCACGCACCAATGACTTTTCGAAGTTAAGTGCGTATTAAATTGTTAATTATTGCTTGCTTATCGGTGAAGGAAAACATCGTGAGAAAGTCTCCATAATGTTCTCGAAAGACATGTGAATTCTGCCAACCCCTGCTTGGCCAGCTGGTGGCCATGGTGGACTATGGCATTACCCTTGTCATGTGAGAAGAGGCCGGTACCAAGTAGTGGATCACAGTATATATACTGGGCTGATGATGAGATGAAATAGAAAATACCAGTATCGAATACTATTTGTGTCGCACGAGTGATTGATTTCCACGGGGTAGCCGGGATCGATCACTCGCCGAGCAATTAAAGAGAGATAATTAGGTTGACTTACGGGAAATAAATAAAAATATCACCAGGAAAGTTTAAACTCGCGTTATAATTCCAGTTATTCGATACAAAAAAAGAACTGACGATTAAGGTTAACAGAAGAGACAATTATCCAGGGCGTGGTCGACGTTGGCACTTCACAGGTCTTCAGATGGTCTTGTACTCAACTCGGTGGTGCTGGCCGGAGAAAAGGGCCGAAGCCTCGTGTGTCCCCTGTATTTATAGGGCCGGCGCGGAGGGGCGCGAGGGAGCGGCCCATTGCTGTGCGTCACTCGTAGCAAGGCTCGCGGCGCAGGAGCGCGATGGCGCGATGTGACGTCACACCCCCCCCCCCCGTTAGGCCGGGATTTTCCCTAAGGAAAATTCCCTAGCCCAACGGGCGTAGCAGCCCTGAAGATACTCCCTGAAATTAGAGAAAACAAGGGCCTGAGTACCTTGAACAAGTGACAACCCTATACGCTAATTAGGATACCTAAATAATAATGACCCACGCTTGCATTCTTCACGCGTACAACGGCAGTCTGAATTTGAACATAAACATTTATCATTCATAATTCATCACACATACCTACATGTAAATGCCGAGGCCAGTGTAATAGCCTAATATTAAAGATAACAATCTATGGAGAAGCGCTTAGGGTAATTATTAGGTAATAATGATTTGTAGATATAAGAAACTTGATCTAGCCCTACGACTTATAAATCTTGGGTTCGGCCTTTGCCACTAGATAAGTAAACTTTTTGAATATAGTTAGGTATAACAACAGATTTTTTGTAAAGATGAACAAAAATAATACAAGCCGCAGACACGACCGGACCGCTCAATGTCAAAGGAAAGAAATTAATAAATATTTTGCTCTAATTAATAACTAGAACACGACCAGTAACCACTTTTTGAATGTAAACAATTGTGAGTCGTTAGTTAGGCACTTATTTATCGGCGCGTCGCTGAGTGAACGCGCGTGCGTCATAACGACAACTAGGTACGATCTAAATGGTAGGTATTATTCGACTGTTCCGAGCTCGCGACGCACGGTTAATCACCATGATCGTTTATAAAGTACCTATAATAACAATTTGATTATGGAATTTATACAGAATTAAGAATAACAACAGAACTTCAGAACAAGGCACGGCGAAAAACAATACGCCAATCAAGATGCATTTCAACAAATAGATTTGCGGAAAGAAAATACACATGCGAGAATCGAACTTGTATGCTCAGCTAATAGCGACCTTTTAACCACTGATCAACAGGGTAAAAAAACAATATATTTAGTTTATGGTTAGTATTTTGTAAAACAATGTTCAACATAACATTTGAGTACACAATTGCGCAGCAATTTGAAAAATAGTATTGTTTACGAGAAAAAAAATATTTGCTACCCACCACAGAAAATATCAATTTATAGTAGGCACTACTACAAACGGTACTATAAATTAGAAACGTTCGTTTGAAAAAATTAAACAATGAATAGGTAGAAGGTATTCTTATTGTTGTTTTTATACTTTTATTATTCTTTGTAATTAATCAACTTTAAATCCTTGATGTGCCAATCGCCTAAAGGTTTTCCAGCCATGTCGTTAAGTTTGTATACTAGAGGTGATTTTTTTGAGGCAATCTTACATTTAATAAATTTAGGCGCCAATTTCTTGCTAAAGTATTTATCCTTATCACTAAGAAGAAACGTTCTGCGCCAAACTATATCACCGACATTGAATTCTGCCTGTTTACGGCGAAGATTATAAGATGAACAATTTCGTTGGTGGGCCGACAACAGAGCTGAATGTACCTTCTCGAAAATAGAAGATAAATAGCCTAAAGTTTCGGCATAGCCGTCCCGTGGTTCAAGCACCATACCGGAATTAAATTCCTTATCAATATACTGAGAACCACATGTTATGACCTCCCTACCAAAAACAAGGAAATTAGGAGAATAACCAGTAACCTCACTAACTGCGCAGTTAAGGGCGAATTGAACTTTAGTGATTAGAGTGTCCCAGATTCGATGATCAGATTCTATGAAAGTTGAAATAGCTGTCATAATGGTTTTGTTGTAACGTTCAACTGAGTTAACGTGGGGAGTATACAACGGTGTAAAATGCAAATTTGGAATTTTATATTTTGACAACATACTTTTAAAGGTTGCGCTAATAAATTGTTTACCGTTATCCAAAACAATAGTAGATGGAATTCCATGCACCAAAAATACATTTTCCTCAAGAATTTTTGTTATCACTTCTGCAGTTGCCCGTTTAATGGGGAAAAGTAAACAATATTTAGAGAAACAACAACTGACCACAAATATAAAAGTATTCTGTTTCCTGCTGGGAGGCAATGGACCAATCAAATCAATACTAATCGTCTGAAAGGGCTTTTGACATGATTTGGGTTTTCCCATTAGACCTAAATTTGGGTGATTTTGGTGTTTATGGGTGATACAAGGTTCACATGAACTGACGAACTTGACACCATCAGTGTACATACCAGGCCAAAAGTAATTAAGTGCGAGACGTTTGTATGTCTTAAAAATACCCAGATGTCCAGCAGTGGGCGAAGAATGATTCTCCCTTAGAATGTCATTTCTTTGGTCAGACGGAATAACCTCTTTCCATTGAAATTCTCTAGTGAGAGGGTTTAATGTTTTTTTTTAAACAATACAATTTATTGTTTATTACTTGATAGATAACAAAGGAAGTCGGAGAACTTAAACAGCCTTTATAGATATTTAAATACCAAGGATCATTGGTAGAAACTGGTAAATTCTGATTAGAATTAATATCTATATTTATATCATTAGCAATAGCAGAAACGGGTAAAGAGCGAGACAGAAAATCAGGTAAAACGTTATCGGAACCCCGACGATGACGTATTTCGAAATTATAGGAAGATAAGCGAACTCCCCATCTGGCTAACCGGCCAGTAGGGTTATTTAAGGTCAAGAACCATTCCAAAGCAGCGTGATCTGTGTAAACAATAAACTTTTTACCATTTTCAACATAACAACGCCAGTGTTCTATAGCAGATAGAACAGCCAGGGCTTCGCGCTCTGTGGCACTGTAATTTTTTTCTTGCTTAGTGAGTGATTTGCTATAGTACGCTATGACTCTTTCCTCACCATTTAACCTTTGACAGAGGATCGCGCCAAGTCCAAAATCGCTAGCATCTGAGTGTATTTCAAAAGGTTGCGAGTAGTCAGGACAAGCCAACACCGAGGAGGAAATCAAACAATTCTTTAGGTTATTAAACGCCTCATTAGCCTCTGTCGTCCAACAGAATGGAGGTGCGTTTTTACTTTGAGATGTTAACTTATTTAAGGGTGCAGTAATAGAGCTAAAATTCAATTCGGTATAAAACGCCTGTACCACGAGGCTGCGCCTAAAAAACGACGTACTTCTTTTCTATTAGAAGGAGTGGGATAATTTTTCATTGAATTTACTTTATCCGGATCGGGATGCAATCCACTAGAGTCGACAACATAGCCTAAATATTTTAGTTTATCTCAAAAAAATTGACATTTTTCGAGATTAATTGTTAAATTAGCGCTTTTTAGTTTATCAAGAATGCCTAATAAAAGAGTAATATGCTCGTTGAAGCTGGACGTGATACAGATTATGTCATCGATAAAACAGAAAACCTTATTTTAAAATTCTGGACCATAAAATAAAATATCAACTAATCGTTGTTGAGTAGCTGGCGCATTCGTAAGACCGAAGGGCATTCTTTTGAATTGAAATGTGCCACGCGTAGGAATATAAAAGGCTGTTTTGCAACGGTCCTCTTCTTTCTTCTTCAATGTTTGCCAAAAAGATTTAGACAAATCTAAACTAGACAAGTATTTAGCATCTCTCAGATTATCTAAAATTTCCGAAATATAAGGCAAGCTATAAGCATCTTTTTTTGTAACGGAATTTAATTTACGACTGTCCAAACAGAAACGCAGTTCACCATTCTTCTTAGGGGTCAAAATGACCGGGTTTGACCACGGGCTTTCAGATCGTTCAACAACATCCTCTGAGAGCATGTCGTCAAGATGCTTTATTAAAATTCTTTGTTTATCGGGAGACATGCGATAAAATCTTTGCCGAATAGGGGGGCAATCACCTGTATCAACTGAATGAGAAATAATATTTGTGCAACCGAGACCCCGCTTCTCGTATGAAATATCGGTAAATTTAGAAATAATGTTGTCAGCGGTAGCTCTCTGGTCGACTGTAAGATGATCATAAGAAACAAGATGTGTAGGGGGAACTGCCTGCAACTCCATTACTTGAGCGTCAGACTTGTTCACAATCAAAACAGACTCTAATTTGTTAGGAAATAGGCCAAAGCTTCGCCAAAAATCCATGCCAAGGATAAGGGAATTTTGATTCCCAGGTACAACATGAACTTCTAAGTTAATCAATTTATCCTGAAACTCAAAGGGTAGAAACACCGATCCCAAGGACTCAAATCGTTCGCCGCCAGTTGTTATTAACCTTAAAGGTTTCAATTTATCCAAAACATCGTCTTTCAAAAATAAGTTATGCGAATTATTACCTAAAATTGTAACGCAAGATCCAGAATCTAAAAGACCAGTGGTAGGTATTCCGTTTAATTTTAGAGTAACGTAAGGTAAATATTCTACTTTAGAATTACGGATTGAGGAAATATGATAGCTACTAAAGAATTTTTTTAAAAAGTCCAACCAATTATTCCAATCTGTTTTATTACAATTAGTTGTATAATTTGATTTTCCACAATCCTTGTTAACTAGTTTTTTGAAACTGTAGGGGTCGACTTAGATTTACAATTGGGGCAGTCTGACACCTTGAAACCCTTTGTACCGCACTTAAAACAGATTAGGTAGTGTGGTTGACGGCAATTACGTAATGAGTGCGAATTGCATCTACAACGCACGCAAAAAAAAATATTTATATTAGAAGTACTCGATACGGCGTTAACTTGTGGTACAGACTTGTATCTCGATGTATCAGCGACAGAGTTATATTTATTGAAGTGATTATGATTGTAAACATTTTTGTTTGAAGAAAAATTAGAAAACGGATAATTATACGCTAGATCAGGTGCTACAGTATTCTTTGAAACTTTAGGGGGTTCAGAAAATTGCTTACTGCGACTTTGGTAATTTTCGAAAAGACGACAAACTTCGACCAGACTATCAACATCAACAACCTTTGCAGTGAGCAGACAATTAGTGTAACAAGGTCTAATATTATTTAGCAAAATTTCTAGCTTCTCCGAATCAGCGATAGGAGAACTAAGTCGCGAAAACAGACCGTGCATTTTTGCCACGTAGATAGTTATTGATTCGTTTTCGCCCTGTGAGCGCTGACGAATCTCCGTCATAAGCCGATAATCGTAGTTATGCGGACTAAAATCTCGTTTCAAAAGTTCGCAAAGTTCTAACCAAGTCTTTACATTAGTTTTAACAGAACGATACCAAACTAATGCGTCACCCGAAATAATTTGAAAGCGAAAGACAACATCTTGTCGTGAGGAATAGATCTACAGGACATAAATTCATCAATTTTTTCAATAAAGGATCTTACACATGATTTACCGTTAAATTTGAATTTACCTAATTCCGAAAAAGCTTACGGTCGTAATTATAGGAAGTGTTTCCCTCTGCCACTGAGCAATCCGACCGCGAATTACGTCTCGTGATTAATTGTAATTTCGCATATAAGTCATTAAATTTATTCCACACAGACTCAATTTTTTTAATATCAAGACTGCCGGTATCCACCCTATTCAGTCGATGAAAACAATGGTGCAGCACGGTTTCGACCTTCTGTTGAAGCTCGGAAGTATAGTTTGCTTCCAACATAGATAAGTGTTTAGTTGATCTTAATAGCGACTTTTCCACTTCTGCCACATCCTCCTCTGGTGGGAAGGGTGAAGATAATATATCCTCTGAGGGAGTTTTAACTGAAAGTTTAGCGATTTGTTTTTGGGGATCGTCAGGCTTTGAAACGCCGCGTATTGTGGTCTCATATTCTAATTCCTCTTTAGTTAATAATGAGAAATTTATAATGTAAGCCATTATTACAAAACAATAATAAAAAATCTAAGTATTTACGCGGGCACTAGAAAAAAAAATTAAATATCGCCAGAAAATCGAATACCGTGCTAAAAAAAGCTGAAATACACTAAATTATACAATGGTGTGATGATTGGTCAAGGAAGAAAAAATTTCTTAAAGGTCACTCAAAGGTTGAATCACAATATTCTTTCGCGAACCCGTGGCTCGTTAGTTCAACGGCTAAGCGGTTAGAACCGGTGCGCGGCTCAACACGCTGCCCGCGGTGGAAACGTGATTTTAGACCGACGTTAATTAAATCACCGTTATGTTATTTACACAGTTAAATTGCTTATGGCCAACAAAAATAGATAGAAACTGTACCTGTACGGAATTCACCACACCAGAATATATGCACACACAGGAGAAAAATATACAAGAGAAAAAGAAATTATTTCACTCACCTGTAAAGTGCCAACTTACGTTTTAAAAATTATATATATAATATAATTAAAAATTGTATTGGGCGCCAATGTCGCACGAGTGATTGATTTCCACGGGGTAGCCGGGATCGATCACTCGCCGAGCAATTAAAGAGAGATAATTAGGTTGACTTACGGGAAATAAATAAAAATATCACCAGGAAAGTTTAAACTCGCGTTATTATTCCAGTTATTCGATACAAAAAAAGAACTGACGATTAAGGTTAACAGAAGAGACAATTATCCAGGGCGTGGTCGACGTTGGCACTTCACAGGTCTTCAGATGGTCTTGTACTCAACTCGGTGGTGCTGGCCGGAGAAAAGGGCCGAAGCCTTTTTTTTTTTTGTGTGTGTGGACTAGTTGTTGGCCGCTAATGGCCTTGACAACTTTACGCGGACTATGGGTGAGCGCAGAAGGCTCCCAACCCGTTAAAGTATACTAGACAGCGTTTTGACTCCCCAAGGGTGGACTCCCACGGATCTCGGCTTGGGGCGCTGCCGGCAATGCGGGACTAAGGTGTCCCGCGGTATTAACGTTAGTAGGCCGAAGCCTCGTGTGTCCCCTGTATTTATAGGGCCGGCGCGGAGGGGCGCGAGGGAGCGGCCCATTGCTGTGCGTCACTCGTAGCGAGGCTCGCGGCGCAGGAGCGCGATGTGACGTCACATTTGTACCATCGCATCGTTGCAAAGCCGCGTTGATTGGATTCTAGAATGGCAATCTAGTCAAAAGCCTTTAGAAATTTTAAGTTGGGAATAGGATATTTGACTGCTACCAAAAATAATAAATTATTATTTAAATTGCTTTAAAGAAATCGACGAAAGTTTTAATTTTATAACAGAAATAAAATATTCTACGATATGTTTGTAAGCAGTGTTAATCGATATAATTATATTTCACCTCAACACGAACAAAACTTTATTGCGCATCCTTTCCTGACAATAAGTTTGTCCTCAAACTTAACCACAGTTGTGTCTCTATAAATGTATTCATACTTCTTCTTAGGCGTTACTCTCTTGGCAGAGTGGTCGTAGTCGTCACATCTACAGCTGTGGCCTGCTTCACAATTCGACGCTTCGTACTTTAGAAACCTTACTCATCGTTACACGCAAAAAAATAATTATCGCGTAAACTGAACAACGTAAGCGGCTATCTATTCAATTTAGCCGTGTAATAACTGAAATTGAAGTGTAAACTGATCGCATTATAGCTTTGGTATTAACTCAAAGCATTAAATTAAAATAGCTCAAACTCAAAGCATTAAAAAAACTGGACATCAAACCTTGTACCGACGGGTCGGTACAAGGTTTGATGTCCAGTTTTCCATCTCTTCGTAATAATGTTGCTTTCTTCATGTATTTTTCTTGGTCGCCTCTTACGACACTTCGGATATTAATGACGTAGAGACAACTTGTATAATTCCTCACCACACGGACCTAAAAATACAATACCTTAATACAAAACTATTTTTTATTTATATATGTTTTAACATATTTTTTTATTTCCGACTGACCGATTGTGTATTGTTCGTGTGTATAAACTGAAGTCAATTACCGTTTTCTGAAAATACGAACTGCCTGAAACTGGATATATTCACTAGATACTAGACCTCCACATTGTTTTCGACCAATATAATGATATTGCTAATAAGTAAAAAAGAAGACAAAACGTACTCTCCGAAGCACAGGGCGTTATGTCTTCAGCCCCCTCTTGAAGGTCCTTGACATTAATTATGGGGAGACAGTACCTTTGAATATACCGACTCTGTTCCATAACATTGAAATATCGCTATCCCTTGGGGTTGTGAAGGTCAAACGGCGTTCTGGAAAGGGAACTCCTGGCTAAAAAAGATTTTATATGCAACCGGAATACAGCTAGAGCATTTCAACCCCACCTATGACTTCTCATGACCACAGCTGCTTCATAGCAACAAGAATATCTAAATTAAACCTAATATTACTTACTCTTTAATATCATTATGTTCAAATAAAAAATAAATCGCGATAAAATCCGTACGTAGGTATTTAGTAATCACTCTAACCTAATCTTGAATTACCATCAACTATCAGACCGCATTCCACGCAAACCAATAGGAATAACATAATTCTCATGGATATGAGTAGCCATAAATAACTTGCTACGATTGAACAAAGTCTCAATGAAACAAAAGGTAGTTATTAAAACAATAATTGTCCTGGCGAACCTTATGAAAACTCTTGCGTACCGAAAAAACGATGGAAATCAAACGGATCCCCACGTTTGCGTAATTAACTTCAATGGATATCTAAATGGTTGATTTATACACCACCGCTCCATATTTCTGCTTATATCATTCCTGTCCATCCCAAGGTTGCCTGGAAAGATCGCCCTAGGCGATAAGGCCGCCGATTGTAGATTATCGTAGTTTTAAGTCACTTTACAAAATATGTACTGTACAATGTTATGTTGGTGTACAATAAAGCGTATCTATCTATCTATCTATATATATATTTTTTTTAGTTTGCTCTTTTTATGCCCAGAAGTCATTTATGAATGGGTTCTCTCAATAATTATACTCGTAGGTTTAGATAATTTTATGCTTGATCCAACGAGCGTATGAGTTATTACGGCAATTACATGTTTTAATTGCTTGATGAAATGTTCGTCTCTCAATCAATTAACTTTTGTTTACTTTAGATAGAGCATAAAGTAGGACAAGATCTACAATATATCGAATGCACGTTTGTATCACTACGGCAATAGATGTGGGTTTCATTCCCGCACTGTGTACACGCATGCAATTTAGGTGACCTCATAGTTTCCTTGTAGGTTTATTAAATTTTTTTAAAGACCCCCAAAATCCAAGATTTGTGGCTAGAACTAGTAATAATAATATAATATTCTACCACATACACACATCACCATCTAGTCCCAAACTAAGCAGAGCTTGTACTATGGGTACTATATAATAGATAAACATACATACATACTTTTTTTTGTTAATACATACATATTCTACATAGAAATACCCAGACCAGACTGGCGTCGCCTTTTATGGTAGATTTTTCTACCAATTAAGGTCTTTTGAACGTAAATTATTGGCAACGCTATAACTCTTTTGCACCTGAGACTTTCGTTCCTTTCATTTGAAATGAAAACCATAATGTTTTGGCAAAGAAGTGATAATTTTAATGGGAAAATAGTTAAAAAAACCAACGTAAACCAGGGCTCTGGAAAGTCGATAGCACGATAGTGATCTCTGGGGCTGACTTTCACCAACTCACGATCGTGCGTTTATAAGTTTTGATTAGATTTATAAACGACTAGTTAACAACATCAGGCATCTTCAATTAATATTGTACTAGTTTACTACACGCGCAGATGTTACACGTCACAAAAAAAATACACACACGTGTTAAGAGGTTCACCCAAAGGTGGCTGAGTAATGAAATTAAATATTTTTTATTCGCTTAGAATATGGTACATTAGGATGTTACATAATAAAGAAAAGCCCGACATACTCGCCTAAGATGGCATGCGAATTTTAAAAACTTATGCTTATATTAACATTATAATGAGTAACAATACCATGAGCTAAGATTATTATCCAATTAGCCCAAATAACTAAAAGGCAAAAGAAGTACAATATTCAATGCCTATAAGATAAAAAATCGTTCATATTGTTAAAACACCCAGTAGCAATACATATAATATTAAAATGTGGAACTCTTTATTTCATGTTCTTTAAAAGGACTTCGGTACGCTGTACTATGTAGGTTATAAATTTTAAAATAGCACGTGTAAAGCCAATCTCGATGACCAAATCAAAATGTATGGTCAGACACAGCGGAGCTCGCCGTAACGGGAATCGGAAGCTATGAAAGTTAAACTAGTGGTCCTAGCAATTGTACATCGAATAAACATGGCTTCGCTTTGACATTGTAAATCATCATCATCTCTTAGCGTTATCCCAGTTACAGCCCGGGTTCTGTTTACTAGTCTAAATAGATTTCATTGGATATTAGCTTTTCCACAGAGCGACTGCCTCTGCAACCCAAAAAGATCCATGGTTTACATCACTGTCAGTTTATTCAAAGGTACTTACTCTTCATAACGACTGTCAAGGATCTACGTTACATTCGGAACCGACTGCTTAACGTGCGCTCCGAGGCACGAGGCGAGCGATAATTCCGTAATTATCGCTCGCCTCGTGCCTCGGAGCGCTTCGTTTCATTCGCACTAATTCCAAAAGTCACCGTGGATTCGAACGCGCTGCAAAACAGTCTATTGGTAACTCCACTAGGCTATCGCTGCATTCGGAACTTACAGTCACAGACAAAAAATATTTAAACTGGATTTACGTATTACAGCGTGAAAAACCTAAGATTTCGACATTAAAAACGTGCAATTTAATTTTTCTGTATATATAATAAAGATTTGACATGATAATATGACATGGAATTGGGTACTGAGTCATCTCAAATTTCTACTTACGCTGAATCAATACGCGATCGTGTTACATTCAAAATCTTCGGTGCAAAAGTTTAAAATGTTTGCATTTTTACAAAAAAATATTTCGTGGGAACGAAGTTTGAATTAAAGTAAACTACCTGCTTCAAAAAGTCTTTTTTTTTCAAACTTAAGAATAAGACTGGTATTACATTTTTCCTTGTTTAGAATACCTATGGCCACGGCAATATAATCTATCTATCAACATAATAACAGATTAAGCTAATCAAATTTCGACTTTATCACGCATTAGTTAAGGAGGAAACATTGCAACGTATGTAGTTGGTACATTTTGATTTTGAAAAATATTATCTTTATGTGACTTAACGAAGAATTCAAACAAAAGTCTACAACTCGTCGCTATAATTATAATTTTAATAAAGAACACTGTTACAAAAACCGTCACCGTCCGTTCGTCACCGCGTCACGATCGCCGCTGTTGTGAGGCACAGTACAATGTGTACTGCGCTCGGGGCGCGGAGGTATAACTCGAGTTTCGTGCGTATGTATGGAGTTAAAATACTGTTAGATATTATTACCTATTATTTATACCTATATTATTTGTATAGAGCCATAGCACGCTCTATGTCTAGACTCGAGAAGAGAAATGCGATGTAATCTGAAAAGACTAACATTGGCATGGATTAATCGACGCAGCTTTCTATTTTATTAAGTTGCAACTGTCTAGTGTATACAAAGAACTTACTGAGTGATGACAAACGTATTTTAAGTTTGTAGCGTTGACCAGTTGTATTTTAAACATATGTAACTTTTGCCGTGTGGTTGACGGCATAAAATACAAGTGTCACCACCCCCTATCTTCCCGTGGGTGTCGTAAAAGGCGACTAAGGGATAACACGATGCAAATACCATCTTTGCGTACAGACGGAAAACTCGAGATCAAACCCTATACGACTGCCTCGTTGGTCTCACGGCATAAATGTGCGCGTGGGATCGGGAGGTCCCGGGTTCGATTCCTGGGTCGAGCAGTGTTATTGGGTTTTCTGTCACGAAATTCCCAGTAGCAGCACGGAGTCTGGAAATGTGCCCGGTACGGCAATAGGCTCGCCCCTTATTACGTGGGACTAAATTATATCTGGCAAGAAGTGGGTGTAGAAATACACCTCTGCCTACCCCTTCGGGGATAAAAGGCGTGACGATATGTATGTATGTATGTAACTTTTGGTTTCGGTAAATTACACATTGACACCCTCCTTAGAATTCACACTATCTATTAGTGAAAACCGTTCCAAAATCCGTTCAGTATTTCTGAGTTTATCGAGTTCATACAGTCAGGACGACTCAGAGACTTCATTTTATAATATGTATAGATCTTCGTATTCCTTATCACAGTCATGTTGGTTAAGCCCCAACATACAAACAGTTCCTAGCAGTTTTTATAAAAAACAATAGGAACATATAGTTTCTAGTTTCACACAAACTTTCACACAGGTAGCCCTTGTCATTCCGTTATTAGAAGAAACTTGGTGAGTTAATTAAAAAGTTAAAGTGTGTGTCGCCAGTTCCGTGTTGTGAGGTAAAGTTATGATACGTTCCCAGGGCTTGTTACATTTAGTTTGCTCACTTTTCGCTAACTTGTCATACAACGCGGGGTGGACTTTTAGGAGCGGTATGATAACACCTCATGTGTGTAGACTTTGTTTGAGAAGTTGGCTGTTCTTGTTATAGTACATGCATTGTTGAATTATGCAACCCTGTATTGTATACAAATATTTGTTGACATTTGTTTATTTAAACACGGCATGAAAATCAACGGATTATCGTATAAAATTGTGTGACGTCGGTGTCGTCGCGCTGGCCCCTACCACTACTCCTGGCTGGCCGCCTCGCTCCCCAGCGGCACATAAATACGGCGGCGCGACAGCGAACGACCTCTCTTGGACCCTGGACACCGCTGAGGTAAGTGTCCTTCTCTCTGCTGCAGCACCGAAGCCTCGTCAGCCTGCCTGCCTACCCTGCGTAGGCAGGCAGGCTGAGAGCGCTGGTCCCTACCACTACTCCTGGCTGGCCGCCTCGCTCCCCAGCGGCACATAAATACGGCGGCGTGACAGCGAACGACCTCTTTCGGACCCTCGTCGCTGTTCAAGATAAGTGCCTTCTCGGCCAGAGCACCGAAGCCTCGTCAGCCTGCCTGCCTACCCTGCCCTGAGTCTTAATCTTAGCTCTAAATCTAGTTGCTACCGGGTTATATTGTGTAACGCTTCCATGCAATTAAACTATATTTTGTAACGAACAATATGCGTATCTAATTTATCTCTCAACACACCAATAAACGTTACACGTTCCACAACCCTATAAATTACCAAATTAACACCAAATTAACACGTTCCTTTGCAAGAATAATCTCTTAAATCCATTCCAGTCCGGTTTCCGGTTGGGTCACAGCACCGTTACATCCCTAGTCAATATTACGGATGACATCAGAGCTGGTATGGAAGGCGGACAGCTAACAATTCTTGCTCTTCTAGATTTTAGCAACGCCTTCAATACAGTGGATTTTGATGTTCTACTCAGCCGTCTTAGCTCTCTTAACATATCTGCTACGGTGATTGATTGGTTTCATAGTTACCTGTGTGGCAGCCGACAGCGTATACGCGTTGAAAATTCACTTTCTTCTTGGTGTAACACTACTTTTGGCGTGCCCCAGGGTAGCGTATTGTCTCCTTTACTTTTCGCAATTTTTATAAATTCTATATCAAATAATCTTCGCTCTTCCTACCACCTTTATGCAGATGATCTCCAAATTTATACGCAGTCGCCATTAGCTGATTTGTCACTTTCTATAAATAGCATTAACAGTGACCTGGCACTGATTAGCAGTTGGAGCAAATCTTTTGGGCTAAAAGTGAATCCTTCCAAAACTCAGGTCATCGTTATCGGGAGTTCAAGAATGACATCCAAAATTGACTGGTCCCAACTCCCTCATGTCATCTTTGATAACACTGTTATTCCCATTCAGGACAAAGTAAATAACCTGGGTGTAACTATAGACTCTTCTCTTACTTGGCGATCGCAGATCCAAGAAGTGAGTCGCAAGGTATTTGCCTCAGCGGGTTCACTTAGAAGACCAAGACAATTTCTACCAACTGCTACCAAAATTGCACTTGCTAACTCTCTCCTTTTACCCATTATTGATTATGCAGATGTCAGCTATCTAGATATCGCCGAAAACCAGCTTGACAAACTTGATCGCCTTCAAAATGTCTGTATACGATTCATATTTGGATTACGCAAATATGATCACGTTTCACAATTTCGAGCACAGCTCAAGTGGTTACCCATACGACATCGCCGGAATGCTCACATTCTCTTTTTACTTTATAATATATTATTTAACCCTTCTACTCCCACCTATCTTAAAGGAAGATTCGAGTTCCTCCATGATACGCATAACCGTTATTTAAGGTCATCAGAAAATTTGAAACTGCCCGTTCATTCCACAGCATTTTATGACAAATCCTTTTCAGTTACTGCTGTTCGCTTATGGAATGCCCTACCGTTACACATAAGACAGGCTCAGACTATAACTAGATTTAAAGCAATGGTAAAGGATCACTATCTATCATTATAACTTTTCTCATTCTACATTATAGGTATATGTATGTATTTATTTAAATAATGTATACTTATTTGTATGTATATTTTAATATTTAAGTATTTATTTGTATGAATATATGTTATTACACGAATTTATATATTTAATATATTTTTACAAATGTACACTTGCAACTACCATTTATTTCCGACCAATAATATCCATCCAAAGGTTGCCTGGTAGAGATCGCTGTCAGCGATAAGGCCGCCCTTTGTACTTACTTGTTCAGAAAATTTCTACCAATGTATGTATAACTGTACAATAAAGTATAAATAAATAGATAAATTACCCTTCTAGGATTGCCCCTAAAATTATCTTACCTTAGTCTAGGACGCAAAAAACCTTTTATTTCTTAGTTTAGGCCCTACAAAGATATGTAAATATAGGTCTATGACCTCTTAATTAAACAGTACACCTACTTTTGCTACTACTACTTCTCTAAGGCCTAGTAGAAAATGCCTAAAGCATTAATTTCACCTTTAAACGATTTACGTATAATAAATACATGTCACTCATGTCTTATTGTTTGTGTAGAAAAACCTTTATAAACGTAATAAGACATTACATTGGCATATTTTCCCAAAAAATATCTCTAAGCTCCAAACATAAGCATGAAAAATTGTTACACGCAAAATAAAGAGACATTACATTTCACACAACGGCACAATAAAACAGACAATAAGGTTCGTCGTTCCGCTGTCTTCAGCTCTTCGTATCAGAGCCGATAATTAACTGGCAAGCCGCAGTAATGCCCTGATAAATAGCAGCTCCTTTGTTATCTGATTTAGGCTACGTATACTTTTAAGATGATAGAGGCTAGCTGAGCTGTGTGTAAGAACTACCTCCAATTTTATGCAACGTTTTCCATCGCTGGGCACGTGCCTCTTTTCACTATGAGAAGGGTAAGGCCATAATCCACCACACTGCCCAAGTGGGAGTTGGCCAACTTAATTTCATTCCAGAACACTTTGGAGAGCTCTCAGATACGCAAGTTTATTCTCAATTTTTCACTGGTAGCGAGCTTATTTTAACGTCAGCGGTGCGTACGTTTTAACGCGAGACGTTTGCGCAGCTGTATAGTCTTTCCACTTGGCTATCGCTGCATCAAGTATGGCTTCTTATTATCTATCCTAGCTTTCTTCAGCGCAAACGATTCTCTTACGGTCATTTTCAATATTCGATCCATACATGTATTTTGAGATTCGAGATTCGTGTTTGACATATTTTGTATGGAGCTTATGTCAAGAACGAATCTAAAATCTAAAGATCTATATATAGTTCGAATATTGAATTCCGTAGTAAGTGGAGCTTTGTTTGGTCACCGCTCAGCTAACTTCTCAAATCACAGTTTTACCAGAAGTCGACAAGCAATAATAATGAAAAGACCTTGCGTAGCTTTTTGATAACGATCTACTTTTTATCTGCCTTCATTTATTTCATTGACGACCGCTTGGCGCCGCGGGAGTGTAAGCGACTGCTACGCCGAAGGTCGCGGGTTCGATTCCCGCTCAAGTCAAACATTTGTGTGCATGAACATGGATGTTTGTCTTGGTCTGGGTGTTTCTATGTATAATATGTATGTATTTACAAAAAAAAGTATATATGTATGACATTATCTGGTACCCATAGTACAAGCTTCTGCTTAGTTTGGGACTAGATGGTGTTGTGTGAATGTGGTAGAATATTATTATTATTATATATTATTATTTATCTGATCATTTGAGAGCTGACATTACCAAAGCGATTAATATCTTCCAGAATGCGAAATGCAGGCAAATATGACGTCAAAGGTTAAAGGTCCAAATTTACGCGATTTTAAAAGGCAATATAGTACATTTTAGAATATATCGCATATCGCGGCCTTAAGAAACCACTTACTAAAATGATAGTTCAGTACTTTTAAATATCTATTTTGTCAGTACTTTTTAATATGTATGATTTAGTACTATTTTCGTTTTACAATACTTTTAATATCATTTTAGGGTTATTTTATATTTTTATAAACATTCTAAAATAACTTTTCACTTTTTACTTTAGGTAAGCGTCAGTTCGAAAAAAAGGTTTAACCCAGTTCGGGCAGGTAGCTCATTATTATTGTAACTTGATCTGACATACCTTGTTTGTTCAATATTGTAAATATTATTTAGTTTTTGTACACGATTGTATTTTTCCTATGTAGGTCACTTTGGAGAGGTTTTGTCGTAATTAACGGGCACGGCTGGACGATTGGCGATTGCAGGTGTCTTAGCTAGATGTTCAAGGTGGACCGATGATCTTGTTGAGATAGCGAGAAGTTGATAGATGCTGGTGGCTCAAAACTGGTTTATGTGGAGATCCTCCTGATCATCTACTGAACGTTGGCCTATAGTTCAGCCATAGGTGCCAATGGGCAGACCTACTGCTATTACCATCTGTCAAGAGTCAGATACCCTTACAAGAGGCCGGGGTTTACAAGATAGACTGTGAGTGTGGGCTCTCATACATTGGACAAACCATGAGAAGCATAGGCATTCGACTAAAGGAACATATAGCTGACATTAAACACAAACGCTCGACGAAGTCTGCTGTGTGTGAACATGTAGAACAAGGAACCAACCATTACCTGCGATTTGATAAACCACAAATACTCCCAAAAGAACACCGCTTTATTCCAAGAATGATACGTGAAGCTATTGAAATTAAAAAACATCCTAATTTCAATAGGGATGATGGTTGGAATGTTCCTCCAGCTTGGGACCCTGTTATCAGGCTAATGAAACCCAAGAAGGACAAAGTCACCAGAAGACATCAAGATACAGTGATCACATTCTGCGTAGATAGTAACACCAATAGTTGAAAAATGTTCGGGTAATTTGAGATAACTTTTAAATTCAAGACAAAGACAAATTTCACCTCAGTCTGCCGTGAACATGAATCCTGTAAAGAATTCGAAACGTTGGCTAGTAATAAAAATGTAGTTTCTAGATCATTCGGTTTAAATGTAATAACAAGTGAAACCAACATAACGCGATAAAATCCGTAAACTGTAGTTTAATTTCAATGTGTAACATTCGCGTAAACCCAAGAAAATATTATATGAAGTGTCCTCTCCGTTACTCGTCGTTATCATGAATCCGTATTTTCTTATCTACCACCAACATTCTCCTAGATTTTATTTGGTATATCTGGCTACACAGATGATAAAGTGATAGTAATGCGGTTAGTAGGTATGAATTGCACTAAATTCGAATCTTAAATTTTCTTTTAAAATGAATACACCAACTCGGATGTCCATCCACCTTGTATGTCTCGTTACACTAGTATTTGCTATTTTTTTATTTTTTTGTTTTATGTTAATAGGCGGCAAACGAGCAGACGGATTGCCTGATGGTAAGCAATTACCGCCGCCCATGGACACAAGCAACACCACAGGAGTCACAAGTGCGTTGCCGCCCTTTGGGGTTGGGAATGCGGATAGGATGAGGAGTGGGATGAGGGAGAAGGAATAGGGAATAGGGCCTCCGGCACTCTCACTCACCGAACGAAACGCAACAGTTTAGGTACCGTAACTTACGTCGATTTTCTGTGAGAGGGTAGTACTTCCCCGGTGGAGCCTTCATGCTGAAATCAGCAAGTCTCTACTACCTGTAAAATATTTTATGGTATTTTTGCATTATATCAAAACCTTTGCGATTTTACCACTAATAGTGATTTTTACATGCTGTGTCTTGTGTTTGGTCTATCTTGAGCCCATCGCCAATTTTCACCGAACAAAGCAATGTTTACGGCGTCCATTGTGTCAAAGACCGCCTGTATGTTCAGCCATTATAAGTCAATTATACTCCATGTCATAGGACATTGTTCTGTCAGGCACGCGCCGCGGCGCTGTGGCCTCGTAATGTCATTACTCCGCTACTGTCTCATAATCAAAGCTTTGATTTGCATAAATACTATTATGGCTAATACATTTATGCGAACTTTCTGACGTAGACTACGATCTAGAAAAATAAATTCAAAAGACTAAGTTATTTCTGGCGAAAATAAATGGAAAAGACGTAGAAACTCCTTTTGGTTTTTCAATTATTTTTTAATTTATAATACGAGCACACGTTATACAAATAGTCATACACGTCATGCCAACGTGCCCCGCGCTACTACTGAGAATTCAGAGAAGCTCAGTAACACTTTTGAACGACCCGGGAATTGAACCCGGGAACGATCAGCAGTCGCATACGTTATCCACTTATACGTTATTCAACATTTTCAAACTTTATCCTCTTACAAACATCGTCACTAACGGGTATTAGAAAGTTTTATAAGCAAGACTGATTTTATGTTTTTGCCTATAGAGTATTACCTTATTGTAGAACTAACCCTAACTAGAACAAAGAGCCGAGCTATAGTGACTCAATTAAAACACAATTCTACTTTAAAAAGAAATATCCCGTATATTAAAACATATATTTTAAATGTTACCTTTCATGTCTTTGGCAACGATCCAAACTACGTTCCACTAAATTGTTCAGCAATCTGTGGCACTTGAGAGTGAGCCAATATAGGTCTATTTGGCCGACGACTTGATACAGAGAGACCAACATTCTACTTAGTTTAACGAAGTGTCGCTTAAATAAGGAAAGGTTACACTGTTAAAGCAAAACAGTGTGGTATAGCCCATATCATTGTACAGGATATATTAATATCTTCGGGCGTATGGTAGGCAGTACATGTAAATGTAGATTCATTAATTAATTAACTTTACATCTCTCATGTTCGGTAAATAGGTTCTTATTACCTCCAAATGGGGCTTGTAGGTGACTAATTAGCGCTCTAGGGTAATAATGTAGCTAGAAAAGCCCTAGGGCGGTAAGTAATAAAAAAAAACACTTCTTTCTTTCAAAAAAATCGCGTACATCTAACCGTCATACTGGCAATAGAGATCATGCATTCAGCCCAATGACCAAAGAGGTCGCTTTGCTATTCAGCCTTGTCTTCGTGTGAGTATAATAGTCATCAATTTTAAATAACGCCGAAGCTCAATTTCGTTCTAGAAAAAAAAAAAGTTCTTTACTTGATTATTTTTAATGAAAAAAGGTGGGAATAGAAAACGTTTACTTTAAATATTGTTTGTTTTTGGGATTTTTTTATAATTACGTGCTAATTAGGAAAAAACATGAGTTCAAAAAAAACATGATGAAGATATAAGCTGCACTAAAATTGTTCTCATTTCACTGTAAATTTCAACAGATAAAATGTTTTATTCTTGTAATGCCATTTTTTACTACTTACCTCACAATCGAGATGTAAAGCAGAATAGTTAGCTCGGGTGTAAGTTCCAATTGCACCCTCGAGCTATAGGCGCCCTCGCTGCGCTCGTGCGCCTGAATATCTCGGGCTGCAATTGATGCCTTACAGCCCTTGGCTACTAATCTACTATTAAACAATTGACGTTTATAAGCGTAGATGAATTCATGATTTTCCCTTTGACTTCCTAAGTAGACTTTGCCGCGGCTCCGACCACGTGATTAATACACTGAACCCTTCCTCAGGAAACTCACTATCTTTTTTTTATAATAATAATAAATCTAGTCAGTAGTTTTTGAGTTAAGCGCGTTCTGTAGACAGTCAGGACAGCCGGGGCACTTCATTGTATACTAGATATAAATACATGGATAAGGCCACAGCATGTATACACCCTGCGTGGTCCAGTGGATAACGTAGGTATACGACTGCTGATCGGTGGTCCCGGGTTCGATTCCCAGGTCGGCCAAAGTGTTACTGGGTTTTTCCGAATTCTCAGTAGCAGCCTGGAGTCTGGTGATGTGCCCGGTAACGGCAATAGGCTCGCCCCCTGTTACGTGGGACCTAAAAATTAATGGCGAAATGTGGGTGTAATATTTACATAAATGTATACACCCTAAAAGAGAAATGGAAAGCTATCTATACCTTTGACTATTTACAGCAATAGCATATTAATTAGTATGTAATAGTAGATAGTACGCATTCACTCTCGAATGAAGTCCTCCGTCAGTAGTTAGTTCGCTAATGCTCTAAGCCACTGAATAATTGGCGCTCGGATAACTCGAACATCTTCTAATGATGTCAACAACGCGACTCTTGTGTACTTAGTCAAGTCAAATAATTCATTAATGTTGCTAATCTTAATATATAAAATCCTTGCGTTACTTACTGACTGACAGACACGCTACGGCCGAAACTATTGGGCGCAGGAAGCTGAAATTTGGCATGTATGTTCTTTGGGGACCGTAGGGGTGCACTAAGAAGGGATTTCCCGAAATTCCCACGGGATCCGTCAAAACGGGTAAATTTAAAAAAATAGCAGGCGTAGCTGCTGGCGCCCTCTAGTATAACATTAAATACTTACTTACTCCAAGAAACTTAGGCCTTATTTATGTAAAAGAAAACTTGCATAATTATTTCATTACGCATGGGCGTAATTCTGATAGAATATCAACACGCCTGTACCAATATAACCAATAACTCTGTATACCATGACCTATTTGAACACTCTCGGTTCAATAAAGATTAATAACTTGAATATTCTTTTGCAAAACAGACACTATGCCTAATTGGTCGACACCATTAATAAAATGGTTGTGACATACGGATGGACAGACAGACAGACAGACATGGCGAATCTATAAAGGTTCCGTGTTTTGCCATTTTTGATAACGGAACCCTAAAAATCATTTAACCGAGCAAACACTTTTCATTACAAGCCGTTAAACTGGCAATCCTTCACTGTTCTGGCTGACGTCTTGTCGACAGAACACTTCGCGACAAAGCAATCAATCATATCCCCGCCTAATATCCGCCGCTCCCCCTAATTCAAGGCGAAGGGAACAACGATTTGTGACAGGGCATTGCTTTCAAGTTGACACAGGGGAAAGGTCTGAATGTACTGTTAGGTGATTAATGCATTATTGGTCAATACCCAAGATACCATTAGCTAAGCCATGTGTGACAAAAGCCACATACAAGCGCGATGCTACAGCAAATGACATTACATCTGAATTCCATTTGTCGTAATTATATAATATGTATTCTACATGCAGTTCAATCCAGACCCGGTGTCATAAATGGTATTCTACTAAATTAACTGACAATTGATTGGTACCGCAACTCTAAGTGCTCGGCCACAGTGAAAGGCGGGCGCGGGTGCGGGCGCGACGCGGGAAACTCAAACATATGGAACTCTATAGAAGTGTCCGTAGTGGGAGAGCGGGGCGGAGAGCGGTGCAACTCAAACCATAGGACTTTCATACAAGTGTCCGTAGTGAATGTGCGGGCGGCAGGCGGGAAACAATGCGGAGCGTGCGGATCTCAAACTTTTATGAGCAATAATATTATGAGTAATTATGAAATCAAGTGCGAATCGAACTCGCTCATCAAGGTTAACGTAGTAGAGGGATTCACTTAACATAAGCATAACGTAGCCCCCTAGCCAAATATCACTATAAATTTTTCTCCAGCAAAAATAACTTTGGTTTCCGTAGTGTTTGTGTATCGATATTGTTTATTGATATTGAGCACCAAGGGTTTTGGGAACCAAAATTTTAATTTAAAAATCTCCATAAGCACCCCGCTAGTATAGGACAGATATTTCTTTTTGTATATAAATCATAAAGCGGTTCACAGAATACTTAAAAATTACTAAACTTAATGGTTTCGGAATAAAGTGGCTGTGACATAGAAACTGATACATAGACAGACATGGCTAATCTATCAGGGATTCAGTTTTAAGCCTCCTAGCCTTTGGCTAGGGAACCCTAAAGATAGGTTACTTACATATCAGTCAATCTTAAGAAATCTTAATATATAAAATCCTTGCGTTACTGACTGACTGACAGACACGCTACAGCCGAAACTATTGGGTGCAGGAAGCTGAAATTTGGCATGTATGTTCCTTGGGGACCGTAGGGGTGCACTAAGAAGGGATTTCCCGAAATTCCCACGGGATCGGCCAAAACGGGTAAATTTAAAAAAAATGCAGGCGTAGCTGCTGGCGTCCTCTAGTACTCTACTAATATTGTAAATGCGAAAGTGTTTAGAGATATATAATCGGTATATATATAATGGTAGACAAAGGCATGGATACTGACCGAATTACTTTGTACTCTATAGAGTTTCTGAACTCTTTAGACTAATCAGGAGTCTCACACAACTTGAGACTGAAAGTAAATTAATGTTACCCCGACTTCAACGCGCGCGAAGCCGCGTACAAAAGCTAGTATCATATAATGATGAACTTAAAAATGCAAAGTATCTATATAAATTCTAATTTGTTTTATTTATTTACATTACCACATATATCTTTTTAACCCTTCCAGTTGTTCCTGAAGTTTCTAGAATTTTCCAATTGTTATTCAAAATATTTGTTTTTTAATATTTGCCAAATATTTATAAAGATTTTCCAAAGATCATAAAAACCAAAATTATAACAATTATATATGTGATTTGAACCCACGCCCTCAGACCGTGAGGCGGTTGTATTATCCGCACGGCTACAGCCTTGTTATCAGTTAGTTGCGAATTTGGTGAACAATTGACATAGTGTTACTATGGTGAGTGTTAACGTCATCTAACTGAAAACTCATATTAATCTAGCCGCGATCCTAAATTTGACTAACACTGTACACCGCACCCGCAAACGCGCCACTGCGGACACATGAAGGCGCGCGCGGCCCGCGCGCGTGCTGCCCGCGCTACTATGGCCAAGCACAAGAATAAGGAATATACACCGCAACTATATCGAAAATTGAACAAAGCGGCAAACTATGTGGCAATGTTCGTATAACATAACATAACTTCACGCCTTTAATCCCCGAAGGGGTAGGCAGAGGTGTATTACACACCCACACTTCGCCAGTTATGTTTCGGTCCCAATGTAATAGGGGGCGAGCCTATTGCCATCTACCGGGCACATTATTAAGCGAGCGATAATTAACATTTTTAATACACACTTATCTTCGAAAAGTCAGAGATGTGTGCCCGGGGTAACTGGGGATCGAACCCGAGACCAACGTCTCGGCAGTCCGTTACATACAACACTGGGCTATCGCCGCTTTGATGTTCTTATAAGTATGTCAAATTAGACTATTACATTATGTGTAGCAGAATATCAATCATCATCATCATCACCCTGCCGTAGTCCACTGCTGGACATAGGCCTTAGAATATCAATATTGTGAGTCAATTCAAAATCAGATCGCAGGTCATTCAAAATTCAGTGTCGGTGTGTGTCAAAATACGAAAATTGGTCTTCTGTGCTAAAAGGTTTTGACTGCACCGATATCGTAGTTTTAAGTGGTCTCCTCGCCGCTTAACTCTACGTTGAATGTTGTGGATTCGATCCCCATACGGTACAATACGGCGTCATCAAATGACCGTTGTTTGTTTGTTTTCAAACCAATGCCTAACTAGGTCAGAATGGTGATTTTTAATTGAGTGTGCTTATTTATATTGCCTTTTATGGTGCATTTCTTGGTTTGTCCCGAGAATACAACCTGTGATCATACTAAACCAGAACATTTGTGCCAACGCCTACCACAGAACCAACGCGGTGGCAAACGCATAAAACTCATCTAGTTTTTGCATCCGTTATTAAAAACGTAGAATTAAATATGTATGACGACCGGTTGGCGCAGCGGGAGTGTAAGCGACTGCTACGCCGATGGTCGCGGGTTCGATTCCCGCTCAAGTCAAACATTTGTGTGCATGAACATGGATGTTTGTCTTGGTCTGGGTGTTTCTATGTATAATATGTATGTATTTACAAAAAAAAAGTATATATGTATGTTTATCCATTATCTAGTACCCATAGTACAAGCTCTGCTTAGTTTGGGACTAGATGGTGTTGTGTGTATGTGGTGGAATATTATTATTATTATTATTATTCCTTTATTTATTTTTCTTCAGATTTCATTTACATTTTTAAATATACAATAAAAAATAACATACATTTAAAAATATAAAAATAAGATATTATTATTATTATTATTATGTAATATTTAGATTTTAATCACATGACGTACTACAGAGATGATATTTTGCATCTCGGTAACTGTTATATGATTTTAATTTAAGAGATAGGAATGTGCGCACATACCAAACACGGCACGCTAAATAAAAAGTTGGCGAATTTCAACAACGTACCAAATTAAATTATTAAACCGCCAAAACTTTGTTGACATAATATTTATTAAAATGCGTTATATTTATATTGTATAAAGCTAACATTTTAGGTGGTTTATTATAGTTATTGTTTATTGTTGGTAGCGAGCAGAAGTTAATCTGATTGCATGATTTTCATATAATTTAGTATCGTTATTTTATCCTTTTATGTCGTATAGGAATATTAAACAAGTGAGGTCGATATCACGCCTGTATCTAAGGATTGCTTTTGAAATTGCGTCGGAAGACACTGCTCAAATAAAGTTAGTTTTTTCCATAAGTTTTCAATAAGTAGATTTTAGACTACATTGGATACGAAGAAAATTGGATGGCAACCACTTGTGGCGTTTACAACAGAGTGATAACGTGCTTCGGAGGGCACGTAATGTCGTCCGTCACCGTTCTCATCATACATTCAAGAAACGTTAGACCGTGTAGCATAACTCCGATACCAGCGTTGACCCGCAGACGAAAAAGAAAGAAGGTTCATAAAACTTGAAATACAAAAAGAGAATTACGTTAGCATTCAAATTAGGATACTTAACTGTTTAAGGTAGTTACTTTCCGAAGCGAAAAAATATATTTTTAATTAATTTTACATATTATTATTATTATTTTAAACGTAACTAAGTCTTAAAATACTATACAAAGAAATATATACAGAACATACAAAAAAAATATATACAGAAAAAGAAAAAAAAAAAAATTTAGAGCGCGTCATGAAATTCATCCACATCGCCGTCAACTGGCAGCGTGCCCAGAACGCTGGCAGCATTGCCACGTTGTATGGCGATACTTACCTTCTGGGCCAAATACAACCCAGCCTTCTGGTCACGCGAGGCGTCGACAAGTCTCTTTGCGATGTCTCTAAAAAGAGATCTTGCACTTGGACCCCATGGCCCCAACGTTTCGACCCCAAACGGCTCAAATACGTAATCCCCTACTAGGTTTACGTATTTGCGCCGTTTGAGGGTCTCCGCTGTAGCAGCAGCAGCGCCTGCACAACTAGCTGTGCTAGGAAGATGTGATGGCGCGAGGGTATCGACACACGTTGCGTCCCATACCAAAGGCCTACCCAACTTCCATGGCAGTAAAGACATACCGTCTGGTCTTTTGCCGTCGTTGCGTACCAGGCCCTGAGGTTCAAGGTGGGCTGGAACGCCAGCGGAGACAAGAGCCCGACGGAGAATGTCATTAAGGTTGCCGTGTCGTGAAATACGAATACTGTTTAATAATAATTAGTTACAAGATAAGGTTGTTTGTGTAATTACTAGGCTGTCATAATCGCTTAACGACTAACGCCGTTAAAAGGGGGAAGAAAGGAAAGTTATTTTCTTGGAATATAATATTAGATAAGAATTTTAAAACGTATTTCCTTCATGGTTCAAATCGAGTACTCAAGTACTCAAAGTAGGGCATGATAAAGTATGTAAAGGCTGTTAAAGTTATATGACAATTTTTTTATGGCGATCTTTCAGATAAACTAAAAATTGGAATTAATTCTGAATTGAGATCTGACATATTAATTTAACAGGAAATTATCAGACAACGCCCTGCACATAATTGAAGCCTTTGTCTGGCGATAGAAACCAATTTGCAGGCCCATACCTAATTGAGGCTGTTGGCGAGGTGTTTGAGAATCCCCCTAAGCGTTTGGACCTTCCCATTACAACCACCGAAGTATTCCTATAACGACCCATTGTGCATGGCGGAGTCACGGAGACCCCGTTAATATGATTTACCAGTGAACCCGCCTTGTTTGGCCCTCTCCGCCTGATGATCACCGTCTCGCTGAATCTACTAGTTTGACTCTAGACCTCTAATTTTACTTTAGCATGGGAAATGTCTAATTTATACGTATGACTTTCATTAAGTATTAATAATCGACAATCTGTATACCTACATAAAAGTCTTGCGATACTGACTGCTTGACAGAAAACGCACAGCCAAAATGATGGTGCGTAAGAAGGTGAAATTGAGCATATATTTTCCCTGGGACTGTATGGATGCATTGAGAAGAGATTTCCTGAAATTCTCACCCACTCACCCAGCCCATCCCATGAGATCAGGAAGAAAATATTATGATAATAAAAAATAAAATGTACAATGGACGTTGCTGTGGGCACCCTCTAGTAATAGGTACATTAAATTGCAATACACATTTGATTCATTAAAGTCGTACTCTTTTTTTTGCAGTAATCAAGCTCACGTAATTATCTTCGACTTTCTTGTTCACAAGTTTGAGAAATTTCACACAAAGTTATGACGAATGGCGCTAAGGTCAAACATATATTTCTTTAAACGATTTCTACTTGACAAGGGTCTTGGTAGCGCCATCTACCTTTCTATTGATAATTGATTACATCAACGTCAATCGTTCCTCGCTTGCTTGTCCAATACGAGTGATCCTTTTTATTCCCTCCCTTTCTCCCAAAAAGGCACGCCTATCGCTGATTCGTCGCTGAGTTCATCGACGCGCGAGACAGTCAAGAAACATCCGTGTCGCGCCGAACACGTGTACCTAATTACCACCATATTTTACCGCTTTTATACTATAAAAGCAACAAAACCGCCCACGGGTGAAGTGATTTGTGTTGTTCTGAGTTGGATCCAGACGGAGTGATCAGCTTACAGCCTGACTCCTCGCTGATGCAGAAGCCGACGACAGCCATCTTGTCGAGCCGAGAGAACGAAGGTAGGTGTGCTGCAAATCCCATTCCTCCCAGTATCTATAACTCCCAACTTCCACTCCCTTTTCCTATCCTAGGCGATCAGAACTCGCCCCCATACAGTCCACAATATTAGTATTTTCCCAAATCGCCTAGAACATACGGTTTCGGTGTAACGCCGAACCAGGTCTGCTTTACCGTTTTATATGATGAAGTAGTGAAGGCCGTTTGTTGGAACGTGCTAATATAAGGATTTCATAAACATTTAATATTTTGGATTGATCTTTTTTTTTCGAAGGCCAACGATTGGATGCATCGCCTGATGGTAAGCGATTGCGTGCGTGGCCAGTGTTGGGGAAAAAGAGGAGGAGGAGCGGTATGAGGGAGAAGCTTAAGGCCGCACGCACTTTGGACACGAATTCGTATCGTACAGTATACGTACGATCGTGGTCGTACGAATTGAGTGCGCACACTATATACGTTTTCATTAGTCAAATGAGCAGTGTTTAGTGATATCGAATTTGTGAAGTCTGCTTTGGTTGGAGCGCGATGAATAATCTGTATCTTCACGACAATTCTCTTATCAGTCGAAGACTGCGGTGGCGTCGTCGCTATCGTAGAACCGAATGGGTGCGTAAAATATATTTAAAAAGACGATTTTGGTGAATTTTATCATATCACGGAAGACTTATATCATCACTTTTACAATCAATTTCGTCCCACAAACATTTATGTTCGTGAATCAGGTTAATTAACTTTTCCACATCCATTTCTTATGTTAAAACGTACGAATTTGTTTTAAAATCCCAACAAGTTCGGATTGTTTTCGGACGTCTGAACTACACGTACGTATACGCACGACTAACTCGCATCCAGTCTGCGCGCTCCCATAGTACTTAGAATATCGGGATCGTTCGTATGTGTACGCACGAGTGTTTGAAATAGAATTAGTTTTTATTATAAGTCAAATCGATTATATCGATTAAGTAACATTTTGTTTAGTCTATTGAAAATTTCTGACAATGGTCACACTGAACAGTCACTTGCGTTGCTTGCCTTGAAAAATTACCTCGTTGTCGTTTCCCGCGGTCAGCGAAAAAACCTAGCTTTTGTTCGTTCTGGAAGATTCCGTTTTGTGAGCGCGTTTTTGATCTTGTATTTGGTTGTAAACCTAAAAATCCGGGTGAAAGCCGCTTTTTTGATCTATAACCGTCACCGGCAAATTGTGATAAAGAACATTTGTGAAATATTGAACTTTGTAAAACACGTGTGTGAATTCCTGGTTGGTGCCTGGAGTATGACTACGCTGAACTGGATACTGGTATCTATTCGATTCTCTTGTTATTTTGGCCAAAATTATGAGTTAATCCTATAGGTCCACTTCAAGAATATCACCAGGAGATATAAGGTAAAATTTTCATATAACTACATTATAATTTGTCATCGCTGAGAATCTCAGCAACATATGTCAGACATTTGATTGCTTTAGGACAACTGGATGAATATAAATTAGCTTCCACTGTACCTACAACCAATTCCCAGTATGCCTACGGTAATTCTAGACATAATTTCTGGTAGCAGAGCGTGGTTAACTGTGCCTATATTGTAAACTTGTATCTGAGCTAAGCATCTCATTTTTTAACAGGTTGACAGTATTGTAGTGTTTGTCAGGTCAGTTATTGTCTAAAATACATAATATTTAATTGTATAAGTTGACCTAGATAATTTGAAACACATTGTCACACATAACCTCAATCAGTAATTGTTGATTTGTATTGTTGAAAAATCTAACTTAAATTTGTTGTTGCATTAATAAGTCTGTTTGGATACATAACAGCTGTATGTATCAATAAATTTAGTAAATTTGGTTTATTGCATATATTCATAAACATTATAACAACCAACTTGACCTTGCCACTTGGGCGGGTCACATTAATAAACTTTGTTTTGTTATAATATAGATAATATTGCTAGGTAACACACATTCTGTGCTTACTTACTATTGTATATCTCAAATAACACAGCCAGTCTGTCTGTTGCAAATAATTCATTAATTAATTTGAAGTTCAACTTTTAATTTGTTATAAGTTACAACTTTTGATAACTTTTGTGTTTGTTTCAATATATTGAAACTATTAATTTTGTTGGACAGTAGATACCTGTCACTTGCCTGCACTTGCAGTAAACAGGCTAATACTTTGTTGGTTTCAAAGAATTGAGAAAAATTAAGTTTGATTGTTAATATTATTTAACGCTTGTCCGGGCTCTTTTGAATTTTGATTATGTCAGCTATCAAGGACTTGCGTGCGGCTGCTGGTGCTATTGCATCAGATTTGCGCTGGTTTGCCTCAGCCAGTGCTTTAGTGAACCGGCCTGATCGCCAGCAGGCCTTACTTCAAAGGTACGAGCGGATCGATGATCGCCTGGCAAGTGTGGAACAGCAGTTCTGCACTTTCAGCGCTTGCTGTCTCGAAGTGTCAGTCACTGATTTCACTGCTGACCAGCGAAATAAGGTCAGCGAAGACTATGCCCAGGTCTTAGACCTGTATGATGCTGTCTCCAATACTGCGAGACAACTAGTTGCCGATAGGGAAGGGCAACCTGGCCTGAAGCAGGAGCTTCCTAGGTCAGCACCGGGGCTGGTGAGTAGGCTCCCTACTTTGGACCTCCCCCATTTTGATGGCTGCCTTGGAAGCTACCTGGGCTTCATTAATTTGTTCGACAGCCTGGTCAATGACAGGGCTGACCTTCGGCCAGCACAAAAATTGGCATATTTAATGTCGGTTCTGGATGGGGAGACTAAGGGCCTCATCCAGCATCTGCCCGTGTCTGACGAGGCGTACCAGACGGCTCGGGACCTAATCACCCGTAGGTACCATAATAAGCGTGGCCTCGCCGACACGCACATCGAGCAGATTTTGGGTTTGCCGACGCTCACCCGGGTCTCTGGGTTGCGCACCCAACTTTTGAACCCGCTTTTGGTGGCCATCAACGCACTTAAGTGCCTTGACCTGCCTGTGGACCAATGGTCCTATCTATTGGTGCACATTGTGCTGAAGAAGCTGCCTGCCAACCTGAGGTCGCGTTTTGAATAGCGCTTTGGTGGGGATATTCCCACCACCACCTCATGGTCCTACCTGCCTTGCGGCATACGGACCGAATCACGGGAGAAGCGCACGGTACTTGCGTCTGCTCTTTCCCGCGCGCTCTTTCTTGACTCCCTACAAATCTTTAATGTCCCAAGCCATACTCTCCCCAAAGGGGCTGGCTTCGTAAGTATCTACTATCCCCTTAATAGGGCAAAACAACACAGAACGGTACTTCGCGTTCAGCGTCACTCAATCCTCTAGCTGTCCAATGTTCTTCTGATGGAGTGCCAAGTGTGCGCAAATGTGCGCAACGCGCCAAAGTTTTCCATGCTGCGAACCAGTTCCACGTGATACACTGGACCCGCCTCTGCGTAGCGTATCGAATCTAGCATCAGCGATCTTCCTTCTGCGTACAAGCTACATTCCCAGAGCGCGTGATCACGGCTTTCCTCAGCTTCACCGCACGGGCAGACCGGAGTGTCGCAAAGCCCAAGCTTGTTTAGGCGCTTCCTGAAGCATCCGTGTCCGGTGAGTATTTGGGAGACCTCGTAATCCGGTTCGATCCATCCTGACTTCAGCCTTACAGACACATCTGGGAAGAAGCTGTATAATTCGCGTCCGTCTTCACTAGCCTGCCATCGTTCCTGCCAAAGAGCAGCGAGTTCCCGCCTAACTGTGAACTTGAGAGTGCGCAGTTCTTTCGCGGCCAATTGGTAACCCTCCTCCGCAATTCGTCCCGCACGACAAACTTCCAGATCGGCTGGTAACACGCCCGCAAGCACAGGTAACGCTGCGGTGCTGCACGATCTGTACGCCTTCGTTAATAAAATAAGTGCAGGCCTCTGGGTGCGCAAAAGCGTTCGTTTGACCACGAAGTTGGACCATCATCGATACCATACGGCCGCAGCGTACGTCAAGACGGCCACGTAGGTTCCTGAATACAGAACTCTAAGGGCAGGGTACTTCATTCCCCATCTGGTCGCCGAAATCCGCGACATTTTGCCGAAGCAGTTAGAGGACTTTTCCCCGATGATACTAGCATGCGGCGCGTAGGATCTTGCATCGTCCAGAGTAACACCGAGCACCGTAGCCTGCGTGACACTCGCAACCGAGGCGCCGTCCATGCGAATGGTAGGCGCTCGCTTAAACTTACCTTTAACAGTCAACGTTGAAGACTTACCAGGGGAGAACCCAAGACGATTCCGGGTTCCCCAATCGGCAATTGCACTCAACATGATCGCGGCATTACGTTCAATCGCGGCGCGGGAAGACGCCTCAATTGCGATGGTCACATCGTCGGCATATGCGATCAAATGCACTCCTTCGGGTCGAGGCAGCAGCAGGAGGTCGTTGAGGAGGAGATTCCAAAGAGTCGGGCCAAGAACCGATCCTTGCGGACATCCCATGGTGCTCTGTTTCCATGAACTCAAACTACCGGTATTAAAACACACACGGCGGTTGGTAAAGTAGCTGACCAATATTCTATACAAATTCGGCGGTGCTCCGCCCTGCTTAACTTTAAGTAGAATCATTGGCCACCAGGCGTTATCAAATGCACCAGAGATGTCAAGAAAGATCAGTTGAACATACGCGGCTCTCGAGTTATCGACTATATCGTTCAAGTGCCTAAGTGCTGTGACAGTTGATCTGTTCCGAGTAAAACCATGCTGAGTTCCTGCGATGTTGCGAGACAAACAAGGTGCACAAGCAACAATGACGCGCTCAAGAATCTTACCCAGAATGGGCAGCAAAGTAATAGGCCTATACGCTTTCGGGTCGCTTAGTGGTTTCCCGTTGCCCTTCGGGAGGACGATGAGACGGCCAGCTTTCCAAAGATCAGGGAAAATTCCCTCGGCGATGCATTTCACGTACATGAGGATAATCTCGTCTGCCGTAGACTTCCAGGCCCACCTGATGATTACCGACGTCAGACCGTCCATCCCGGGCGCAGTATTCGGGAGGTTTCTCACAATGCGCTCTACCGTCTTCTTGTCGGGAGCGCACATGTCTTCTCCTGAGGGCGCGAATGCGGCTGCAACTCGCACCTCGCGGTGGTACGGCGTGTCTTTGGTCGGATCGTCGTCGGGATACAGCGTCTGAAGCAGCGTGTCCATGGTGGCCCCCGTCGATTGCGTGTAACCTTCCGAGAGCTTCGCTCCATACAAGATGTTCTGTGGCGGGCGCGAGCGCCCGCTGGCTTCCCGGTATGCAAGTCCCCACGGGTCGTCGTTACCAGACTCGGCTATTCGTCGATAAAAGTCCAACTCTGCAGATTTCATAGCGAGCTTGTACTCACCCCGAAGGGCACGAAGCTCGTCATGCAGAGCGTCCTGATCCGGTGATTTGGTGCGTCTTGACTTCTGCCAATCCCTTCGAGCCTTGTTGATACGGCGACGAAAATCGTCCAGTGCTGGGGACCACCATTCGTACTTGCCATTGTCCTTTCTGCCACATTGTCCTAGGGACTCTCGGGCTGTGCGGAGTAGCATCTCTGTATATCGTTCGCTGTATTCAGTGGCGGAAAGTCTCGGGTGAAGTCTGTCCATCCTCGCATGCAGCGCTGAGCAGAAGGCGGGCCAGTTAACTCCTCGTACTCGGAACGGCGCTGAGCCGATGTCAACCTTGTCCTTGGCTGAGCTTTCGCTTCTTCCGTTTACGACGAACGTTATCAGCTGATGATCGCTGAGGCTGGCACCCTCGTGTACTCTCCAATCACACACGTCAACTCCTCTCGTCGAGATGGTCAAGTCGATGTTCGACGCTTCGTTGGGCCCACAAAATGTCGGTGGCTGATCCGGTTCATTGTGGAGCTGCAGGTCCAATCCAAGGATAAATCCTTCCATCTGGTTCCTTCTATACTCTGTGTCCGGTCCTCTTCCCGTGTACTGTCTCCTCTCGCAGTACCACATAGGTGAATGAGCGTTACTATCAACGCCTATGATAATAGGGCTGCTTGGTAGCCGCTGGAGTACGCTCTCTAGATGCGCTATGTGGCGACCGATGTCGTGGCAGTACTGGAAGTATGCAGAGACCACGTGTAGGCCATAGTTACCATGTGCGATGTGTGCTACAATACAAAACTCATTGCTGAGGTCTTCGAGTACCGTAACGGCGAGGGTCCTACTGAGTACAAGGATGCCAGCCTTAGGGCTTACACCACACTGCAGAATGCCGGGTCGACTGTGGTATTGTTCCTGTACAAGTACAATATCAACGCCGCGTATCCTCGCGACCACAGGCAGTTCCGTGGTGGCTGCTTTCGAGCCCTGCAGATTGAGCTGACCGAACTGTATTATCTTGGGATCCGAGTTATCCATAGTGGATCATGTTAGCTGCTTGCTGTTCGGCATGTAGCCTGGCGGGGCAGCTGGCCGCGGCAGTTGTGTGCGTGTCCGAGTCCTTCCGCTTGAAACGTTTGCACGTCGCGCAGCATTGTGTCGTCGATTGGCATTCGGCCGACTTGTGGCCGGCTTCGCCGCACTTGCCGCAGATCATGTCCTTGGACCGGCAGTACTTCTCTGGGTGCCCGTATTGCTGGCACTTGTTGCAGCACGTGGCTCTGATGTGGTCACACACCTCGGCCTCGTCCCATCCAATGTACACCTTATTGAGCTCAATGAGCTTGTCCCGGGCCGCCTTCGAGCACTCAAGTACTACCAGGTACTTCGGTCCAATCTGCTTCTTGACAGCAAACTTGCAGTCCTCCTTGAACCGCTGCAGCGGCCAGGCTGCGTCATCCGCCAGGTTGATCCGGTGCAACTCTTCAATAATCTCTTCTCCGGAGATGTCGGAACGTAAATATCTGAGCGCCACGCGAGGCAAGCGAGATCGTGGCTCAGCCACTCGCAACCCCGCTGGCACCTGACTCCTCAGCTTCGCGGCAGCTTCGGCGGTAGCAGTGCGGACCACCACTCCCGAATTACCCACACGCCTTACCTGAGTCACGCGTATGCCCGACTCAGAGGGCTTAACGGCCTGCTGTAACACTTTCTTCGTGTCGCCGAGGTCTTTATGTCTTCCCTGGCCGGGTAGAAGATAACTGCTGGTCCATGATGCTGTACCGGCATCGGCGGCTTTCCGTTGGGCATCTTCAGTGCATTTGCATATGAAGGGGCCGCTGGTTGCGTGGCCTGCTGCGGCAGCGTTGCCGTTACCGCGAGGCTTGCCTCCGTCTCCTTTACTTTCAGCATGGTAGCGCTTACTTCGTGTTCTGTGCGGGCCAGGCGAAGAGCCAGCTGTGCCACCAGCGCAATGATGTCCTGTCCATGCGCTGCTATAGCGGTCTTGTCTCCAATGTTGAGCTTGTTAGTCGCGTTGGCGACTGCCGAGATGGCCTTAACAGCCGAATGCACCGCGTCAATAAGCTCCTCCTTAGGCATGTCCTTCATGCCTGGTGACACAGCCGACGCACTCGGCGCCGGACGACTCTCAGCTTCTACGGGAGTGGGGCCGGTGGTTAAGATGCCTCCGATTGGTGGAACCGTTGATGATGAAGGGGCCGAAGACTTTTTCTTCTTCTGGGCCTTACGTTGCACGGCCTCTCGCACCTCTTCCGGTGAACTAAATACCCGCTTGCCCTTTCCTGTCTGCGGCGTAGGGGTCGCCCCCACAGCCGCAGCCACGGGCACTGACGCAGGCGAGAAACCACCAGGCGGTGTGCGGGCCAAAGACGTCCTCGGGCGGAATCCGGCCGCTGCTGTCTCAGCAGGCACCGTACCCATCGCTTCGCCCATCAACTCCATGAGAGCCTCAACCTCTTCCTCCTTGCGGGCCAACTCTTGCTCGAACAGCTCCTGCTGCCGCCGAAGCTGCTCGTCCTCGTCATCCATCATTGTTTACTTGCTAGGTGTAACACCTAGCAAGTTCACTATTAAAAAAGGCACACAAAAAGCAATGTATCCAAACTAAGATTAAAAACAAATTATTTAAAAACGAGCAACCTTAGCCTCTAGGCAACCGGAATTTGTTGTGTGGCAACCCAGCCGAACGTCAGTGTCAACGTCAGACGCAAACGTCAATGTCAAAGACGCTGACAGCCGTCAATGACACTGACAGCTGTCAAAAGATGACAGCTGTCAAACGTCAAGGTGACACCAAACGTCAACCGTCACCGACCTCCACAGACTATAATAGAATTCCAGTCACCTCCGAGACCGAGCAATGTCCAGTACTGATTTAAAATGAGTAATAAAATAAAAATCGACTACTTGATAAGTGGCCACAGACAATCTTATTGTGCTGGCAACACCATCCGCCGATGACGGCCAACGCTACGTCAGCTGTCAATGTCAGATGACACTGACAGCTGTCAAACGCCGACCACGCTCGCGTCAGATGTCAAACGCCACGTGCACGTTTAAATGAAAATTTTCTGAAGCACACTTTCAATGCTGAAGGCTTATAAAACAAACTATTATGCAAAATAAACAAAATAAATAGAAAAACACAAGGCAACTAAGCGCCCGCAACGGCCTCGCGGAGGCGCGCGTGTTTCTAACCTCACAAAGTGAGGTTATACGCACACGGTACCGCCGAAAAACGCGTTTCAGGCAGCCCTGAAGCCTTGTTTACCTCTCTCGGGCGGGCTGTAACAATTCAGGGGCTGTTACGCTCCCGAATGAAACGCCACACACCCTATTCGCTCCGTGAATCACTCGAATTCCACGCCGCCTCGTGCAAGCACGCGGTGCCGGGAAAAACCGTGAAAAACACCACTAAAACACAATATTTTTCACCACAAACACTATATAATATGCACTGTAGCTATTACTAGCCGTTCGTGTATTAATATAACCAAAATATTCGCAAATGCCAAAATTATGATTTTAATACGCGAGAGCGCACACGAACGCGTCCGCACGCCAAGACGGTCGAACGCGAAGGCCTCTATATAGGGGATAGTGTGACCCATCTGCCCCCCTTTGCTGACCTGGAGAGGTTCCTGGAGGATGAGTGCCGGGTCTTGGACAACTCCGGTGGTGACACGCCGGCTAAGTCGCAGCCGCCCAAGGTCAAGGAGCAGGCTCGCGTTCACACCCGAGCCAATGTTGACCGGCGCCCTCCTCGCTTTGCGGTCACGCAGAGCCCAGCGGAGTGCTCCTACTGCAAGGTCACGGGGCACAAAACGGCCAGTTGTAGGGCATTCTTGGATCTACATGTCGCCTCTCGTAGGCGCATCGCGAATGCCCGCCGCCTTTGCTTCTCTTGTTTGGGGTCCCACTACCAGCGAGACTGCCCAAATTCTCGCCCCTGTCCTCACTGTGGAGGACAGCATTTGGACATTCTCTGTATGAATGCCAGAGAGGTTGGCCGCTTGTCCAACCAGCCGACGCCGCGCACGGGCGGGTGCTTTGAAGGTGGCAGCCGAGGCTCACCGGCGCGTAGCCGAGAGTCGCCTCGCTCAATTGATCGCCACTCACCCCGCTTGGAGAACCGTAGCGTGCGCACGCCTCCTCTCTCTCGCGCACCTGAATGTGCTGTTCAGCGTCACCAGCACCAAGACTGCTGCCCCAGGTATTCCCCTCCCTTGGCGGAGCGTCCCCGCCTTGACTCGCGCCCACCTCGTTTTGGCCGGGTGCGTCACTATGACCCCCCACAGATGGCGCGCGGATCGAGTCATCGCGCTTTTGAGGACTTCAAGCCGCACCCTCATTTTGACTTGCCTGGTCCTGGCCAACGGTCGCCGCCCAGGCAACAATAGGTCATTGACCCCTGCCCTATAACGCCAACCTCCCCCATTGAGACCGTTATCCTACCAACGGTTGCTGTTAGGGTCTGGGGACCCACGGGGACCTTTGTTGTTGTCCGTGCTATATTGGACACAGGTTCACAAGGTTGCATTGTTTCCACTTATTTGGTAGGGCAGGTTAAATTGAATATGGGCTCTTTTCCAAATTGTGTACGGGGCATAGGTGATGTAGCCTCTAATGTTGAAGGGCAAGTTAAGGTTTTGTTTGGCCCTGTTGAATCTTCACACCCGAGGATTAAAACCTTGGCTATTGTGTTGAAGAATATTTTGGGTATGCACCCACAGAAGCAGCTACCTGCTGCTGAGGTGAATTTGACATCGGGTTTGGAACTGGTGGACCCCAAATTTGACACACCGGGACAAATCGACTTGTTGATTGCCTCTGATGTGCTAGGTGGAATTTTGATTGGTGGGAAACGGGTCTTGGTGCCAAATGGTTTGACTGCCATCCCAATCATATTTGGATTTGCTTTGATGGGACCTGTACCTAGGGACTCCACCCGAACTTGATAATTTGTTGGCTGTAGGCTCCGCTCTCTCTGATGCGGTTCAGAGGTTTTGGGAGGTAGAGGAGCCCCCTCAAGCTGCCCGTTTGAATCCAGAACATGAGGAGTGCGAGCTGTTTTTCCAGAACAACACTGGTCGACTCCGTTCTGGTCGGCTCATTACGAGGCTACCCTTCCTGTCTGTTCGGCCTCCGCTTGGTGAGTCACGACCTTTAGCCGAAAAGAGGTTGTTGGCCATGGAGCGCCGCATGGGTCGTGATCCGGAGCTCAGACAGAAGTACATTGAGTTCATGAGGGAATATGAACAGTTGGGACACATGTCTGTGTCAAATTTGGATTGGCGTTCGGTGGAGCACTACTTTCTCCCGCATCATGCGGTATTGAAGCCATTGACTGGGAAGCTGCGCACAGTATTTGATGGTTCTGCGCAGACTTCAACAGGCGTATCCTTGAACCAGTGCTTGTATTCTGGTCCCAAGTTGGTCAAGGACCTTTGTGACGTCATCACCAGCTTCCGACGACATCAGGTTGTTTTTGTGGCCGATATAAAAATGATGTTTAGGCAGACGATTATCCACCCTGATGACCGTCGCTTCCAGCTGATCCTTTGGAGAGAGTCTCCTCGTGATCCCATGGTCGTCTACGAGCTCAATACTAATACGTACGGGTTAAGGTCAAGCCCCTACTTGGCAATACGTTCTCTTTGGGAGCTCGCAGACCGCGAAGGCTTCCGTTTCCCAAGAGCCTCCGCCATCTTGAAAGACGATATTTACGTCGATGACATTTGCTCGGGCACCTCCACAGCGGACGAGGCGATCCTCCTGCGGGACGAAGTGATAGGTATTTTGGCCTCTGCTGGTTATGAGTTGCGCAAATGGATTTCCAACTCACCAGCGCTTTTGGAAGGCTTGCCAGAGGATCATCAGCAAGATCCACATTTGTTTGAGATTGTTGACAACCCCGCCATGATGGCTGTTCTAGGCGTTCAGTACAGACCAGTCCAAGACATCTTTACGTATAACGTAGACTTGAAATTGCCTTGTTCTTGGACTAAACGTCTCGTGTTGCCTACTGTCGCCAGAACCTTTGATCCGAACGGTTGGATTTGTCCTATCATATTTTGGGCAAAATGCTTCTTGCAGAAGCTTTGGACAGCAGGATTGACCTGGGACGAACCTGTACACGGTACTCTTGTTGAGGAATGGACCTCTTTTGTATCCTCACTTCCTGCCGTCAACGAGATCTCCTTGCCTCGTCCCATCCTTCCTCCCGGGAAGTACAAGGCCACCCTTCAAGGGTTTTGTGATGCCTCGGAACGTGGTCACGCGGCCGTAGTGTACTTGCGCACAGTCAGTGCCTCAGGTCAGGTAAGGGTTTTCCTGATCATGGCGAAGAGCAAGGTTGCACCCCTTCGGACATCTCTGACCATCCCAAAATTGGAGCTCTCGGGAGCAGCACTACTCGTGCGATTGTTGAACCACGTGTCTAACACTTTGGGTAAAAGCATTTGTATTGATGGGACCTACGCCCAGGCGGACAGACAGCCAAATTGTTCTTTGTTGGTTGAAGGCTTCTGTCCACACCTTGGAGGTATTTGTCGCTAATCGCGTTTCCCAAATCCAGAAATCCGAAGTCAAACTTGTTTGGAGACACGTGCCAGGTGAGCTCAACCCCGCTGATTGTGCCTCGCGCGGATGCTTGACGCCTAGTTTGATAGGTCATTCGCTGTGGTGGGGTCCGGAATGGTTGAGTCGACCAGAAATTGATTGGCCTCGAACGCCAGTTTTGAATACTTCTAATTTGCCGGGTCTACGAACACTCGCTCTTGAGAAGGTAGAATGCGCCTTCGACCCCGATTTCCTGTTGAATCGTTACAGCTCCCTCGACAAGTTGTTGGGTGTTACGGCTTGGATAAAGCGTTTTGTTTTAAATTTTAGCACCCACAACAGAAACGTCTGACACCGTTTCTCTCACCACAGGAACGAGATTGCTATCCTTATGTCAGGGAAATCGAAATTGTCCGGAGCAATATCTAAATTGAACCCCTTTTTGGACGATACGGGTTTCTTGCGCATTGGAGGGCGTCTCAAGAACGCCAACCTCCCTTACGGAGCACGTCACCCCCTTTTGTTACCTAAGGACGGTCATTTGGTACGCTTGTTGGTAACTGACCGTCACCTTAAAAATTCGCATGCTGGTTGTAATGCGCTCTTGGCCATTTTGCAACGCGAATTTTGGATCTTGTCTGCCCGAAGAATTATTCGGAGTGTAGTCTTTCGCTGCATCCCTTGCTATAAGCTCAAGGCTTCTACCATGCAGCCCTTGATGGGGGACTTACCGGCAGATCGCGTAACTGAAAGCAGGACGTTTGACGGTGTTGGCACGGACTTCGCTGGTCTCTTTTTGGTAAAAACGTCGACACTTCGAAACAGCAAGACTGTCAAGGCCTACTTGTGCGTTTTTGTTTGTCTCTCCACAAAGGCCGTACACTTAGAACTGGTCTCCTCGCTTACGACCGAGGCGTTTGTAGCCACATTTGACAGATTTGTATCCCGCAGAGGGCTGCCTTCCTTGATCCGCTCTGATTGCGGCACTAACTTCAAGGGCACGTACAATTATTTGAATGATGTTGTTAATTTTCTTGAAACCAACAAGGCTGATATAGGTGATAGGCTTGCCCGACGTGGGATAAATTGGTTGTTTTCCCCACCAAATTGTCCACACTGGGGTGGTATATTTGAGGCCGCCGTGAAATCGGCCAAAACTCACTTGCGCAGGACAATCGGTGAGTCTGTCCTTACATTTGAGGAACTCGCAACTGTGTTTTGTAAGATTGAGGCCGTTTTGAACTCTCGGCCATTGTGCCCGATCTCCTCAGATCCGAATGATTTGGAGGCCCTTACGCCGGGCCATTTTTTGATTGGTCGCCCACTTGTCGCCTTGCGTGAGTACCCCTACATTGATACGAGACCTGGTCGTCTCTCGCGTTTTGAATTGGTACGCCAGATTACTCAGAGCTTTTGGAAACACTGGAATTTGGAATATTTGCACATACTCCAGCAACGCGTTAAGTGGACCGACAAGACCGATCCACCCAAGATTGGTGACCTCGTTTTGATCAAGGAGGCTAACCTTCCGCCACTCAGATGGCGCAGGGGGCGCATCCTTCATTTGGTAACTGGGGCTGATGGAGTTCCCCGATTTGCTGAGGTCTTGGTGGACGGTTCGATTCTGAGGAGAGCGGTTGCAACATTGTCACGTCTACCAACCGATTAGCGGACCGGTAGGCCGGTCCGGGGCGGGTGGATGTTTGAAATAGAATTAGTTTTTATTATAAGTCAAATCGATTATATCGATTAAGAAACATTTTGTTTAGTCTATTGAAAATTTCTGACAATGGTCACACTGAACAGTCACTTGCGTTGCTTGCCTTGAAAAATTACCTCGTTGTCGTTTCCCGCGGTCAGCGAAAAAACTTAGCTTTTGTTCGCTCTGGAAGATTCCGTTTTGTGAGCGCGTTTTTGATCTTGTATTTGGTTGTAAACCTAAAAATCCGGGTGAATGCCGCTTCTTTGATCTATAACCGGCACCGGTAAATTGTGATAAAGAACATTTGTGAAATATTGAACTTTGTAAAACACGTGTGTGAATTCCTGGTTGGTGCCTGGAGTATGACTACGCTGAACTGGATACTGGTATCTATTCGATTCTCTTGTTATTTTGGCCAAAATTATGAGTTAATCCTTTAGGTCCACTTCAAAAATATCACCAGGAGATATAAGGTAAAATTTTCATATAACTACATTATAATTTGTCATCGCTGAGAATCTCAGCAACATATGTCAGACATTTGATTGCTTTAGGACAACTGGATGAATATAAATTAGCTTCCACTGTGCCTACAACCAATTCCCAGTATGCCTACGGTAATTCTAGACGAAAATTCGTACCAAAACGTGTCCAAAGTGCGCGCGGCCTAAGGGCCACCTGCACTCTCTCTCACCAAACGAATTACAGTAGCGATAGCCCAGTGGAGATACCAACGGACTGCCATGCAGAGGGTATCGGGTTCGAATCCACGGCGCGCACCAATGACTTTTCGGAGTTATGTGCGTATTGAATTGTTAATTATCGCTTGTCCCGTGCCTCGGAGAGCACGTTAAGCCGTCGGTCCCGGTTGTCATGAAGATCTTTGACAGTCGTTATGGGGCGTCAGTACCTTCTAAATAAACTGACACTAGTCTAAACCATGGAATATCGCTATCCCTTCGGGTTGCGGAGGTCAGACAGGCAGTCGCTCCGTGGAAAAGCTAATATTCAGCCAAATCCGGTTAGACTAGTAAGCGGACCCCAGATTGAAACTGGGATAACGCTAAGAGAAAGAAGATACTGTTACTTCACTTCAATATTCTGTGAGACGGCAGTACAGACTTAGAACGTATCTGCGAATGGACCAAGAGACATGGACTGATAGTGAACCCTGATAAAACTCAATTAATTATTATCGGCAGTCCTAAAATGGTTTCTAAAATTAACTGGGTTGATCTTCCGCGAATCAGATTTGATGGAAAAGATCTTCCTTTTCGCAAAATTGTAAAGAATTTGGGCATTTACATTGACGAAACCATGTCCTGGAGACCACAACTAAAAGAAATGAGTCGTAAATTATTCGCATCGGCAGGCTCGTTGCGTAGGCTACGCAACTTTCTTCCAACTGCCACTTAAGTTGCACTTGCCCAATCTTTACTTCTGCCAATTATTGACTATGCTGACGTCAGCTATCCTGATCTCACTGAAGAGCAGCTAGATAAACTTGAGCGTCTCCAAAACTTTTGCATACGATTTATATTTGGACTGCGCAAATATGATCACGTTTCAGATTTTCGCAATAAACTCAAGTGGCTTCCAATTCGTCTTCGCAGGAATACTCACATTCTAACATTATTGTACAATGTTCTATTTAATCCTAGTACTCCCTCCTATCTTAAAGAACTTTTTGTGTTCGTTCATGACACACATGTGAAATCCTTGAGGTCGTCTGAGGATCTAACACTGAGGATGCCAAAGCATTCCACGAATTACTTTTCGAAATCTTTCACTGCTCAAGCAGTGCGTCTGTGGAATGCTTTACCCCCGGAGATTTGAAAAGCAAAATCGTTAAATATCTTCAAAACTTTTATCAAAAATCACTATCTGATTTAATTTGATGATTTTCTTGTTACATAAGCCTTATTTACTCCATCTGTATTGTCTGTCTTGACTGTCTCTTATATTTCTATAATGTATGTAAGTAGGTATATTTTATATTTGTATTTTATTTTATGTAATATTTAATACTTAGTTGTATTTTATTTATGTACGTATATTTATCGAATTATAATGTATATATATGTATGTATATAGTATCTAAGATTTTCGTATTATTTTTAGCAACTACACCACCGCTCCACATTTTTGCTCATATCATTCCTGTCCACCGGAAGGCTGCCTGGAAGAGATCGCCCTAGGCGATAAGGCCGCCGATTGTACATTATCGTAGTTTTAAGTCTCTTTATAAAATATGTACTGTTTAATGCTATGTTGGTGTACAATAAAGCGTATATCTATCTATCTATGTAGTTCACTGGTCGAGTCAGCCCATTAATGCTCAAGGCTCTCCCACCAACAAAATCATTGCGCTATTTTTAACATGATTGATTGATTTTCGTGTGAGTGTGTGGCAAACTCTGGTGTCGGAGTTATCAGACCGCCCGAAGGCCTCCGACATGGCCTAACGATCCTTATCCTTAGACAAGAACCAAGACCGTCAGCTTTACGTGGCATCCAAAGCACGGTAGCGCTCAGATGTAAATGCCACACACGGTCACCCATCTAAGTGGTGACCTGTGCAAGCGTTGCTTAACTTTGCCGATCTGCTACGAACGGCAAGCCAAGGCTCGCTATGAGCGCTACAACATTTAACATGCTTCTTTCCGAGGTATGGAGCAGTTAGGTCTTATTAGAAGTATTACGGATCTTTACTGATTTTCACGCAGGCAGCACCAATAAATCCATAAAATATTAATCCAATTCTTAAGCATCTTCATAGTTATATATGTATCGTATAAAGGCTGGTCTTTACAGTTTCAGTACCCATGAGTTCCTTTGACAGAGTTATTTACGTCACTATGTCCACCGACGCGTGCAGCTGCTTTTCATTAGCAAAGTGTGCTGAGTTAAATCACTGAGCATCTGTGTACATTGCTTTTATGACGGAGCCTTGCAAGCTTTATTGAAATCAGAGTGTCTCTTCTCTTTTCTTTATTTTTTTGCAGTGAGTAACTGAACAACCATTTTAATAGTATAAAATACTACGATTTTTGCCTTATTTTCAGTTTGCCTCGCAGTTTAATTGAATATTATGGGTAATTTTACCTAATAGTTCTTGAATTTTTAAAGTTTTATTACTTGAATTCAATAGAACACTAGCCTGGGTTAAACTAGCATGTTCATTTTCCTCTTGTGTGGTGTTCATGTTCACTTTCCCCTTTTGTGAGGCTGCAATGCTGAGTAAGGAGTCCGTGAAGCAGTAGAGGAGGTGCTAGTTTACCCAACGTCAAGAACACTGAGAACCTCAGGTCCTGTCCTCGGACAACGCGTGACTATCTCTTGCCACGATAGTTCAGAGCTTACAAACGGCGACCACTACCCTCCTCCACCACTGAGCCAGAAAGGTAGTATAGTGTCCACGTGCGTCTCCTTAAGGCGCTGACAACCGCTATTGAGTTGAGCTGCTGCTGTCACTGTCGGATTGTATACATAAGAAAGAGAAGCGCGACGACGACGACGGGACGTTTAGAACTTTTTACAAACCATAAAATAAATTAATTACTTAAAAATAAGTTGAGTAGTGAAAAATAAAAAACAACCAAGTTCTGTATTTAAATATGATACGTTATAGTTATAAATTTTACCAACGTACGTTGCTAAGTAGTACAGATATTTTTGTTGGAAGATCATTTTAAGAGGTTAGTTTACTGTTTTTTGTATCGAGAAAACTTTTCAAAAACGTATTTTGAATACAACAGGGTTCTCAGAAATATGTTCAAGATTAACATATATTTTTTCTGCCGTCACAAACTTTATAGATTTAGCAAATAAATTGTTTGAGACAAGCCTATTTTTGTCATTTGGCTGTTGCTAGCGTCTGAAGTAGCGAGAAAACGAACAACAACTGAAAAGACGAGCTGACTCCGGCGATTTCGCGCCAAAGAATGCTAATCACGATTCTCGCAACCCAACGAGACGTCAAAGGACACCGCAGGCCTTAAACGCCTGTGACAAAGCATCAAAGTCAAAGTCAAAGTCAAAAAACATTTATTCATCTGGGTCACAAAGTGACGCTTATGAACGTCAAATTTTTATGTACATTACTTAATGCTTCTACATTTACATTTACTGCCCATTCGCAAAGCAATAGGTAGAACCTACAGCTGAATCCGATAAACAGTGAATTCAAATACACTATTTTTTGCAGGATTTCCTACCCTAGAGTCGTTAAAAGAGAAATACAGCAACTGCAAATTAGCATGGATTTAGCTGACTAATGTTGTCGAAATTTGAACCTAAAGTTCTGTAGATAAAGTAGAATTTCACTTGGTACGCCAAAGCAATGGATTTTGCAGTAAATATATTGATAGCATCTTTACACGTTGTAATGTAATTCATAAATCATCATCATCAGCCTTTTTATAGTCCACTGCTGGACTAGGCCTCTCCTTTGAAAGGAGGGATTGTATTTTTGTATCAAGTTTTCCTTCTTTTACAGTGCTGTTCTCTGCATAATATTCTCCCTTTGTCGGCTATTACGACACCCATGGGATGATATGGGGTGGTGAAAACCCGTATTCTTTATCCGTCACCACACGGACAACTACAACCACACGGACACGGAAAATTCATAAATACATATACCAAAATCTATCCCATTCACGGTAATCTTTATATAATACATCAAAGTCAAAATCATTAAGTCAATATGAAGGCTGCAAAAGAAGAGCAAACGAAAGGGACCAAGGAGCAACCAACGTCTTATGCTGAAGCAGTATCCGATATCAATATACCGAACCTAGAAATGAACCCTATACGACACGTAAAGGACATAACAATACGTTATGTCCTCTGAAGTCCAGGGTGCTAACGAGCGGTCCAACCACCTCTAGTGTAAACGACAATCCCTGTTCTCAACGTGCCTGTTCAAAGTCACTTTGTGCACGTGTAGACATGAAGCTATAAATTCGGTGTAACTTGCTGTATTTGTTAAAACTTTCAATACAAAATAGATCCTACTATATAATATAAACGTAAACGTATGTGTGCACATGTACTTACGATTAATTGATTGCTTTAAAAATTATTAGACTGCACGGTTGGCGTAGTGGTTTAAGCGGCCGCCTCGCCGTTTGAGACTTCGCTGAGTGTTGTGGGTTCGATCCCCACACGAGGCAACACTTTGTGTAATTCACAAATTGTTGTTTCGAGTCTAGGTGTTCATTGTGTCCGTTAGTTGTAAGTTTGTGAAGTCCCCCGCGACACAGGATTTAGTCCTTTTTCTTTTTTTTTGTGGTGTCTGGTTGGAAAATCCTCATGGAGTCTCTCCGCCCTGGGGGGAAAGGACGAAGGGGACTGTCAGACTCTTACTGACTAAAAACCAATCCGTGCTCCTCTTGTACCCATGTGTCGGAGGGTAGGGTTTCACCGAAGCATTCCTCGCTACCCCCCGACGGGTATTGGCCCGCCAGATGGTCAGGCGGGCCCCGAATGAAACCCCCTTGTCAGTGGATGAAGGTGTTGGGCTCCGCCGCCAAAACACCCAGCGGCAGAGAGGACGGCAACGCAACACCGCATCTCCTCTTCCTCTGCGGCCCCACCGCGACGCAACGATGGTGCGCCCCCATTTGGTCGCGGAAGATAGGGCGCGCGGCAACGCAACACCGACACGCCTCTCCTCCCGCGACCGCATCCGACTGCGAGGGACAGACAGAACTGTCCCCCGCACCCGCACCTTGGGACGCATCCTACGCAGGCCTCACGCAAGCCCACGTGGAGCGTCCCCTCCCGGGATCCCGCTTAGCTTCACCGTGGGTGTACCTGAAATCCACGGTAACTGAGCCCCCCCACCACGACAAGGTGGAGGTCCTATGGAGGGAATACAGGATTTAGTCCTAATGCGGGAGTTGTCTTTAAAAACTAAAATTACAATTCGAAAGACCACGATTAAGCATTTTCTACATGTATTTTTTTTCGGCATTTTTCCCGTAGCAGCGTAGCTGATAATTTATGCATCGTTAACCCGCCCAAAGTCATACATTTTCTCCCACAGACAATGAGTTTTAGCGTTTCCCTGTCGCAATAATACCTTACTACAACAGGTTACACATAAACCTCCGCCCATTCTCCCTTCCTCTCTAACCAAATTCAAGGTTATGTACGCTCAATTCTACTTCTCTGTCCTATATAATAATCATACAACGACAACCCAGCCTACTAGACGGCAGATGTAAGGCGAATACTTTCTGACAAAAAGTTAGACTTATACGTTTTACATACGACATCGCTCGCAAAATCTACCTTAGTTCCAGCCACTTCCGTGACCGTTGAATATCCATCAAAAACCGTTACTAAAATATGTCGGCCTTGTGAATTAATCACAAAAGCTTATCTCGGGAGTATAAATAAAAGTCAAGCGAACAAAATAGATATTTTAGTCAATAAAACCTTAAGCAGTTTTAATGGCGAACCACTGTTTCCCGAAATAAGTTATCACCAATTTTGTTGTGAAGAAACCAACTATGTCCTAGATTTTGCTAATAGTGTGATGCATAAGTACATATCCACAAGGTTAGCATTTCTATCAAAATCTTCACGTCAAAAACCTACAGTACGAACAATTTACACAAAATTAATTCATTTTAATAATAATTAAATAAAAATCGCAGTAAAAATTGTGTTTTATTTGATCCCTGCTTTCTAAACCAAAATATGCGTTATTGATCAGTCCCGAAAAGAAGTTACTTTAATTAGCTTATCAACATACATACATACATATCGTCACGCCTTTTATCCCCGAAGGGGTAGGCAGAGGTGTATTTCTACACCCACTTTTCGCCAGATATACTTTAGTCCCACGTAATAAGGGGCGAGTCTATTGCCGTACCGGGCACATTTCCAGACTCCGTGCTGCTACTGAGAATTTCGTGACAGAAAAACCCAATGACCTGACCCAGGAATCGAACCCGGGACCTCCCGATCCCACGCGCACATTTATGCCACGAGACCAAGGAGGTAGTCGTATAGGGTTTGATGTTGAGTTTTCCGTCTCTACGCAAAGATGGTATTTGCATCGTGTTATCCCTTAGTCGCCTCTTACGACACCCACGGGAAGATAGGGGGTAGTGACACTTGTATTCTATGCCGTCAACCACACGGCAACAGCTTATCAACCTGACCCATTATTGTTCCTAACACTAGTTATGAATTATGACGTACCGCAAATATGAATCGGCCAATTAGAATGCATTTTTGTTGCTCCCCTAGTACTCGCATACCTCACCGCTTTGACAGTATTGTTTGTTTGTGGGAATGAAAACATTAGGTGTCTAGTAGGCTGGGTTGTTGTTGTAATTATAAATCGCAAACCGAAATACCCGGCGCAAAAAGCTGAAAATTTGCAGAGCTGCAGATTGTCCCTTGGTGAGCGAAGGGGTGCACTAAGAAGCGATTTTTTTAAGTTTTCACAGGATCGGTTAGAAACGGTTGAGTAAAAAAATTTATGTGCGAGCGTAGCTGCGGGCATCCTCTAGCGAACGTATTTGCTTGAAACTCATTATGACTTGAATTTAGACAAACTCGTAAATCAAGGGTAGCCTACAAAAAATTCACTGTTTTCCAATAATGTTTAGTATAGCAAATCGCTTCTACAACCAATTACCCGTTCTGCTTAAAAGCTTTCAAATATACGCAAATCGACAATACTGAAATGGTGTGCTTGAATGCTATCTTTTTGATTATTTTTCGCCGCTCTATTGCATAAGTACGTTTGAATTTATTTTCAAGTATGACGTTCATAGATTGGTATTCGTAACGTTTACTTGCATGCCGTATTATATGCTTTGCTTTCTGTCTTTTTTCGTGTGTGTATGACCAGCTCTTGTGTTTAAGGACTGCCCAAACACACATACACGTACATAGACTAACGATTTTTGTCATCGACAATAACATCCGGAGTAGATAGGTTTGAGAATGGTGAGCGAGAATAATGACTTAGCGTTAATAGTTATAGAGGACAAGAAAGTGTTTATGGGTCGATCTCCAGAGGCATTTTTTTTCGTATCGGGCGGGATAAAACCATTTTAAAATCGAAAAACGTTTCCAAAATATTTTTTATAGACAGTTCTAATATTATGAGTAAGTTTATTTTGATTATTAGAAAAAAAATCTTAAACCCTCAAATCCTGATCGCTCTGGGTTGACTCAACTCCCGATTGAATGAAAAAAATATTTTTTAACTTTTTAATTAGAAGGATGACATCAAATAACTTATTTATTTTACATAAAAAATTGTTAATCTTCATAGTAATAAAATATTTTTAACAATCATTTTGCCACAATTTGAATTTAAAATCGTGACCGGTCATTTTATCTCATCGGTCTGCGCTGAGGTAAACCATCGCGTTCCTCCCTAGTTACGCTTTATAGACACTCTATTCCCTTCCCACGGGGTAATGGCAGTAATGGTCTAACCACCGAGGAGGATAGTCCGTGTGCCACGATCCCCGTTCCAACATTACAAAGGTAAGTTTATGATTGCTCTGGATTTGGTTCTCGATTTTTTCGATCGCTATGGCATGTTATTTAAATTCAGTAGTAAGCCTGTGAATGTGTTTGTTATGTGAATTAAGTGATCGTTATGATGTTTTTTATGAGACGAAATCACAACTTTCTATTACTTTTAAATTCAGCTATATTTATGATTTAGTGACTTTTTCTGATCGCTATGACTCTGATTGCTATGTCCAAAAAGACCAGATCGATGATTCATCCTCTTAGCGTTATCCCAGTTTTCAATCTGGGGTCCGCTTTCTAGTCTAACCGGATTTAGCTGAATATTAGCTTTTCCACGGAGCGATTGCCTGTCTGACCTCCGCAACCCGAAGGGATAGCGATATTCCATGGTTTAGACTAGTGTCAGTTTATTTAGAAGGTACTGACGCCCTGTAACGACTGTCAAAGATCTTCATGACAACCGAGACCGACGGCTTAACGTGCTCTCCGAGGCAAGGGACAAGCGATAATTAACAATTCGATGATATTTTGCATTAATTGTGCGTTATAAATCTATGTTAAGTAGTAATATCCGACTGTAACAATAACTAAACGATGAACTATGCATATAATATTTTAATTTATAACTTTTCCTGGGTTTCTTCGGCAAACCTACACCCAAAAACAGATTTTGACGTAAAATTTATTTTTATAAAAGTTTCTTATTTTTGATATACATATCAATATACGGATAATATTTAAGCCTTGAATTTTCTAAAATAATACATTTCTCTTACTGATCTTGTTACACGTACACTGAATATGACTGAAAACGGTTAAATAAATTATATTTTTATCAATATTTATATTTTTGTTTCAATGATTTCACCTTTTACGATCGCTCTTGCACCAATTATGATTGCTCTGGTCGTGAAATATTTTGAACTTTAATATTTCTGTAACTACATATTTGTGAAAATTGAAGGCCAATAGTAAAAATCTACTCCTTGAATATCATTATTTTAAATGAGATACATAATTACCATTAAATATCAATATCTGAAAAGCACCAGAGCTATCACACGAATACGCTCGTTTTGGAGATTGATCCTTATAAGGGTCTAAATTACCAAGACCCGACCTGAAATTGGTTTTGAGTTAATGACTTCCCAATGTAGGCAAGATTAGTTTGTGACGTCATTTTTAAGTCTCGACATTAACCTCCATCGATAATTCAATGGTGGAGGAGGTTGTTTTGCCGTTTATCGAGTGTTGTGAGTTCGAGACAACACTATGTGTGAGACAAGAATCTATGTTCTGAGTTTGTGATACGGTTTGTGTGTTAAATCGTGTGTTAATTATTATCGCTGGCTTTACGGTGAAGGAAAACATCCTAAGGAAATCTGTAACATGTCTGAGAGTCCTCCATAATGTTCTCGAAAGACATGTGCAGTCTGCCAACCCGCACTTGGCGATAATGGCCTTACCCTTCTCATTGTACAATTTATAGACAGTTTAATTTGACTGCACGGTTGGCGTAGTAGTTTATGCGGCCGCCTCGCCACTTGACACTGTGTTGAGTGTTGTGGGTTCGATCCCCACACGAGACAACACTTTGTGTGATCCATAAATTGTTGTTTAGAGTTTGCGTGTTCATTGTGTCCGTTGATTGTATGTTTGTAAAGTACGGGAGTTGTCTTTGTAAGGAAAAAAATGGGTGAAAATTAATTGTTTGTTAAATAAATACCGACACAGGCGATGTCTCTTTAAATATAAACTATTTCCGATGTATTCATAGCATTCATGCCCTTCCTATTGCAATACTGAAGTTGTATACAAACAAAATCAATCACATTTCACATCTTCTAGCTCGTCTGTGTTATGCAAGAATGAGTACCCATTCAAATGCCTCATACACAAACCCTACAAGGATCTCTCATTGAAGCATTCATGCTTGAAACTTGAGCAAATAAAAGGGTTCGCCTCTTTAACGTCTTACATGTTCAATCGATGAAAACGAAGGGTCGGTACCCACTGGTCCCCTGAAATTCGGACCCTGTGCCCACTGGTACCCTCAAACTTTTGTGGTGCCCACTCGTACCCTGCTCTATTTTTTATTTTAAATTATTTATATTTCCCATTTACTCTACTAATTACATATTTATTTTCAGTACCTATGGTTGTAGTACAGTCACGTACTAAAGGTAAAAATGAAACAAATAAAAAGATATCACATTTATTAATAAGTGTTAATGACAATCAGTCTTTTAGATATCAAAAAATTCGTATTTATTTGTACTTTTTATACATACTCACAGTCACGTACGATTGATTTTTAAGTAACTGTTTTATAAATGATATCTTTTTTTAACGCACTTCTCGACATTTTCGTATACGCCATACAATTGTATTAATTGACTTTTGTTTTTGTATATTAGGTACAACGTATTCGAAGTGTCGGCAATATTTTACGTATAGTATAGGTACACTATCAACTTGTAAATAGATTTTTCTATGTGAAACTTATATAACTTATAAAATTCCTCAGTGATATGCAGGATTTATACTATACATATATTCACCTTTACAATATTTTTAAAACAGTGTGGACAATGTAAATTTCCTAACAGAAAGCAGACCGTTTTTCTTATTAAAACTCTCCGTAGGGAATCTAACTTTTTAAAGTAGGTACATTATTTTTATTAAAGCTCAATTTCTATAAATTTTGATTTAGCTGCACCTTCCCAGATAGGGATACAGTATACCACAACAGATTTTGCTATTGCATTATAAATTTCATTTAATAGAATTTCTAGGCGGACCAATATTTTTATTGATTTGAGTAGGGACGACATACCGTAAGGTTTAAAAAATCCAACCAAGTTTCCTAAGCCTTCCAGTGATGTGTTCCAGATGAGAGTACCACGAAAGCCGTTCAATTATGACACCTAAATATTTTGCTTGTGGTACTTTATCTATTTTTGGACACTTACAGGTATTATAAAAAGGTTTGTTACAAGAGTGTATTTTAATTGTAAAGTCCTCCTCCGGTTGCGAACGATTTGAGATGCTGAAGCAGACATAATTGGTTTTGGATGTATTTAGGGTGAGTAGATTTTCATTGAGCCAGTTAGCAATCTGGGCCATACCCAGCCCTTTCTTTTTTTGTTTTTTTTTGTTTTACGAGGTGGAAAATCCCTTCGGATCTCCGACTCTTGGGGGAAATAAGAGCCGGAGTATGTGGTGTTTCCACTAAAAACCACCTCGATGAACTAACCATGTACCCGTGTGTCGGAGGGTGGGGCATCACCAAAGCACTCGTCGCCACCCTGCGACGGGTATTGGCCCGCCAGATGGTCAGGCGGGCCCCGTACAAAACCCCCTTGGCGACGGATTAAGGTGTTCAACTCCGCCGCCAAAACGACCAGCGGAGGGCCATACCCAGCCCTGCGTGAAGTTTGACTTCCGACCAGTTTTTCCCAGAGAAGACAACAGCCGTGTCATCGTCGTAGGCAAAAATATTAGCGTTTAAGTTGCAGAGATCGGGACCTACACTTTTCCTAACGTATATAACGTTAGGAAAAGTGTAGGTCCCAGTACGCTTCCCTGTGGCACGCCGAATGACACATCCGCCGCGTCACTAGTGAACTGGTCTATCTTTACTATTTGTCGTCTATCCGTGAGGTAGTCTTTAAAAAGTTTTAAGAGGGATTCCTCTTATACCAACGTTTTCTAGTTTAGTTATAAGGGTTGGAACAGAGACGGGTGACGAAGGGTTGGAAAAGAGACAGAGATTATGTGTACGTACGTAGATACAAAACAATTTTGTTAATTATCGCTTGTCCCGTGCCTCGGAGAGCACGTCAAGCCGTCGGTCCCGGTTGTCATGAAGATCTTTGACAGTCGTTACAGGGCGTCAGTACCTTCTAAATAAACTGACACTAGTCTAAACCATGGAATATCGCTATCCCTTCGGGTTGCGGAGGTCAGACAGGCAGTCGCTCCGTGGAAAAGCTAATATTCAGCCAAATCCGGTTAGACTAGAAAGCGGACCCCAGACTGAAACTGGGATAACGCTAAGAGAAAGAAGACGTAGATACGAAACAAGAAAAGAATCTCATAACCTTTCATAAAATCGATTTCTAAAATGTTTTACCTATAAATATTCAAAACTAGCTCCGAAAAATATAAACTGTGTATTTATCAGTATATGAGCTATGTAAACTAGTGTAAAAAATACTACTTACATGTTTTTATACTCATATTTGGTCACTCACTTAATTCAGTAGTTAATTTTACAGAACACACACACTAATTAATATTTACTTTTACTCAAGAGTCTATCAGTTAACTGCGCTTAGATTAGCGACTAAACTTAAAACAAACTGCACCTTGACAAATTCCAGGAAAATGCGAACAGTGGCCAACAATACAGTTAGCCACTTCGATGAGAGTCCATATATACTATTATATAATTTGATTATTTTATAGTACATACTTAAATTATTGATATTACTTAATTATTAATATCGTAACAATATTGTTCACGAATGTACAACGATGACAATATTTTTTACCTAAAAATTAAAATGGTTTTTATTAGGTGCCCAAAACGCACCTGAGTAGGTGCCGAATTTTAATTTTATTCCAGGGTACGAGTGGGTACCTGCAAAAATAATGAAAATAATCTGGTCCCCTACCGGGGTACCAATGGGCACCTAAACAGGGGACCAATCTACAACTTTTATTCCGGGGGACGAATATTAGGGGACCAGTGGGTACCGACCCCGAATGTGATTCCATCATATCAGCCAAACGACGTCCACTGCTGGACATAGGCCTCCCCCAAAGTTCTCCACACAGACCCGTCTTGAGCCGCCCGCATCCAACCTCCTCCCGCGATCTTGACAAGATCGTCGGTCCACCTTGCGGAGGGCCTACCTCTGCTGCGTCGTCCGGTACGTGGCCGCCACTCCAGAACCTTTCTGCCCCAACGGCCATCGGTTCTTCGAGCTATGTGCCCTGCCCACTGCCACTTCCGCTTGGCTATCCGGAGAGCTATGTCGGCGACTTTGGTTCTACTGCGGATCTCCTCATTTCTGATTCGATCTCGCAGGGAAACTCCAAGCATAGCTCTCTCCATCACCCTCTGGCGTCGGGACGTGACGACCCCACCGCCCACTGGGGGAGTTACTCTGACGAGTAGATACTCGTCATAATATCTCCCCCAGCGCAAGCAGTCAACCGAAAGATGGCGGTCAAACCATCCGAACCTGGCGGAAGGAAATCCCGAGATGCTAGATGGGCAGCAGCGTCCAGCACTAAGAACTTCCGCTACTGCGATCGCCAATACGCCTGCCAAGCGTGGCGATTATGGCATATCCCCCCAATTATGAATCACACGAATGTGATTATTGATCTACAAATCCTTGGAGTCTTTGTATATGGTGATTCAAAAATAACGTACGGTTTGAATTTGTTACCATTTGTAAAATGTTGGCTAACCTAAGATTAACTATTCGGCTATTGACAGATTAAGGTTAGATTATTATACAATTGAAAACATTAACTAACCTCTGTCAAAGATGTTTATAAATTGTAGCTCCATCTCGATGTCTCCAGCTTGCAAACCGCATCATAATCGGTTCAATTTTTAGAAGCTGCGTTACCATAAACATTGACACAGAAACGTCAATCTTATAACCATATTGTTTTGCTTTCGGTGTTATACAATAGTATGCTCCATTTTGTAGCGCCCGAACGTGGACGAGAGAAAAGCGTTATTTAATTATTAAACAATATCGGCAAAATGAAAATTGAGTAGTACTCGTTCAAAAATGTCAAGCAACGTAAGCTGGTTTAATAATAATCGTTAAATGAAATAAATTAATTAAGAATTTAAATCAGGGAGAATCTATAAGTTCGACAAAAGGCACTCAATATAATCGATAGGTCATGGTGCACCTTTCAACCTTTGTTAATCGGTTAAAAACTTTTATTCATTAACCGACTTCAAAAAAAAGGAGGTTCTCAGTTTGACCTGTATGTATGTATGTATGTATGTATGTTTGTCCGCGATTATCTCGCGTTTGGCTAAACCGATTTTGATGCGGTTTTCAGAAAAGTATTTGTTACACTTAGGAGAAGGTTTTAGGCCCTTAACCGACTTCAAAAAAAGAAGGTTCTGAGTTTGACCCGTATATATGTAAGTTTGCCCACGATTAACTCGAGTTTGGCTGAACCGATTTTTATGCGGTTTTCAGAAAAAAAGTATTTGTTACACTTAGGAGTAAGTTTTAGTATTTTAACCGACTTCAAAAAAAGAAGGTTCTCAGTTTGACCCGTATACATATATTGGTTCTTAGTATGTTTGTATGTATTATGTGTGTGTGTTTGTATGTGTGTACGTGTAAGGCTCTGTTGTCGTGGGGATGGTTGAGTAATTTTCGAGTCAATATCACTTAAAGCCATGCCTTTTAGGGATTTGACCCGCCTCAAGGCAACATAGCATTGGCCTATAGCAACGATTTTAGGCCCTAAGTCCGCGGAACTAAGTGTACATCCTTGCAACTTGTGTACCGTCACAGCCCAACTCAATATGACTGGCAACATCCGTCTCTCGATATCACCATAACCGCGATTGCCTTGATAGGTCACTGTCACTGGAGCTATGGAAATGTATCCATCATCATCTTTAAGACGCAATGCTATTGATGGATCATCAAATAATATCAAAATGGCATCAGGCAGTTCACCTGGCTCAAGTTGATCTCTTCTTAGTGCCGGCCATTTAAATCCTTTAGGAACATCCATTGCCCCGTTCGCTAAGCCATCCATTATTGGCATATTTCTCCGGAGCATAATATGTGAGCTCACAGCCAATTCAATACTATGTACAAGTCCACCGCATTTGTTTGGATCGTACTTCCGTATGTGGCTGATTCCCTAGACTCATCTCACTCTTCCAGCATGAAGCCTAAGCCCATAGGCACACAGAATAAAAGTAGGTACCTATGTCAAAGTCATGATAACAAACTGATACTAGCAGAAAACTTATCACTAAAATAATTGAATCTAACTATAAACAAACTATTAATTAGCCCAAAACTTTGTGACGTCAATCCTTGACGCATCACTCGGCCCGGTCGATCCCGCCGCCCGCGCCCTGCAACGGGCTATAAATATGGAAGCGCTGGCCGCGTTCGGCCCTTTTTCTGGCGGCTGCGAGACGAGTTAAGTTAACCAACTCTCCTGGACGAACCGACAGCGGGATTCTCAACATCAACCCCTCCCATCGCCGAATCACGCGACCCTGTGTAATTTTTTATTAATTCCTAATTTTTTCGCTTGCTAAATGATGTCTAAAATTAATTGAGAATTAAATCAATTTTTATTGTAACATTTAACCACGTTTCTCATTTAAACACACCCTAGTAGGGATAACGTAACAGTGGACACCTGAAAGGTCTTTTTTACGTTACAGTGGCGCCCACGGGAATATTATAGGTAGGGTTTTGTTGGGAATCCGCTGCCCGGTGAGTCTTTTTTTTATTTTTTGTGTATGTGTGAAATCGTTCCAAAGCAGTGTGTAATTATTTTAGTGGCATTTATTGTTTCTTTTTGCTTGTTTTATTGTGGACGGGAAGTCGGTGGTGTTATGCCGGCCACAATAGACATTTTCTCTTTTTGTTTTGTTGTGCTCGGAAGGTCGGGCGTGTTGAGCCGGTCACAACAGACAAATTTTGTCTTACTACGCATGGTAAGCATTTTTATATTATAACTTTTTTGTTACCGCGTGTGATAATTATTGTGTATCAACCGCATAAGTAACGAGTTATAATCGTTCGACTGCGGCCACGTGTCCTCTAAAGACGCGCTAAGATCACATTCGTCGATCGCATTCTTTGTATTTTGCGATTTATGGCCTCATGCCCACTAACGACGTGCTAAGGTCACCTTCGATGATCGTACGCTTCGCGATTAACTTTTTTAAATGCCACTAAGGTAATTAAGTGCTACTGGTAATTATTGCTAATAATCTGCCTTGGCTGACTTATGGAACGAATTCACACCCTTCTCTTTTTCATTTCTTTCTATTTTCTACTATAACCTTCTGCTAGTGATTTTGTACGGCGATATATTTCTATATAGTCGGTATTATTTAATACTTTTACCGCCTACTACGGCGATTATCTTTTAATATTAACTATTCTTTTCTTTCTTACTAAGAAAGTTGCATCTTTATTATACCACGTGTACCTAACATAGTTGGACTGGCTGAGAATGAACGTAAGATGCTATGATGATGAACCTAAGATGCTAGCGTATTATATACTAGGTATCTAGCTAGAATTCCGCGTTCATTTATTAATAAAATTTACACGTGTCACATGCAGGTTGCTCACTAACAATAATGAAAAAGTTTTATCTTTGTTTAATTGGTATATAAATACGAATATCATCGTAGAATTATTAGTTGTTCGTTTTGTCAAATGTTTATTTTGCTACAATCGTTGTTTTTGTCTTCGATTTTATCTCCTTGTTACTACCTATCGGTATGTTGTTTGAGAATGCATCTATTTATGCATTTACTGTTCATTGTGAACTCAATCATAAAATTCCTGCGTCGCAATTATTGAATTATGTTCTTTTTGTAATGTTTTGTGTCGCTAGGATTGTTCTTTCAATGTCTGGTTTCTATTGAAATATATAAAACATATAATGATAAATAAATGGTAAAATTAAGCCGCTGACGGCCGGAAAACTACTTAATTGTCAATATGTAACTTGTTTCCTTTTTACTAAATGCTATGCATCTGGTTTTACTAGACCAGTTTAAGTAGTGGTTATATTTTGTTCTTGTGTTAACGCAAATGTTATTATATCTAACTGAATTTATCAAACTTAATTGAATTGAAACTAACTTTAACTAAAGTGGGTATTTGCACATAAATTGAATCAATAACTTCTTTTCTTGAATAAATAAGTGCCTATTTACATATGAATCAAATAAATAATATTTATACCTCATTAAATAACTAAAGTGGCTGTTTATACACAAATTAAATAAATAATTTCAATACTTAAATAACTAATGTGGGTACTTATACATAAATCAATAATTTATATACTTTAATAACTAAAGCGAATTAATTGATGCACAAGTTAAAGATAATACCATTTCGAATTTCACCGTCGTTTATTTTAAACCTAAAAGCTGAATAAAATAATTAAATCTTATTCTATTATAGCATCAATGTGCTTATAATCGATTGGGTACAGTTTCATTCACAACAATGTAAGACGCATATCTATACAAATTTATAATTACCTACATAATTATTTGTGAAGGCCAACAATGGTTCTTTTGTTTTCGAGTCGAAGCTCACAAGATAATGCATTGTGTTGTGTTAATGATTTATGTAAACATGCTTACATAAAATGAATAAATGTTTCAGTTATAAATTGTAATAAAGTTTATTAAATGTAATATTGTTACAAAGAATCTGTTATTTATCTAACTATCAGTTATGGTTTGCCAAACAAAAACCTCTTGGTGATTTCCATATAAAAGATCGTGAATTAACTCACTACAAAGTTTAAGAATGTAATGATTAATGCTCATCACTAATAAACTAATCACTAAAATAACTTAACACTTCGTTACATATAATATAAAAATCTTTAACCTAATTACAGCTAAATCATGTACCCATATATCTTGTTACTTATAGCTTTGGTAATGACTGATCGTAATATAATAAAATATTTTTTCCCTTATGGCTCAGTGGCTGAAAGGTTGTTGTCGGATCGGTCTGTGGTTCGATTCTCGATTGTGTTTATTTTTTTTTTGTGTTTTTTAACTATGGTAGTGTATACTATGTCGTCGACAGTCTCCTTCGACGATGTACTATACATTACATCTTGCCGCGAATATTTTTTTTGTGTTTTTGGCTATGGTTGTGTATACTATGTCATCGATTGTCTCCTGCGGTGATGTACTATACATTGCAACCTATTCCGAATTGTGTATTTGCCGTTGTTGATTTTGTATCATAATCAGAAACCAGTTAATTGTCCGCGACAATGGAATGCGGTAAGCGCCAAGCGCGCAGTGATGACTCACGTGTTCACTGGTTCAAACCTACATTGTTATTCCATTTTGAATAAATACAAATTGTCCTTGCAATATTGCATCTACCTTGTTAATGAGCAATTTGTTTGTGATACTGCCAACTAATCGTATGATTGTTAGTATCGTAATATAGTAAGATCGTAATATTGGTTTACGACTTATACTCTTTCAATTAATTTCACTTATCGAATATGGGTGGTCAGGTGGTGCCTACCAACATAGACTGGGTGACTATTTGCCATAAAACTCACGTATAATACCTCTTCGCGCGTCGTGTATTATAATGAATGCGACTCGCATCGTGAATGAATGTTGGCTTGTTCATGCGTATCATTGTGTGTAGGCCTTTTTGAATGTGATGAATGCCAGGTTATAGGAACGTTCAATGCTTGGTGACGTATGAATGGCCGAGGGTTATACTTGTTTTTTTTTTTCCTCTTTCAGGGTTAATAGTTGCCTTGTATTTAACCTACTGACACCACTACCATTCATCTGTTTCAGGGTCCCGGAATGCAGTGGCCGCCTACCAGCCACAGAATTTTCCCTCTGGAAAAATTCTGTGGCCTTTTTTCTGGCGGCTGCGAGACGAGTTAAGTTAACCAACTCTCCTGGACGAACCGACAGCGGGATTCTCAACATCAACCCCTCCCATCGCCGAATCACGCGACCCTGTGTAATTTTTTATTAATTCCTAATTTTTTTCGCTTGCTAAATGATGTCTAAAATTAATTGAGAATTAAATCAATTTTTATTGTAACATTTAACCACGTTTCTCATTTAAACACACCCTAGTAGGGATAACGTAACAGTGGACACCTGAAAGGTCTTTTTTACGTTACAACTTAAAGTAAATTGAGTACTTATCACTAAAAAGTATGAAATAAATAAAAGAGTAGTTAACACAAAACCAAGTAAACGAATGAAACAGCTAACACTAAAAAGTATGAAATAAAAATAATAAGTGGTAGCGCCATCTACCTTCCTATCTATAACTAATCGCATCAACATAAATCGTTCCACGTACAAGTATGAGCGATACCATATTTCCGTCTTCCTCTACCCCACTCCCTAGAAGAGGCACTGCCTTTCGCCTGATTTCGTCGCCGCGATCGTGGACGCGAGTGACAGTCCAGAACATTCCGCTCGCTGAGAACGCCGTCTCGTTCGTATCGCGCCGCATCGCTGTATGTGATTTATTACCGCATATATAAACCACTCGCAAGTGGGAGTGACGGTGAATTGAAGTGAAAACAAGCAGCTGCATCACGAAACCACCAGGAGACTGCCCTACGGAAACGAAGAAGGTTGTATAAGGTAAGTGCCCTCCATCCTTGAAATATCCTATACCCACTCAATCACCCCTTCCGTAACCATCTCCTAGGCGGCGAAGAACCGCTATCCTCTGTATACAGTCCATTTCCTTCTCCAAGTCGCCTAGAACCCTACGGTTTCGGTGTAACGCCGAACCATTTTTTTGATCCATACGAGTCGGATTCATTTACGTTTTATACGTTATACCGCTATACCTAGGCAGTTATAGCACCTAGCTATACTCCTAATACATTCACATAACCGTCACATAGTTATTTCCGCCCGCATCAGTAGGTAAACTTTTATGTAGCTACATACTTATTAAATTATTAATTCTGGAACTATCATAGTTGTCTTATAAATCTCATATTTCAAGCAACTTTTAGTTCCTCAGCTCTAAAGTGTTGCCTACTTAGCCTACTTAGGTAAAATAATAGATACATTAGATATTCTTATTTTGTTTCGTTCTCATTAGCTTATACTTACGTAAGCATGTCACAACGAAAGAAGTCACGCGTGTCGGAAGACAAAGAGATGACAATCTTAGAAGCGAAACGCAATATTTTATTTGAGCGCATTCAAAACATATATGAATGCTCAAAAACCGCGTCTATGTCTGACAGTAATAGCGAAGCATTTCTCAGTTATTGTATGACAGTAGATAGTATTCGAACAGATTTTCATAAGTTGTTAGACGATTATAACGCAAGATTACTTTCTATCAATCCTGATGAAAAACCGAACTATCAGGCGTATACCTCATTCGAAGATCTTTATTGTATTATTAAGCGTATACAATCGCAATTGGAGGGTAAATGTTCAGCAGAGCCCGTAGCCCGCAAACCGAGATTACCGCCAATCGAGATCATGTCGTTTGACGGAGATATACGAAATTGGCCGTTATTCTATGCGAGTTTTAAGTCTACAGTGCACGATAATGGTTCTCTGACAGATGCTGACAGGTTGTACTATTTAATAGGTAAACTGTCACCGAAGGCTCAGTCCGTATTTGCAGGTGTCACACCCAGTGCTGAGAATTATCAGGTCATATTTCAGTCACTACTTGATACTTTGACCAAGCTTTAAATCTCAAACTGTCCGGCAACGCGTCTGTCTCGAATTTCCAGCTGTTTATAGACAACTTTGTTACCGCAGTTAATTCTCTTAAAAACTTAAAAATAGAAGATCTTTCCGACTTTATGTTGCTTCAACTCGCTTTAAAAAAGTTTGACACTGATACAATTCGCGCATTCGAGATGACGGAACGCAATAATAAAATACCTACACTAGATAGTTTTATTTCGTTCATCAAAGATCAGTGTCGAATATATCATAATACGCAGTCTGGTTCACCTGGCCCGTCTAACACTAACAGCAACAAACAAAGGTTGAATAAATCGCGAAATAGTAATAATAACTCGGTCCCTAATCCACAATCTTACGTTACATGTTCGGAATCTAATAGTAATAATTCACAGAAGTGTCTGTGCAGTAATATAGTGCACGACCACTTATACAAGTGTCCCGCCTTCGATAATTTACATGCAACCGCTCGTTTTAAATGCGTAAAAGATAACAAAGCTTGCATTAACTGCTTAAGCATAAAACATAAAACAAGTAATTGTTCTAGTAAGACAATGTGTCGATCATGTAATCAAAAACATCATACACTGTTACATTTCGATAAAGATAACCCGTTGTCAAGCCAAGCCGCTAACCTTGACACACTTGCGCCGCAGGTGCAGACCACGGTAGCTGCGCCTTCCGCGTCTGAGGGCGAAGTATCGTTGTGTATGACATCCATTGCGCGGGCGACGCGCACGCGAGGACGGCACTCGCGCATCTATAATGATCCGCGCAGGGCCAAAACGCAGTGTACGGCATCTAAGACGGTACTGTTAGCGACAGCGCAAGTTATCGTATATGATGTTAATGGGTCGCCGCACATGGTACGTTGTCTGCTAGATAGCGCATCTCAGACCAATCTAATAACATCCGAATGCTTCAAACGCCTCGGATTATGGAATAACTTTAAAAATACTAACTCAACCGTCAAAGGGATAGGCGGATCAGAAAGGCATTGCAGGGGTTCCGTAGATATTAAAATACATCCGCGTTTTGATAGGAATATTAATTTTAACATTTCTTCGCTTATCGTGGAGCGTATCACGGACGCATTGCCGAACGCTAATGTAGACGTAGCATCACTCACTCAGCTCGAGTCATTGCCGCTAGCCGACGCGGAGTTTGCGAATCCGGCAGGCATTGATCTTTTGATCGGAGCTTCAATATTTCCGCACTTGCTACTAACTAAAATAGTACGTAGTGAGCGATATGATTTACCGCCCGCTATTGAGACGGTACTTGGGTATGTGATTATGGGTACCGTACCTACGTTACATACTTCTCATTGTATTACGTCAGGTTGTTGTTCTGCTCTTCAAGAGATCAAGGTGGGTGCTAAAACTGTGTGTAAGATAAAACACTAATTAGCTATGCTATGCTAAGCTACGCTACGCTACACTATACTATACTACACATCCGCTTTGTATATAGATGACATTGCCTGTAATGTCATACCCGCTCCGCTAGCAATTTCGCTTTGTGAAGAGCTCATTCAGCTTTTCAAGCGAGGCCAGTTTGATCTTGTCAAATGGACAAGCAACTCTAAGGAGGTTCTCGCACGCATACCAGATTCTCATAAGGCTTCTCCAGACATTGCGTTTGAGAAGTCTGTACCGCATAAGGTTCTCGGTTTATGCTGGGACAAATCCTGTGATAGTTTTCGGTTTGACGTCTCACCACCAGATGATAAGTGCACCCAACGCACTATGCTGTCCACAGTGGCTCGACTATGGGACATAATGGGTTTTGTGGCTCCCACAATTTTGTACGCCAAGCTCTTGATCAAAGAGCTTTGGCTATCAAAGTGTGAGTAGGATGAAACACTCCCTGACCATATTGTCGCCGCTTGGGGCCAGTTTGTATTGAGCTTACCGCGCTCAATCAAATTACTATTCCGCGTCATCTTGGGTTGGTAGATGGATGTACCATCAACTTAATAGGTTTCGCTGACGCCAGCGAGCGTGCTTACGGCGGAGTCGTATATCTGCAAGTCCGCATTGGTTCTAACTACTCGGTGCAGTTAGTTTGTGCCAAGTCTAAGGTCTCGCCTGTTAAAACCATTTCGGTTGCGAGACTGGAGTTGTGCGCGGCCCTTCTGCTGTCTCAGTTGCTCCACAAGGTTCAAGACACAGTTTTGCCCCACCACTCTTTTAATAAATATACGCATTTTCCGACTCCAAGGTAGTGCTCGCTTGGATTCATTCTTCTCCTCATCGCTGGCAGACTTTTGTCGCAAACCGCGTTAGTAAATTGATTGAACTAGTTTCCGCTACTTGTTTCAATCACGTCGCGGGTTATCGTACTCGTCTTCAGAAAGAACTCTCCATAGATCATATCGACTGGAAGTTTATTCCACCAGCATCGCCACATTTCGGTGGATGTTGGGCAAGCATGGTCAAAGTAATTAAAACCCATCTCTTTAAAGTTATAGGTCAACAGATCCTCTCTTACGAAGAGCCTTTAACTGTCCTTGCACAAGTCGAGGCACTGATCAACTCGCGTCCGCTTCCAACTCAGTGATATCTAGCCTGAAGTTGCACCTACCTCGTAGTTTAAGTATTTAGTTAGTAGTTTTCGCTATTATTGCGTTTGTATTTTTCGTTAAAGTTAATTTAGATTAATTTTATTCTCATATCGCTGTCTTAGCCTATTGAGGGGTTATGCGGTAGTACACCCAACATAGCTAAGTTCAATTCTATTTTTTTTAAAGGCAACCCTTTAGGGCCGGGGGGATATGGTAGCGCCATCTACCTTCCTATCTATAACTAATCGCATCAACATCAATTGTTCCACGTACAAGTGTGAGCGATACCATATTTCCGTCTCCCTCTACCCCACTCCCTGGAAGAGGCACTGCCTTTCGCCTGATTTCGTCGCCGTGATCGTGGACGCGAGTGACAGTCCAGAACATTCCGCTCGCTGAGAACGGCGTCTCGTTCGTATCGCGCCGCATCGCTGTATGTGATTTATTACCGCATATATAAACCGCTCGCAAGTGGGAGTGACGGTGAATTGAAGTGAAAACAAGCAGCTGCATCACGAAACCACCAGGAGACTGCCCTACGGAAACGAAGAAGGTTGTATAAGGTAAGTGCCCTCCATCCTTGAAATATCCTATACCCACTCAATCACCCCTTCCCGTAACCATCTCCTAGGCGGCGAAGAACCGCTATCCTCTGTATACAGTCCATTTCCTTCTCCAAGTCGCCTAGAACCCTACGGTTTCGGTGTAACGCCGAATCAATAAGAAAAAAACAAAACGAAAATGAAAACTTAAAAATCGCACCAAAAATGTTTACTAGGTATTTAGTTTCTTTTTAAAAAAAAGAGAACCGCCTTCAAAAAATCGACCCACTGAAAAGAACGAAATAATGTTTACATACGCTAATACATAGTATATAACTTATACAAAATACTTAGTTTTTGAAGTCGGTGCCAAACCATCAAAAACAAAAAAGAATACTGGCAAACAGAGAAAATAATACGACGAATATATCAAATCAATAAAGCCTCAAAAAATATCTGAATTAATAAAATTTAAAATAATCTACCTATATACTCTAAAAAACAACACATACATAAAATATATAAAAAGTGTGAAATAAATGCCTAATTATAAAATAATTATACTTCATTTTGGACTGTAAGTACTAAGTAGATTGAATGTGCTGCCTGGTTTGGAAAGGATGACGCCAAACATTAGGCTTTTAGAGGGATTTGGTTTGGCACCGACTTCAAAAACTAAGTATTTTGTATAAGTTATATACTATGTATTAGCGTATGTAAAAATTATTTCGTTCCTTTCAGTGGGTCGATTTTTGAAGGCGGTTCTCTTTTTTTTAAAAAGAAACTAAATACCTAGTAAACATTTTTGGTGCGATTTTTAATCAAAGTATAGTTTGTCGTATTTCAAGAACGTCGTCAGAACTTTCCGAAGACACGGCAAATGGCAGTTTGCTGTCTTGGAACCGGCGGCAGGAAATTGTCGAACTATATTCGCTCGGAACTTTGGAGGAGGAAATGTATCGAAAAGTGACAAATGGACTATTACACTCCCACGGTGTTTGTAAGGTCGCGCGGAAGACATTTGAACACAATAGTAAGTATTTGATTTGTTATTATTCTTTGAACTTTTGTGTCTTTACATATACGACTATAGAATATTGAAATATAGTTATAAGTAACTATAAGCCAATATCTGGCATTGTAGTTTAAGTCATAGCTGCATATATATACACAAAAACAATGTACATTACACCAAGGCAAACAACGTGTAAATTACCAAGCAATATTACCGTAACACACGTAACATACATATTATTACATAGACTAATGTGAAATCATTTAAAAAACTGGGTCGTCGATTGTTAAACCAACGCATAAAAGAGATCCTTTTCCAAACGAAAACTATAAGTTAAATCTGCCAGTGTCATTGTTTGAACAGCCGCTAGTTGGCTTTGCATGACCGCCATTACGGCAATGTAATGTCTTGACATTACATTGCCGTAATGGCTGTCGCCCGTGCCCATGTCGCCAGCTCAGTGCCCCTACCATGAGTTTAACTAGCGCACGTGTTAAGTCGATTCGATAGTCGTTCGACACTCTAAGAGCCTTCCGCATGATACTCGTACGTCTCACGTTTAGAGAAGGTTTGGGGAACGGCGATGTGTGTGATTGTGCGTCAAGGCGTAGGAGAGGTTCCAACATTTTATTGCGTCATATTTCTAAGCCACATATCTAGTAAAATAAAGATAATCAAGTAAACTAAAAATAAATCAACCTCAACTTAGATCAAAATAAATCAAGTATGAATATTTGAATTTTTATTGTTTCGTTCGGCAAACAATTATAATTGCAATAGAACTCATTACGGGTTTGTAATTTTACTTTATTATATTAACAAAATAAATGTAACTAGGACGGGGGCGAGCAAAATAATCGTGAAAATTGTATGAAATAATTTGTGGATAGCTCCTGAATGGCTTGCTGCATATAATGATCGTCGTAGTAGGGGTCACATCGTCGTAGAACTCAACACAAACAGATCGGTGTGCTGAAGATTTTTCGAATGGACGTAAGATGTGAGATGTGGAGAAACTCATGGTAGGGGCCGTGCTTAAATACATACTTACTTATCTTGAATGAAAATCGTGACGAGACATACGACATCTCATTACGAATATACAACAGGAGGACGGCTGTCTCAATAGTAATTATCTACTGTACTAGTGTCCAATGTAAACTATAAATATTCTGACAAAATATTCTAAATATTCAACCTAATCCGGTTTGACTAGTAAGCGGACCCCAGGTTGAAACGGATGGACGTATTCTAACAAAATAATCGATTATTCCAAAGTAAAAAGAAGAGTTGCTATGCTACAGGTTCTTAATATATAGCGACACTAAACTCTCATCTGCCACTCTTGTTTGCAAATAAATAATTATTTGCAAAGGAGATAGAGGGTAGGATTATCTCTCAGGGAAACTTAGCTCAGCTGCTTATGCCATTAAGAAGGTTCGTAGGTTGACTGATGTCGATACGGCTAGATTGGTTTATTTTAGCTATTTTCATAGTGTTATGTCATATGGCGTATTATTATGGGGTAGGGCCGCTGACATCGAAAATATTTTTATATTACAAAAACGGGCAGTTAGGGCCATTTACCAGTTAAAGACAAGTGTCTCACTTAAAGAAAAATTTAAAAATATTGGTATTCTTACTGTAGCATCACAATATATTTATGCCAGTGTTATGCATGTACGACTACATATAAATTCTTACAAAATGAATAGTGACATACACAATATTAATACTAGGAACAGGCACAAATTATGTGTACCATATTTCCGTTTACACAAAACGCATAGCTCTTTTATTGGGCTTAGTATAAGAATGTATAATAAGATACCAAGTATTATTTTGGACTTGCCTTTAAGGTCGTTTCAGACAATTGTTAAAAATAATCTTTTGCTGAAGGCATATTATAGTTTAAATGAGTATCTTGACGACAAGTACGCTTGGAATAGTTATTTGTGCAACAAGAGAGCAAAGTTGTTTTTTGTTTCGAGTGCTGATTTTGAGTCCCGAGCAAGCAAGGATTCTATGATTGATTCACGAGCGTAGCGAGTGAATCAAAGTTAGAATCCTGAGCGTTGTGAGGGACTCAACAGCACGAGATGCAAAAAACTTTGCTCTCGTGTAGCACACATAACTTTTTACCTCAGCAGTGAGAACACGTCATATTACTTAGGAGACGTAAAAATTAACAGGAATAAATTGAAAACGAAATTCTGCATTAATCACTTGTTGTTTTAACTCTTCTGGTGTTAAAGTACAGTCAACATCGATAGTTTCACTCATCTTTTTAGATGAAGTATTTTATATTAATATAATTTAACACGTTACGCTATACCCCATCAGCATCAGCGAAATGTTTACCACAGACTATATGGATACATGTTTACTTTATTCCCGCAATTTTTTTAAATCGCGTTTTGATACCGCGTCCCTGATGTTTATTTTTCAAATGTATCATTGTTGACATTCCAAATAAAAATTTATTGCTTAAATACCAATTTTATACCATTAATTAGACTTATTTTTATGAAAATCCAATAATATAATAAACATAATTATGTATAAACAATAACATTTAAAAAACAACATAATTTCTTTATAAAAAGATATTTGTAAATTTTAGGGTATAACGCGTTTCCGAACGTGTTTTTTTTGAGGTCGAATTCCAAAATCGAATTTCGAAGCAGTTTGTTTTTTTCACTCGCTTTTTTATATGCATGTGAAAGAGACAGAGCACAGTAAAATTCGAATGTTTCAAATTTATGGCTGAACAATGTCAATTCCTGGCACTGAAGATTGAAAAATTAAAAAGCTACTTTGCCTCACGCTCGAATCAAAATCGCGTTTTGTTCACTGTTGTCTCGCAGCAAAAGCGGCATGTTTGAGCTGCTGTGGTGAAAATAAATATTATTTTATTAGGTCAATTTCTTTTTATTATTAGGCAGTTTTATAGTGTAGTTAATTACCGTATTCTCTTTTATACTACATTTGCATTCTTGTTCTACTCTTTTTATTATAATTTATCGGATTTGTAAGGTGAGGGTAACTCGTGGTCATGGACTGCTAACTAATAGATTGTAAATTGCTGCAGGTTCATATACCATTACTTTTCGGAACATACTGTTCCACCATAGATCAGAACAGTCATGTTCGCGAGTTGCTTACATCAAAAGACGTAAGTGGATGCTCCTGTTTCACCATATTCACTTTGGGAGGCTTACTAAATGAACATAATTTATTGCTTGAGTATGATATCAATAACTATTAACTTTTGCAATAGTAGATAACTCACAATGTGAAACAGTTGCAGCTCCTTACAAATATAACATGTAAAAGAATTATACTGGCAGTTAAAAAGAGTGGCCACGAGTTTTATTGCCCGTTCTTTCTCGTGGTTCTACCTATTGCATTGCAAACGTGGCAGTAAATGTAAATGTAGAATCATCTAGTAATTAACTTTAATCTTTGACGTTCATAAGCGTCACTTTGTGATCTAAATGAATTAATGATTTTGAGTTTGATTTTTTTTAAACACCTAAAAAAGAAACATTGAAGCTGTGAAATTTTCTTCTTGCAATTTTAATTGAATCATTGCTGTATTTTTTGATGATGCTTAAGAAAATCCTTTTCAACAATTTTTTCGGCAATGAAGACGCTTAACAGAATCTTTTTTACTATACTCGATTATTTTTCAAATCCCGTTAGCCAAATGACAGCGTGCCATAGTACCATTTTCAAGCAAGCTACACTCATCATACCGTTTTGGGCATTTCAAAGCCCAATTAGTAAATGTTATTTTTTACTTTCTTTAGGCTTTGCATTTTAACTTACAATTACATACATGTAAACATAGACTCACGCCTGTTTCCCGGAGGGGTAGGCAGAGACTTCGGAACGCCATTTGCAACGATCCTGACATACCTTGCTTCATTCACTCCCATCAAGTTTCTCATGCATGCTCTTCTGTTTAGGGTACTCCTGACCTGTCTTTTTTTAAGGGTGTCTCCAATCTGGTGAGAGAACGTCCGCTTAGGAACTTACAATTATTACACATTTGAATACATTTTTATTGTACAGGAAGTATTAGGTTTTAAATGTGTTTTTCGCAGCTGAGTGAGCGTTGATGGATTTAATTCACACATTCCATTTGCACGCGGAAAATTAATTAAATAAATTACGCAGTATTTTGTATTGGAATTCTACTCACTATATCATCTAGTATATTGAAATCACGTGTAACAGTATTGGTTATCGAATTTCTCCATAACAGCTTGAATTTTTGATTTATTTGAGTATATTTTGTAAGGTCTGGGAATAGGCCGTAAGCTTTTTTCTTTTTAACATTTGATTATTTTTGTGGTTTGCCATAAAATACACACATCTATAAAATATATAAAGTCGTCACAGATTTCCACTTTACGTGAACATCATTCGCCTTTTGGGCAGGCAATGGAAAAATGCATGGCGTTATTTCATAGGCACCAACGCCTCCGGCGCCGGCGCCGCCGTGCCGGTGCTGCGGTGCCGGGAAAGCATAAATGTATCGAAATATATGGCTCATAATCACATATAAAAATGCCTGTTCAGAAAGTAGAGCCTCTGGGAAGCGGACAGGCATTCAGAGCCAACCCATTAAACCAACACGGTGTACGTCGTAGTCCCGTTAGTTGGGGCCTCGACATTTTCTTGTCGTCCTCGTCTTTTCATCTATCCTAAGATTACTTATAAAGCTGAAGAGATTGCTTTTTGTTTGCTTGCACGTGCTAATCTCAGGAACTACCGATCCGATTTGAAAAATTAATTCAGTGTTCGATAGCCTATTTATCGAGGAGGGCTATAGATTATATAACATCACGCTATAAGCCACGGGTGCAGAGCAGTGGCTCTAAATAACGTTGGTGTAACCGCGAGCTCATCTAGTTGGTAAGAATTATTAAGCTTGTTATTACAACTTTAATTTTACTCTGACAGTTATTTATAAAACAAAAAACCACTTGATAAGAGTTAATTAAGTCGAATTATCTGAAAGTAAATCTAAACTTTCCAACATCTTCTTAATATATAAAATCCTTGCGTTACGGACTGACTGACAGACACGCTACAGCCGAAACGATTGGGTGCAGGAAGCTGAAATTTGGCATGTATGTTCCTTGGGGACCGCAGGGGTGCACTAAGAAATGATTTCCTGAAATTCCCACGGAATCGGCCAAAACGCGTAAATTTAAAAAAAAATGCAGGCGTAGCTGCTGGCGTCCTCTAGTCTATTATAAAAGTTAAGGATTATTTCTTGGATACTTTGAATTTTACAATAAAGCTACTAGTAGTCTAGTTTACAATTAGCTATAAGGGAGTGTCTACTTCAAGTATATTTATTAACATTTGTATTTGTTTATTAAAAGCGAGTACCAATTTATGGCCGTGCCCCAAGTCAAAGTCAAAATCCTTTATTCATTTAGATCACAAAGTTACACTTATGAACGCCAAATTTAAAAAAATAATTACTTAAAGCTTCTACATTTACATTTAATGCCACGTTCGTAAAGCAAGGGCGTAGAAGCATGAGAAACGGGAAATAAAACTCACGGTCTATCTTTTTCATCGCCAGGTTTTGCATAATACATAACAATTTAACCCTTAATTTACCCGGTAGGTCCCTGGGAGTCCATTGAAAACGCTAATAAAACCGTAGGTTTTGGAATACCCAACAAGTTGTTCTAGTACCTTCACGCAGTGAAGTGCCAGACGCGGGGTAGAGCGGAAGTCGATGTGCGCGGCTCCGATCGGTAAATAAACAGACTAGTGGAGTCCGTGGGACTCCACCAGGATATTAATGTTAGAAAGATAAGAGATAAAGAGATAATTTATTCCTTAAAACATGTGTGTACATTTTTTTATAGTGGTGACGGATTAAGAATACGGATTGTCACCACCCCATATCATCCCATGGGTGTGGTAAGAGCCGACAGAGGGAGCATATTATGCATAGAACAGCACTGTAAGAGAAGGAAAACTTGATACAAACCCTATACCAACCAGTTTGGCCAGCGTGGTATAGTAGGCCAGTTCCTCCTTTCAAAGGAGAGGCCTAGTCCAGCAGTGGACTGTTAAAGGCTGATGATGATGACGACATTTAGTAAGATCAAACCAATATTTGATATATCGCTGGATTTGGCTAACAGAGAACACAATATGTATTTGTCATATTTTGTACGATGCTTACGTCATAAAATATATATATACCCACCTAGTTGTTTGTTTGTTTTTCGTGTGAGTGTGTGGCCAACTCTGGTGTCGGAGTTTTCAGACCGCCCGAAGGCCTCCGACATGGCCTAAAGATCATTATCCTAGACAAGAACCGGGACCGACAGCTTTAGGGGCGGAACATATCTGACGGAAGATCTGTCGCGTTTTATCCGTCGCGTAACGCCAATACATACAAATGTATAGAAAAACGTTCAACCTTTCACACCTGACTGAAGATCCGTTAGTACGTCGAGCGTACTGACGGATTATCCGTCGACGTCGCACAGTGTTTTATGAAGACCATTTTTCGGACACCGTCTTTTTATTAAAGAAGCTAATAGATGTATTCAATAAAAAGAAATATTTTGTATCCCCATTAAGCTAGCAGCTCTAGTTTTTCAGGAAAACTTTTTCGAAAATCTTCATATTTTAAAGCGGAAATTTAGAAAAAAAGATATTCCTCTTAATCTAAGCATGATACGCAATAATAATGTTACAAGCACCGATAGCATCTCTTTCACTGCACATTTTACAGTTAAAATGAACCTCATAACTTGACTAGATTCAAATTTAAACGAGATTTTTGATTTTTAGATTTTCTTACTTTTCCCGCAGATTCTACCAAAAGTGGAAAAGTTAAATATAGAGAAATGACGTTCTTTACTTTCCTCATATACTCAATAAATTTCAGACCCCAAATCCATGGAATCTAGAAGTTATTCCAAATTAACTGATTTTGCTAGGGTTTTCACATTTGTATTCCGGATTATAATGATACATTTTTTATTCGATATTGATTTTATAGCTAAATTATATGTTGTAAAGAAATCTATATTGAATAAAAATTTAATCATTAAAATCCAGAATATAAATATGAAAAACCTAGCAAAAACAGTTATATGGCATAGCTTCTAGATTCCATGGATTTGGGGTCTGAAATTTATTGAGTATATGAGGAAAGTAAAGAGCATCATTTCTGTATATATAACTTTTCCCCTTTTGGTAGAATCTTCGGGAAAAGTAAGAAAATCTAAAAATCCAAAATCTCGCTTAAATTTGAATCTAGTCAAGTTATGAGGTTCATTTTAACTGTAAAATGTGCAGTGAAAGAGATGCTATCGGTGCTTGTAACATTATTATTGCGTATCAAGCTTAGTTTAAGAGGAATATCTTTTTTTCTAAATATCCGCTTTAAAATATGAAGATTTTCAAAAAAGTTTTTCTAAAAAACTAGAGATGCTAGCTTAATGGGGATACGAAATATTTCTTTTTATTGAATATATCTATGAGCTTCTTTAATAAAAAGACGGTGTCCGAAAAATGGTCTTCATAAAACACTGTGCGTCGCGCGCACCACGCACCACGTGAATTTTAACCATTGATTAAACAACATACATGGAGAGGGCAAATAGTACATAAGGAAAAATTACATTATACACATATATAATTTTATTTTTATAGACTCACGCCTGTATCCCCGGAGGAGTAGGCAGAGGTGTAATATTACACCCACATTTCACCATGATTTTTTTATACACATATATACGAAATCGACATAAAGCCACCAAACATAGTGTTGTCTCGTTTTGTCTTAGGGATATCACTGTCAGAAAAAAGAGATAGCCCTAGTTTACTGAATAAGTTAATCATGACGATATTTTATTAGAAATGTCATTCGTGCCATTGTCGCCATATTTTTTGCCAAGGTTTGTGGTACATCTGCTGTGAAATCGTTGTATATCGAACATAATAATTTTGTTTTTGTGCATAAATATGTCTAAAAACCAGATGAATCAGTGCTTCAGGCTGTGTGTTTCATTACCGTATGTATGGTGCCATTCATGTCCGGTACTTTCTCAGCGACACAGTATCGATATTGGCTTTCAGAGAATATTTTGTTACATGTTTGATACAAGGGTCGTCCTTTGCTTTGCCATGTTCGCCCACATTTGCATTATGAAATAAACTAATCTGGCAAAAGATTTAAACTAACTAAAGTAACTTACTACAAAAATGTATTATTTTCCTCTGACCGGCTCCATATCGATATCGATTATATTCTGGAGTACAACCCAAATGGCAGCCATTTTAAATTGCCCAACATTTCGTAGGTATTCACGCTAATTTCGTAGGTATGCACGCTAAATTCGTAGGTATTGGACATGCCATATCCATGTCATTCCCAGATCGGTGATTTTGAGTGACGCGTAGTAGAGTAAGATTCCAGGGCCACCAGACCTTACTTATTTTTTCAGAAACGAAATGTGTAGAATAGTGTAGTGTTAGTATGTACTATGAGTGTACGCATACTTGCTAGCCTAGATCGTGGGCCAATTTTTAGGTATGAGGTTCTAAAGGTCTACGGGAATTACTGCCGTCGTAATGAGTCTGGCAGAATTATTTATGATTTTGATAATATTTTCTAAAAAATACCTAAAAACCAGAACTGAGAATTTAAGAAAAGTTAGTAACATTAAGCACGTCATACCTAAAAGCTAGGGTCCATCATGCCATTATTATTAATATTTTATTGGCATGATGACTTTTGCTATGGGACTCCATGTACGCTTAAGATCAGGCGGATTTGTAACCAAAACCCACTTTTACCAAAGATTCTACATTTACAGTTAATGCGACGTAGAGGCGTAGAAGTTGGAACCATGAGAAAGAACAGGCAATAAATCTCACGCCTTTTAATTTCCAAACTTTATATATTAAAATACCTACATAGAAAACATTTTGTGTCATGCGCTGCAACTGTAACCCCTTCTTTATCATTTGTAAAATTTTTCTTAAAAACCGTAACCAAATTGTATCATCGTCTTTTAATTTTGAACCTCCATACCTATATAGGAAATATATTCAAATAACGCTTGTTGGCTACTATAAAAATCTTTTAAGTCCGACATATTTTTAATAGTCAAACTCGATTTACAATATCAATAACTACCGGACTTCAGTGACTACATAACATCAGGGAACACGAAAAATGATTAGTAGGTAAAAGAATATGACAGTAAAATATTGAGCTGCCCTGAGTACGGCCCTGCACGAACAAACTTATATGTGTGCATAATAGCCACGCTTTTAGCAAATGTGTGCAGATACGCTCGACGCATTTTCCGTCAGATGTGTACCGACTCATTTGACGGAATATACGCGACCGAAGATACGTTCGACGGATCTTCCGTCAGATATGTTCCGCCCCTTAAGTGCCCTCCCACACGGTCACCCATCCAAGTGGTAACCTGTGCACGCGTTGCTTTACTTTGCCGATCTTTTACGAACGGCAAGCCAAGTCTCGCTATGAGCGCCACCTAGTAAACATTTAGCTTTACATTTGACGCAAGATACTTTTTATCTGAATTCTTATTATAAAAGACAACTAGCTGAGTCGCTAGCATTTTGTATTAACATTTCAGCCAAGAATTTGGCTAATAAACGTGTTGCCCATATACAGCAACAAAATGACATATATAATGATTCAGCCAGTATTATGGCTACACAGTCTGACATTTCTATTAATTTAAATTAAATAATTCGACAATAGAGAATACCTCTTGCAATGACACTTTCATTCATAATGGGCTGGTATGTACGAATAAGCCCAATCCAACTAACAATTCATTTAGAAATTCACAAGTATTAAAACTGGTACATCAAAATATACAAGGTATGTCAAATAAAGATTTAGAAGTGGAGTTGTTCATGAACGGTGAATGCGTCGATATTTTGTGTATAACAGAACATTGGCTTAAAGATCACCAGTTCATGTGCAATTTTAATAACCATCTAGTTGGTAGTTCGTTCAGCAGACAAAATGCAATACATGGTGGATCGTTGATTTTAGTTAACAAGCTGCTTAAATTTAAGAATCGTAGTGACATTGTTAGTTTCTCTGTTGAACGGACAGTTGAAATAGCCTGTGTGGAGTTGGACCAACTTCTTGTTTTGAGTGTGTATAGGCCACCATCATCCTGCTATGACAACTTTGAAAGTGTCATGGATGATGTGTTACGGAAGCTATGCCAACAAAATAAATCTATAATAGTAGGTGGCGATTTTAATATTAATTTACTAGAAGATTCCCCGAATTGCCACAAAATTAAGAATTTGTTCAAGTCATATAATCGTGCATGCTTATTTTTGGAACCCACCAGGATAACTTCCACGACATCTACTTGTATAGACAATATATTTACAGATATTGTACCAGTTAGAAAGCAAATAATTAACAAATTAACATCAGATCATTGTGGACAATCTATAACATTTGCTATGCAGTCTAAAAAAGTAGGTAGAAAGGAATTGAGTGTGGTGCCAAAAACTTTGCGTCGTCTGGAGGGACTTAAGGATAAACTCACAAGTACATTACCATACTTATGCTATAATAACGATCCTAATAAGTTGTACAATTCTTTCTTTGACATGTACTGTACTATATTCAATTCTATCTTTGTCCCTAAGAGGATCTCAGTTGCTGGTACTACATCCTTCAGTGAATGGGCAACCACTGGAATTAATAAAAGTAGAAATAAGCTTTACGAATTATATGAACAGAAAGTAATTAATAAAAATCATGAACAATTTTGTCAATATGTAAGAAATTATTCCAAGTTATTTAAAAAGATTTGTCGTGAAGCTAAGACACTTTATTTAAAATCAAAAATTAAAAACAGTGACAATTAAAGCAACATGGGATATTATAAACAATGAGACTGGAAGGGTCAAGATTAAAAGTAACGATTACACTCTTCAATTAAATAAAAAGATATTAAAGTCAGATTTTGAGGTTGCCACAGCATTTGAAAATTTCTTCACAGACATTCCAGTCTCAACCACTAAATCCCTCAACTCGTCGCCTAATGACGCCGAATCTCTATTGAAACAAAATGTCAATAGGTGTAACATTGAATTTAGTTTTAGTTGTGATATTGTAAAAACTTTTAATACCCTTAATTTGAAGAAGACTAGTGATCTTTGGGGCAATTCTGTTGTGATTATGAAATCTATAATCAACACAGTAGCACCGGAACTGGCAATGATTTTCAATAGATGCATTGATTGTGGTGTGTTTCCTGATCAAATGAAAAGTAGTAAAGTAATTCCGTTATTTAAATCAGGTAGCACATCTGACCCCACAAATTATAGGCCAATATCTGTGCTACCCACGTTTAGTAAAATTTTTGAAAAATTAATTCTAGGTCAGCTTCAAATTCATTTTAATAACAATAAGCTGTTACATGAAAAACAATTTGGTTTTACTAGGGGTCGCTCAATTACCGATGCTGGAGTTGAGCTTTTAGATAGTATTTTTGATGCCTGGGAGGAGTCGCATGATGCTCTGGGCTATATATATATCTAAGGCTTTTGATTGCGTGTTTCATGAAACATTGATCAGGAAATTACATTACTATGGAGTTAAGAACACTGCTTTGGATCTCCTAACATCATATTTGAGTAATAGGATACAGAGAGTTGAGGTAAATGGAAAAGTTTCTATAGGTTCAGTGGTCACAATGGGAGTGCCGCAAGGTTCAATTCTTGGTCCATTCCTTTTCCTTGTATATATTAATGATTTGCCATACATTATGCAAAATAATGAAGAGATAGTGTTATTTGCTGATGATACATCACTTATTTTTAAACTAAGACGACAACAACCAAATAATGACGATGTAAATAACGCTTTCTCTAAAGTAGTTAAATGGTTTACAGCTAACAATTTACTGTTAAATGAAAGAAAAACAAAATGTATACGATTTTCAAGACCGAATGTAAAACAAGTTAAACCTAACATATGTTTGAATGGAGAAGAGTTGGATCTTATAGATAACACCGTATTCTTAGGCATAACCTTAGATTCTAAGCTACAGTGGGGCCCACATATAGGTCAGTTGTCGAATGGACTTAGCTCTGCAGCATACGCGGTTTACAAAATTCGTCAGTTAACTGATGTAGATACGGCCAGATTAGTATATTTTAGTTATTTCCACAGCATAATGTCATATGGCATTTTATTATGGGGCAACGCAGCTGACATTCAAACTGTGTTTGTACTGCAGAAGCGGGCTATTCGTGCAATCTACAGTCTTGGTTCAAGGCATTCACTGAGGGAAAAATTTAAAGAAATTAATATAATGACTGTCGCATCTCAATACATTTATGAGAACTTGTTATATGTCAGGAAAAATATAAATATGTTTTCTAAATTCAGCGACATTCATAATTTAAACACACGAAATAAAAACAAACTTGTTCTACCTTCAACTAGACTACAAAAAATAAGTAACTCATACAAGTGTCAAAGCATACGTTTTTACAACAAAATTCCAGGCAATATTCAGGAACTAAGTATTAATAAATTCAAAGTATTTATGAAACAGAGCTTGTGTTCAAAAGCTTATTACACAGTTAAAGATTATTTAGCAGACAAAAATGCCTGGAATTGAGTTTAAAAATTATGAATTTTGACATTTTGAAATTAGTGACATGATATTTTTATTTACATTTGTAATACTTATATTTTTACATTTTGACATTTTTAATTTGACATTTGTAATTTTATTTATTTTGTTTTGACATTGTTTGATTTGACATTGTTATTTTATTTATTTTCTTTTGACATTTAAAATTACTTAAGTAATCTATTATTATTCATAAATTGACATTCAATAATTTTTTCTGACATTTAATAATATTTTCTGATATTTTAAATATATGACATTTTATTGTTTAAATTTTTATTATTTTTACTTATTGTTTGCAACATGTATTTTACTGTGTATTAGCATGTAAAGTTGTGAGTACGATGTGGGCATTATTAAACATATAAACAAATAGTTGTGGCAACCTGTCTGATGGCTTAGGCTGACATGCTTATGCATACACCTTCTGATGGCGTGGAGGCATAGTGATACAGATCGTGCTGGCTCCCTCAATCAAGGTTGAGCCGTACGATTGCTGTTGAATGCGGGCCATCAGTGGGCCGAGTCAGTCAAAAGCGTCAGATAATTTCCTGCATTGTACTTGCATACTAAACCCTTTTTTGTCTGGACTTTAAAAGATGAAGAAAAGACTAAAGAAATTGAAGTGACAAAAAAAAAACAATGACTCTGAGTTTGTTTCGGCCTTTCTTCTCAAGAAGTCATTTAGCTAGGAAAAGCCGGCTTCATCTAGAATAGGGTTTTGACATGTATAAGTGTTGTAAACAACCAAAATGCAGAAATAAATATGTCTTTATGTCTTTAACAAATTTTCTTAGTATCAAATTTTCTATCAAATGTAAGCTCTTCTTTTTACTTCATTGATATAATTAAGCTCCTTTAGGCAATGGAATACAAGCGCCTCAAAAAGGTTATTAAAATGGCGTCGTCTATAATCGTTCTCATCACGTCAACTCTTACGTCAAACTAACCCCCACACGCCTAATTGATTGATTTCACACCGACCTAAAACGGCTAATGTATTAAGGAATTTCATTATTGGTGCGCCTTGCCTTGGGATCCGAGACTGGAATCGTACCAATAATGGTAAATAATTTTAATCGGTTTACCCTGAACCCATAGGGAAGGCCCTAAGATATATGAGCCCATCGTGGTTGTTAATGGTTTGCACATATTGGTGTTAAAACGTTGACGACTAGGGCACAATTAAACTTACATTATGGGATCGTTTTACATCCCATTTTATTTTCTTTCAGGCGGCAACGCACCTCGCGTTCACTTATGATGCCCAGTTTAAATTTTTGATAACACTTTCCACGTTACTTGCTATTAAAATTGATATTTAACTAGGCTATGTAAACATACTTGAAGTGAAAAGATAGAAAAAAAAGAAAGCAAATAAAAAGCACAATTAAAAAACAGTAGGTACAAGAAAACAATAAATATGCTACAATTAATTTGAACAGATGACCGTCTTGCCAATAAAAATAATTCAACACGAGGTAGACCGCGGGCAAACCTACCATCTTATCCTATAAATGGAGTAAGTTTGCGTGGGTAAATGTTGGCACACTCTCACGCGAAAATCACTTAACGGTTATTTATGAAACTTTGCGGTAAAGAAGCTGTTTGAAATAGATATATTGCCTATAATAATTATTATAAATCAAGAATATTAGGTTGGTAACATTTGTTCTTCTTTTGCCTGCCCTGTTCCCATATTACTTGGGGTCGGCGCAGAATGTCTTTTTCTTCCATTCTCTCCTATCAGCCGTGAGAATGGAAGAAAAAAGACATTCTGCGCTGACCCCAAGTAATATGGGAACAGGGCAGGCAAAAGGTTGGTAACATTTGTTGTCTATTGTAATTTTTTGACTCTGGTCACATTTGTAAGAAATGTCATTGTCACTTGCTTTGAAAAATTCACACGTTTTTTCTCTCGTTAACATCGCATTTTGAAAGCACATGGTTAAACCAGCTTCACGAATTGAATTGTGTAAAACCTTGTAAAACTGCCGCTTTTGATTTGCCTGGCACGGCTCAGTGAGCTATTGATAAATTTGTGATATTGTATTGAACTTTGACATTTTGTGAAATTGTGAATTTCTCCTACCACGCCACGTGTCATGAAGACGTCGCGTTGAAGTCTGGTAAAGTAAAGATATCTCACTCTATTTGGCCAATCTTGTGTGTTTATCTAGCTACGCTGTCCACGCCTGACACCAGTGAAAAGATCCAGGTAACTGCACATTGTATTTTGATTCTTAGCGCTGAGAAACTCAGCCCTAATGTATGTTCAGACTACTAGTAGCGTTGCCCTGGTCAATTGGAGTATGTAAACTAGTTTGCACTGCACTCTGAAACTATTCCCACTTGCCTAGGCCAATTTCTGAACAGTAGCTCATACATCAGGCAACACCATTCGATGACTCTTTTGTGCCTCGATTTCCGAAAAGCACGCGGGCAGAGCCGTGACTTGAAACTAGTATCTAAGTACATAAGTAATCTCACGCAGTAATTCATGTAAAACCTAGTCTGAGTTGTTATATAAGTGACTAAATTATGTAAAACGTGTTAAAACTGTTGGCTAATGACTTCATTACGTAAATAAGTAACAAGAGCGTGCGGTCAACTGAATGTTGTTTTCATAGCTGGTTTTAAGTTGAACTCGCCTTCTGAATATTTAACACAACAGACAACATGCCATCACGGCCTTTGTAAAAGTGTGTGTAACGAAAGAATTTATGCAGTGTCAAGTGTGTGGGCAACTCTGGTGTCGGAGTTCATAGGCCACACAAAGGACAAAGACCTATACTGACGACTTTACGTGCCCTCTGAAGCAAGTTGCTCTAATATAAATGGCACACAAATAGTCACTCAATAAACATATTAACATTTTAATAAGTTCCTTTAAAAATATTAGCTGCTAACCTTATAATTATTGTTGGCAGTGAATATATATGTTTTCAAAAACTCTGTGCGCAATAATAATGGTAATTGAAACAAGTCACCCGATAAAATTCTCAGAAAATGTCTTGGCGGTTTTAATAACCGCTACCATTGACGCTTCATTTGCTGTCTTGTCATTGAAGGTACCTGTCAAGAAGATAGTCACATAGCACAACTGCGCCTGCAAACCTTCACGGCTTCGAATTTGCATCAGTAGATACACCATTTTACCAAAGACGTTTTCAAATTTTAACGAAAAATAATTCAAATCTTGGTGGCACCTAATGGCAATTACTGACTTCTGAACAAAAACAGAGATCCAGAGATGCTGTATGTCATAAAACTTACAGCCTAACAATCACACACAATAAGTTAATAGGACAATATTGTCACATAATGCCATCGTTATTTTCGACGTAGTCGTTATCACAATGAAATATAATAACTAACAATAACTAAGGTTGTTGCTGAAAGCGATTCGCAGTAATTACGACGTAAACTTCGGTCTATTTATTTTGTAAAATAACTTATTAGACGTTCGGTATGGTCGATTGAGCGTAGGCCAAACTGCGAGCGAGCGAGCTAGCGGGCGGGCTGGCTAAGTTAAGAGAAACGCTACCAACTAAATATTATGCTTAATCTTCACCTCTTCACTCAACGTGCGAGCGAGATGTGCCAGCGAGAAACGAATCTCTTGTGAACTTAAGCATAAAGGAAGGTCATACCTTGAGTAAGGGAGCACGTGAGCGGCATGGAAAAGCTAGCGAGAAGTGACACGATCGAAATATAAAGCTGAGGCGACTTTGAAACAAGCAAGTACTAAAGTATAACTCAAGGGTCATAACGGGATCGGGTGAGCGAATGGACGGACTATGCTAGCGAGAAACGATAGGTACGATCTAGCGAAAAAGCTGCGGGGCTTGGCAAGTATAAAATACTACTAAATTATAGAATACGGTTATTTTAATCTCTGCGCCACTCTACGATATATTGGGCGAAAATGTCAAAGACACAAAATAAGCTTTTATACGCTTTACCCAGTTAATAAGTACAATGGACAAAGTCGGGCGGATGAAACCGCAGGGCACGGCTGTGGTGAATAAAATACACGGGAATAGGTCGATGAAATGAAATTACATAATAAATTTAATAATAGACAATGTTCGTTATTAATAATTTCGTCAACAGAGAGACCAAAATATAATGAAGCTTTCATTTTGTTTTGATATTCTTGTCTCCCAAATGAACAGTATTATGTTTCATTTTAATTTTAGAATAAAGTCTGATTGGTCTGGATGTTTTATTAAGTAAGATAAACAGGTACCGACTCTTTTTCTGAAGTAATTTACTATTTATAAGTTGTGTTGTTAGATATTTCAAATATAAAATACTAGATTTCCCGAGCGGTTGTACCCTGACTGGTTGTCAAGTAGCCTGTGTTATTCTGATGGATAATAAATTATAAACTTTTTCTATTGGAATAGTTGAGGTGATCAATCCGAGGAGCTAGGAGGGTTCCTCTATTCTTCCAATATTCTTAAAATTTCACTTCGACCCTAGGTGAATTGCACAAACACCATTTTTTAAACAACGTTGCCGCCTTTGCTAGTATTTTGTTCAATACTCAATAGAATTATAATATACTAGCTTTCACCCGCGGCTTCGCCCGCATGAAATTTTAATAAAGAGTAGCCTTTGTACTTCCCCAGGTTTCAGACTATCCATATCAAATTATTACAATCGGATCTGCACATTAGCCGTGTAGCATACATATATTATAAACAGATAATAAGTACTTAAAATTACTTTTGTTTTTATAGTCGTCAAACTTCAGGTAAAGATTAGTATGTAGTGTATATTATTAAAGTTATTGAAGAGCTGATATACCTACTGAATAGAATTCCAGCAAAAATAAAAACTGAAAGCATTACCAGAAAGTACAAAATCAGACCGCCCTTCCTCCCCACTGCGCTTCAGCGCACCAACTCATACTCTCGCGCTTTTAATAACGCTGCGCTTAGGTCAATTATATCGTGAGCTCTATTCTGCCAATCAAGCCCTTTCATTTGATACCCATATTGGGGTATTTGTGGAAAATATGTCATCCGCCATTTTATGGCGACAGCCATCTAAGATTTTTCATAGTGAGCCCTATTCTACCAATCATGCCCTTTCATTCGATACCCATATTGAGTTATTTGTGGAAAAATGTAATACGCCATTTTGCGGCGACAGCCATCTTCGATCTCTATTCTACGAATCAAGCCCTTTAATTAAATACCCGTATTGAGGTATTTGTGGAAAATAAGTAATTCACCTTTTTGTGGTGGCGGCCATCTTGGATTTTTCATAGTGAGCTCCATTCTACCAATCAAACCCTTTCATTAGATACCCATATTGAGGTATATGTGGAAATATGTAATCCGCCAGTTTGTGGCGGCAGCCATCTTCGATTTTATATAGTGAGCCCTATTCTACCAATCTACTCCTTTCATTCGATACCCATATTGAGTTATTTGTGGAAAATATGTAATCCGCCATTTTGCGGCGACAGCCATCTTGGATTTTTCATAGTGAGCTCTATTCTACGAATCAAGCCCTTTCATTTGATACCCAAATTGAGGTATTTGTGGAAAATAAGTAATTCACCTTTTTGTGGCGGCGGCCATCTTAGATTTTTCATAGTGAACTCCATTCTACCAATCAAACCCTTTCATTTGATACCCATATTGAGGTATTTGTGGAAAATAAGTAATTCGCCATTTTGTGGCAGCGGCCATCTTGGATTTTTCATAGTGAGCTGCATTCTACCAATCAAACCCTTTAATTTGTTACCCATATTGAGTTATTTGTGGAAAATATTCAAAATATGTAATCAGCCATTTTGCTGCGACAGCCATCTTGGATTTTTCATAGTGAGCTCTATTCTACGAATCAAGCCCTTTCATTTGATACCCATATCGAGGTATTTGTGGAAAATAAATAAGACGCCATATTGTGTCAGCGGCCATCTTAGATTTTTCATAGTGAGCTCCATTCTACCAATCAAACCCTTTCATTTGATACCCAAATTGAGGTTGTTGTGAAGTAATATGTGATTCGCCATTTTGTATCGGTGGCCATCTTGGATTTACAATAATTTAAATATTATCTTTTAATTTCGATGACAATATGAGTGTATACCAAATATCAGATCAATCATCAGGAAGGGGGTAAAATTCCAATTACTAAATTTGACCCAAGCAAACAAATAAAGATAATACAGGATTTTCGCCGACTTAGTTGATACTTTTACTTATAGTATGGCAACATTATACATTTTTTTATAAATTGTAGCCTATGTGTTATTCTGATGTATAAACTATATTACTGTAAAGTTTTATCCAAATCCGTTCAGTAGTTTTTGCGTGAAAGTGTAACAAACATCCATCCATCCATCCATCCATCCATCCATCTTCACAAACTTTCATATTTATCTATTAGTAGGATTCTACTCATATTTTCCTAGTCTCTGACGTACGGAAGCAATCCAACATTCTCTAGGGGAAACACCGAAAATTGTACTGAATTTGATTATTTATACGAAGGCCAAGAAAAGTCCTAGAGTGGTGACAAATATGTATTTTTAGCTGACCTATTACTTTACGAGTGACCTCAATTGCTAAGTATGTGGTCTTGGGTTCGATTTAACCAAGGCAAATCTTTATGTGATAAGGTCAATGACTTATTCCGTACCTATCTTTGTATTTAAGTTTTATCTCTACATAATAAAATTAAGTCGCTGCGGCGTACTGTCTGTCTGTATGCACGCAATAGGCTCAAATAATTACCGAATTAATTTCTGAATGGTTTTCTTTACTTAATATTAAAAAGAGGTAAAATTTGTATTTTTGTTTGTAATGGATAAACTCAAAAACTACTGGACCAATTTTAAAAATTCTTTCACCATTAAAAAGCTACATTATCTGCGAGTAAAATAGGCTATACTTTATTTTAGAAAAAAAAGGGGTCCGTAAGATATTTGGGTTTTTCGGGTACGCGAAGTAGTTCCCTCAGGACGTGGGTGAAACCGAGGGAAACGGCTAGTTACCAATACATTGATTCCTAAGGAAGGTGTAGGTACATATTTTAGGCGGGTGGAGCCGCAGGCTAATTCTAGTCAAATATATTTATCAGTAGTATGGTTGTCATAGTACAAACCTTGTCTAGTTTGGTATCAATAAAATTGGGCAAATGCGAGTCGGACTCGCACAGGAAAGGTTCCTTACCATCATCTTTAAAAGAAAATCACGTTTGTTGTATGTATACTTGTGTGGTGACGGATTAAGAATACGGAATGTCACCATCCCGTATCATCCCATGGGTGTCGTAAGAGGCGACTAAGGGTTAACACGATGCAAATACCATCTTTGCGTAGAGACGGAAAACTCGACATCAAACCCTATACGACTGCCTCGTTGGTCTCGCGGCATAAATGTGCGCGTGGGATCGGGAGGTCCCGGGTTCGATTCCTGGGTCGGGCAGAGTTATTGGGTTTTTCTGTCACGAAATTCTCAGTACCAGCACGGAGTCTGGAAATGTGCCCGGTACGGCAATAGGCTCGCTCCTTATTACGTGGGACTAAAGTATATCTGGCGAAAAGTGGGTGTGGAAATACGCCTCTGCCTACCCCTTCGGGGATAAAAGGCGTGACGATATGTATGTATGTATGTATGTATACTTAAATATTTTGTAAGTTTCTACCTGTTTATTAAGATCGAGTAATAAATTGTTTAAAAATTACGTTTGTTGTATGGGAAACCCCCTTTATTATCAGTATCAGTAAGTTATAATATAAAAAGACACATCACGCTACCATATGGATGAGACTGCTAGTTGGGGCATTAACAAGAAAGACAAGTAAAGCTGTTGATTCCGGTTCGTGTTAGGACAAGGCTCTTTAGACCAATTCATGGGCCTTGTCATCTATAAGCTGTGACACCAGAATTGGACATACACTCTCTCGACAAAGAAAGTGCATTTTGATTTATAATTGTGTTGTCACCTGACGTCGTAGCAGAGGTAGGCCACCCGTAAGGTGGAGCGACGATTTTGTTGGGATCGCGTACAGCAGATGGATGCCCGAGTACCAAGATTGGTCCACGTGGAGAACTTTTGGGGAAGCTTATGTCAATGTCAATACAATGATGTCATCTAATCAAGTTTTTCGTTTAATTCTCGTCAGCGAAATCCGGCTTCATAATTCTCGACCTAATAAAAGCGTGTAAAAAATGTGCCTATTTCCTAAGTACACAAAGTACCTTATAAACATGGCGCCATTTTAAGTGACAGTAAGCCATCCAATAAGTTGTAGGCGCTGTATACAATAAAGTTGGGTTGACATCCTACAAAGCCTGAGGTATACAAAATGCCAATAGAACGGGAATACGATCATCCCTATTACTTTGCTACTGAATAATGGCGACTGGGACGCGCGTATATCTTCTTATCTTTGAATAAAAAGAACTATAAATATTTACGAGTATTTGTCACTGTCAACCCGCACTAAGCGGCATGGTGGACTAATGGTCTTACTTCCTAATAGTGAGAATAAGTCCTTGCCCAGCGGTGGGACAGTTAATATACAGGGCTGACGATGATGATGACATGTCACTACCTTTTGGATTGTGCATGTGGTGTGGTAGTTTACAAGGACTAAGCCTCCGGCACTCTAGCTAACTTTTGTCGATATTCTGTGTACTTCCCATGTCGAGCCGAATCATCATCATCATCAGCCCTTTATACTGTCCCACTGCTGGGCACGGGCCTCTTCTCACTATGAGAAGGGTAAGGCCATAGTCCACCACGCTGGCCAAGTGCGGGTTGGCAGAGTTCACATTTCTTTCTAGAACATTATGGAGAACTCTCAGACATGCAGGTTTCCTCACGATGTTTTCCTTCACCGATAAGCAAGCGATAATTGAAGTGACGTCACGGATGTCAAAGCAGAGCTTTGACCTCGGTTGTTGTTATTGTTCTAAAAAATAATAGAAGTTATATTTGTGTACTATCTAATGAAGACATTTGGAAATTCAGTGAGATAAACTGGATAAAACGTTATGCGGTGCTAAAGTTACGTAAAAATACAATTAAAGTGAAAATTATAAACTTGAAACTAAAGTGAAATAAAACTACCTTATTCTACAAATTATGATCGGACTATTTACATACATGCAATATAAGTAGTGAAAAAGCGGCCTATGCGTATGTACATTTGTTGTAGTATATTGTGTTATGACTAATAGTGCAGAACACCATTGCACTCCCGTGAAATTTCAGTATTAGGAAATATCTAATACAGCGACATCTACTGATTCTCCGAGGTACTTCTTAGCTGAATCGATCAGGTTAGCGTTCAATAGAAGCGCCGAGTGAGATGCCGCCGACGAAGTGTGGGGCTTGCGCGAAATTCTTGTCGCCGCAAGAATCCGCCAGATGTCATACATGCAAAGTTATGTATCATCGAGCTTGTTGTGCGTTGCCGGTTACTGGCAATATAACCCCTGGTTGGATTTGTTTAGAATGTAAAAAGAAGGAAGGAGGACAGCAAAGGCCTAAAGAGACGACAGGGAAAAGTGACAGCTTTGATAGCAGCAGGGATATGAGTCCAAATATGTCGAGATGGATAGGTGAGGAGATGCGGCGAATTTTGAAGGAGGAACTGCGGACGGAGTTCCAAAAAATGCGTGAGGATTACCAAGCCGAGTTTCAAGGGTTGCGCGCCGAAATATCAAAACTTCAGGCTGACAAAGATAATCTAGTGGAAAGGGTCAGTGTACTAGAGAATCAATTGAAAATGTCAACAAAAATGGCCGAAGACGTTGCCCAGCTGAAAAGTGATATAAACGAGCGGGACCAACAGCTGCTACGCAACGACATAGAAATAGCCAATTTACCCGAAATCGACAACGAAAACCTAGCTCACATCCTTAAGTTAGTAGCTACTAAGCTTAATGTTGTCTTGGAGGACTGCGACGTTGCGAGCGTGCACCGCGTCGGCGCGAGACATCTCAACGCGACGAGCTCCGCGGGGCCAGTGGAGATTCGCGCGCGGCCGATCGCTGTGACTTTCAATCGTCGTCACGTACGAGATGAGTTCCTTCGTGCCGCGCGGGTTCGGCGTGGAGCGGATACGTCTGACTTCGGTACTTCTATGCCGGTCACTAAATTCTACATCAATGAACGGCTAACCAAGGTGAACCGACAGTTATTTCGGCGGGCACGGGATGCAGCCCAGCAACATGGGTGGCAGTATGTATGGACAAGGAATGGTCGCATTCTTGCCAGACACAGACCCGGCGAACAAGCGAGGCTTATACGTACTGAAACGGATCTGTCACTTATATTTAAGTAATTACGAGTATTACGTTAGAAATAGTTTTGTTTCATTTGCGCTGGTTACTAAGTTAATATTTTTAGCATGTTTGTTATTATTTAGTATCATGTGCTTCTCGGTTATTATCTTAACATATTGTAAATACGCACATCTGGATTGTTTTTATGATATTTCATTGCCCAATGGTACATACACTCAAATAGTTTGTAGAAATATTGCTGTGACTATAATAAGTTCACCATATAATATATGCTATACTATTTATATTTATTTTGTATGTATTTATTTATATTTAACAGAGTATCTAATCCTAAAATACCGATTCTCCTATTGCTGTGTCACAAGTGGTGGCGGTAATATTATATGTCGATTAGCTGGCTTACTTCATCAATGCCGCGAAACAAAATAATTAAGTTTGGTCTATGGAATGCTGGGTCGCTAGCAACAAACCATGATGAATTCATCATAGCTATGAACCATCACTCAGTTGACATTATGGCAATCAACGAGACATGGCTGCGCAAGGGAGAAGAAGGAAAAGCGCCTTTGTTGCCGGGCTTCAAATTGCGTCATATTCCGCGTTCAGAAACTGTTCGCGATGGACGTGGTGGGGGTGTTGGTTTTTATATTAAGTCAGGTATTACTATCCGAGTAAGATCCCATCCTCACCACCCCTTAGTTGAGCAAATGTGGATGACCCTAAGCGCCGCTTCAAAAAAGTTATTAATCGGCACGGCATACCGGCCTCCATGGCTTGATGTAAACATATTTCTCGATGCGATTACTGATAGTATGTGTGCTTTGTCACCGTTCGACAGTGTAATTTTGCTCGGGGATTTCAACGTGAACATGATTGACTATGACAATTATAAAACGAAACAACTAAATGCATTCTTAACTTATATCAATTTAAACCAAATTGTAAATACGGCTACGCACTTTGTAGGTGACAGTGCAACGCTCATTGATGTGATCTGTACGGACGCGCCTTACCGGAGGGTTGAGGTAGATCATATACCGGAATTAGGCCATCATTCGCTGGTTTTATGTGAAGTTTTGTTTAAAAAAGACAAGCCTGTTAGCAGATCTATTACATTCCGTCCGTTGAAAGACATTATTCCCGAGTACTTTGAGATGGATTTGGAGGGCATACCATGGGAATTTATAAGTAGCTTGAGCGACGTGAATGAAATGGTTGATTTTTTTAATCATCATGTAACTACTCTATTTGATAACCACGCTCCTTATAAAACTAGAACATTTAGGGGTCCACCAACACCTTGGATAACAGACAACATCAAAGCCATGTTTAAATTACGCAATGAGGCACGTCATAAATACCGTCAAACCAAATTGGAAGTACATAGGCAATATTATTTAGACCTCAAACACCTAGCGACAACTGCGTTATACAATGAAAAAAAAGCTTTTTTTAATAAATATATTAATGACAACCAAGGTGACGCAAAATTGCTATGGCGTAATTTAAAAAAACATGTGCTTCCGGCAGGTATGGATGATGGCACGCTTATGGGGCAGTTTGAGGATCCGGAGGGACTGAATGCGGCGTTTCTTGATGTCCCGGGAGAACTAAACGATAGTATTTCCCAGCTTACTTTTTTCGAATTTAACCGATATGGCACTGCAACGTTCTCATTACAACCAACAAACAAACAAACGGTTGCTAATATTATTAAAAATATAAATACTAACGCATGCGGAATAGATGGGATATCAAAAGAGATGTTGGCTCTTACTTTGCCGCAGTCGCTTACTGCTATAACAGAAATAATAAACAAATCGATTACATCATTTACTTTTCCCAAGCTGTGGCGTAATGCGATTATACGTCCAATCCCTAAAAACAATAACCCTCAAAACTACAAAGACCTGCGCCCTATAAGTATTCTGCCATGCTTATCCAAGGTGTTGGAGAGAGTGGTATACATGCAAGTAGTAAGCTATTTGGAGGGTAATGGTATCCTCCCGGACCTTCAATCTGGCTTCAGAAGAGGACGTGGCACAACAACTGCTTTAGCGGACGTCGTGGGTAACATCCTCGAGGCTCGCGATCGCGGGGAGGGGTCAATACTAACCCTACTCGATTATTCCCGGGCATTCGAGTGCATCAATATTTCCCTGTTGCTTTCTAAACTTTCTTATTATGGTTTTCAGTCTGGAACAATAAAATGGTTTGAAAGCTATTTGACAGAGAGACTCCAGCAGGTTGAAATACGAAAAAGGGACGGTTCAGTGATTTGCTCTTCCCCGCGGTTGGTGCCTCGGGGTGTTCCCCAGGGATCACTTTTAGGACCACTTTTGTTCATTTTATATACTGCGGACATAACGAACAGCTTCAAAGAATGTATGTACCACATGTACGCCGATGACACGCAAGTGTACATATCATTTAATCCTAATAACACTGAGACCGCTGTTAATATCATGAATGCGGAGCTCGACAGGCTAGCAGCATGGTCTAGGCGTAACTCGCTGGTGCTCAACCCGCAAAAATCAAAATTTTTGGTGTTGGGGAGCAAAAACCAGATTAGATTAATATCAACTTACAAGCCGAAAATCGTAATAATGGATGGCTCCATTGAGCAAGTACAAACAGCACGTGACCTTGGCTTGATGATAGACCCGGAACTTCGTTTTGAGGATCACATCAATAGCGTTGCAAGAAACTGTTTTTATAGGCTGAAGATCCTATACAGAATACGAAACTACCTGAGTGTCACTTTAAGAAAAAGGCTTGTGGAAAGTTTGGTTCTTTCACAGATGAATTATTGTGACGCCGTGTATGGTCCGTGCCTCTTGACTAGGACTCAACATCTAATACAGCGGGTACAGAACGCGTGTGCAAGGTTCTGCTTTCATATACCTCGGAGAAGTCATGTTACACCGTACTTAAACAGTAATGAGGTACTTAAAATGACAGCGCGGCGTAAACTTCATTTAGCTACACTCTTGTTTGGAGTCATAAAAACTTGCAAACCTGAATATCTCTATAATAAACTAAGTTGGAGACAGGATCACTATAGCTACTCAGCTCGCTCTACAGCCAACCCGCTTTCCGTTCCTCAGTATAGATCCTCATCTTTTAGAGGATGTTACAAGTACGCCTCGACTCACATTTGGAATGATTTACCGCCGCCGATTAGATCTCTGAGTAAAAAAGAAATATTTAAAAAACATTACAAAAAATATCTCATACAGCAACAGAAATGCGATCAATGTACACATTACAAATAATTTCGATTTCAAAATCTACATAGAAATAACAATTATCTGCGCAAAGATCAGGGTCTATAGGTATTATTATGTGAATTTATGCAGCAGAAGTCTATTCATGTATACACACATCACCTGAACGTTAGCAAGCGGCATGAGTGTGGCTGTACATTTATCTAATGGCTTGGTGGGTGGTTTGAACTTGCGGAGCTACTACACAATACAATACAATACAACTAGTGCTCGTGCGCTGGCAAATGGTTTCATTTGCCAGCGCACGAGTACTGTGTACGTGTGTTTGTAACACGAGCGAGCGAAAAAAAACCCCAAAAAGGACGGCAAGTGCAAGAGGGAAGCTAATAGTCGATTATTCATGTGCGCAACCGAAATCCATACCCTGTTACCAATATCTATAATTTATTTATACAATTTTATGTATATATGTATGTTTACGTATATAATTTATATGTATATATGTGTACGTATATTACTATAATTATGTTACTACTACTCTTCAAGAATTATTAATATTCATTTTCATTTATTCATTGCAGTCATGTTGTTGAATTATATTTGAATATAATATGTAATATTATGTATGCCTGTTTTTTCATCCGGATGTCACTTAGGGTTGACACAGAATAGCAACTCTGGGCTGTGGTCGTACCACAGAACAGAATAAAGTTGAGTGTCAAGCCTGTTTTTCGCATTTATTTGTTAGTGTAGGTACATATTTAAGCTACATACATTCTACAGTGCAGTAAATTTACAACACTGACATGTATTTGTGGAAAATAAAACTATTTTCATTTCATTTCATTCATTTTCATTTCAATTACCAATTTAGCCGAATCAATCATGCTGAAATCAGCACAGCTATACAGCATAAAAAAGTGTTTTTTGTCCGTTGCTTGAGTCTTTGTCATATACCCAGCGGCACAGGATTTTTTTTCTTGTGCGGTAGCTATAGCTAGCTGCCCTTTTATAAAATACAGATATGTCTGTAATTTATAACCTATATATTAGAATTGTATATTGTCAATAAATCGGTGCCTAGCGTAACTAATCCTCTTGTTAGCTTCGTCAAGCATTGAAATAACTTTATATTTTTGACATTAAATGCAAAATGTACGCCTTGTGCCCAAACCGTAGTAGTATCGTTTGTAGTTTCGTGGGTGACAGAATATTAGACAATGATTGTTTAGTCTATTTATATAAACCGACGGCTGAATCTGAATCCGTTCAGATAATGGCCGTTTTACAAAAGCGTCTCTAATCGCCAAAACAGCTGACATAATTTATGACCTGATCGGCCATCCCAGCTGAAAACAATGCGTTACAAGCATAGTATCTTCGTGGGTTTACGCGAATGTAGCGCATTGAAATTTAAACTACAGTTCACGGATAGATAAGTTGCTCTGAGATTAAAAAATTAAGCAGAATGATCTAGAAACTACATTATTATAATCCGACGCTTCGATGACGTTACAGGAACCGTGGTCACAAAAGACTCAGGTGACATTTGTCTTTAGAATAAATAATATAGACGGGAATTAACGCGAACATGCATTAGGTATTTACATACCTTATTTTGCTTGACGTTTCGAGACGGTTGCACGTCCCGTGGTCGCAACCTGACTTTGCCTTGAATGTGGAAGAACGGAAACTAGCCGAACATTGTTCAACTATTGGTGTTTCTACTTACGTAGAATGAGTGATGGTCCATTGAAAAGTTAAATTTGGGGTTGCATTTATCAGAAGGCGCAATTTTATTTCATAGATGTGTAGGGATGGCTTGTGCAATGATTGATCCAAAGTGGGGTCGTACTAGAACTTGGATCCACGCTTTTACGTAGCAACACTTATAAACAAGCAAAACAATAAAAATCTATCAACTGACTGACTGCCTCCGAGGTCCAGTGGACAGCGCATGCGGCTGCTGATCGGTCCAGTGGACAGCGTATGCGGCTGCTGATCGGAGGTCCCGGGTTCGATTCCCGGGTCGGGCAATAGTGTTACTGAGTTTTTCTGAATTTTCAGTAGCAGCACGGAGTCTGGCAATGTGCCCGATAACGACAATAGGCTCACCCCACATTTCGCGGGACCTAAAAATTAATGGCGAAATGTGGATGTAATATTGCGTGAGACTATAAAAAAAATAATATAAATATCAATCCGTTTATCAAGCAGAAGATAAGTTCATCACATCAGCCGATACACCACAGCTGGACATATGCCTCTTCCAAAACTCTCCCCAATAGACTGATTCTCGCCCCTGCGACTAGATCCTCGTTCCACTTTGCAGGAGGCCCACCTCTGCTTCGATAAGTAAGAAGATGTTATGAATCTAATACTAATATACAAAGCTGAAGAGTTTGTTTGTTTGTTTGGTTGAACGCGCTAATCTCAGGAACTACTGATCAGATTTGAAAAAGTCTTTCAGTGTTAGATAGCCCATTTATCGAGGAAGGCTATAGGCTATATAACATCGCGCTATGAGCGACGGGTGCGGAGCAGTAGCCTTTAATAAAGTGGGTGTAACCGCGGGCATCCTCTAGTATACAATAATAATTGTGTAGTAACCGATCCCTCTCATATAACAGGCTTTATCTTTATGTTAGGCAAAGCTTTAATTTAATAATTGGGCTGTCAACTGCATAAATTAATTATCTGCGGTACTTCCCAGCGATATTGCCGCTTTATAAAATTACTGCCTGCGGCATTGCCCGCTTGGGGGTTGGTTATGTAGGAAAAAAGGTGGCCCAAATGTTACCTGATGTACAAGCTGTATATTGCAAAGTTTGAACAAAATCCGTTCGGTAATTTTTGCGTGATAGAGTAACTAACATACATTCATTCTCATTATTATTAGTATTATATTGATAAAGAAACAGAACGTCTTAGTTACATGATATTTATCGCAAAGAAATTAATATTATCCTCGATATTCTAGGGTTACACACCCTGTATAAGATTATTCACCCCATTCCAATTTTGAAAGGATCGAGTATCAGTGATCTCGCATGCGTCGAGGGAGGATTCGTCGAACAGAAAACGTGTTATAATCCAATCAATTACAGTATAAATAAGGTCAACCTCGGTATTAAGAGGTGGATATACGCCGTTGACCTTGCTCGTACTACTGGTTAGTTGTCCACGCGCGATTTGCGAGTATTGTTGACGTAAAAAAATCCTTAGCAAATAATAAGTAAAATTATTTGCAATAATAAGCTGAAGGTTCCCTTGGTGTTCTAATATATGTATAAGAGGCTGATTCAATTTAAACAATCTTATGATTAATAGATTAGGAGAAAACGGGTTATAATCACAAAAACAGAGGTTACTTTGCATATTTTATTCAGATATTTAAAATACTTTTTTAGGATTTGTTACATACATACATACATAGACTCACGCCTGTTTCCCCGAAGGGGTAGGCAGAGGCATATTAAACGCCCACTTTTCGCCAGTGTTTTGATCCCACGTAATAGGTGGCGAGCCTATTGCCGCTTATCGGGATATTTTGTTTGCCAGAGCCTCGTCCGTTGATCGGCAGGTGCACCACTTGCAGGTGAGGTTGGCTTGGGACCCTAAGTTCGTGGTGGGAACCCTATGCACCCTAGGATTTGTTACCGAAGAGAAAATACTTTATATGATGTAGATTCAGACATATTTTTACTATAACAATTATGGAGAAAAACGGTTTTAATTTACCCTTAATTGCGCCCAATTCACATATGTCCTCGCCTTAAATGAAAATTGACTGCACGGTTGGCACAGTGATTTAAGCTGCCGCCTCGCTGCTTGACACTGCGCCGAGTGTTGTAGGTTCCCCGCACGAAAAAACACTTTGTGTGATCCATAATTTGTTGTTTCGAGTCTGGGTGTTTTTGTGTCCGTTGCTTAAGTGCTTGTAAAGTTTACGACACAGGATTTATTCCTAGTACGAATTGTGTTTTTAATGTGAATAATAAATATTAGAAGTTGAACATTTGTGAAGGACCTAATGGAAGGAAAAAGGAACCTACCACGCACCCTCGGATTGACAACCCCAACTATTGCAATAGAAAAAGTTTGACAGTACTGAATTCCTCTAAAAGGATAAGGGATACAGGAATGGTATGGGTTCCAGGAAAATACCTGACTTACAGTATTCCGCTGTATGCGCCGACTATTTTTCGACACTTGTTTCGCCTCTGCATGAGACATCCTCAGGAGCGATGGGCAACATTTCCATTAGGTTACAATGGAGTTCCGCCAAGTAACGCCTGATTCAATCAATTATTTGTGTAGGACTTTATTTTGGCATTTTAGAAACATAAAACGACTAAGCGTATAAAAATGATTTAAGATAAAAATCACTCATACTTTTATAAAGTAAGATTTGCATAATAAAATTCAGCTAAATTATAGCCCAGTCACCTTGGCGATCACCTTAGCGGTGACTGATTATAATTTACTAGTTTAAGCCGACGTCGGTGTCAGATTTTGCAAGAAAAGGTAGCCTTGATTTTATTTTGATGTTATTATGTGCTATATTACTGTTCATCAGAACTATTCAGTACTTTTTGTAGAGTTGTTGTTTGCAGAGTGACGAACATAGTGGAGTCCATATTCAAAATTTGATCTTATCATAGTAACAGGATGACAAATACAAGGCGAAGATGCCTCAACGCTCAATGGTTAAGCTGCTGAATCAAGAAGTTTCAAGTCATTTGTAACATACTGTACTATTGACGTGAACAATATACAAAATAAATTCTAAAGGTAACTCCTACATTATCATTGGCTGAGGACATACTTTTCAAGAAAACACTGCCTGTAATACACTTTTGCAGTATTACCATTAAATATCATGAAATAGGAATATAGTGAATGAAAACTCACTCATTATATTGCGATCTATGCAAATATAGATCATCAAACACCCCTTCGCTGTCCACTACTGGACGTAAACCCGATTTTGGCCTACTATACCAAGCTCGCCAGATGGGTTGGTAAAGAGTTTAATATCGAGTTTTTCCTCTCTTCGCAACGTATACCGTTTGCTACGTATACTTTCGTCTTGCCTTTTATTGTCATATAGGTCGACTAAGGAAATAAGTGAGAGCCGAAATGCCGACATTACGGAATGAAATCGCGCAGTTTTTTTTTTCGTGTGAGCGTGTGGCCAACTCTGTTGTCGGAGTTTTCAGGCCGCCCGAAGGCCTCCGACATGGCCTAACGATCAACGATCCTCATCCTTAGACAAGAACCGGGACCGACAGCTTTACGTCTCCTCCGAAGCACGTTAGCCCTCAGATGTAATTGCTACGCACGGTCACCCATCCAAGTGGTGACCTGTGCAAGCGTTGCTTAACTTTCCGATCTGTTACGAACGGCAAGCCAAGTGTCTCCATGAGCGCTACGGGTAGTGACACTTCGTATCCTTAATCCGTCATTACACAGAGAGATCATAAGGCAGACAGATATAGATAAAGCATAATATTAATTTTTAGCAGGAAGCTCGTCCCAGACAAAACGTCACACGTTAATTACCATTCTACCACAAGAGGGGAGCTGAGATAGATCAAGAATATGTTTAGTACGGAGAGCTTTAACGGAGTAAATTGAAATACTATCACAACTAAAGATGCGGCAAATAATCATATCGTAGGGTAACACACACAGTCATCTATCCCAATCTAAGAGCAGAGCTTGTACAGCAGTCAAATGACTGATTAACATAGGTAGACTCATAGACTCACGCCTGTATCCCCGAAGGGGTAGGCAGAGGTGTAATATTACACCAACATTTTGCCATACATTTTTAGGCCCCACGTAATAGGGGACGAGCCTATTTCCTTATCGGGCACATTATCAGACTCCGTGCTGCTACTGAGAATTTCCTAACTGAAAAACCCAATAACACTTTGCCCAACCCGGAATCGAACCCGAGACCTCCCAATCCCACGCGCACATTTATGCCGCGAGACCAACGAGGCTGTTAACATAGGTAAGTAGATTAAAATTATACCGAATTATACGAAGCAAGTAATATCTTTGCGAAGAGACGGAAATCTTGACATCAAACTTTATTCCAAATTACAAACCAAGCCAGCGTGGCATATGGCAGCGATAGCCTTGTGGAGAGACCGACAGACTGCTACGCAGAGGGTCCGGGTTCGAATCCACGGCACGCACCAATGACTTTTTGGAGTCATTTGCGTATTAAATTGTTAATTATTATCGCTTGCTTAACGGTGAAGGAAAACATTGTGAGGAAACCTGCATGTCTGAGAGTTCTCCATAAAGTTCTTGAAAGGCATGTGAAGTCTGCCAACTCGCAATAGGCCAGCGTGGTGGACTATGGCCTTGCCCTTCTCATAGTGAGAAGAGGTCCTTGCCCAGCAGTGGGACAGTTTATATACAGAGCTGATGACGATGAACCAAGCCAGCGTGGCATAAGATAAGATAAAATAATTCTTTATTGTACACCACAAGTCACATTACAGAGTTAGAAGAGAAAAAGAAGAAGTTTACAAATACAATGCACAATGGTATAGTAGGCCAAACCCTAGTATTTTCTCAAAATGATACTGTGAAGCCGCTTAGCTCAAGTCCAGTAGTGAACTTTGAAAGGCTGTTAAGGATACCCAGAATAAGAACACACAATGTTCATGTTCGTTGCTTAAAGATCTCTCCTCGGTGGGAATTGAACCCACGGCCTCGGTCTTAGCAGTGAGCTAGTCAAATAAATTAAATAGCAATCATGACGAACAAAAACGCCTTAAATAGCTGAATGACAATATCTACAGATAAAAATACACTTAGTCAAAATATACATTTAGTAGTCATTAGCGGTACAAGTCAGAATTATGATTGATGACCAAAAATCAACCTAAAATGTTCATTCAGAGTTGCTAAATTTATTGTGATTAATCAGTTGTTAATGATGTATTTTTATTACTTCTTATTACTACTTTTTGATGACCGGTTGGCGTAGCGGGAGTGTAAGCGACTGCTACGCCGATGGTCGCGGGTCGATTCCCGCTCAAGTCAAACATTTGTGTGCATGAACATGGATGTTTGTCTTGGTCTGGGTCTTTCTATGTAAAATATGTATGTATTTACAAAAAAAGTACATATGTATGTTTATCCATTATCTAGTACCCATAGTACAAGCTCTGCTTAGTTTGGGACTAGATGGTGTTGTGTGAATGTAGTAGAATATTATTATATTATTATTATTACTTTACGGCACTCTGTTTTACAAATTACTGTACATAATCACTTAGAAATGCGAAAATGTGTCTTCTACATGTATTTTGTCAGTACATACAAATTTTATATAGAACCATCAAGACTAAGAATAACATATGTGTTCCCGCACACAAATGTTTGACTTGAGCGGGTATCGAGCCCGTGACTTTCGGCGTGCCAGTCGGTTAAACTAACGCTATGCCTCCGGATCTTCAGTGAGGAGGATGATGAATTAAATTGGCCACTTTACAATGTGAGTTCTCATTTTAAAACTATCAATAAATAGGTGAAAAAACATGGCAACTGCAAACACTAGGTTAAGTTATTTTGAAAGAACTTTGACATGTAGGTTTATCTTTTTGTTTATTTATTTAAACTATTACGCGGCTTTTGATGAAATAGAAGTTGGTAGTTAAACAGAATGTTGTTTATATGGAGTTAACTTACCTATCCTATCTGATGGTGTGATAAAATGAGCAAGCGTAAACTGTTAATATTTTATGTTGTAAGTTACTGGCTCAGTCAGTCATTGTGTAATTGCTGACCACGCGTTTACATTTTTATGCAAACATTTGGTCCTACTGTACATCGAGTATATATGTGAAGGCTATAGTTACATAATGTATTGTCGTTGTTTATACGAAAACAGTTGACACGTAGTAGACACTATATGTATATGTAAAATACAAGACAAATCGTAAAAAAAATTATATGACTAAAACCGCCTTCTATTAAAACTCCAATATTTAAAATGGTACCTACATCATGCAAATAATCTTATTTGTATTTAAACATACTACTACTAATAAACGCGTAAGGTTGTGAGGAGGGAAAAGCACCACAAATTAAAGTAGAATTATACAATAGACAGGCAGTCTAGATTTCCGTGTGATGACGGATTAAGAATACGGATTGTCACCACCCCATATCATCCCATGGGTGTCGTAAGAGCCGATAGAGGGAGCATATTATGCAGAGAACAGCACTGTAAGAGAAGGAAAACTTGATACAAACCCTATACCAACCCGTTTGGCCAGCGTGGTATAGTAGGCCAATTCCTCCTTTCAAAGGAGAGGCCTAGTCCAGCAGTGGACTGTTATAGGCTGATGATGATGATGACGATGATACAATAGAAACTCATATTGCATGTCTATAAAACTATATTCATGCTATCAAAGACTGCTCCACCACCTAAAGTGTCACCCATAATAATGATTTGTAATCCTTTTTAATTTCGATCCTGGTGTAAATATTTGGGGTGCGCCAAAGTTCACCTAAATTTTCAACTCCGATAATTGGAAATCCAAAAATGTTCTTCCTAACATTTTTCATCCTAACAATCACAAGTCCTTACTACTCTGTCTCTAATGTTCATAACTCCGAAGCATTGAACTTCATAATGTCAGTAGCAATAAACATCTATTACACTTTTATTTGTTTTCCTATATTTTCTTAACATAACCATCTTTTAAAATATTATTCAAAGTCATATCTTTTTTGTTTAGATTTCTTTTTATTCATAATAATCAGTATTATATACATTAATTTTGCGTAACTTTATTTTCACATTAAATTTATAACATATAAGAATAATAGTGCCATGGTACAAATACACAATAGTACAATGGTCAAGTTCCAGAAACGATTCGGTCGTATTAATAATTATTGATTTAGGTTAGGTTAGAACTGTGACCACAACGCACGAGCCGAGCGATCGAAGCGAGCGTGCCGCGGCAGCGGCCGGCGAAGTACCAGAACCGAATCGGTCCTATAGTCATTGGTTTAGGTACGGTTAAATCTGCGATATAAACTCCCAGGCCAAAAACATAACCGTGAATGAGTCGTGTTTTATGAATTTCAGTTGGAGTGTAGCCTTGGGGGCGCTACGGCGCGAGGACTTAAAAAAATTAGCCAAATAAGTGTTATTTTTACCAAGACACTTAGCCTTATATTAGATGTTTTATACGATAGAATCGAGAAAATAAACGATTTGCAAACATAATTGTTTAGGGATAAAAGCACTATGATAAAAAACAGTAGGATTTTAAATATATTTACATTAATGATATTATTAAAAACAATTTTCGGAAACATGAGTGTTATGAACATCGCCGGTTGCACTACAATTAGTATGAATGAAAACTTTAGGATGAATAATTTTAGGAAGAGTGATCATTCGGATTACAAATCGTTAGGAAGAACAATTTCGGGTAAAGAACTTTAGGTGAGCCAATATGGACCCAAGTATTTGATATTTATTTCGTTTATGTTTTCATGATTTGTTTTTTAGGGTTCCGTACTTAAAAGGAAAAAACGGGACCCTATTACTAAGCCTCCGCTGTCTGTCTGTCTGTCTGTCCGTCTGTCTGTCTGTCTGTCACCAGGCTGTATCTCATAAACCGGATAGCTAGAATGCTGAAATTTTCACAAATTATGTATTTCGGTTGCCGCTATAACAACAAATACTAAAAATAAAAATATTAAGGAGGGGTCCCATACAAAAAACGTGTTTTTTTCGTATTTTTTGCTCAATATTACTGACTGTAACGGGTAGACGCTTTAAATTTTCACAGAATATGTAGTTGTATATTACCTTTCAAAGTAAATAATTAAATAAATAAAAAGTAAATAATAAAGGGGGCCTCCCATACAACAAACGTAATTTTAAGCAATTTGTTACTCGATCTTAATAAACAGGTAGAAACTTAAAAAGTATTTAAGTACACATACAACGAACGTGATTTTCTTCTATAGATGATGGTACGTAACCCTTCGTGCGCGAGTCCGACTCGCACTTGCCCAATTATTTTTATGTTGTTTTTAATTTAACTAATTTATTTTTGTTTGACTATGAATATTTATCTTTTATTATTTTTATTTTATGAAATGACACTAACTAAATTATTATTCTTTTGTCATAGCGTATTTCGACATTTAATTTGTATAATTTTCTGTAACTCAACTCAACTCAACTCAAATATGTTTATTTCCATAAAAATGTTAAAATTTTTTGGACACGTCAGAAAGTCATACAAATTAAAAAAATAAAAAGTAACTTTAAATGCATATTAACATAGTTGAGCATTGAAAAAAATGCCTGTTCAGAAAGTAGAGCCTCGTGAGAAGAATCAGGCAAGAAACTCCGGGCCACTCTTTTCTACGTCTTGATTCTATACAATTTAAAAACTTAGTAACTACATTGAATTTTTCATAAGTTTATGAGCTGGTGTGTCTATAATGTTGTTGTCAATTAATAAGGCTTTTTAAATAATAATATAAAAGTACTTACTAGCATAAAATAGACACAATAACTCACACTCACATGAAACTTAACACTAATCAAACATAAGTAGCCTGTGGGACCGAGCAAATTAATCCCAAGCATTTTTATCTTCAATATAATCTAGCACTGAATAGTACCCTTTTTGACAAAGTTTACGTTTTATAATCTTTTTGAATTTATTATAACTTAAATTTTGAATATTGCTTGGCACTTTATTGTAAAAGCGCACACATTGGCCTTGAAAAGATTTTTTTATTTTCTCTAGCCGGGTAGCCGGCACTACTAGCTTACTCTTATTTCTAGTATTCAAATTGTGGATATCACTTTTCTTTGAGTATGAGGCCTTGTTTTGGAATAAATATATTAGGTTGGAATAAATGTACTGGCTTGCAACTGTTAAAATGTTTATTTCCTTGAATTTATTCCTTAACGAAGCCCCATAATCCAAATTATAAATTGCTCGAATAGCTCTTTTCTGCAGAACAAAGATGGTCTGAATGTCGGCAGCATTTCCCCACAGGAGAATACCGTATGACATTATACTATGAAAATAGCTATGATATACAAGCCTGGCAGTGTCAATGTCAGTTAACTGGCGAATTTTCCTGACTGCGTATGCTGCAGAGCTGAGTCTATTCGACAATTTACTAATATGTGGTCCCCATTGCAGCTTAGAATCTAGTGTAATGCCTAAAAATTTGGTGTTATCCACAAGATCCAACACATCATCCTTAACCTTTACTGAGGTGTTCACTTGTTTGACGTTAGGCATCAAAAATCGAATACATTTAGTTTTTAGTCTATTTAAAAGCAGGTTGTTAACCTCAAACCAGCGAACCACCTTTGAGATAGCAATGTTTACATCGTCCATATCAATTTGCTGTCGTTTTAATTTAAATAAAAGTGAGGTATCATCAGCAAACAGTACTATCCCGTGCTTGTCATTGACGAGGTGTGGTAAGTCATTAATATAAACTAAAAATAAAAAAGGACCGAGGATTGAACCCTGTGGGACGCCCATTTTGACTACAGACCCATGCGAACGCGTCCCGTTGACATCAACTCTCTGAATCCTATTACTCAAATATGAAGTAAGAAGATGCAGAGCAGAACTACTTAAACCATAGTGATGTAATTTCCTGATCAATGTATCATGTTCTACACAATCAAAGGCCTTGGACAAATCACAGAAGACACCTAAAGCATCATGTGAATCCTCCCAGGCATCAAAGATATGTTTTACAAGCTCAACACCGGCATCGGTCGTGGAGCGCCCCTTTGTAAAACCAAATTGTTTAGAGTGTAGAAGATCGTTGTTATTAAAATAACTTTGCAGTTGGCCTAGTATCAATTTCTCGAAAATTTTGCTAAGTGTGGGCAGCACAGAAATTGGCCTATAGTTGGTGGGGTCTGATGTGCTACCTGCTTTGTACAAAGGTATTACCTTGCTATCTTTCATAAGATCAGGAAATACACCACAGTCAATACACTTATTAAATATTAAAGCTAATCTGTTAGCAGCTAAAGCAATAATGGACTTGGTAATAGTAACGGAATTTCCCCACAAGTCTGCAGTCTTCTTTAAATTTATAGTATTAAAAGCTTTTATAACATCATTTGAATTTATATACTGAAATGAGAAATTACTATAGGTTGTACTCATGTTTTCTTTTAAAAGAGATTCCGCTGCATTGGTTGATGAGTCCAAAGATCTAGTAGTAATAACGGGGATATTAGTAAAAAAACTTTCAAACGCCGATGCAACTTTTGAGTCTGATGTAATAGTGTCGTTATCAATGTTCAAACTAAATTTTGAACTTTTACTTTTAACTTTCCCAGTCTCGCTGTTTATTATATTCCATGTCATTTTCATTTTATCGTCACTACTTCTAATCCTTGAACTCAGGTAAAGAGACTTAGCTTTCTTGCAAAGTTTCCGAAATATCCTAGCATAGTTTCTAACATAATCCTGAAATTGTTCACTTAAATTAAAGTTTCTCTCGTCATATAGCTCATACAATCTCTTTCTACTTTTGTGAAGCCCAGTTGTTGCCCATTCACAGAAGGTTGCATTACCTCCAACTGTAATCGTTCTAGGTGTGAAAACCGAATTAAAGTCTGTACAAAACGCTTTGAAAAAGCTATTATATAACAAATTAGGGTCACCTTCATCATCTAACTGTGACCAGCTAGTCATTAGTTTACTTTGAAACCTAGCAAAACGAGTTGCAGTTTTAGGTATTACAACTATATTTTGCCTAGAAACATTCTTACTGTAATCATTAAAGGAGATCTGCTGTCCACAATGGTCTGAGTCTAACTGTCTAATAATTCGCTTGTCTCTTACTATGATATCTGTAAATATATTATCTAGGCAAGTAGATGTAGAGGAAGTAACTCTTGTGGGTTCTAAGAATAAGTTCTTCAGATTATATGATAGAAACAGCGCTTTCAATTTTGTACTAAGACTACTATCCTCCAATAAATTTACATTAAAGTCACCACACACAACAACATTTTTATTTATTTTTGCAACTTTGTTTAATATCTCATCCATGATACGCTCGAAGCTATCATACAATGCTGAAGGAGGCCTGTATACACTTATTACAATAAATCTCCTCAGTTCCACACAGGCTACCTCAATAGTTCGCTCAACAGACAGACTTACAATATCATGACGCTCCTTAAATTTAAGTTGCTTATTAAGTAAAATCATCGAGCCACCATGTACTGCTTGCTGCCGGCTAAACGAGCTTCCTACTATATGATTACTGAAATTGAACATGAACTGGTTGCTTTTTAGCCAATGTTCAGTGATGCAAAATATATCAACAGCATTACAGTTCATAAACAATTCCATTTCTAAATCTTTATTAATCATACTTCTAATATTCTGATGTACTAATTTAATCAAATTTTTGTTATTATTATGTTTAAGTGTATTAGTCAATGAGTTACGAGTAATCTTATTATAGCTAGAGGTGTTCTCTATTGTCTCAGAATTTAATTTAAATTATTATTATTATGAATGTCAATAATGGAATTGTCATGTACTCTAAAAGTACTTGGGTCACTGTATAAATTAAATGCTAATAATTTAGCAAGTTGTCGTTTAAAAGAGCGAGAAAGATACATAGTATCTTTTGTTAAAATAAAATTACTTTTAATAAAAGTATTAGTGTCAAAGAATAAAATTTTGTCATTATGACGATATGTACTATTATATAATAATAGATTTAATTTACTTATCTGGTGGTTTTCTTTATCAGATAAGGTCTTAGAATAAGGAAATGCACAGACTATAAAATTGCACCCCACTTTAGAACTTCTATCAGTCATTATATCCGATAAAGCTAGTATATCTTTCCTAGTAACTAGTAAGCTATCACCATACATAATAATAACCGTAGAATGTTTATTTAATTCTGCATGTTTTAACTTATTAACTAATGAAGACATTCTTTCTCCTGGATAACAAAAGTTTTGTAATGGACGGTTAGTGTAAATATCTATTAAGCTACCCAAACCCACTCCCAATTGGTCAGAAAACATCAATATAGTGTTATTACTATGAGTGTCAAGTGAACATATATGATTTGTGTGTAACAAGGCATCAGAACCGGAGTCATTGTATATTTTGTGAGGTGGTTCTAGTACTAGACTACTTTCTAAATCATTATTTAATTTTGAACAATTTAAGCAACATTTTTTGTTGGCTATAGAGAGTAGTTGTTCTAGATTCTCTCTACCAACTCTAGAAATATCATATGAAATGTAATGAAATGAAATATCATCTGTAATGTAATTATCCTAGCCTCTCTTTACAAACAGTATCTTTTCTTCCAATGCTGTGCGCAGCCATTATCGGACTGCAAATTAATACTTTTTATTAACATCTATTATGTTTCATTTTCATTTCATTTCATTTATTTATTTGCGAAAATGGGTTGTACATTGGTGTTATAAATTATAAATTAACAAGTCTCACCATAATCAGCTATATCAGCATGCAAATTTTGAACGTAATAGGTGATTACATAACATTATAGAAATTATTACAGATTTTATTGACAATGTTCTAATTTAATTTTACAAACAAACATTAAACAGATATAAAATGTCTTGATATAATGTCAAAAGTATCTTAGTAATTAAAAATAATATGTCACAAATTAATTAAATTACATTACGAATAATTATTAAAATAATACGTCATAGCAGATAAAATTAATTTACATACAATATTATACACATTTCAATTTACAAAATTTAAGTCATCCAGATATTCTTTAACGCTATAATAGGCTTTATTGATTAATAATTTTTTTACGCTCTGCTTGAATGAATAAATATTTGATTGTTCAAGGAATGACTTTGGTAGATTATTGTAAATTCTTGGAATCATACAATATACACTATTATTCATTAGTGTTGTCTTGTTTGCAGGGATTCTAATGAGTAGTTTGTGTCTACGGCTATTCAATGTCTCAAACAGATGGTAATTTTTCCTAACAAATAACACAACTTCTAATATGTATATACAAGGTAGGGTAAGCAGATTTAGTTCCTTAAAATGGGGTCTACAGCTATCTGTTGCCTTTAGTTTACAGATAGATCTGACACACCGCTTTTGTGCTTTAAATGCAACTTCTGTATCTACTGAGTTACCCCAAAACATGACTCCAAACCTTAAAAGAGGTGTAACATGTCCCTGATATGCTGTAACCAAAGTTGCTTTATTGACTGTTTTAGATAGATTATAGAGTGCATATGAAAACTGATTCAGTTTTGAGCATAGTGAATCTATATGAGAAGTCCAATCCAAACGTGAGCCAATGATTAAACCTAAAAATTTCGTCTCTTCAACTTTGTCAATGTAATGTCCTAAATAATGTATGTCCATATTATTCAACTTATTCATTCTATTTCTAAATGTCATATATTTGGTTTTAGCTAAATTTATATTTAAATTGTTAGTTGTCAACCAATTAATGACCTCTTTTAGTGTAAAATTTATGTCAATTTCGATTTGTAGGCTGTCATTGCCAGTAAATATGATTGTACTATCATCCGCGAAAAGAACTGTTTTATGATTTATAAATCTTGGCATGTCGTTGATATATAATAAAAATAACAGTGGACCCAGCACGCTACCTTGAGGAACTCCGAATATTACCTCTCTATGTGCGGATCTATAATTTGTTAATAGTTTTGTCACTGGGCATATTCTGGTAATCTGAGTGGCCTGGGTTCTATTATCAAGATACGACTTAATTAAATCCTGTGCATTACCCCGAATTCCATATGCATACAGTTTACCTAATAATATGTTGTGGTCTACATGATCAAATGCTTTCGTAAGGTCCATGAATAGTGCGCATGACTGTTTACCTTTGTCTAAATTTGTTGTAATAGTATTAAGAAAACTATATATAGCCATATTTATGCATTTCTTTTTCCTAAAACCAACTTGTTCGTCACATAGAAGGTTATTACTCTCTAAAAAGCTATAGATATTATTGTGTATCACTTTTTCAATGATCTTCGAGAAAACCGGAATAAGTGCAATAGGGCGGTAACAGCTCATATCGTGCTTGTTGTTTTTCTTAAACAAAGGTTTTATAATAGTAAATTTTAAGATCTCAGGAAATACACCATGTGAGACACATAAATTTATTAAATGGCTTAATATATACGATAGTTTGAGTGCTATATATTTTAATATTTTACAAGATATTTCATCAAAACCAGTACTGTTGGTGTTTTTTAAATTAGTAATGATTTTATAGATGTCATTTGGAGATGTCGGGTGCATAAATAATGATTTATGATAATTGGGAATGGTAATTTGGGGTTGGTCAGAAACTAGCTTTGTAACTTGATTTACGAAAAAGTCATTGAAAGAGTTAGCAATTTGTATAGGGTCACTAATAACATTTTTGTCAATAATAATATTTGTAATGAGGTCTTTAGGTAATTTGCATTTTTTACTATTTATAACGTCCCAAGTGGCTTTACATTTGTTTTGGGCTTTATGTATGTAGTCAATGTTTCGGGATTTTTGCGTTAATTTAATAATTTTGTTGAGTCGAGATGATAATGTCATATAACGCGTTTTATTACCTTGACTAGGGTTTTTTCGATATTCCCATAAAAGATTTCTTTTTCGCTTACAACACAGTTTTATGCCTTTAGTAATCCAATTTGGTCGGTGTTTGGCAGATATTCTTATTAGTATTTTTGGAAAGCACAGGTTATAAAATAGGCGAAATAAGTCATAAAATTTAATGAAAGCCGTGTTAGGATCTTCTTCGTCTAGAGCATCAGAAAAGCTTAAAGAATTGATGTAGTATTTAAATTTAATTACATTCTCCATGCTGTAATCACGCTTTTCAATATACCAAATTTTATACGAACAATTCTGTTTCACAGGACAAGTTAAGAACTGTGCGGTGTGATCTGATAGGGCAAAATCAATAATTATCGTTTTACATCCCCTTATATTGTAAATAAAATTATCAATGCAAGTCCCACTAGAAAGCCGTGTGGGTTCTTTAAGACCTATTTTTAAATTAAAACCATCTAAAGTGTGTAAAAATTCTACTGAATCGGTACTTTTATTAGTAATGTTAATGTTAAAATCACCACATAAAATAATTTTCTTTTTGCTATAGCAGAAACGGCTTAAAATACATCTTAACAAGAAAAAAAAATTATTTATGTCCACTTTGTTTGATTTTGGAGGCCTATATATGCACAATATGTAAATGTTATGATCAACTAGTTCAACGCCTGAACATTCGATTACATTCTCAAGTGAATATTTATTAATATCCTTAATTTGGTTAAATTCTAATGAATCATGTACCAATACACAAGAACCACCATGGCGACTTTTTCGACAAAACACAGAGCCCAACACATAATTTGGTATATTTAAAATATTTTTGTCATTTTCCGTCATATTATGCTCAGTTACACATAAAACTCCTACAGGCTTTTGATCATCCCTGAGGGACGCAAGTGTGATTGTTAGGAGGTCAGCTTTAGATATCAAACCATTTATATTTTGATGCATTATATTAATTTGTTTGTAAACGAAAAAACTTATTGTCACTTGAGTGAGTGTTAGATTCTGTACTCGACTTAATTTCTGTCCCCGTTTGAGTAGACTTATCTATTAGTGTAGGTGGAGCATGTTCTGGATAGTTTTTATGTTTGGAGTGTTCATCAAATTTACGTCTATAGTCTAAATGCAATAATTCCTTGAGTAAGGCTTGGCATTTATGCAGCGCAAAAGTATAGCGGTCAGGTAAAATAGCGGAATAGTTCATATCAACAAAATTGGCGTGTTTAAAATTAGAGCAGATATATTTAAGTTCATAATTAAATTTTCGTTCATTCAAAAACTTGTTGAATGGTACTTCAGATATAATAACATTATTTTTATATGTATCTGACAAAAAACGTCTTATTGAAAATAATGAGTCATTTGGATTCTTATCGTTTGTACCACCTAACACTATAATAACGTCGTTTTGTGCCATTTTACTTATCTCTGCTTTAGATGACGACAACACATCAGGTAGAGAAGCACCAGGTTTCCAAAAACAGCTAACTAGGAATTCCTCACCTACTAACTTCTGTAAGATTGGTTGTATCTTACGCCCTTGGTCATCAGCTAAAACGTATATTTTTCTTCTTAGGTTGCTATTAATTATGTTATGATTCTTTTCAGTGATTTGACATTGTGTATTTAGCGTATCAGGTGAGGATTTTACGGTTTCATGTTCAACATCTGTGATAAAGTCATTTGTTTTGTTTGATAGAGTAGCGTCGCTGGGTATGGTTTTATCCTCGGCTTCAGATGAGTTATGTATTTCGATTGGTGATAAATATGTATTATTATGAGTTATGTTTAACTTAGGTCTTTTTCTTTTTCATTCATGTCATTGAATATTATAATTTGTTGTCTGTAGTTGTGCCTTATGAATAAATAAATAAATCATCATCTCCCAGTTTACATAACAAACTTACCTAGAAGACAGTTCCGCACGGTTTATAAGTTATTGTTAGACAAAATTTACTAATGAATATTTAAATAATAAACTTATTTCAAATACACAATATTGACATATTTCATCTTAATTTATTGAAATTATGACTTTATGGCATTTTTTTTATATAAGATCGAATTGTAGACAATAACTTAATGAATTTTTTTTTACTTTATGACATTTTTTATACAATCCGCCTTAAATGGCAGAATATGCTGTAATAATATTTTATATTTAAACACCATTTGTACCACCATATTCTTGAAAATAAAATTCTATTCTATTCTATTCTATTCGATGTATGGGTAAATGACAGGATACTGCACGGATTTTAATAAAACTTTGCAGTAATATAGCACAGAATAATACATAAGCAACCTTTTATACAGCATTTAAGTGTAGTCGCGGGCAGAATTGTTAGAATTCATCATCATCAGCCCTGGGAATAAACTATCCCTCTGCTGGGCACGCGCCTCTTCTCACTAAGAGAAGAAAAGGGAAATGTGATAGTCCAACCACGCTGGGCAAGTGCATGTTGGCACAGTTCAAGATTATTTCTTTCATGAAAATTATTGAGCACTCTTACCGCTAAATTCAATATTCGATCTTTTTGAGAATTTAGAAAGGTACATATTTGCAAAATATGACACAGGCAGCGATAGCCTAGTGGAGATACCAACGGACTGCCATGCAGAGGGTATCGGGTTCGAATCCGCGGCGCGCACCACTGACTTTTCGGAGTTATGTGCGTATTGAATTGTTAATTATCGATTGTCTCGTGCCTCGGAGAGCACGTTAAGCTGTCGGTCCCGGCTGTCATGAAGATCTTTGACACTCGTTATAGGGCGTCAGTTCCTCTAAAATAAACTGACACCAGTCTAAACCATGGAATATCGCTATCCCTTCGGGTTGCGGAGGTCAGACAGGCAGTCGCTCCGTGGAAAAGCTAATATTCCACCAAATCCGGTTAGGCTGGGATAACGCTAGGAGGATGATGACATATTTGCAAAATATGTCAAACATGTATCTCGAATCTCTAAATCCATGGATATATCGAATAATGAAAAAGGCGTTAAACACACCGGTTTTTTTTCACCGTTTAACCAACTATACATAATTATCAATTTAATCCGCACATAACTTTAAAAACTTTTACAGGTAGTAGAGCCGTGCTGATTTCAGCATGAATGGGCCGGCTAGACCGGGGAAGTACTACCCTGTCACAGAAAATCGACGTAAAGTAACAGTACCTACCTTAGGTTTTGCGTTTCATTCGGTGAGTGAGAGTGCCGGAGGCCATATCCCCTATTCCTTCTTTCTTATCCCACTCCTCATCCTTTCCTTTTTCCTAACCCCAAGGGGCGGCAACGCATTTGTGACTCCTGTGATGTTGCTTGTGTCCATGGGCGGCGGTAATTGCTTATCGTCAGCACATTTGCCGCCTATTACCTACCATATAAAAAAAAGTAATTCATGTACGCCATAGATACGAACCCGAAACGCTGTATAATTATTACAATGTTTTCTTTGTACGAAGGTAAAATATGGTGATTTGTTTTGATGTAATTTATGCGTTCGTACCACGTGGCGCAGATAGCGATCGTTCGGATTTAATTATACCGCACAAAGGAAATATCTGATGATGCAGTGCCAGGGTACATTTTAATTTTTAATTTGTAGTACCAATATCGTTGTACGTATATATTGCTTATAAATATGTACGCGTACCTATGTATTAATAGTATGCGTACTTGTTTCTAAATGAAAATAATTTATAATTATTTTAATTTTGAAACATAACATTGTTTAAATTATCTTTAAATTCGATAAGTAGATATCCGTGTATTATATATCCGTGATTAGCCGTGTGGTTGACGGCATAGAATACAAGTGTCACCACCCCCAATCTTCCCGTGGGTGTCGTAAAAGGCGACTGAGGGATAACACGATGCAAATACTATCTTTGCGTAGAGACGGAAAACTCGATATCAAACCCTATACGACTGCCTCGTTGGTCTCGCGGCATAAATGTACGTGTGGAATCGGGAGGTCCCGGGTTCGATTCCTGGGTCAGGCAGTGTTATTGGGATTATCTGTCATGAAATTCTCAGTAGCAGCACGGAGTCTGGAAATGTGCCCGGTACGGCAATAGGCTCGCCCCTTATTACGTGGGACTAAAGTATATCTGGCGAAAAGTGGGTGTAGAAATACACCTCTGCCTACCCCTTCGGGGATCAAAGGCGTGACGTTATGTATGTATGAATTTAATGATAATTAAAACAATGCAAACTACATGCTGACACAAATAATAAAATAAAATTCGTCGGACGTGTACGAATACCGTCGTAGGTTTAATAAGTTACATACATACATACATAGACTCACGCCTGTTTCCCCGAAGAGGTAGGCAGAGGCATATTAAACGCCCACTTTTCGCCAGTGTTTTGATCCCACGTAATAGGTGGCGAGCCTATTGCCGCTTATCGGGATATTTTGTTTGCCAGAGCCTCGTCCATTGATCGGCAGGTGCACCACTTGCAGGTGAGGTTAGCTTGGGACCCTAAGTTCTTGGTTGGAACCCTATGAACTCTATGTTTTAATAAGTTGTGTTACAATAATTGAAGAAAATAACAAATGCTTAAATGACACCATGTACTCGCTATTCATTTCATTCTGCGTGATTTTATGCTCATAACGATACCACATACATCAAAATTAGTTCAGTCATTTATAAGTGACGGTGATATAAAGAAATCTTATACACACTAATTTGAAACCTCAAAAAATACCCTGTTTATTTATTTATCAGAAACGAACCTTACCCTTTATGATTACAATAAAATGTATGCTAATTAAACTGACTTTTGAAATATCTGTCTAACGCAGTAATAATTATAGTAATATGAGAGCTTATATTACTTTGCTCGATTTTTTTTTATCACTAGCTGTTTCCCGCGTCTTCACCCGCGTCCTGAGGGAAATACATCGCGTACCCAGTTAATTTAATGCCTTAATTACTCCTCGGTACATCAGCTGTCCGCCAGCGAAAGTCCCGTCAAAATCGGTCCAGCGGTTCCAGAGATACGCAAGAACAACAGGCAGACAGACAAAAATTGGAAAAAAAACATTTCGGTATAGGTATGTACCGTGTATACATCCATATGCATTAAGTAAAAAGCGGTTATTTTAATATTACAAACAGACACTCCAATTTTATTTGCGTTTATAGATTAGTAAAGAAGATATTCTGTAACATCAAATTTCTTATCCACTAAAAACTCGCGAGGCTTGATGCGGTGCCGTTGTATTTAATTCTGAACTTCGAGTAGCACAATTGATATCGTAAACAATTTTACCGCCGACGCAAAAAGAGCGGTGTTTTAGTTTTGACGTACCTGTGTCCTGTCTGTGCCATCGCAACTCCAAAATAATAATTCGTTAATAATGTGGTTTCTTTTGTTCGAATGCTGACGTGATCTATATGGTTCGTAGCTACAATTTTAAGACCTATGTAGGGTGTAACTTAAATTGTTTTATTTAATCTCAAATTGTTTTATTTTATCTTTCTCATTAGCTGCCTAGAACGATTCTATTGGAAATAATGTTCTCTCCATAAATGGCGTAATGGTTAATGAGCTCGGACACTTTTTACACTGAACCGATTGTTACGAGTTCGATCCCACAGTTATTGTCTCGAGTCCGAGTGATAGAATGTTTTATAACGCCCGCCTTGGTAATAAATAATTTATCTTAAGTATTTTATACTTAAGATAAATTATTTATTACCAAGGCGGGCGTTATAAAACATAATATAATAAGCCTAATATGAAAGAATTAACTTAATATATAGACTCACGCCTTTATCCCCGAAGGTGTAGGCAGAGGTGTAATATTACACCCTCATTTCGCCATGAATTTTTAGGTCCCACGTAGGTAATAGGAGGCGAGCCTATTGCCGCACCGGGCACATTACCGGACTCCGTGCTGCTACTGAGAATTTCCAAACGGAAAAACCCAATAACACTTTGCTCGACCCGGGAATCGAACCCGAGACCTCCCAATCCCACGCGCACATTTATGCCGCGAGACCAACGAGGCAGTAGAATCAACTTAATACTATACGAATAATAAAAATTCTATTTGTTATATCCTTAAATTCAATTAATTTATTTTCTTGCTCTATAAATAATGACAAATATGTAACTACAAGCAATATTATAATTAAAATAACTATTATATTATGAGTATAATTCTATTGTTAATAAACATAATTAAAGCGTTTCTGTAAGTTTTGCTGATCCATTTATAGCGAAACACGATGCAAGGACTTCCAAGTAGTAAGCCGCTAATTTGAATAACAAACGCAGGTCAGTAAGGGCCCGGTCACGGCCTACAGCGACGGGCGGAAACCGCGAGCGTTTTCGATGTACATGGCGCATTTACAGTGACGCGGCGCGCGGCCGCCTTAGAGTAAACGCGCCATGTACATCGCCCCTGCCGCGCCGCTCGCCGCTAAGACCGATCTCGTGACCAGGCCCTAACGCAGGTACTTACGGAAACTGGTCCAGATGATTGAATTAGATGTATCCACTTGACTCAAGAGATTCTCAATATAGTTAAGAGCGGATAAGAACAATGGAAACTTATTTGCGTGAAAGTACAAGTATAAATAGCGGCGGTAGCCCAGTGGTGTACGTAACGGACTGCCGAGACGATGGTCTCGGGTTCGATCCCCAGGTACCCTGGACACACACCTCTGACTTTTAGAAGTTATGTGTGTATTAAAAATGTTAATTATCGCCCCCTATTACATTGGGACCGAAACATAACTGGCAAAGTGTGGGTGTGTAATACACCTCTGCCTACCCCTTCGAGGATAAAAGGCGTGAAGTTATGTTATGTGTTATGTACAAGTATATTGGCAATGATTTACTGCGAGTCTAGCGTGGTGGTTTAAGCTGCTACCTCACCGCTACTCTGCACTGAGTGTTGAAGGTTCGATTCCCACACGAGACAACACTTTGTGTTATCCACTAAATAATAGTGTTTTCGAGTCTCAGTGTTCGTATGTTCGTTGTTTAAAAGTTTCCTTAAATTCAACTCAAATATTTTCTTGCTCTATGAATAATGACAAATATTCTACTACAAACCAGAAAGTAAAATAACTATAATATATACATTTAATTATTTACATAACAAGTATAATTTTATTGTTAATAAACATAATTAAAACATTTCTATGAGCTTTGCAGATCTAGTTACAGAGAAACTTACGAAGGGCTTCCAACTCTTCGAAGTATTCAAGTCCTAATTTGAATAACAATATCAATAGCCATGGTCAGTAACGCGCAGGTACTTCAGTGAAACTGGGCCAGATTATTGAATTATATGTATCCACTTGACTCAAGAGGTTCTCAATATAGCTAAGAGCGGATAAGAACTGTTGAAATGTATTTGCGTGAAAGTTTGAGTATAGTTGCAATGACTTATTGCCCGTATAGCGTGGTGGTTTAAGCGGCTATCTCGCCGTTACACTGCACGGAGTGTTGCGGATTCGATTTGTGTAATCCACTCAATAATAGGTAGCTGTTTCGAATCTCAGTGTTCAACTTAATTATATTCGTGAAGTGGAAAAGTCATTGGACTTGTTGGTATCATATCAAACAAAATAAATTAAAAACCAAACATATTAAAAACGTAGTGAAGTTGGGTAAAAATAAGGTGCAACGCGGCGAAACCTTTAAGCCAAGGTACGCATGAAAAGTCTAATAAAGAAATTCTCATACGTGAAGTTATTATAAAATTCACACACGCTAATAAGACACACTAAAATATACCTTTAATCGAGCGATTTGTAATTTTCACACTATAATTATTCCGGCCAAAAAAAACCGTATAAGTAGTTCACCATATTTGGTACAAAACACATTATCCATTTGTAATTTTAACACTATAATAGTGGTTTCAAACGTTTATTTAGGTGACACGCAGAACCCACACATTTGAATAATTTTGCACAAAAATTAAAAAAAAATCTACTCACCAAACAACAAGAGCAGTAAGTCACTGACCGCCAGACTGAAGAGGTAATTATTGGTGGCCGTCTGCATCGCAGGATGCTTCACAATCACTACACAGACCGCAACATTACCCCCCACTCCCGTCAAGAAGATCACCAGTAGTAGCACTGAGATAGGAATGATCTTCTGTAGAGGCAGCCGACGAGGACCCATCATCAGCCATAGCATTTCTTCCTCTGTGCAGTTGAAATGAGAGATGTTTGTGCATCGCTCGTAAAATTCTGATATTGTCTCGTTTACGCGGAGAAATTCTTCTATATCTGCCATTGTGAGATTTTTTAAAATTTTATTTTATATTGAACTTTACAAGATTAAAACCCACTAGAATCGAGAGCTGTTTAAATGTTTTTATGGTTCGAAAAATCACTTATTAAGTTTACAATACACTAGAAAATATTTTTAGATAAATAAGCTACTGTTTTTATAATAATCCACATATTGTACACCCATTATTATTTTTATTTGAACATTTATTTTATATTTTATTTTCTTAAGTACACACACAACACTACATTTATATTATTACTAATCACTAATTTAATATTATATTTGCAATAGAATACTGTTACTTAAAATATATTTGTGAAGTAAAGAATTTATATTTTAAAACACGTATCAACTTCGAACAAAGTTAGTTCTGCGATCGTAGCGACGGCTCTACGGCATCTACGTGCGTAGCGCGCGGCGGAGAGTGCAAAACTGAAGCGTAGCCGATAACTGTGATGTGGGTTTTTTTCATAAGAGCGGTCGTAAACGATGTGCATGTGCATGTGTGTATATTTTATTAGTCCGACACAATAGAACCATATTAGAAAGACTCTTTCTTTTCGTGTGAGTAAAATTAGGGCCAACTCCGGTGTCGGAGTTATTAGGCCGCCCGTACTCAGGCCTCTGATATTCATGCACTAACTATTTAATTCTTATTTTAAATTGTCTTTCGGGATATATAACCACGTACCTTTTTTTGGAGTAACCGATATTTACCAGTACATCCGTGAACATGGCGCTTGCAACAGTGCCGAAATATCGGTTACTCCAAACAAAGGTACGTGGTATATATCCCGAAAGACAATTTAAAATAAGTTTAAATGACCACGAAAGTTTAAATTCCTATTTAATTCTTGTCCTAAAATTAAGGTTTATTCAACTTTGTTCACCTGGGTGATATCATCCGGGTGAATTAAGTAGACCATTTGGGTCCTTCGTTTCACCTAATAAAATCATTTAACAGAAGCAGTTCATCCGGGAATTAGTTCTCTAGGTAAACCAAGGCTACTTTTTATTTGTAGTTTGTAGGCTTTATCATCCACGTTTAGCTTATACTTCTACACTTATACCAGAAAGCGTTGGTTGTCTTTTAAAAGAAAATATCTTCACATATGGTTCCAAAGACTTACGGCAGGGAAATTTGGACAACATTGGAGAAGTAGTACGCGCCACCTCCAATGATTGGCAAACTATATCATTCGCACTATAAAGCAAGTTTTCGTCTGTGACAACTATGAATTTGATTAATGTTTCTAGTGGAATACCGTACCAAGTAAATCCAAAGTTAAACTGAGTAATTTTAGAGCTAGTATTAGTTAGTATTCTAGTTATTTGAAGCTAGGTCTACTGGTTAGTGACGCTGACTACTAAACTGGAGGTCGTGGGTTCGATTTTAGGACGAGTCTTTGTGTCATGAGCACCATTAATTGTCTTGTGTCTGGATTTTATCTGTATATATAAAACGCTTCCGTTACGGATTGACTGACAGACAACGCACAGCTAAAACTATTCAGCGCATGAAGCTGAAGAATGGCATATGTATGTATGTTCTTTGGGGACCGTAGATTCACGTACATACACGACGTAAAGTAACAGTCACCTATGGTAACAGTATTAATCTGTTGCGTTTTGTTCGGTGAGTGAGAGTGCCGGAGGCCCTATCCCCTATTCCTTCTCCCTTATCCCACTCCTCATCCCATCTCTTTCCCAACCCCAAAGGACGGCAACGCACTTGTGACTCCTTTGGTGTTGCTTGTGTCCATGGGCGGCGGTAATTGCTTACCATCAGGCGATCCGTCTGCTCGTTTGCCGCCTATTACTATAAAAAAAACGTAAGAAAGGATTTGGAAAAAGTCCCACGGGAGCCGGCAGAAAGGGTTAGATTGAAATAGAATATGTTGGCGAAACTGCAGACTTCTCTAGTTTATCTATAAAATGTACATATAGGTTTCAAAGTATTAATAATTCTGCGTACTTCGAGACTTTGGATGAGTTGTCCTAAGATTATGAAAGTATTATCATGAGACGTTCAGCTTTTTGGTTGCGGGTTCGATTCCTACTCGCGACAGAACTTCATGCAATGATTATTTTCAGTTACCTAACAGTCCTAATACTGAACGCCAGTTATGTTCCGCGGCCACAGCACTTTGGAAAACCAATATAGGTCGAAGCTATACTTGCATTCTTCTTGCCTACATCATAATCTTCACTGTCTCTTCTCCTCTAGAAAGAAAGCATTACTTGCCCCTGCGTAAATATATAATAGGTATTTAAATGACAAGTTTAATTAATTTGATGACTTATAATAATGATTAACGCTACTGAATTTAAATTAAATTTACGTACATATATAACATAATATTGACACTGTATAAATTCTTATTTGACTGACTTGTTTAAATTGCATCATTGCAAAAACTAAGTCTAATAATCCTACAAACATAATTGCGCGCTTGACAAGCTGAATATAGCCGAACCACTGTTTTTTTCAACCCATGTACTTACCTATATTTGCAATAAACTATTTGAACTTGTATTATATATTAAAAAGTAAAATATTTATTCAATGAGACTACTCGCACTCTAGGAATAATTTTTGTGTAGTGGCATACTTCACCTATATTCAGTCAACGTACACAAGCAACACAATTGCCCGTCGGGAGGTAGCGAGGAATGCTTCGGTGAAACCCTACCCTCCGACACATGGGTACATGAGGAGCACGGGTTGGTTTTTAGTCAGTAAGAGTCTGACAGTCCTCTTCGCTCTTCCCCCACAGGGCGGAGGGACTCCATGAGGATTTTCCAACCCGACATAAAAAAAAAAGCAACACAATTCATAACAACAATAAAAATTGAAAATCGTACTAAATGTTGTCTCGTGTGGGAATCGAACTCACAATGTACTCACGCAGTGCCAAACAGCGAAGCGACCATTTAACTACTACGCAATCCGTGCACCCAATATAAGCGATCATGATCAAGAGTTCATTCATCTCTGAAATCACAATGTCTAAGATTCACTGACCTTATTTCGTCTTGTTACTAACGAAAATATAGAGGTCTTCTGAAATAAGGGACAACGTCATCTATCGAAGGATAGTGTTAACAAAATGCTACTAACTATTAATTAACTATTTAATTTATGAAAATACCTATCATATTTATAATAATATACAGGTTGTAAAAAGACCCTTAACGAAAAATGAAATCCCATGTTGTACTAATCACTACGAACATTTTTTACTTCGGCACCTTACCTGGGAAATTACTGGTTCAGGAGATATTGGGGCTCAAAGTTAGTATGGAATTTTTATAATTAGGTACGAAATCGATGCATTTACCCCGCTAATATGTTCTTTAGATTTATGTTATGTATGTGTGTATTGTTTATGACCCCATGCATAAGTCGGCTTTTAATTGCGGTCAAAAAAATTTTAAAACTTAAAAAAATATCGTTTCCCAGGTATTATTTTTGGTTAGTATGACTTGGCATGATGTTCACAACGAGTAGACTTCGGCTTGGTGATGGGTCTTATTACAACCTGTACATTAGCAAAGTCCATGAGCAGAGGTTACCATTTACTTTCAGAGAATATGGGTTGAGCCGTTGCCTCGTCTGCGACACACTCGCACGAAATAGTAAAAGAGCAAACAAAAATTTTTTTAAATGTTATGTTTTAAGTGCGGCAGTTTATGAGGATGGATGTTTCATACAGTTTTACATAAAACCTTTTTAAACTGATGTTGATAAAACTTCAGAAAATATACCTTAAAAACATATACAAATAATAGCACATAAGCTACCTTTTGTCGCGTCACCCACGCAACTGAAGCTGCAGGCGGCGTCTAGTATTAAATTAACAAAAAATATTCCTACCTACGTTCATCTGAATATAGAAAATAAAATGAAAACATGTCGTAGCGTCGTGTTTCTTATTGAAATCCTAAGAAACAGCGTGAGCGATTGCTTTGATTATTGTGTGTGTATTATTATATTTTGTAGATCTAAAACAATGCTATAAACTAATGTCCATTGTTCATTTCCTTCTATTTCCATGTGATTTGGCATTAAAATAAGCTAAAATACGAGTATATGGCAAGACAACGGCAGCCCAAACAAATAATACGAAGATGAAAAATAAATTATTCACGGGTGAATCCTTTCTTACGTTTCCAAACATCTTTAGTGCAATTGCCCACAAACCTTAACTTCATCGAAACAAAGGTTCTATTCACTAGAGCTAAGAGCTCTGTCTCTGTAACTTTTAAACTATAATAAGTTGAAACCGCGTTAGAGTACTAACCGTTATTAACTTAGCTGTTGAGCCGTGAATTTTTTATAAGCAGAAAATGAAGTTCATTACCACATTTGAGAGCTATACTGATTTATAATTTCTGTATAAGAAAGGAACAGCTCTATTAGGTCATCATATATGAGTCAGTATATATAAAGTAGTCTCTAATATTATTGTTTGTTTTTCGTGTGAGTGTGTGGCAAACTCTGGTGTCGGAGTTTTCAGACCGCCCGAAGGCCTCCGACATGGCCTAACGATCCTTATCCTTAGACAAGAACCGGGACCGACAGCTTTACGTGCCCTCCGAAGCACGGTAGCACTCAGATGTAAATGCCACATTTGGTCACCCATCCAAGAGGCGACCTGTGCAAGATTTGCTTAATTTTGCCGATCTGTTGCAAACAGCAAGCCACGTCTCGCTATAATAATAATAATAATAAAAATTTATTAATTCTCATACATCACAAAAATATACATACAGTTCTTAAAAATTAATTTAGGTAAAATAATGAGGTGCCTGTACTAGGGTAAACCTGTGCCACAGGCGTTAAAGGCACTTACAGTAAGTGATTTTGATCTGAGTTATGAAGTCATCACAATATTTATCATAAACATATTAAACGTAATGTTACTAAATAAAAATATACCTACTTAGAATTATTTTAAAACTAATATGGAACTTATAATTATTTGACCACAGTCAGCAGTTCTTCGGTTTGATCATATTTCAATGTTTGTAAATACTGATAGACGCATTGTTTCGATCTTACATAACTTAGGTCATAAATAGATGTTTCTTTGTTTATTTTGTTATAAATATAGGGACCCAGAAATGTGAAAAATCTATGAGTAAAGACAAACCTTGATTCAGAGCTTGAACTACAGACAATATCTTTCCGTCTCTTGGTGTTAGTAAGGTTGGCGTTGTACGTAAGCGCAGTGTGTTGTTTTAGTACAGTGTATAATATAAACAGTTGACGAACCGTTAGCACTTTGCATGATTCATACAGAAGGCTTGTAGAAAATCGGTAAGGTCGGCGGGTGGCCACTTTAAGAAGGGCTCTTTGCGCTCGCTCTATAGAGAGCATTAAAGATTTTCCTATACCTCCCCACGAGATAATGCAGTATTGGATTATAGACTGACACAATGCCTTGTACATCTGTATAATGAGGTTATGGTCTAAAATAAAGCGAAGTTTTTTAAATACAAATAAAAGTTTTCGTAGCCTAGACATTAAAGCGGCGATATGTTGTTTATAGGAAAGGGTTTCGTCCAATATAACCCCTAGATACTTAATATTAGTAGTGCTATTAATTTCCGGACAGGTGCAAATGTTGTTTGAGTTAAGATAACAGTTATGTGCATATAAGTGAAAAGAATTATTATGTGCTTGGGGGTTACGCATACAAAATTGAACGAATTTAGTCTTATCAGTATTTAAGGTTCGTAGATTATGTTTAAGCCAATTATTTACTACGTTAAACCCTTGTTGTGCATACTTCTGAGCTTCCGTAATAGTGTTTGCTGAGAAAATAAGCGCAGTGTCGTCAGCATACGTAACAATAGTGCCATGATGTAGGTTTAGGTTACAGAGATCATTTATATACACTAGAAAGAGTGTTCCTCCGAGCACACTTCCTTGAGGAATGCCGAATTGGGGTAATAGTAATTCGGAACTGATGACGTTGTCTATTTTGACACATTGATACCTATCCCGTAAGTAGTCTTTAAACAGTTTTAACTGTGTGCCTCTTATTCCTAAGGCCTCCAATTTGTTAAGAAGCAGTGGGATTGATACTGTGTCAAATGCTTTTGCCAGGTCTAGAAAGATGCCAATCACCTGTTGACTTTGCCCAAGTTCCTCGGAAATATATGTAATTAGTCAAGGTGTGTACTGCATCTGCTGCGGATAATTTTGATCTGAAGCCGAATTGCTTTTGGGAGAAGAGGGAGTTATTTTCAAGATATGAAACTAATCTATTGTTTATAATTTTCTCGAGTACTTTAGATATCGAAGGTAGTAGTGAGATTGGCCTGTAGTTAGTTACCAGATCCTTTTGCCCTAATTTGTGTATGGGAATTACTACTGCCTTTTTGAGGCATTTGAGGAAGATTCCTTCGGACAGGCAAATTCTAAAAATGTGAGTTAATGGAGGTATCAGTATGTGCCTAAAGGTTTTCAGTATTGCAGTGCTAATACCGTCCCACCCTGCTGCTGAGCTATGTCTCAGTGATAGGATAATTTGTTCTACTTCACATTCATCCGGTTCTAGTAAAACAAACGACTTACCACTACTATTATATGTCAGAACGATAGAAGTTGCATTTTTTGGATTATTGTTAGATGTGCTTTGAATTTGTTCAGCCAAATTTACACCAATGTTAGCAAAAAAGCTATTGACTTTATCAGCGGAAGATAGTGGGGTACGATCTGTATATAATAAACTTGTTTCGCACTTATTTTGCTTCGACATATATGTAACAGACTTAAAGTACTTCCACAATCGCTTAGTGTTATTTCCGGCTTCTGATATTTGAGATTTGTCATACTCGATTTTTGTTCTTCTTAGGATACTATTGCAGAAGTTTCTATATCGTTTATAGATTGTTTGTAGCGTTAAATTATTTGGGTTTTGCTTAGCTCTTTTATGTAGTCTATCACGGTGCCGGATGCACTTAATAAGGCCTGGTGTTATCCACGGTTTAATATTATAATTTTTATTACTCAAATTAATAAAATTGGTGTTTCTTAAAATAGCTGTTTGTATGTTGCTAATAACATAAGACATAGAAGTGGTAGCATCAGCAGAATTGTAAACTGGGCCAAAGTCAATATTGCATAAATCACGTTCTAGGTTAGTCATATTAAGTTTTGACCTTTGTCGCGGATGCGAATGATGCTTAGAATGCATTAATTCAAGCGTAAACAAAATCGCGCAATGGTCTGTTATTGTTGAGTTAGTAACAAGTGTTAAACACGGAAGCCTAGTTTTGAGCATGACGTGATCTAAACATGACCCACTTTGATGTGTTGGAAATTTGTGAGTAGGCAAAATCCCATGATATGCACAAAGGTTCAGATAATCTTGGGTTCCAGCATCACAATTTTCAGATTTAATATTAATATTTAAGTCGCCAATTATAATAATATTAGGAATGGAAGATAGGCTCTGTAAAATATTATCTAATGCGTTATTAAATACTTCTAAATTTCTAAAGGAAGGAGACCTGTAAATAGCTATTATTGCGATCTCCGAACCGATTTTAATAATAAGGCAATTGCATTCTTGGATAGGTGGCTCTTCGACAGTAAGGTGCAAACCTTTTTTTGTGGATACCACCATGCCATCGTTCTGGTTTAAAGATAATTTTGTGTCGTAAGCATTATAGCCTGGTAATGTCGGTATGTTCTTATTTCTGTTTGAAAGCCAGCTTTCCGTGAGAATTATTATATCACACTCGGTATTAAGCCTTTGTAAGAAAACGCCTAGACTATCTATGTTTTTATATATACTGCGGATATTTTGAGTTAGTATGGTTAGTGGGTTGTTGAAATCGGCAAGATAATGTCTGCAATTTTCAGTATCGCATATTTTAGACGTGAAAACTAAACTGTCATCTATATCTTTAATTAATTGATTAGCCATATGTTATGATAAAAGTAAATATGAATTAAAACTTATAGACTCTTACAAGCTAGCTCAAGACTAATATGGTAATAGGCGACGCTCTTAGGCGCCCTCATTATAATCTATGGAATTGATATACCTCGATTCTGCAATTTTCTTCGCTGGGCATTCGAGATCACCAGTTTTGTGGTTACTTGGTTTTTAAAAACGCAAGCATGTCGCACATTTCGGCGTCTCGTCTTTCTTGTTGCAATCCTTGGTCTCATGTCCTACTTCACCGCAATGTCCACACGTCTGATTGGTCTCGCGGCAAGTCTTCGCCGCATGTCCGTATTGTTGACATTTGAAGCACCTGGTCACAAGGGTAAAGTCGCGAACGGGGCAGGACATCCAGTTGATAAAGACTCTAGCCTGGTTTATGAGGACTTTCGTAATGTTGGCAGGTACTTTTATAACAAAGTTACATGTCGATGCATCTCTTTTACCTGATTTGTCTCTTTTACCTGATTCAACTTAATGCTAGATAAGAAGGACTCACGTGACAAACTAGGTATTTTATCGGTCAAGTTCTGTTCAAAAATGCAGTCATAGACATCTTGGTCACCAAGGGCCGTCGGAACACCAACAACTACTATCCTAGGTCTTCTTTTGTGGGGGTCTTCTACCTTCAATCCCGAACTACTCAGTTGAGTTGAACGCCGGAGTTTTTCGATGTCATCCTTTGACTCGGTGCTGATAATAATGCCTCCATTCCTGGTTTTCCGCAATCCCCTCACGTGCAGTTTCATTTGCTCCGGACATATTATCTTTTCCACGAGTGTTTTGGTGTCGTCGCTAGATTTCTCCTTGTCTTTAGGATAAATTGCAATCGAACTTAGATTTGAAGGTCGCAGGTGACTGGATTTATTCGTCTTAACAACATCGGCAAAGGAAATATTTTGGGCTGCAGGTTTTGAGCAAGATTCTTGTATTGTCTCCGTAATCGACTTTTTAAAGTCATCAAGACGTACGGCAAGGTCTTCTCTCTCTTTTCTAGCGTCTAGAGATGTTTTAATCATGATGGCCCTTTCTTTTAGTGACTGGTAGTTCACAGCCATCTGGGAAACACCCTTTCCAACTTTTCGCGCCAGAGCATTGATGTTTAATTTTTGCTCTGTGTTCAGCTTACCGTCAGCGGCAATCTGGCACACTTCATTTAGGGCTACTTCGATGGTCGACATCCAAAAATTGATGTCGTTAGAGGTGAGGACCTGTAACTTATCCTCGGCGCCATGTTCTTGTGGCTGAGGAGTGCTTGGAGGACTGCGACACGTCTTTGTGCTTCGGTTGAAAGGGCTATTTTCAGTGTTAGCCATATTTGATGTCGCTCACTTGTGAATCATAGTTTTTTGCACTCTTCACTTAAATTTATATTGGTACTAGGTCACGTAATTAATAAATGTATTTAAACATGTAAATATAAATATTGCAACTTAGACACGTCTACTTTGTCTGAACTGCGAAAAAAACACTATGAGCGAACTACTATTGTAACACACACCGGGTCTGATATCGATAAACTGAACAACTACCGAAGGCATTAATATTCACATATGTAATGATAGCCTTGTGGAGATACCAACAAAGCAGCAATAGCCTAGTGGAGATACCACCAGACTGCCATGCAGTGGGTATCGGGTTCGAATCCACGGCGCGCACCAATGACTTTTTGGAGTTATGTGCGTATTGAAATGTTAATTTTCGCTTGTCCAGTGCCTCAGAGAGCACGTTAATCGGTCCCCGCTGTCATGAAGATCTTTGACAGTCGTTATAGGGCGTCAGTACCTCTAAATAAACGGACTCTAGACTATACCATGGAATATCGCTATCCCTTTCGGGTTGCTGTGGTCAGACAGGCAGTCGCTCTGTGCAAAAGCTAATATTCCGCCAAATCCGGTTAGCCTAGTAAGTGAACCCCAGGTTGAAACTGGGAACTGGTTGAAACGCTAGGTGTTAGGTAGGTACATTACATAGGTGAACCATTATCCTGATGAGGATAATGGTTCACCTATGTAATGATGTTGGACTTAATAAGAAAATTATAAAAAATACTAGCTGACCCGGCGAACTTCGTACCGCCTAATAGTCGATTCTTAAAATTTTTATTTTATTTTTTTCTAGTGGACTAAATTGTGAATCTAAACCATACTTAAGTCCCCCTGAACACACACAAAAAATTCATAATAATCGGTCCAGTCACTTAGGAGAAGTTCCGTGACATACACACGCACACAAGAAATTATATAATTATATAAAGATTGGAAAAACTAAAAGACGTCTTTTATACCAAAACCTCTTGAAACTCTTTTAAATGTAACTGCCAAAAGCGTTTCTCATTTCTCGTCACTGCCAGCCATTTTGTAGCTTTAATTACATTAACAGCTAATTGAAGAAAATGCAAGAAGAAATGAACCTTTAAACATAATGGTTGTAAAAAGAAAGTCTTATTCAACAACTGTTTAACAGGCTTCTTTAAATAAAATTTTACATTTGCGAAGAGCTGAGAAGTTTATTTTATTTGTTGAGCACCTACTCTGAAAAGTTTTTTAGAGCTGCGGTCTTCACTGGGCCTATTCTTAGTCTCAAAAAGCTTCATGCATAATCGGATTTACAAGACCACATACTAGTATTGTCTTACATTATAGAAAACTCTAAAATTAATTTAAAGATTCACAATGTTTTTCTTCGTCTGATGTCGGAATTCAAAGCGGCGGCGTCCAACCTGGCCTAAAGATTCTTAACCCGAGACAAGTACCAGGCACGACGACTGTACAATCAAACAAGTCGGCGGTGAACCAGTTTGAAAAAAATCCCTTAGCTCGCTTATAGAGTCGAGGCACACTAGAAACTGGTTTTGTATACAAATGTCAATGTTTGTGTAAAGTAGCACTGGAAGCGACGATGTCTTGCTAAGCGATTCTCATGCTTATGGTGGTCTAGCGGGAAGTTGTTCGACTGTACGTGACCTACAAAGCACGGTAGCGCTCTGGTGTGAATGCCACAAGCAGTCACCCATCCTCGCGGTGACCTGTACGTGTGTTACTTTTAACTTTGCCAATCTATAACGAATGGTACCTAAGTAATTCTATGAGCGCTTCGAATGAATATTGAAAAAATAAACTTTATAAACAAAATAAATATAGTCACATTACTGATTTGGAGCACACGATGACAATATATTGTACCAGCTGGCTAAACTTTACTCATCTGTCCTTATCTATCTCCATTATGTAGATGAGATGGCAGATGCTCCGTGTAAAAGCAATATTGAACTGAATCTGGTTAGACTAGATAGCGTTCTGTGACACAATTGAGAATCAAAGGCTGAATGAACAAAATGAATAAGAATTTATATGACGGAGTATCGAATAAAATATTGTATAGAAGAAACCTACTGAGGCTGACAAAATGATAACTTTTATTTTACCTTAAATAGACAATGACCATTTTAAGATAAAACGAATACTTATAAGGTACCTACGACATTTCGCCATTCTCTAGAAACAACCACTTAAGATAAGCATTACCATTACCAAAAGAGTCTGTTCCAATTATTCAAATAATATACCTACTCAATTGAAAGACATTTACGAGATTTTAAATAGTGCTATGGATCAGAATAATTATTATTTCTTAGCACATCCTCGTCAAATTCAACATTATATGGTTATAGTTCTTTAATTACTAGCCAATGTACAATGAACTGTAATATTGGGAATCCTCAGATATAGATAAATAACTTGTACGTACTGTACAATCAAACAAGTCGGCGCTGGACCAGTTTGAAAAAAAAATCCTTGGCTTGCTCATAGAGTCGCAGCAGACTAGAAACTGATTTTGTATACGAGTTTCAATGTATGTGTAAAGTAACACTGAAGCAACGATGTCTTGCTTAGCGATATTCGCCCTTATGCCGAAGTTGTTCGACTGTACATATATTGTGCCCTTTCTCGCACACCATACATTCCTTTCTGCTTACTCAACGTTTATCAGTCACAGCCACAAGAAGCCCAAGGATGTTCTTCAGTCTCTGTCCAATATCCAAACCAGACGGATGATTTCACAGGTAGTAGAGGGTTGCTGATTTCAGCATGAATGGGCCGCCTCGACCGGGAAGTACTATCCTCTCATAGAAAATCGAGTGCCGGAGGCCCTATCCCCTATTCCTTCTCCCTCATCCCACTCCTCATCCTATCCCTTTTCCCATCCCTAAGGGGCGGCAACTCATTTGTGACTCCTGTGGTGTTGCTTGTGTCCATAAGAACCAATGGTGGTGTGGTGAGGATTGACGGTACAACATCTAAACCATTCAGTTTTGAAAAAAGAGTTCATCAAGGTTGCATCCTTTCACCCATCCTATTCAATATATATGGTGAATATAAGGTAAGGCATACTTGCGATAACTGGGGGGGAGGCATTACCGTCGGTGGACGCAAAATCTGTAATTTGCGCTATGCAGACACCACCTTGCTAACGTCAAATGAAGCCGAGATGATCACCTTACTGGACAGGATGGAGCGCATCAGTGGTGAACTAGGACTCTCGATAAACAGGTCTAAAACGAAGATCATGGTCACAGATCGCACAGGCAAGCTTGAGCCTACTGGGTCACTTAACTTAGAGACGGTTAACAGTTTAATTTACCTGGGTTCAAGCATTAGTAATAATGGCTCTTGCGAATCGGAGGTGCGGAAAAGGATCGGGATGACAAAAGGGGCCCCTGAAAACCAAGATTAATCTTGTACATACTCTGGTGTTCTCCATATTCTTGTATGGCGCAGAGACCTTGAAGAAAGCTGACCGCGATCGCATTGATGCTTTTGAGATGTGGTGCTGGAGGCAGATGCTGGGCATTTCCTGGACAGTACACCACACCAACGCATCGGTCCTACAGGAGCTCAAGACCCAGGCTAGGCTTTCCACCATCTGCCTGCGCAGGGTTCTGGAGTACTTCGGGCACATTGCGAGGAAAGACAGTGATAACTTGGAAAAGTTAATAATCACTGGCATAGTGGACGGAAAGAGACCTAGAGGCAGAAACCCGATACGTTGGACCAACCAGATCCGCACCACTCTTAACACCACGGTACACGACGCTCTCCACTCGGCAGCAGATAGAAATAGATGGCGGCGAGTGGTCCGCAATAAACTGTTTCCACGAGGTGGTCAAGACCCTCAAAATTGAGAAAACCGACGCGAGAAGAAGACGATGAAATCTAATAAGCCTATTTTGTTTCTTATCATTATTGATTCATCAATCTCAATATAATATATACTTAGTAAACTACTTTAATAAAACAATTTGTCTAAGGCGTAAATCAATTCCTAGAAACTTCGAACATTTTGTAAATAAATAATAATATGTTGTTTATGCCCCAGTTTGGCAAACAATTTGATTGGTCCAATATCTGCTCCATTGAAAACACGAGCCTATATTCGTAGTAATTTCATTTTGATGAAAATAAAACGTGTCTTATTGTCTCTAAACACATTCAATAGTAGACTGTTGTTTCATATAAAGTAGAATAAAGCTACGTTTATCGAATAAGTAGACTTGTGATAAACAAGGATAATGGCCTCAAATTTGGCTAGTTACTAGGATTTTATGTTTATTATTACACAAAGATTATTTTCTCAGTGTGGTGACCAGGGCGTCAAAAATGACTGCTCGGCAGTAATTGAACCAATACTCAAACAAGCCGACTTTTATTGAAATAAATAACAAATTGCGCATTTACTGACTACAATTAATATGTTGTTATTGGTGGCATCCATGATTACTGATATTTATTCTGCGACAGTACACGCTAAGATAGGCTGCATTTGTAATGAGCGCCATGCTATAAATACTTAACGAAAATAATTAAACTGATTTATGCGCTATAGCACATCTTGTATACAGAAGTATCGTGTGATTGAAATCTTTGGATGTGTGATATCTTTTGGAGATTGTGTTGCATTTGGTACCAACCTTCTCTAACCAGCATACTTGATCTTAGGTAATACCCTGGTACCGTCGTGGGCAGGGGCGTCGCCAGCCGATGGCCTTCAAGTTGATATGGAAAAAAAAGTATGAATTGTAGGGTTTTTGATCCTCTAGGGCGGACGACTGCCCCCTCTGCCCCCCCCCCTCCTTGGCGCAGCCCTTGGTCGTGGGTAATTAATTTAATTGTTTAAATTTTAAAATGACTGCATTGTGTTTAGATTCAGTGTCGTGGGCAACTTTACAAATATTCAACCAACGGACACAATGCATCTGGGTGTGCAACAATTTATGGATCACACAAACTGTAAACTTGTGTGGTGAACCAATCTATTGCAATCGAAGCCGTGGTAAAAAATAATGGTTAAGTAACGGCAGAACATCTATAAAAACGTATCATGGTTTGTAAGGTTCCCATAAAAAAGAATATATTCCTAGTGATGTCGTTGTCTTTCATTTTAATAAACTTATCTTATAACTAATACTAATAAATAAAGCTGAAGAGTTTGTTTGCTTGTTTGGTTGAACACGCTAATATCAGGAACTAATAGTCCGATTTGAAAAATTATTTAGTGTTAGATAGCCCATTTATCGAGGAAGGCTATAGGCTATAACATCGCGCTATGAGCGACGGGAGCGGAGCAGTAGCTTTAAATAACGCGGGTGTAACCGCGGGCTCATCTAGTAACTAATAATGAATAACGTTTTCAAGAAAATGTAATTCACGCATCATGCATTGGCGACTTCAAAATAAAACCAGGGATTACCTATATGGCGTATGTACTTGAAAAGATGCAGTTAATTTATTCGTATCTATTAATTGCAAGTTTTGGTAGCATAAAGTATAAATAAATGTCATACGCCGCCTACATAAAATCTTTGGTCGTTAGTGTTCTTTACATTATAATTGCATACAACGTGTGCGTCGCGCTTAAGTCTCCTACATATCATGTTTTATGTAACAGGGTAATTAAAATTACATAAAGATGCAGTTAATTTATTCGTATCTATTAATTGCAAGTTTTGGTAGCATAAAGTATAAATAAATGTCATACGCCGCCTACATAAAATCTTTGGTCGTTAGTGTTCTTTACATTATAATTGCATACAACGTGTGCGTCGCGCTTAAGTCTCCTACATATCATGTTTTATGTAACAGGGTAATTAAAATTACATAGTATCTCATTTATACTCACATCACATAACGTTGCAAACAAAATTATGTAACTTATGTGAGCGTCTTAACGAATGGCGCCATGAATTAGCATCATCCTCTTAGCGTTATCCCAGTTTCAATCTGGGGTCCACTTACTAGTCTAACCGGATTTGGCTGAACATTAGGTTTTCCACGGAGCGACTGCCTGTCTGATCTCCGCAACCCGAAGGGATAGCGATATTCCATGGTTTAGACTAGTGTCAGTTGATTAGACGGTACTGACGCCCTGTAACGATTGTCAAAGATCTTCATGACAACCGGGACCGACGGCTTAACGTGCTCTCCGAGGCACGGGACAAGCGATAATTAACAATTCAATACGCACTTAACTCCGAAAAGTCATTGGTGCGCGCCGTGGATTCGAACCCGATACCCTCTGCATGGCAGCATGTTGGTATCTCCACTAGGCTATCGCTGCCTTCAGCGCCATGAATTAGCACTGAACATAAAATGAAGCTTTCCCAAGCAGTGATAGCCGAGTGGAGATATCAACAGACTGCCACGCAGAGAGTATCTGGTTCGATTCCACAGTGCGCGTCAATTACGTATCAAATTGTTAATTATCACCCCGTGACTCGGCAAGCAAGTGAAGACCCTTGAATGAAACGAACACTGATCTAAACGGCAGTCGCTCTGTGGATTTTTTATTTATAGTCTCACGCCTGTATCCCCGAATGGGTATGCAGAAGTGTAAATATTACACCCACATTTCGCCATGAATTTTTAGGTCCCACGTAATAGGGGGCGAGCCTATTGCCGTTACTGGGCACATCACCAGACTCCGGGCTGTTACTGAGTATTCGGAAAAACCCAGTAACACTTACCCGACCCGGGAATCGAACCCGGGAGCTCCGATCAGCAGTCGCATACGCTATCCACTGGACCACGGAGGCAGTCACGGAGGCAGTCTCGCTCTGTGGAAAAGCTAATATTCTGTCAAACCTGGTTATATTAATAAGCGGACCTCATACATTTTACTGGTAGTAGAGCCTAGCTGATTTCAGCATGAATGGGCCGGCTCGACCGGGGAAGTACTACCCTCCCACAGAAAATCGACGTAAAGTAACAGTACCTAAGCTGATGCGTTTCGTTCGGTGAGTGAAAGTTCCGGAGGCCCTATCCCCTATTCCTTCTCCCTCATCCCACTCCTCATCCTATCCCTTTCCCAATTCCAAGGGGCGGCAACGCACTTGTGACTCCTGTGGTGTTGCTTGTGTCCATGGGCGGCGGTAATTGCTTACCATCAGGCGATCCGTCTGCTCGTTTGCCGTCTATTACTATAAAAAAAAACCCCATGCTTCAAGGCGAAAAGTCTTGGATGCCACCTGTATAACACTAAGACGACGATGATGATCATGATAAGTATACACAATCAATTAAATACTAATACCTACCTATTTAAATTCAAGATTTTTTTTTTTCGACAACTCCCACACTAGGAATAAATCCTGTGTCGCGGGGTACTTTACAAACATACAACCAACGGACACAATGAACACCCAGACTCGAAACAACAATTTATGGATCACACAAAGTGTGTCGGCGCAGTGTCAAGCGGCGAGGCGGCCGCATAAACCACTACACCAACCGTGCCGTCAAAATTATATTAGATTAAGTTGTTACCGTCTATTTACCCCGAAGATTTAGCATGAGTACGAGATGGCAAAAAGTAATTTATCTTACTAATCAGTTACGTTTATTCATAGAAGATACAAACAATCCAATCCTGAGGTTAAAGACAAAAATACTTTTTATCAAACATACTTAATATATATTATCTTGTAGCAGAAAAATGCGACATGAAATTGAATGTGGTAATTTAATGCGGAGCGTGACTCCCATATAATCTAGTGGTCTGTAGTGCAACTAGTGATTTTATCTCGAATAGTATCTAATCAAGATTGTATAGTGTAGGCACACTAGGCAGCGATAGCCGAGTGGAGATACCAACAGACTGCCATGCAGAGGGTATCGGGTTCGAATCCACGGCGCGCACCAATGACTTTTCGAAGTTATGTGTGTATTGAATTATTAATTTTCGCTTGTCCCGTGCCTCGGAGAGCACGTTAAGCCGTCGGTCCCGGTTGTCATGAAGAACTTTGACGGTCGTTATAGGGCGTCAGTACCCTCTAAATAAACTGACACTAGTCTAAACCATGGAATATCGCTATCCCTTTGAGTTGCGGAGGTCAGACAGGCAGTCGCTCTGTGGAAAGGCTAATATTCAGCCAAACCCGGTTAAAGTAGTAAGCGGACCCCAGATTGAAACTGGGATAATGCTAAGAGAAAGGAGAAAGAACATAGTGTAGGTACACTGCACCTATGTCATCTCAGTATGCGCATGCCTCTGACCCCAACACCAATAATTTTACTGATAATTTCTACTTGTACTGAGCAGCTCAGTCACTGCCAGTCGGTCCTGAGGATGCCTCGTACAGGCGAAACACGTGTCGAAGCATAGTCGGCGCATAGAGCGGGATACTGCATGTCAGTATGTTCCTGGAACCTTTTGCCGCATTATTCCTGTAAGCCTTATCCTTTGTCATAAATTGATGGAGGAATTCGATATTGTCAAGCTTTTTGTATAGTTGGGGTGGTCAAACCGAGTGTGCTTAGTGGGTTCCTCTTTCCTTTCCATTAGAATCACGCACCATTTTTATCCATTACTAGATGAGCCCGCGGTAACACGCGCGTTGTATAAGGCTACTGCTCCGCTCCTGTGGCTCATAGCGTGATGTTATATAGCCTATAGCCTCCCTCGATATATGGGTTATTTAACACTGAAATAATTTTTCAGTTTCAGATCCAGTAGTTTCTTAGATAAGCGCGTTCAAGCAAACAAACAAAGAAACTCTTCAGCTTTATATATTAGTACTAGCTTTTGCCCGCGGCTTCGCTCGCGTAAATTCGGGATTCTCTAGTTATAGTTTATCATCAATGTTTGGGGTAACACAAATCTCTTTTATTAGGCGGATACTTCTATTATAATTGCTGTTTTAACTGTTATAACTGCACAAAGTATGTACACTTACAAACTACTTAGTACTAAGACTTACCTAGTAGTACTGTAGAGGCTAGCGTCCACTAGCCTCGCCGCGCCGAGCGGAATCGAAACTCAGAAAGTCGCCTCCTATATATTTCTATGAACCTGCGTTCATTAGCGACGAGCCGCGGCGCCGAATCGAATCTACCGCGCGCATCGCTCGTCAGGCGAATTTCTGCGGCGACACGTTTCGACTCGACTTGGCGCGCCTTAGACTTCGACGCGGGTCAGCGGATGACTACACTCATCGGGTACTACTTGGCGTAAATTTTATATCTACCAACATAAAAAGTTATCGAAATGAATGAAGAGCTGATAAATTCGCTAGTTCAGAAATATAATGAACTGTATGATCATGAAGATACTCATTATTATGACGAGCAGCATAGACTAAATATATGGGAAGAAATAGCGGTAATTTGAAACAAGAACATTTCTTTGTCCGAACTTTCCATCTCTGACAACACAAGCACAACCACAGACATAGATCTACATAGATAACGCAAATGCATGCACTTCGCGTGTCTGAACTCCGACCAAGCGTCGAGCTTGGTCGCCACTAACCTCAGTCCCCGCGCGTCCGTTTTACCGTTAAGTAAACTTTATTCACATTACGTTGCCGCGTTTGCTTCGGACGTTTGATCTGTCGTTGAATATTAGAAGACGATGAATATCGCACAAGCGATACTGTCGCGCATCGCTTCGACTTCGTGATACAGGCAACGTCACAGTAGGTATTAAAAAGTCGGCACGCTTGGTTTCAATACAAATCGTGATAGTTGCGTTATCTATGTAGATCTATATCTGTGAGCACGACCTACAACAGCCAGTCGCCGACTGCTGACTTCGATTCGATTCGTCTGTAATGAACGCACACGGATAATATGCGACTCAGCGCGGTTCGACGCGTTTTGAATGTAGTCGACGCCAGGCTTAGTACCTACTCCAAATATTATCCGGTATCAGTGACGTTTCGCTAGAGTGGCCAATATGGTGACTGCGATTTTTCTGTTAGAACCGTTACAAGTTAACAAATACTCGACAATCCGAATTTTGCGGATATATGTTGTCGACTCGAAATCTTTTTTTTTAATGTTTTATTAATTTTATTATTCAGGTAAGGATTATAGAAAATATATTAAAATATATATGACACTGCGATGGTAGCGCCGTCGGTCAGTTCCAAGGTGAAATATGCCAAGATCAACAACTACTTACAAATTAAAAATTAACTATAAAAACATTTTCGAGTGGAGTAAATTGTGAATCTAAACCATTTTCAAGTCCCTTTGAACACACACAAAAAATTTCATCAAAATTGGTCCAGTCGCGTTGGAGGAGTTCAGTGACATACACACGCACACCAGAAATATATATAAAGATTAGATTAGATTAGATATATTCCATTAGATTCCACATATTTTACAAATTAATTATTCTTTTTTTAATCAATCAACTAAGCCCAAATCACTATGACGATCGGTTGGCGCCGCGGGAGTGAAAGCGACTGCTACGACGAAGGTCGCGGATTCAACTCCCACTCAAATCGAACATTTGTGTGCATGAACATGGATGTTTGTCTTGGTCTGGGTGTTTCTATGTATAATATGTATATATTTACAAAATAAAGTATATAATATGTATGTTTATCCATTATCTAGTACCCATAGTACAAGCTTCTGCTTAGTTTGGGACTAGTTGGTGTTGTGTGAATGTGGTAGAATATTATTATTATTAATAGTGGTGCGCGTTCCTAGAGCGGGCGCCCGGTGTGCGCACGGCGTTCACTCTGTAGCAGGGACCGGTCGGATAATCGTTAAACGGGTTTTTGAAAGGGTTTTTAAGCGCTTCGAAAAAATCCCTAGGAACGGGTTACACCCTTGAACGGGTGCAATGTAACATCTTCCGAACAGGTTACCCTTTCAAAAGACTGTAACAGGGTAAGCCATTCCAATCCAAGACATTGTAATATGCACTTTTTATGATGGGCATACGTCATAAATCACATAACAACCGCGCGGAGGCGCGTTTGTTGCATGTACCGAGCAACAGAGTCTGTACCTAGTATAAACTGAACGCCGCCGGGCGCACGCTGAACGGAACGAGGAAACGCATGCCAATGTGATGACAGCCTAAATCTCAATTGCCATGTGTTTCAGTAATTTATAATGTAACTACTCTAAATTATTTCGAGGCGCCATACTGTATATTTACAGTTCCGTAGCTGTATCATCGCTTAGGTTTAGGCAAACTTTATCCTGCCACCAAAAACTACATCCAACGTTAGGTACCGTGTCTTTAGCTTCAAAAAGAACATCACTTAAGATGCAGTTGCTGAATAAAGCCCAAATCTTAATATATAAAATCCTTGCGTTACTTACTGACTGACAGACACGCTACAGCCGAAACTATTGGGCGCTGGAAACTAAAATTTGGCATGTATGTTCCTTGGGGACCGTAGGGGTGCACTAAGAAGGGATTTCCCGAAATTCCCACGGGATCGGCCAAAAGGGGTAAATTTAAAAAATTGCAGGCATAGCTGCTTAGCTGCTGGCGTCCTCTAGTACATTTATAATCTTTCAGAAAAGTAATAAATCTGTAATGAAGGTTTTATAATATGACAGGATATTCACCAAGAATATTTTTCTACAGATCGTTGTGTGCACGTGTGTTGCACGTGGCATGCCGGCATAGCCTATAAAATATTAGTAACCTCAGAAATACAAATCATATAGCTAACAACCTACATTCAGGATTTCGATGCTGAATAGCGTGCTAGATGAAATAAGTATCTCCTTTCTAAGGCTCCTCCACGCAAATAATTTTATTTAACATTGCGTTTATTTTGACTTCGTTATATAAAACTACTAGCTTTTACCCGCGGCTTCACTCGCGTAAATTCGAGGTTCTCTAGTTATAGTAGGTATATCATCTATGTTCGGAATAACCAAATCTGCTTTATTATAATCTTAGACTATATATAGATTATAATTGTCGTTTTAACTGTTTAAGGAATATTAACTGCAAAAAGTATTTACACATACAAACTACTTAGTGCTAAGTACTCAAAATGTTATCCGGTATCTGTGACGTTTCAGTAGTGGCCAACATGGCGAGTGTGATTTGTCTGTCAGAACCATAGATATATTAATTATAGTAGATATGCCCTCTAGACGAAAATGTATCGGAAACCCGTGTCGCCAGTTTGCCCCTACCACACGGCTACTACTACACATACACTTAAGTAAAATCAATAGAAACGCAGTCGCGCACACATTCGTATTTTTTAAATCAGAACGTGCAAAAAAATCAATTATAGACTTTAGCCTGTCAAACATAGCGTTTATTTACCATGCGCCGTCAAACTTACTCACACAAGAACATCACATCATTAAATCGCTCACGCGTCGACCGGCCGCTTCGAGTAGCAGTGGCCGGTCTACGCGATGTATTCATTGGCTAGTCGCACGCGACGTTCGCAGTGAACGAAATACATTGCGCAATCGCCTACGTAGTACTAGATGGTACCCACGTAATGCCAGCAATGTATATTTTTTTTATTTGCTTGCGATAGTATCATTTTTGTCTACAAACTACATAATACTATTGTAATGACTACAATTATTACAAATATCATTTGTATTTTAAGGTTTTTGGACTTACCGGTGAAAAGAAATCCCTTCTCGAGCCACATTACATGCCTGGCTTCTTTTTCTACACGTTATAACAGCGCAAGATGGCATAATTTTTTTTTTCTCGGAGCTTCGTACGCTGTCGCAATATGAGCGCGATTGTTGACCGGTCAAACACATTTTGTCGAAATATGAGCGTTTGCTCACACGCACGGTGCGCCTGCCACGCCCACAAGGCCATTCTACTCCTTTTAACTGTTCTGTGGTCAGAACCATTACAATTTAACAAAATACTCGACAATCCGAATTTTGCGGATATATGTTGTTAACTCGAAATCTTTGTTTATTTATGTTTTATTATTCAGGTAAGGTTTCGATGTACTCTGTGATGAAATTATTAATATAAGATTTGACACTGCGATAGCAGCGCAGTCCGTCGGTTCCAATGTGAAACATTCCAAAATCAACAACTACTTACAAATTAAAAATTAAGTAAAAAACCATTTTCCAGTGGACTAAATTGTGAATCTAAACCATTCTCAAGTCCCTTTGAATACACACAAAACAATTCATCAAGATCGGTCCAGTCGTTTAGGAGGAGTTCAGTGACATACACACGCACACAAGAAATATATATTAAAATATACTTTTGATTTGACATACAGTCACATTCTCTGCATACTTAATATTGGCAACGTATAGCAAAGAGAAATATTTGTCAATTTGGGTTTAACTTAAAGCAAACCGAGGTATCATAACCTAAATATAAGACAAAATTCTTATCGTTCGTAGTCGCAATCCAGCTTTAGATAAAGACCGTGTTAAAATGTTGGGATTGCAGCAGTTAGAGAAGATGGGCACGGGCCTCTACCCACTATGAGAAGTGGCTTAGTGCGGGATGGCAGACTTCACATGTCTTTCGAAAACATTATGGAGATAGTCGTGCATGTCACGATGTTTTCCTTCGCTGTTTAGCAAGCGATTTATCAACCATTTCACTACGCACATAACTTAAAAAGATTATTGGTTCGCGCCATGGATGCGAAACCGAAACTCTCTGCATAGCAGTCTGTCGATTTCTCTACTAGGCTTTCGCTGCCTATCGTTGTGATTATATCAACAAATAAAAGAGCAATAGGTAGAGAAATTATTTTTTTTATATTCGGCAGTATGTGTCTTCAAAGCATTGTGGTAGTCAGACTAAAGGTTTTACTTTAGCAGCCCCAAGTAAAGCGAAGTCCACACCGGCAGCGGCGGGCGGGCTGGACTGTCGAGCTTACTTAGTTGGCGATAAATGATTCGAACTAAGCCAAGTTATGGCGAACTGAAGTATAGAGCGGCGGCTATTTCGATCACAAATAGTTGTAAGGATTCGCGTTCAACCCAGAAATGAAACGACAATTATGGCGATAATAAATAATATATATATATTATTATTTTACTGTTACCAGATCCAAGTTCAAAACAGAAGTGCCTCTTTACCGACGTTATTTAAAAAATATAACACATCTGTGTTTGTTGAGATATCGTTTTTCACAATCAATTATAAAAAGAAATATTTTTTTTGATATCATTTATTTACGGAGCTTCGTCATTTGTGACGATGACGCTCCATTTTTTCTATCTTCTTACATTTAACACACAAAAATAATATATTACAAAACAAAATTATACAGTGTGTTTCATAAACCCCCGTCTGATCTCGAAAGGTCATATTACTGACTTATCAGGCATACCAGGAAAAATAATAAAAAAAATCTAGGTCATCATAAAACATCAGAATAAATTTCCTTAGCTCAGTGCTAACGAGAAACATTACCCCGAAATTAGCGAAAATTCTGTAAACTAACAACACTCCCCTCAATAGCGGAATCCTTTATGATTCTTAAGGCCCATCCACACGGCACAATTTTACCACTGATCAAATTTTCAATGGAATTGGCTTTGCCCGTCTACACGACACAATCAAATGACTGAATTTCATTCCGTCCACCCAATTGGTTAAAATCTGGTGGTCCGCACACCCGATGAACTTGAGTTGGACGACTGGCGTCTACACGTCACGATTTAATCAAGTGATTTAGTCAAGTTGGACGTAAAATTGTGTCGTGTGGATAGGCCTTTAAATTTATTAAAAATTGTCGGCTTTCGCCGCTTACCGTGTCAAAGGGCATGCCGCCTTTTTAAAATAGTGCAATTTTACCGTCAAGCGAGCCGCCGTACACAAAGGGACCGCTCTAGTGATGTTTACGATCAAGAGATAATATCGATTTATTTAATTTTAACATGACATGTTAAAACTAGAATGATAGCCTGCTAGACTACTAGGCCAATGATAGCCTAGTGATGATACCAACGGATTGCCGTGCAGAGGGTATCGGGTTCGAATCCACGGCGCGCATCAAATACATAATAAGATAATAAGACTTTTCCAAGTTACGTGCGTAATAAATAGTTAATATCCCTGTGTCTCGGAGAGCACGTTAAACCGTCGGAGCAACAGTCATGAAGATCTTTGACAGTCGTCACGCGGAGTCAGTACCCTTAAATAAACTGATTCTAGTCTAAACCATGGAATGTTTTTATTTATTAACAGCAAATAAAAACATAAATTTACACAAAGCTGACGTTTTAGGGGTTTAGCTACCGATATTCTATCAGGTAAACAATAACATAAAATGTCGATAGAAACAGTACTCCAGTGAATACCATTTGTTACATCTCTATTTATTTACCTATTTGATTTACGAATTAACTATTTGCCTACTTGAACACTCAGTCTTTCGCTAGCTTTCCTTTTGTTTAGACTTCCGCGTGAAATAGTAGATTCGTTAGGTATGTCATATTCAAACCCTGAATACTTTAACATGTTGATGTGCTTAGGTAGGAGTGAATGCAATTATGCAGGTGCTCGTAGAGAGTACGAGGAACGGTATGCCAGACCACGGGGTCTACCCGTGCCGTCGGAGCGCGCGTTTCAACGGCTTCACCACCGGGTGTACAACACGGGCAGTGTTCGCGATGATTCGAATCGCAATCATGGTGGCAGACCACAAAGTAGCGACGGTGTAGTGGAACAGGTCTTACAATTATTCGCTGAGGATCCCACGCAGAGTACCAGGAGTGCGGCACGTGAACTGGGCACCAGTAACGCGCGAGTGTGGAGGATATTAAAAGAAGACGGACAACATCCTTTTCACTACCAACGTGTTCACTCACTTATGCCGTCGGACTATGCCCACAGAAGACAATACTGCAACTGGCTACTTGGCAAAGTAGAAGAGGATGCTACGTTCTTGGAGCGCGTGTTATTTACCGACGAATGTTCATTTGTGCGGACGGGTGTTTTCAACTGTCACAATGAACACGTCTGGGCTGTTGAAAATCCACACGCGATGAAAGAAAGCCATTTTCAACATCGTTGGCGCATCAATGTGTGGGCGGGAATCCTCGGCGACCGTATTATTGGTCCGCATTTTTTAAATGAAACCATGAACGGTACCAATTATTTAAGATTTTTGAGGGAAGTTCTAAGTGACGAGTTAGATTCGTTGCCGTTAAGCTTCCACCGCAGCTTGTGGTTCCAGCACGACGGTGCCCCACCTCATTTTTTACGAGCTGTGCGTGAGTATCTTGACGCACAGTTCCCTGGCAAGTGGATTGGACGAAGCGGGCCTATCTCGTGGCCACCAAGATCACCGGACCTAACGCCTTTAGACTTTTACTTGTGGGGACACGTTAAACAAATAGTGTACCAAAAACCGTGTGACACTGAAGAAGAAATGCGTGCGCGTATCGTTTCTGCTTTCCGAAGTTTAAACCCAGGAGTGTTAAGAAGTGTGCGTTCGGATATGGTGCAAAGGTGCCGTAAGTGTCTGGACGTGGGCGGCGGACATGTGGAGAATGACCGTCGCAACTTACAGCAAGTTGATATTTTTATCAATTAAGGTAGGTACCTAGTTACGTAAGATTAAACCAATTAAAAAGTAGGTAGTTATTAATGTAAGTACCGTAGTCATAGCGCGACGATTTTCTCTTAGATGGGTGACCGCGTGTGACATTACATGAAAGCGCTTCCGGGCTTCCGACGGCCCGTAAAGCCGCATCCAAGAATCGTTAGGCCATGTCGTAGGTATTCGAGCAGTTTGAAAACAGTGACACCAGAGTTGGCCACGCACTCGCACGAAACAAACAGAAAACCTTAATACTGTACTTTGTTTTACGGAGTTTTGCCTAAACCGTCGAAGCAAAAGATCAGCTGTTGCATCAAGTGCATAAAATCTGTTTATACCTAAAATAATACTTGGCACGTGTAAAGGACGATGACGCGCGGCGGCGGCTTTTGTCAAAGGAGGCGGTCGGTTGGCCTATGCACTCAAAGGCGCCGCTTTTGCCGTCAAATTTTTATGAACTTTAGGTAGATACCTAGCTAATACGATTTATGAGTCTTTAGTGTTGCCATGGGTAATCTGATATGATATTATTTAAAATTAATTAAATTTACATGGGAAAATTTTATGTTGAATTTCCGTGAAATAATGACAAATATCTCATCATTTTACGCTACTCTACAACCCCTTCATTGATCGGACGGATGGATATGTAACACCCTTTGTATAGTGTGTTGGCGTCTCCTGACATGGAAGTGGCCAAAGCACCATTACAAGCTTCGACATCAATATTAAAACATAGCCTCATCCGTACACTGTTGTTTCGAACACATATATTTTGATTCTTCAATAATAAATCTAAATATAGTACAAATACAATATTTGTCTTACATGTTTTTAAGTGTGCTGTGTAGTTAGCGGTGTGAACCTATGTATGAAAAGTGCTAAAGCGATGCTCGCCCACCAGTCTGGCCCACTTGAGCACTCTGTATCACCCTCGCTTGATAATCCTCACACATATCACCTCAGAATCGGATCACACCGACTAGACGTCAACTGAAAAGAGGCGCGTAATAGAAACAATCTAAAGCCTGCACTACACTACTCGCAATTAGGGATGTTTTCAACTATAATAGTCACATCAGATACTTTTATTATTTTTTATTTTATTGACTCACGCCTGTATCCCCGAAGGGGTAGGCAGAGGTGTAAATATTACACCCAAATTTCGCCATGAATTTTTAGGTCCCACGTAAAAGGGCGCGAGCCTACTGCCGTACCGGGCACATTACCAGATTCCGGGCTGCTACTGAGTATTCGGAAAAACTCAGTAACACTTTTGATCGACCCGGGAATCGAACCCGGGACCTACGATCAGCAGTCGCATACGCTATCCACTGGGCCACGGAGGCATTCTTTACTACTATTATTGAAATGTCAAACACAATCTCTTTGACGGGTTTTATAAGTAACTAGACTTCACTCGCGGCCACGCTCCGTTTTAACTCCTTATGAGTAGAAAATCCAAATATCCTCACTGAGAGGTCCCCTACATTTATAGGAACGTACATGAGAAATTTCAGCTTCTTACGACTAGCAGTTGCGGCTGTACTTTGTTTGTCAGACATTCAGTCACGCAATGTTTTTTTAAACAGACAAATATGGAATAGTGACGTCTAAATTTCTTGCTGTCATGGACTAATTATTAACATATTGAATATTATTAATAAATAGACTATAAAAATGTTGTTACTGTAGAATTTTAACCTTAATTGATTTATTAAACTGCTATTATCTTAAGTGCTTTACTAGGCAAGAACTTTCGTTATATTTTGTGATATATACATATTACATATTTCGTATTATTATTATTAGGTGAGGTGAATAATGTAAGCGAGCACTTCGGCTCTCTTCGTGCAACATTGCATCGCTTCGCTTCTGACGACTTCCACTCGTTGTAGGTTTTTGCGCCCGAGTCAAACGATTCGAAGACATGAAGTGTCGAGGGGGCTTCAAGCGACTAATCTCCTCCTCGTTAACACATTGAACGCCGTGGTGGTCACCGGTGCCCACCGGTATACTTTCCATATGAGCTAACGCCGATTTACGATTTCAACAAATTTTTCATATTATATATTATTGGCTAATACGACTCAAAATAGCTAAAAACCCCGCTCTAAATAATTATTTCATGTTAATACCTAAATAATTAACGAAATAATTACTGTCACTCACCGGTGACCACCGCGGAGCACGCCGATAGAAATTTGCATTTCTTTCGCGCGCCGCCATGGGGTCACGGCGTCGGTCACAACCCGCGCCCTTTCGGGTTCCCCGAAGCGATGCGCTTGATAAGCACCTGTGGAAACCTACATCTGCAGCAGAGATGAAACGATTTTTGGATTGATTATTTTCTTGGGTATTGTAAAATTACCTCAAATATCCGACTACTGCTCAAAAGATCCTGTTGGACAGAATTTTCCTCGAACAATAATGAGTCGAAATCGATTTGAGGTACTACTGCAAATGTTGCACTTTTCTCAGCAAGACGGAAAAAATTATCGAATAGTTTACACAGGATTGAGAAATTACTCGAGGTTGTGAACAGGCACTTCACAGAAAAGGAGTGTAGACTCCTTCCGCAGAGATCTGCATAGATGAAAGCGTAGTGCCTTTTCGTGGAAAATCGTTTTTCACCAGTACAACAAACTAAAGAGGCAATCGATAAAATGGTGTAAGAACTAAGAAATATAGTGATCAACCTTCTCCTGAATACAGCAGTGGTCAATGCGTTGGTCTGGTATCAAAGTGTCACTGGGTAAAAATACAAATGGCAGACTTCCGGCTGGAATTGCTGAAGTCGTCTATAGAGCAAACTAGATGTTTCAGTTGCAAGACCCAAAAGAATGGCATTCAAACTGCAACGAAAAGACTGGCAAGCCAGAAAAAGCAGGCGAACATGTGTAAATTATTACAAAGATAATTCAGCTACTTACGGCAGAAAGTTGAGTAAAAACCAGACTAAAAAGGTGATAATGTTTTGTCCACAATGCCCGGTGAAGCCTTTTCTTTGCATATCTTGCTTCAATGTGTTTCAACATCGATATTTTTTACTGGACTACTTGAACTCAACGCTGACAGAGAAGCAAAGAAGGAAAGTCTGATTTGTATTGTTTTATTTAGACTGGTTTCGTTAAATGTTAATTTTTCGAGAAATTTTCCATTTTTTTTTCGAAGTTCCTTTATTTTCTTTTTTTATAAGTTCAAAACAATGTGATTGCCTAACGTGCAATAAAACATTTTAAAATATTTTACAATAAAACTTATACTTTGTAAACCTTCCTTTATTTTAAAACGACATTTTGTATGGTTAGACGAAAAACGTCAATGATTTTTTTATACTAAGAGTCGAAACGGGCTAGTATGTGCAAGCTGTTCTCCAGGGCCGCGCTGGGCACCCGCAATATAGTTTTGTACCGGCACTGTGTCCTCCAGCGAGTAAATGTAGTTCAACTACGAGCCCGTCGTGCGGTCACCCGTGACCCCCGCGGCCTGAACGGGTAATATTGCTGTCGCTCACCGGTGGGCCCCATGGCTCGCACGGAACAACTAATAAATTTAAATCGGCGTTCAATGTGTTAAGAGATGAGTACGTATGAGTGAGTGTCACTGTATAATATTTTATCACATATACACAACACCATCTAGTCCCATACTAAGCAGAGCTTAGGTATGCTGAGGCTACTAGACAATGGAAACCCTATTTACTTTTATTTGTAAACACATATTATTCATAGAAACACCCAGACCAAGACAACCACCCATACACGCACACAAATGTTTGACCTAGAATCGAACCCGCAACATTCGCCTGACAGTTGATTACATTTACTTCGCAAATTGTGTACGGAAGGCCTTATCTGGGTGCTACAAAGCTTTAACAAGTGGATCTCCTCACCTCGAGACGTCAACTGAATAAAAGTGTCTAGGGAAAGGAATCTAGCATTGCCATCACGTAGCTTTGGCTACGGATATCTGCAAACGTGACCACGAAACGCTTTAAGAACGTAGATTGCGTGGTTACAACACGCTGTGGCCTGTTGGTCTCAGGGCCGCGCCGACTCAATCCAGCGCCTATGTGCGAAATCTATGAAGCGACTTTTTGTCATCTTTTTTTGAAAGTACCTAATTTTAATAATCTCCCGGCGCGTGGCGCCCCTATTACCCTGGCACCTGTGTGCGCCGCGCACATGCCATATATGGGCCGCTAGGCCTTGGAATAGACCAACTTGGTCTAGTACTTAGATAGTGATCCTGATTATACTACATATATTAAAGAACCCGGGACCTCCGACCAGTAGTCGCATACGCTATCCACTGGACCACGGAGGCAGTCAGTAGAATATATAATACTATTGAATATTGAACAAAATACTAGAAAGACGGAAACGTTGTTTAAAAATGGTGTTTGTGCAATACACCTAGGGTCGAAGTGAAATGTCAGAAATTTAAATAATAATGGAAGGATAGAGTAACCCTCCTAGCACCCTCAGATTGACCACCTCAATTTTCCCCGCTATTCCAATAGAAAAAGTTTATAATTTACTATCCATCAAAATAACACAGGCTACTTGATACCCAGTCAGGGTACAACCGCGCGGGAAATCTAGTATTTGATATTTGAAATGTTAACAACAGAACTCATAAATAGTAAATAACTTCAGAAAAAGAGTCGGTACATACATACATACATACATACAAACAACATAGACTCACGCCTGTTTCTCGGAGGGGTATGCAGAAACTACGGAACGCCATTTGCAACGATTCTGACATACCTCTCTTGCTTCATTCACTCCCATCAAGTTGCTCATGCATGCTCTTCTGTTTAGGGTACTTGTCTCCAATCTGGTCAGAGAACTTCTGCCTAGGTCTTCCCCTTCGTGTCCCATTCACGTACGGTACGTGTTTATATAAAACATCCAGACTAACTATCTTTTTTCTAAAATATAATAAAATATACTTAATCAAATATACTTACTTCATATTATATTTTGGTCTCTCCGTTGACGAAATTATTAATAACGAACAATGTCTATTATTAAATATATTATGAAATTTCATTTCATCGACCTATTCCCGTGTATTTTATTCACCACAGCCGTGTATTTTATTAACTGGGTAAAGCGTATAAAAGCTTTCTTTATAACTTTGAAATTTTCACCCAATATATCGTAGAGTGGCGCAGATATTAAAAGAACCGTATTCTATAATTAAGTAGTATTTTATACTTGCCAAGCCCCGCAGCTTTTTCGCTAGATCGTACCTATCGTTTCTCGCTAGCATAGTCCGTCCATCCGCTCACCCGATCCCGTTATGACCCTTGAGTTATACTTTAGTACTTGCTTGTTCCAAAGTGGCCTGAGCTTTATATTTCGATCGTGTCACTGCTCGCTAGCTTTACCATGCCGCTCATGTGCTCCCTTGCTCAAGGTATGACCTTCCTTAAGCTCTCCCTGCTTAAGTTCACCAAAGCTTCGTTTCTTGCTGGCACACCTCGCTCACACGTTTGGTGAGGAATTGAGGACTGAACATAATATTTAGTTTGCAGCGTATCTCGCTAACTTAGACAGCCCGCCCGCTAGCTAGTTCGCTCGCAGTTCAGCCTACGCTCAATCGACCGTACCGTACGGACTAATAAGTTATCTTACGAAATAAATACACCAAGGTTTACATCGCAATTACTGAGAGATGCTCTCAGTTACAACCTTTGTTATTGTTAGTTATTATTGTCTCCTTGTTAGTTATCACAAGGATACAATAATCTATCTATCTATCTATAACGTCACGCCTGTCTCCCATTGGGGTAGGCAGAGACAGATACAATAACTACGTCGAAAATAACGATGGTATTAAGTGACAATATTGTCCTAATAACTTATTGTGTGTGATTGTTAGGCTGTGAGCTTTATGACATACAGTATCTCTGGATCTCAGTTTTTTTGTTCAGAAGTCACTAATTGCCATTAGGTGCCATCAAGGTTTAAGAATTATTTTTCGTTGAAATTTGAAACGTCTTTGGTAAAATGATGTACTGTTGCAAATTCGGAGCCGTGAAGGCGTAGAGTTTGCAGGCGCGATTGTTTTATGTGACTATCTTCTTTAAAGGTACCTTCGATGACAAGACAGCAAATGAACGTCTTGGCGGTGATTAAAACCGCCTAGACGTGCATCTTCTGAGAATTTTACCGGGTGACTTGGTTCAATTACCATTGTTATTGCGCACAGAGTTTTGGAAAACATATATATTCACTGCCAACAATAATTATAAAGCTAGCAGCGAATATCTTTAAAGGAACTTATTAATATGTTAATATGTTCATTGAGTGACAATTTGTGTGCCATTTATGATAGCAACTTGCTTCAGAGGGCACATAAAGTCGTCAGTATAGGTTTTTGTCCTTTGTGTGGCCCATGAACTCCGACACCAGAGTTGCCCACACACTTGACATTGCATAAATTCTTTCGTTACTGACACTCAAAGGCCGTGATGGCATGTTGTCCGTTGTCTTAAATATTCAGAAGGCGAGTTCTACGTAAAACCAGCTATGAAAACAACATTCAGTTGACCGCACGCAGTCCTCTTGTTACTTATTTACGTAATGAAGTCATTAGCCAACAGTTTTAACACGTTTTACATAGTTAAGTCACTTATATAACAACTCACACTAGGTTTTACATGAATTACTGAGTTAGATTACCTATGTACTTAGATACTAGTTTCAAGTCACGGCTCCGCCTGCGTGCTTTTAGGAAATCGTGGCAAAAAAGAGTCATTGGAAGGTGTTGCCTGATGTATGAGCTACTTTACCGCGAAGCTTCATAAATTAACTGTTAATTGATTTTCGCATGAGAGAGTGCCAACATTCAACCACGCAAAGTTACCCTGTTTATATGATAAGATGGTAGGCCTGCTCGCGGCCTACCTCATGTTGAATAATTTTTATTGGCAAGACGGTCATCTGTTAAAATTAATCGTTGCATATTTATTGTTTTCGTGTGCTGTTTTTATTTATTGTGCTTTAAAATTATGCGTGGTCAGAATAAAATTATTTATCCTTTTTAGGGTTCCGTAGTCCACAAGGAACCCTTATAGTTTCGTCATGTCCGTCCGTCTGTCCGTCCGCAGCCTAGCTCAAAGACGATTGGTGCTAGAAAGCTGATATTTGACATGAGTATAGACATAAGATATTGCAACAAAACTGTAGAATAAAATTTAGGAATATTTTTTTAAGGGTATGTCCCCTACATATATAGTGGGGTTGATTTTTTTTTTGGTTGAGTACCCCATCATGTGCGGTATCATTGGATAGGTTTTAAAAAAATATTATTAGTCAGCTCAAATCATTTTTCGATCAAGTGATTGGTTTGTCAAATATCAAGCTTTGAAGTGAAAAAAATTGTTAGACTCAAGTGTCCCCCTCCTCTGCCGGCTAAACTATTAATTTGGAAGAGGTGAAAAAAATCACAAATGTAGTACATATAACGAATTTAAAAGGAAAACTATCACGGCTAAGTAGATAGCACTAGTTTACGAGTAATCTTCGGTTAACTTATAAATACCTATTTCTGTGAGTTTACATTGGGCGCGCTGGCTTAATCTTAAAGATATACGTACTTTGGTATGTAATGTACTACGGTACTACGTATGTATAGTAGTAGTATATCTTGGAAACCACATTTTATGTTTGCAATACATAACTGGATACATTCCTAGTATTTTTCTAAACAAAACTTAGGTTCTTATAATAGTGTTATTAAAATTATTTTTTCAGCAAAATAAACAGTCGGATTTGTTGTACATTAATACCCTTTGCAGCAAGTCATTATGAGCAACTACGGAACCCTACATTGCGCGTGGCCCGACACGCACATGGCCGGTTTTTTTTTCTTTCTTTTCACTTTAAGTATGTTAACATAGCCTAGCTAAGTATCAATTTTAATAGCAAGTAACCTGAAAAGAGTTATCAAAAATTTAAACTGGGCATCATAAGTGAGCGCGAGGTGCGTTGCCGCCTGAAAGAAAATAAAATGGGATGTAAAAAGATCCCATAATATAAGTTTAACTGTGCCCTAGTCGTCAAAGTTTTAACACCAATATGTGCAAACCATTAACGACCACGATGGGCTCATATATCTCAAGGCCTTCCCAATGGGTTAGGGTAAACCGATTAAAGTTATTTACTATTATTGGAACGATCCCAGTGTCAGGTCCCAACGCGCACCAATAATGAAATTCCTTAATACATTAGCCGTTTTAGGTCGGTGTGAAATCAATCAATTAGGCGTGTGTGCGTTGGTTTGACGTCGGACTTGACGTAATGACTTAGACTCTTTAAGATAATGAGAACGATTAGAGACGATGCTATTTTAATAGCCTTTTTAAGGCGCTTGTAAGGTGTTTTTGCTTGCGCTGTCGCTTGACCGAAAGAAGATTAGTTATATCAATGTAAGCTTGAATAGCTTACATTTGATATAAAATTTTGCTTAGATTTGATAGATTTGGCTACATCGGCACAATGGCGGCATCATACAAAATAATATGACAAATACCTATATTCTCTAGTAGCCGAATCCATCGATATATCAAATGTTGGGCACGGCCATAAATTGGTATAGGTATCGCCAAATTTCTAGTTCCCTCGGAAGTTGATGCGTGTAGCTGCGCAGCATTCAAAAATTTGGTGTCAACGGGACGGGGGCGGGCAGCGGGAGGGGACTTCACGATTCGTAGCGTGACGCATTCGGCTATGATTGGTTGCATTCGGATAATATGTTCTATTGCATTTGAAATTTGAATTTGTGTTCGAATCTTCCGTAAAGTACAGTCAGCAAGAAACGCGCCACGCAACTTTAAATTATCTATTTTTTATATGTTGTTTTTTTTAGCTACATTTGTTGATTGTTATTTTATACTTACCTATATACTTTTGTACGTCTATGATATTCACTTAAGTAATACATATTTTGTTTAATTGTTTGTCATCCACCAAGAATATTCCTCACCTCTACCGTGAATCGATAAGGAAAATGGGGATGAATGTACGTAGATAATATATGTTTACAGTTTTCAACATACTTTTGCCTAAATATTAGACTTGGTTCATTACTTTGTTGTCACAATAAATTAAAAGTTAATTTATTTGTCATGCTAACAACAATATGTATGTATATTGAAATAGGTATATATTTTTGTAAAGATTTTCTGTTTGACTGTACCTGCGCAAACCTCTGCATGATTCAACTTCAGAGAGCACTAGAAGTTTGGCGAAAACTATACTCGCTTTTAATAAACAAATATGAATGTTTATTATACTTGAAATAGGGACTCTTATAGCTATTATTTATTGTAAAATTCAGAGTATTCACGAAATTATCCTTAACTTTTTTAATAGATGTTGTTGGAAAGTTTAAATTAATTTTCATTAATTAACTCTTATCAAGTTGTTTTTTGTTTTATAAATAACTGTCAGATTACAATTAAAGTTGTAATAACAGGCTTAGTATTACCTACTTGATAAGCCCGCGGTTACATCCGCATTATTTAGAGCCACTGCTCTGCTTCCGAGGCTCTTAACGTGATGTTATCCTTACCTCTAGATTATCTATAGCCTTCCTCTATAAATGGGCTATCTAACACTGAATTAAGTTTTCAAATCTGATCAGTAGTTCCTGCGATTAGCGCGTTCAAGGAAGCAAACAAACAAACAAACTCTTCAGCTTTGTAATATTAGTATAGATGAAAAGACGATGCCGACAAGAACAAGTCGAGGCTCCCCAACTTTATGGGTTGGCTCTAAATGCCTGTAGATACCCACATCTTCATTGCCTGCTGAAAAGGCGGATGATGAGCACGTAAATTGAAAATCCATCGACGACTTTATCTGTTCTGTTCTTCTAACGCTTTCAGTGCTAACACCGGTTTTGGAGCCACCTGTACAATCAAAATATTGGTGGATAAAATGTGTGTTGAAAATTCAACTGAGTTTCAATTCTGTTTAGTGAAAAATATGTTGGCACTTATCTTGAATTGTAAGTTCAAATGCAAAGCCTAAAGAGAGTAAAACATAACATTTACTGTTGTGTGCGTGAACATGGATGTTTGTCTTGGTCTGGGTGTTTCTATGTATAATATGTACCTATATATTTACAAAAAATAGTATATATGTATGTTTATCCATTGTCTAGTACCCATAGTACAAGCTCTGCTTAGTTTGGGACTAGATGGTGTTGTGTGAATGTTGTAGAATATTTATTTATTTATATTGTTGTTTATTTATTTATTTGGCAACAAGAGTGGCAGATCAGTCTTTAGCGTCACTATATACATATTAAGAACCTGTAGCATAGCAACCTTTCTTTTTACTTTGGAATAATCGATTATTTTGCCAGAATACGTCCATCCGTTTCAACCTGGGGTCCGCTTACTAGTCAAACCGGATTAGGTTGAATATTTAGAATATTTTGTTAGAAAATTGATAGTTTACATTGGACACTTGTATAATAGATAATTACTATTCAAACAGCCGTCCTCCTGTTGTATATTCGTAATGAGTTGTCGTATGTCTCGTCACGATTTTCATTCAAGTTAAGTAAGTACGTACTTAAGCACCAGCGCCTCTACCATGAGTTTCTCCACATCTCACATCTTACGTCCATTCGAAAAGTCTTCAGCACACCGACGATATAACCCCCTGCTACGACGATCATATAGGCAGCAAGCCAATCAGGAGCTATCCATAAATTATTTCAAACAACTTTCAAGATTATTTTGCTCGCCCCCGTCCTAGTTACATTTATTTTGTTAGAATACATATTTTGCAATTTCACCCAAGAACTAATAAAATAAAATAACAGACCCGTAATGAGTTCTATTGCAATTAGAATTGTTTTTCGAAAAAAACAATAAAAAATTCAGATATTCATACTTGTTTTATTTTTATCTAAGTTGAGGTTGATTTATTTTTAGTTTACTTGATTATCTTTATTTTACTAGATATGTGGCTTAGAAACATAACGCAATAAAATGTTGGAACCTCTCCTACGTCTTGACGCACAATCACACACATCGCCGTTCCCCAAACCCTCTCTAAACGTGAGACATACGAGTATCATGCGGAAGGCTCTTAGAGTGTCGAACGACTATCGAATCGACTTAACACGTGCGCTAGTTAAACTCATGGTAGGGGCACTGAGCTAGACATTACCTCGCTGTAATGTCTGTCGTACAAAGCCAACTAGCGGCTGTTCAAACAATGTCACTGACACAATTAACTTATAGTTTTCGTTTGGAAAAGGATCTCTTTTATGAATTGGTTTAACAATCGACGACCCAGTTTTTGAAATGATTTCACATTAGTCTGTGAAGTAATATGTTTGTTACGTGTGTTACGGTAATACCGCTTGACAATTTACACGTTGTTTGCCTTGGTATAATGTACAAGGTTTTTATGTATGCATAAAAGCTATGACTTAAACTAAATTACCAGATATAGGCTTATAGGTACGTAATTATAAGTATATTTCAATATTCTATAGTCGAATAAGTAAAGACACAAAAGTTCAAAGAATAATACCCAATCAAATACTTACTATTGTGTTCAAATGTCTTCCGCACGGTCTTACAAACACCGTGGGAGTGTAATAGTCCATTTGTCACCTGAAGGAAAACCACTTTGCGATACATTTCCTCCTTCAAAGTTCCGAGCGAATATAGTTCGACAATTTCCTGCCGCCGGTTCCAAGAAACCAAACTGCCATTTGCCATGTCTTCGGAAAGTTCTGACGACGTTCTGGAAATACAAAGAACTATACTTTGCTTCGAAGAATAATACCTTTTAACCGATAAGCAAAGGTTGGAAGGATACGATGCACTATAACCTATCGATTTTATTGAATTCACATTTTAAATAATTTCTTTTCATTTAACGATGGAAAAAAAATCTAGCATAATATATTGCATGACAATTTGATGTACCATACAATTTTCATTTCTTTCGGTATTTTGATACGTTTTTCTGTCGTCCACAACCCTCTTTTTTGTCATGCCTGAAAATAAGTTTGACGCTTCTGAGCGAATGTCTGTGGCATCGCAGCTCCTAAAAAATGTACCGATTATACTACGCCAAATCGAGATAGTTCATTGCTACAATTTATGAACATATTATGATGTATACTTATGTAAGAGATTACTCATTATTGTGAATTTTATAACAAATTAACCCTAATCTGTCAATAGCCGAATTGTAAATTTTAGGGTAACCAACAATTTTACAAATACGGTATTTTGGATCACCCTATGGAAAGACTTAAAGAATTTGTAGATCAATAGTCATGTTAGTTGTCATCGCAACGCGATTGAACATGTTAGACGTTAAAGAGCGAACCCTTATATTTGCCCAAGTTTCAAGCCTGACTGGTTCAATGAGAGTACCATGTATGTTTTTTTTTATGATTTGTATTAAGCATTTGAATGGGTACTCATTCTTGTATAACAATACATATGGACGAGCTTGAAGATGTGAAATGTGATTGAATTTGTTTGTATACAACTTCAGTATTGGAATAGGGACGGTATGAATACATCGGAAATAGTTTATATTTATAGATACAATGCCTATGTCGTTGCTTACTTTACAAACAATTTATTTTCACCCATAAATTATACCGTCTAGAAATTGTACAATGAGAAGGGTAAGGCCATTACCGCCAAGTGTGGTTTGGCAGTCTTCACAAGTCTTTCGGGAACATTATGGAGAACTCTCAGACATGTTACAGATTTCCTCACGACGTTTTCTTCACCGTAAAGCCAGCGACAATAATTAACACACGATTTAACACACAAAACGTATTACATATTCTGAGTACCCAAACTCAGAACATAGATTCTTGTCTCACACATAGTGTTGTCTCAAACTCACAACGCTCGATAAACGGCAAAACAACTTCCTCCACCATAGAGCTATCGATCGGGAGGTTAATGTCGGGACTTAAAAACTACATCACAAAGTAATCTTGCCTACAAGGCAAGATTATTACTATTATTATAAATAATAATAATAATCTTGCCTACATTGGGGTGCCATTAATTCAAAACCAATTTCAGGTCGGGTCTTGGTAATTCAGACGCTTTTGAACACTTTTTTGTCTTCTTTCAGGACTTACGCCAAGTAATAATAGGCTAGTTGACGAAAAACAAAATATAAGTCCGTCCTTTAGATTATTCAAAAATAAGCGATACGTATTTTTTTATTTGTAAATTAAACCAAAAATGACCAAGATATAGCTCATTAAAGTTACGTATATAATGTCACGCCGTGCTGCATTTTTTCGCACGGGGTGACGTCACACGTAACTTTAATGGGCTATATCTTTGTTATATTTTATTTTAGCGAAAAAAGAAAAGTACGTGTCCAATATTTTTTTATAATCTAAAATGCGGACTAAATAAAATGTAATTATTTTGACCCTAGAAAATACTACCCTATTCCACCATTCTCAAACCTATCTACTCCGAGTGTTATTGTCGATGACAAAAAACGTTAGGCTATGTACGAGGCCTTGGTGCAGTAATTAGACACAAGAGCTGGTTACGCACGCACAAAAAAAAACAGGTAACAAACCATATAAAACGGCAAGCAGGTAGACGTTACGGATACCAATCAATGAACGTAACATTCTAATAACAATTTTAATTTGTTTTCAACATTATACGCCTATGATAGTGCTCTTACCGCATGTGGCACTGGTCAGTACAGGCACCCATTGTAATCTAGACCATATTTACCCTTAGAAGTACATAATATGTCGCAGGGATTTAGTCAAAAACGTGATATTATAATTTCACTAGTGAAATTATAATTACCCAGATTATAGTCAATAACGACTGGTTCGTATAATTTCACGGGCTTTTTTCAGTGATATTGTAATTTCACTGGGCCGCAATAGTGATATGATAATAAATCTAGGTTTATTATGAGTAGAGTTTGTGGTGGCGCCCCGCGTATTCTAATTGGTTAATTGACTTAATCAGTCGCACAGACTTCGGAATGTACTACAGTGACCAATCTGATAAAACGGAAAAATCGGCACTTTAGCGATGTTTATAAGGCTAAGTTGACGGAGCCCTGCGAAGCAGGCCTCCTATATTTGTGTTCAGGCCCACAAGAATACCTAAAATAACCTATTAAGTTAAAAAAACCTTCATTTCGAAAATCACGATCTATTTATTTATGAAAAAGTCTCGTTCACTCGGGAAACTTAATAGGTTATGTTAGCTTTCCTTCTGACCCTTTATCCAGAAATTGGAGCCTTGCAAGCAGGGCTTCGTCAAGTTAGCTTACTTGACATTGCTTTATTTAGTTAAAGCGTAGTAACAAAACTTAAAAATTATATTTCAAATACCTGTCTCTTGTTTCCTAACTCTATGTTTAATACAGCTGGTAATGAAAACGGACCTATCAGCGATCGCCCTGATAATCTATCGGCTTTCTTAAATCAGTGTTATTTTCAAAATATCACTGTCTTACAATTTCACTCTATCGGTCTAGTGAAATTATAATGGCACTGAAATCAGTCCGTTAAATTGTAAGTAATACAAACGATTGGCTATAATCAGTGTAATTATAATGTCACTAGTAAAATTATAATATCACGGCTTTAATTAAATACCTGCGACACATATACTATTATTGTAGAAAGAACGAAATAGAGCGGCGAAAACTAATCAAAAACATAGCATTCAAGCATACCATTTATTGATTCAGTATTGCCGACTTGCGTATATTTTGAAAGCTTTTAAGCACAACGGGTAATTGGTTGTAGAAGCGATTTGCCATACTAAACCTTATTGGAAAACAGTGAATTTTTTTTGTAGGCTACACTTGATTTACGAGTGTGCCTAAACACAAAGTCTAATAGGCTTCAAGCAAATATGTTCGCTAGAGGATGCCCGCAGCTACTGCTTACATGCTTTCGCGTTTATAATATATGTAGTAGGATCTAGCTATGTATTCCAACAAAGACAGAGGGCAGGTTACACCGAATATAGAATACATATAATTATGTATTATGTATGTCTACACGTGCAGAAAGTGACATTGAATAGGCACGTTGCTAGCCCAGTCGATTTCAATAGAAGTGCTTGCACCGCTCGTAAGCACACTGGACTTCAGTTGAATAACGTAACAAGCGTAAAGGCCATAGCGTATTGTTATGCGTCGTATCGGGTTCGTTTCTCGGTCCTGTATATTGATATTTAATATTGGTATAAGTTGTAAGGGAATGGTGAAGTTTTACCATATTCATTTTAAAGGCTAACTAAAGGGATATTATTTTATTTAATTACGTTTTGTTTCAGTATGATATCAGTAATGATTTTCTTTTTACTAGTAATTTAGGAGGTGTAACAGTTGCCGTTATTCAAAAAAGAATTTTTTTGTTCATTTCACAAAATTGTAAATCTGGTAATTAAAAAGAGTGACTGTGAGTATTTTGCCAGGTCTTTCTCACTCTTGCTTTAAATGAAGAAACAAAGTAATTCATTTGTAAAGTTGCCTTTATTTTGACTTTTCTTTGACATGTGAGTAACTATGAATACGATGGATTTTGGTACGTGTATTTATGAATTACAGTACAAAGTGAATATATGGTCTATCAATATATTTTTAAGGCATATAATTTATATAAGGTAGTCCTTATATAAATTATATGCGTTAAAAATGAAATTCTACTTTATGTAGACAATTTTAGGTTTATATTCCGACAACATGACTTACCTACTCGAGTCTGAAGACGGGCAATCTGTATACTATTGCTGTATTTCCCTTTTTTACGACTCTAGGGTAAGAATCCTACAAAAAAATAGTGTTGTATTTAGAAAAGTATATTTGTATTGACTGTTTATAGGGTACAGCTGTAGTAAACACTTTATTTTATTTTGTGTACCTAAGTACTATCCCATCAAAAACAAATGTAAAAGAAGGCTAAGTTCGGCTGAAAATCTTTTTAAATTGAGTTTTATTTTTTATGTTCTCTTCTGTGAGACAGCATTTCTGGGCTCTTCCTCCGCCTCTTGGAGTAGACATACCAGATGTGTGGAGGATTCTTCTCTACAGGCGTTCGGAACCTATTTAATAAAACCACCGTGGTGTCTTTCAACGTCTCGTTAAGGCGGGGTCACGTCACGGTTAGCATTCTTTGGCGTGACATAGCCGGAATCAGCTCGTCTGTTGGTGTTCGTCGCTATTTTAAGAAACGCACGTAGACACGATGCCACCTTCTTGATCCGGTGGTGGCGGTAGAACAGCGTCTGTGCTTACCATTTGCAGTTTCAAGCAAATATGTTTACTAGAGGATGCCTGTAGCTACGCCTGCACATATATTTTTTACTCCACCGTTTCTGCCCGTGCCCTTAGTGCACCTATACGCGCTCACCAACCCAACGGACGTACAGTACATGCCAAATTCAGCTTCTTGCGCACAGCATTTTCGGCTGTCCGTTGTCTCATTGTCAGTAATATAGTCAAATGCACATATTATATAAGTACAAGCTTGCCAGACAAGTAGAATTGACCGTACATAACCTTGCATTTGTTAAGAGAGAAGGTGGGAGAGAGGTTTATTTTGAACCTGATGAAGGAAGATTTTATCCAAGAAAAGTTGCCGTTTCGCTAAAAGTCATTTTCTTTGAAATCAAATGATGATTTTGGGAGGCTTAAGGCTGCGAAATTATTAGCTACGCTGCTTTTTTTCTTGGCACAAAAAGCGCAATCGTGAGCTTCCGAGTTATATTTTTTTTCATACGATAAACTAGTAAGTAGTAGGTACATGTGCTATTCTGAAGCTACATTACTGTACACGTTCATCAAGATCCTTGAGTAGGTCCTGCGTGTAAAAGTATCAAAAATTTAAACTCCCTCACATACTTTCACTTTTATAATATGTTGTAGATACTGTCTTTGTGTCTTGTATTGCAAGTTTCATCAAAGACCGGGCAGGTTGCACCGAATATATACATATATGTGTAGGTACTTGTATAGCTTGATGTCTCTCTGCATATACACACAGTGACTTTCAATAGGTAGGTACGTCGCTAGCCCAGTGATTGTCGTTTTACACTAGAAGTGCTTGGACCGCTCGTTAGCACACTGGACTTCAGAGGAATCACGGAACAAGCGTAAAGGACATAACGTATTGTTATGCGTCGTATCGGGTTTGATTCTTGGTCCTGTATATTGATATTGCATACTGTTTTGGCATAAGACGTTAGTTGCTCCTTTGTCCCTTTTCGTTTGCTGTTGTTTTGCAGCCTCCATATTTACTCTAGAAGGTTATAATTGTTTATTGAACGACGTATTTTAATTGAATTGCTTGAGTACCATGTCAGAAATTATTAAGGTACTTTTTTACAATATGCAACCAAATAACAAACTAAATAATTTAGAAGGGGAAATGTTTGCAGGTCATTTCAGAAATGAAATTATTGTTAGTTATACAATATTGTTTTGATGATAAACCGGAAGCGCCACGCGTTTTATTGTCCGTTCTTTCTCGTAGTTTTTACAACTGCATTGCGAGCATGGCAGTAAATGTAGAAACATTAAGTTATTGACTTCAATTTGACGTTCAGATGCATCAATTGTGGCCAAAGTGAATAAATGATTTTGACTTGGACTTGACTTTGATATAAAGATGGATGATATGAATGAATGGGATGAATTTTGGTATCTACGTGTAAAGAGTTACATTACACCGTTAACAGATGCTATCAATATAATATTTATTGCTGTGGCCTACCAAATGATATTCTACTTCATGTAAACGATTTAAGGTTCTAATTCCGACAACATTAGTCAGCTAAATCCAGACTGATTTGCTGTTGCTGTATTTCCCTTTTTAAGACTCTAGGGTAGAAATCCTACAAAAATAGTGTTTTATTTAGAAAAGTGTATTTGAATTCACTGTTTATAGAGTACAGCTATAGTAAACACTTTACTTTATTTTGTGTAACTACTGCCATAAAACATAATAAATATTTATAAGAAGGCTAGGTTGGGCTGAAAACCTGTTTAAATGGAGTTTTATTTTTTCCTTTACTGAGGAAAGCCAAATAAAAGTGTTCCTCTGCCTCTTGGGGTAGGCAGGGAGGGTGTATGGAGGATCTTTCACTACAGGCGTTTAATTATTAAACCACCACGGTGTCCTCCAACGTCTCGCTGGGTCGCTAAACTCGTGATTAGCATTCTTTCGCGCAACATCGCCGGGGTCAGCTCGCCTGTTGATCCTCGTTTTCTACTTTAGGAGACGCACGTGGAAGTGACACCACCTTCTTGGCCCAGTGGTGAAGGTAGAGCACTGTTCACCGTCCGTAAGCTATAAAATACTGAGGCAGGAGGTAGTCATGCCTTCTCTGAAGCCAAGACCTTCGGTTGCCAGTACACATGACCGTGTGTAAATTGGCTTCGAAACTTGCCAACTCCTTCCGTTACTGCATCATAGAAGGAGACGGCGGCAGTTGAACAAGCGTTTGTTTGATAGGAACTTAGCAATAAAACTTAAATATCCACAAAACAAAAGATACAATGCCTCATCCATAATATTCACTTGAACAGCGACACGAACTAGAAAATAACGAAAAAATGTAAGTAGAATGGAAGTTTATACTATTAAACGAATGCTACAGTTCCTCACTGAAAAAAAGTAATCACACTGATTTCAATAAAGCCCGCAAAGCTCCGTCATAAAAGCAATGTACACAAGTGCTCAGTGATTGAACCCAGTACACTTTGCTAATGAAAACCAGCTGCATGCGAGCTTATATAAAAACTAGCTGTGCCCGCGGCTTCGCCCGCGTGGAAGTCGGTATCCTTTAAATATCCCTTTCTGTGGCCTTGATAATGTAAAATAACATAATGATCGGTTGATGAAACTCATTTTAAGTAATACTAGCTACTACCACTGGCACAATTAAAAGTCGGTGTTAAGATCCAGCGCTGACAATATAAATATTAGAAAAGAAGTTAAATGAATTTTTGCCCAAATTGAGTCCGAATCACTTGATAACCGATGCGGATTATATATGTATATTTTAAATTGCGACAAGTGAACGACACTGCTAGGCTCCCATAGGTGATAGCGTGATGATTGTTGTCCAAAATTGTAATCGGGTCTTCAGGCAATATATCAGTGAAAACCGCATCAAAATCCGTCCACTGGTTAATGCGTGATGATTGAACAAACATACAGACAGACAGACAATAATTCAAAAAAAAATGTTTTGTGTTCTATATCGATAACATACCACAATCCAATTGAAATTTCGCAAAAATATTTAATGTACAGACAAAGTGCTCTTTGGATTTTATTATAGTATAGATAGCACAATAATTTTGTAGGTAGTAGAGCCTTTCCAATTTGCAAGTACGACGCAGTACCTTCGTAGAAAATAGTTTGATAACTTTGCATAGGTTTTGTTCTATGAGTGAGTGCTATAGACTCTTTCCCGATCATCTTCTCTCTCATCCCGCTCGCATCGGCAACGCACTAGTGACTCCTTTGGTAGGTATTGCGGATGTCCATGGACAGCGGTACCTAATCCGTCTGGTCGTTTGCCCCTTTCAAACTCTCCTTATGAGCCATCTCAACTCGACGCCAACCCGGCCAGCGACCGGGCTTGGGACTGGCAGAGGGTGTGTGGAGGCTCTCCCCTAAAGGCGAGATATACCCACTAAAACCACTGCGGTTTCCCTACGGACCCGTGTAGTGACAGGGTCACGCGATTCGTGGATAGCATACTTTTCTGTGTCCCCTCCCGAGATTGGCCCCCGCCGTTGGTGTTGGCGGGCGCCGTCTCGTTATGACTTGGGAGGCAGCGCGGACACAACGCCCCCTCCTTGCCTTTTGGCGGACGGGGAGCAGGCCCAGCGCTCGCCGTCCGCAGGCACTAAAACGGCTGCAGAGGATAGGGAGGACGGCAACCTGACAACACCCATCTCCTCTTTCTCTGCGGCCCCACCACGACGCAACAAATGGTGCGCCTCCATTTGGACGTGGGAGATAGGGCGCGCGGCAACGCAACACCGACACGCCTCTCCTCCCGTGACCGCACCCGACTGCGCGGGACAGAAATAACTGTCCCCCGCACCCTCACCTTTGGACGCATCCTGCGCAGGCCTCCATCAAGCCCACGCGGGGCGTTCACTGCCGGGATCTCGCGTAGCAACCACGGCGACTGAATCCCCTCCACCACAACAAGGTGGAGATCCCACAGGGGGGATTGAATGGCCTTCGATGACTCAAATGTATTGCAATTTAATGTGTTACTGACTGATTACTAGAGAGTGCCCGCAGCTACGCCTGTACATTTTATTTTAATTTAATTATTTTGTTCTGATCCCGTGGGACATTCAGTAAATTACATCCCAAATTTCACCTTCTTACGCCCAATCGTTTTGGTTGTGCATTTTCTGTTAACGCTTTATATATACAGTACGCGGTATTAGGTAGATGGAAGTCTGCAAATTAGTTTCTACCGGACTGACAAAAATTCAGATTATGTGCAGGATGAAATATGAATCCCTGCTATTTCAGAGGCTTAAAATACTTTTATTTTAATACTAGATGATGCCTGCGGTTACACTCGCATTATTTAAGGCTACTGCTCCGCTTCCTTGGCTCATAGCGTAATGTTATATAGCCTATAGCCTTCCTCGATAACTGACCTATCTGACACTGAAATAATTTTTCAAATCGGACCGGTAGTTCCTGAGATTACCGCGTTCAACCAAACAAACAAACTCTTCAGCTTTATATATTAGTATTAGATTAGATTTCATCGTGCACAAAGACGCAATTTCTCATTATTTTTTTCAGAAAAACTGCACGTCAACAAATAATAGCACTGATTTCTTTAATCTTCAAGTGCAATAGCACAGATGTGACCCGTGTGGGCGAAAAAGGCAATTATTTTCTTTGCCACTTTTTTCACCTGCTTTCATTTTGTTCGTCTATTATTGCGCTTTTTTACACACATTTACAATAATGTTGCCTTTTGTCGGGCTTAATACAATAAACTCAGCTTTCGTTTGCTCTCAAATTTTATAAATAGCATTGGAATCTTTGTGGTCGTATAGTTACAAATTATTTTGCACCAATCAACCTGAAGCTGTTTCTGATCTCAGTTTAGCTCCTTAGGAATTCTATTATCACTGAATTCCCAATTTATAATTAAAATTAAATATTCGTTAGTCATAGTGAAACTCTCAGCATTTAAGATCATACTTGTACCTGAGTTTTACAAATAATAAAATCGTATTCTTATTCTCGTTCATCGGTTATAGTTATTGTTAAATAATTTGTCAGATATCATCATCAGCCTTCAATAGTCCACTGCTGGACTAGGCATCTCCTTAGAAAGGAGGAATTGGCCTACTTTACCACGCTGGCCAAACGGGTTGGTATAGGGTTTGTATTAAGTTTTCCTTCTCTTACAGTGCTGTTCTCTGCATAATATGCTCCCTCTGTCGGCTCTTACGACACCCATGAGATGATATGGCGTGGTGACAATCCGTATTCTTAATCCGTCACCACACGGACAATTTGTCAGATAACTTATACAAATATAATCTAAATTTTAAAGTACGGGAAGATAAGGGCTATCCAGAGTTGGTGAAATCGGGTTTTGCTGCAGAATACGAACTATATAATAATAATAAAGAAATGGCAGTAAATAATATGAGCTCAAACAATCAGCCCACCATTACCTACGACGAAATAAACTCATCAGCAATACAGACACATGACACTAATAGAAATGACTATGAGACGAATGCCCTAATACAACCCCGCGACTACATTAATTCAACGCTAGAATTGCCACACAACGTATATTTACATTTAGAAAGACAAACACACATAGACGAAGCCTTTGAACAGGCATTCCAATTTTATAAAGAAACTGAAGCTACTAATAGGACTTACATTCCAAAGCAGAAATCATCTAAAAAATTTGCTCACATAATTCAGTACATTAATACAATACTCTTTCCGGAATACACAAATACCAACACAGATTTTCACACATTGCAGACTATAATTTATTGTGCAGCCTGGACAGCCGCTAAGATAAATGGGACGAAAATGATTCTGAAGACTAAAGAAAGCTATAAAAAAGATTCCAATGACCGGAAACCAAGCTGGCAAAAACGACTAGAGCGAAAACTAGAAGATTTAAGAAGTAAAATAGGGCGGCTTACACAATTTATTAATGGGAATAGAAGCAGGAACATTATCAAACATGCACATCAAATAATCGAGCAATATAAGATGCACACCATCCATGAAGAGCTGAATGCACAATCTTCACATACATTAGACACACTCAAACAAAAACTTTCAGTTGTATCGGGCCGACTGCAGAGGTACAAGGCATGCACACTCAGAAAGCAACAAAACACACAATTTACTCACAATGAAAAGCTCTTTTACCGCAACATCAAGAAAACCACCACTAATACACAAAATAACACCAATCAAACACCCAACAACCCCATACCAGAAGATGTACATAGCTTCTGGGCAAAAATATGGTCAAACCCTATCCACCATAATACTGAAGCTGAGTGGATACAAACTGAAGTAACAAATAGCAACACTCACATACAACCCATGAACTTTGAACACGTATCACCACAGACACTCCAAAAGGTACTACACAACTTACACAATTGGAAATCTCCAGGTTCTGATTGCATCCATTCGTATTGGTATAAGAAATTCACGTATATCCATAGCTATTTACACAATTATATAAATATATTCATCCAAGACCCTACTACAATACCACCATATTTAACATCCGGCAAAACATATCTAATTCCTAAAGACTGCAACGATCTAACAAACCCAGCCAAATACAGACCAATTACTTGTTTGCAAACCCTATATAAAATTATCACAGCTTGCATATCGGAATTAATATACCAACACATTGAAGTCAATAGTATCTTAGCCGAACAACAGAAGGGATGCCGCAAATTCAGTCAAGGATGCAAAGAGCAGTTAATTATAGACTCGGTTATACTTAAGAAGGTCTATAAAACAAAATCCGACCTCTACAGCATGTATATTGACTACAAGAAAGCATATGATTCAGTTCCACACTCTTGGTTATTAAAGGTTCTACACATGTACAAAATTCACCCCATGATTATTAATGTCCTAAATACGTTAATGACAACCTGGTCTACTACACTTTCAATTACTACATCAACAGAGACAATAGAAATGAACCCGATTAGGATACAGCGAGGTATTTTTCAAGGAGACACGCTAAGCCCACTGTGGTTTTGCCTGGCCTTAAACCCGCTTTCCAACATTTTGAACTCTACCTCAGTAGGCTACACTTTAAAATACACCGATTTCGACAGACAAAGCGAAACACTAGATTACACACTAACCCATCTTCTTTATATGGACGATATCAAACTTTACGCGCAAACCGAAAATCAACTATACGACCTGGCTTCTCTCACAGAAATGTTCACAAAAGACATCCAAATGGAATTTGGTAAAGATAAATGCAAGATAAATTCAATAAAAGCAGGACAACATTACCATCACCATTACACAACAAATACAAACGAAAACATAGAATCAATAGACGAGCACGACGCATACAAATATTTGGGATATAAACAATCACAACAAATACATTACAAAGAAATAAAACAAAAACTGACTCTACAATTTCAACATAGACTTAACACAATATTAAAAACACAGTTAAATGCTAGGAACACTATTAAAGCAATCAACACTTTTGCCATCCCATTATTAACTTACTCGTTTGGTATAATAAACTGGACCAAAACGGAACTTAAAAATCTGCAACGCAAAATAAACACTACAATGACTAAATTCCGTAAGAATCACCCTAGATCCTGCATACAAAGACTGACATTACCCAGAAAAGAAGGAGGCAGAGGAGTCATCGACATAACAAATCTACACAATAAACAAATAACTAGGCTCAGACAATATTTTCTTACCAAAGCAGCAACATCCACACTCCACAAAGCAATAAGTCATAATGATAAAAAGAGTACCCCTCTCAATTTGTTAGATACAACAGAACAGTTGAATCAAAAACTAATCGACGATAAAACTAAGATTACAATATGGGCTCAAAAGTCTCTACATGGGAGGCATCGTCACGACCTGTGCCAACAAAACGTCGATAAAGAAGCGTCGAACGCATGGCTGAGTCAAGGAATACTCTTCCCTGAAACTGAGGGGTTCATGATTGCAATACAGGATCAAATAATTGAAACCAGAAATTATAGTAAACACATTATAAAAAAGATACAAAATGACTCCTGCCGAAAATGTAACAGCTCGCCAGAAACAATACAACACATAACAGGCGCATGTAAGTCCATAGTCCAGTCAGATTACAAACATCGACATGACCAGGTAGCCAACATAATACATCAAAAACTTGCACAACAATACAAATTTATAGATTCCATAACAGCCTACTATAAGTATAACCCTCAAACAGTTCTTGAGAATTCTACAACCAAATTATATTTTGACCGAGCCATTCTTACTGATCGCACCGTCCATTATAATAGACCTGATATCACCCTAATTAATAAAACAACTAAAACAGGATACTTAATAGACATTGCCGTACCAAACACACATAACATTCAGAACACTATTGCAGAAAAACTCAGCAAATATATTGAGCTTAAAGACGAAATTATAAGATTATGGCACTTACAAAAAGTAACTATTGTACCAATTGTTATTTCTACAACAGGAGTTATACCAAGACAGTTACACTAATCCCTTAAAACTTTAAATTTACCAGATAATACCTACTACCTGTTACAAAAGGCAGTAATACTCAATACATGCAGATTGGTTAGAAAATTCTTACAGTGTGAACCGGACAGTACCCAAACTCTAACCAATACTAACACCCCACACACCTCACAGTTTAACACTCAAACTATGTCTGATGCTCACTTGGCTTAGGCCCGTAGCATTAGTCTGACACCGGGTAACCGAGAAAACAAAAGAAAAATCAAAATAATAATAATAATAATAATAATTTATTTATTTTCCGAAATTACAAAATGGTAATGGTCTTATATTTAATTAAATTAGGTAAAATTAGTATAGGGTGCCTGTACTAGGGTAAACCTGTGCTACAGGCATAAAGAGCACTCACAACTATCTAGGTGACACTAAAAATAAATGTCTACGTACTTAACAATACTAGAAATACATGTTTTAAATACTTACTTACTATAAAACTTAAAGAATTCTTATATAAAACTATTACTTGTGGAATGACACACAGTTATGCTGCCTTATTTAATAACAGTCAGCAATTTCTCGGTCTGTTCATAATTCAATGTTTGTAAATACTGATTGATACGTAATTTAGCTCTAGCGTAATTCAGGTCATATATCGATGTTTCTTTGTTTATTTTATTATATATAAAAGTACCTAAAAATGCAAAGAATCTATTAGTAAATACAAACTTTGATTCAGAACTTGAAGTACAGACAATATCTTTCCGTCTTTTAGTGTTAGTAAGGTTGGGGTTATACGTAAGTACAGTATGCTGTTTTAGTGCAGTATATAGTATAAAGAGTTGACGAACTGTTAGAACATTACAAGACTCATACAGTAGGCTCGTGGGAAAGCGGAAAGGTCGTCGAGTGGCTACTTTTAGGACTGCTCGTTGTGCTCGTTCAATAGTTAGCATCACTGATTTGCCAATACCGCCCCAAGAAGTTATACAATAAAGGATTATAGATTAACACAAGGCCTTGTAGATCTGTATAATGAGTCTATGATCTGCAATAAAGCGTAATTTTTTGAAGACAAATAATAATTTACGTACCCTTGCAGTTAAAGCGACAATATGTTGTTTAAAGGAAAGTGTTTCGTCTAGTATGACCCCTAAATATTTTATGGTAGTAGTGTTGTCAATCTCCGGACAGGTGCAAGAGTTGTTCGCAGTATTAGAACAGTTATGTGCATAAATATGTGTATGATATGAATGAGTTAATGGTTTGCGCATACAAAATTGAATAAATTTCGTCTTTTCAGTATTAAGAGTTAGAAGATTCTGTCCAAGCCAGTTATTTACTACATTAAACCCACGTTGAGCATACTCCTGGGCTTCCATATTGGATTTAGCGGAGAACAGAAGTGCAGTATCATCTGCATACGAAAATATGGTTCCTTGTTGAAGGTTTAAGTTGCAGAGGTCATTGATATACACTAGGAACAGAGTACCACCGAGAACACTTCCTTGTGGAATACCGTATTGCGGTAATTTCAAATCGGAGCTGATGATGTTGTCTATTTTGACACATTGGTACCTATTGGTACTGGTAGTTTAAGAGGACTAGGTACATCAAAAATTTGTGATATAAACACGCGAAAATATATTTTTGTCTATAGACTACTACCGACTATGACTGAATCAATCTTCTCGCAAAGGTCACAATGTCACTAAGTGCATTCAGAACGGGAACAGCAATTTGTTGATCACACAAAGTGTTGTATCGTGTGCGGATCGAACTCACATCACAGCGCGGTTCTAAATGGCGAAGCGACCACTTAATCCACTACTCTATACTTGTACACAAACTTCACGATGATGAATTATGATTGATGTTAATAATGTATGCTTGCGATAATGGCTTAACCGTGATTTGCATACCTACTTTATCATGCCCTACTTATAGTAGGTACTTAGATACTCAGAATTGAACGATGAAGGAAATACCTACGTGTTCAATTCATGTCTAATATTATGTTCCAAGCAAATAACTTTAGCCTTTAGCCTTTTTCGAATGTTTGTACCTTTTTAGGGTTCCGAATTCCGAATTGAATTGTTAATTATCACTTGTCCCGTGCCTCGGAGAGCACGTAAGCCGTCGGTCCCGGTTGCCATGAAGATCTTTGACAGTCGTTACAGAGCGTCAGTACCTTCTAAATAAACTGACACTAGTCTAAACCATGGAATATCGCTATCCCTTCGGGTTGCGGAGGTCAAACAGGCAGTCGCTCCGTGGAAAAGCTAATATTCAGCCAAATCCGGTTAGACTTGACAGCGGACCCCAGATTGAAACTGGGATAACGCTAAGAGGATGATGATGTACCTTTTTAGGATTCCGTACCTAAAAGGTAAAAAACGGTACCCTATTACTAAGCCTCCGCTGTGTGTCTGTCTGTCTGTCTGTCTGTCTGTCACCAAGCTGTATCTAATAAACCGTGATAGCTAGAAAGCTGAAATTTTCACAAATTATGTGAATACATAATTTGTGAAAATTTCAGCTTTCTAGCTCAACAACGGGAATCCGTTGCCGCTATAACAACAAATACTAAAAATAAAAAATGAAAATATTAAGGGTGGGTCCCATGCAGTAAACGTGTTCTTTTCGTATTTTTTGCTCAATATTACTAACGGTAACAGGTAGACGCTTAAAACTTTCACAGAATATGTAGTTGTATATTACCTTTCAAACTAAATAATTAAATAAAAATAAAGTAAATATTAAAGGGGGGCTCCCATACAACAAACGTAATTTTTAAGCATTTTTTTCTCGATCTTAATAAATAGATAGTAACTTAAAAAAATATTTAAGTACCTACTATACGTATAACAAACGTGATTTTCTTTTATAGATGATGTTACGAAACCCTTCGTGCACGAGTCCGACTCGCACTTGGCCAATTTTTCTTTTTCGCGTGAGTTTGTGGTCAACACTGGTGTCGGAATTATTTGACCTCAAACACAGTCTAAAGATTCTTGTGTGCAAGATTGGAACCGTGACCGATTGCTTAACTCTGAGTGATCGGCCTCATTTGCTATGACTGTAATCTTTAAATCTTGCGTAAAAAGCCTTTTGTTTTGCGAACAAAGTCAACGAAATACCTAAGACAATTGAATTCCTTAAGTAATTGTTCGAAAAAGGCCACACGGGACCGGGATTACTTTTAAAACATTTTAGCTTCAAGTTTAGTTATGATAGGACCTTGGTCGTAAAGTGTTAGTGTACTGAGTAAGTGTTATGTACAGTATGAACAATTTTTGCATGAATTGGGAATGGGACCACTTTCTTGTCACCCTTTTACAAAACACATTAAATTCTAGCGTAATTACTCCAATGGTAAAGGTATTTACGTCTTTCAGTCATTCGTTGCTTGAATCAGGCGTTACGTGGCGGAACTCCATTGTATACTAATGGAACAAAAGAGGAACCCAGCACATAATCTTGGATTGACTACCCCAACTATTGCAATAGAAAAAGGCTAATAGATAATATCGAACTCCTCTAATGAAAAAGAATAAGAGATAATCACATTTCATCATGCGGAAATATTTTATCTCCTGTTAAATACCAGCTACCCGCTCTATGCACCGACTATGCATAGTCAACCCTTTTTAGGGTTCCGTAGTCCACAAGGAACCCTTATAGTTTCGTCATGTCCGTCCGTCTGTCCGTCCGCAGCCTAGCTCAAAGACGCCTGGTGCTAGAAAGCTGATATTTGACATGAATATAGATATAAGATATTGCAACAAAACTGTAGAATAAAATTTAGGAAAATATTTTTTTGAGGGTATCTCCCCTACATATATAGTGGGATTGAATTTTTTTTTTGTTGAGTACCCCATCATGTGGGGTATCATTGGATAGGTTTTAAAAAAATATTATTAGTTTGCTCAAATCATTTTTCGATCAAGTGATTGGTTTGTCAAATATCAAGCTTTGAAGTGAAAAAAATTTTTAGACTCAAGTGTCCCCCCCTCTGCCGGCTAAACTATTAATTTGGAAGAGGTGAAAAAAATCACAAATGTAGCACATATAACGAATTTAAAAGGAAAACTATCACGGCTAAGTAGATATCACTAGTTTACGAGTAATTGTTGGTTAACTTATAAATACCTATTTCTGTGAGTTTACATTGGGCGCGCTGGCTTAATCTTAAAGCTTTATGTACTTTGGTATGTAATGTACTACGGTACTACGTATGTAAAGTATAATCATCAAATAATATATCTTGGAAACCACATTTTATGTTTACAATACATAACTGAATACATAGTATACATACCTAGTATTTTTCTAAACAAAACTTAGGTTTTTATAATAGTGTTATTAAAATGATTTTTTCAACAAAATAAACAGTCGGATTTGTTGTACATTAATACCCTTTGCAGCAAGTCATTATGGGCAACTACGGAACCCTACATTGCGCGTGGCCCGACACGCACTTGGTCGGTTTTTTTTACTATGGTTGGTCAATCCGAGTGTGCGTGGTGGGTTCCTCTTTTCTTCTATTAGTTTTATTCATTAAAATAGCTGTTATGCGTAGTGGCTTAAATTGCCACTGCTTTTATTTTTTTATGTGAATAAGGTGACACAAAAGCCGCACACATGGTATAATGATTCTTGTTCTGAGACCTTTGCAGAGGCAAAGAAAGACACGACTGACCTCTGTCAGTGAATCTGACAGCGTGTCTTTCTTTTATACATAAGAACATTTTGTGTGAGAAATGTTCTGTCATAGGATGATGTTTTGCCATTTTTATATAGAAAAATATGTGAGTGCATAAATTGATGGAAGCGTTACCGCAGCGCCCAATTTATTGTAGGTGGAAACATGACATGTACCTATACAGCGAGTTCCTTTCATGAAGGAGGCATGAATAAAATAAAATTTGAAAATCTTTTTGGAATTCGCAGAATTTTTAGAATGCAATCAGATTAACCAACAAAATATAATAAACCTGATCCAACGTTAACTTCATTCAGTATAAATCCAACAAATTTTAATAAATGTGTCGACAAAGTTTAGCGGTTTAATAATTTAATTTGGTATGTTGTTGAAATTCGCCAACTTTTTATTTAGCGTGCCGTGTTCTGTATGTGCGTACATTCCTATCTCTAAAATTAAAATGACATAACAAGTTACTGAGATTAAAAACATCTCTGTAATATATAATATGATTAAAATCGGAATATTACATACATGTTTGCTTCTGTGTTTTGAATAATGGATGCAAAATCTGTATGAGCTTAATGCATTTGCCAGCGCGCTGCGTTTCGTTGGTTGTATGGAGTTGGCACAAATGCTTGGGTATAGTGTTTGGGTAAAAAAAAGAAAAAAAAGAGGATCTTTGTAATATGTTATATCATTTCTAGTTAGTTATGATTAAAATCTGAAGCCTAATTCCCGTAATTATATTTGTTCAAAATACAGTTTCGATCTTATGTCAGTATCAAACTTACGGGGATCGAACCCACAATACTCGGCGTAGTGTTAAGCGGCGAGGCGACTACTTAACAGTGCGCCATCCTTATTTTGACAGCCACTGACACTGTATTTTGAATAAACTGCGATCTGATTTTGAATCGACTCATGTTATTGGTATTCAGCTACAATATAGTCTAGTTAATGTGATTATAGTCTAATTTGACATACTTAAATGAACGTTGCCACATAGTTTGTCACTTTGTTCAGTTTTCGTTCTAGTTATGGTATCAATAAAGTATCAGTTAATTTAGTAGAATACTATTTATGGCACCGAGAGTGGATCGAGCTTTAAGAATAAATATTATATAATAACGAGAAATGGAATTCAGATGTAATGTCATTTGCTGTAACATCGCGCTTGTATGTGGCTTTTGTCACACATGGCTAAACTAATGGTATCTTGGGTATTGACCAAATGCATTAATCACCTAACAGTACTTTTAGGTATTTGTCCTGTGACAACTTCAAAGTGTCCTGTCACTGTTCGCTGTTCCCATCGTCTTGAATTAGGGTAAACGGCGAATATTAGGCGGGGATATGATTGATTGCTTTGTCACGAAGTGTTCTGTCGACAAGACGTCAACCGCTACGCAGTGAAAGATTGCTAGTTTAACGGCTTGTAATGAAAAGTGATTGCCCGATTATATGACCTGATTTTGAATGGTGTCAACCGATTAGGTAAAATTTCTGTATAGCAAAAGAATATTCAAGTAATCAACCTTTGTTGCAAAGCAAGCGTACAAACATGTCTTATGGTATAAAGGATTATTGTGATATTCTGTCAGAGTTGCGCCCATGCAAGACGAAATAATTATGCTTGTTTATTTAGTCCACTCTTTTATATAATAAGGCCTATTGGTGCTGATACATTTGAGCGTTCATCTGTAATGAGCAATCTTGTGAATGTTACAAAACAGAAAAAACAACAGGGTGTTCTGGCGAGCATTCTAGCGAATTGAAAGTAAATTTTCTTTGACGTTTTTGCTCAGTAGAGTGTTGGACTGAAAGATTGTGAAAATGTTCATAGTATTACGGACGGGGTAACGGGATTGGAAGGAAACACCGAGTAGCACTGATGACACTTTATTCGACTTCACACACGACGCGCCGTATAACTTCGACGCGGACAGCACCAACACTAGCGTCTTTTGCACTGCACTTTTCACTGCACTTCACTGTATTTTACTACTTCTTCTTTCTTCCTTTTACTTCTTTCTTTTCCTCTTCACTTTACCACTTTTCAACTTAAACTCGCGCTTAGCACGTCTACACCGCCTTATATACCCCTAGGAATGTTCTAGATCTACTAATTTCGATTGTCTTTTCGTTATTGAATTGTTTTTCTATCTCCTGTCTCTTTTTAAGCTTTCCATTCCTTCCTGAACTTTCTAGAATTCTCTAATTTTTATTCGAAATATTTAAATAATCTTTTTTTAAATATTTGCCAAATATAAACATTTTCCAAATTTCATAAAAACCAAAATCCACATAACTGTTATGACTGGGATTTGAACCCACGCCATCAGAACGTGGCCATCGCCTTGTTGTCAACGGATGCTGAATTTGGCGAACACTTGACAAAATGTATACATCATCGAATTAAAAACTCATTTCCAAATAATAAAATAGTCTTCAAACCTCTTTGCTAAGTATTGTGTTTCGTGACGACGGTTTGACATGACATCGGCCGTCACACTACCCCCCTCTAAGACAAGCGCGTCCCGCGCATCCTTAAACCCATAATACACCGCTCTCCTATTGACATGGACCAAATCATTAAACTTCGTAGCTATAGAAGCCAGTGATCTATGTGTAAGTTTGCTTTCTTTGAGGCACAAAACTTTCCCCATGCTACCACCTTTCATTGGAATTTCCACATCTCCACACTTAAGTATACCACCCTTAATGTCTAATCTGCACTGATGATCTCTAAAGAAATCCAGCCCAACTATACAATCGTCTACGATGTCTGCAATCACCGCTCGTTGCCAGTAAAGGTTGTCACCGATTTTTATAGCCACCATCTGTTCGCCTTTAACTGGGATGTACTGACCGGTAGCCGTCGTCAGTCGAAGTGAAGTTGACGGCGTTAGAATCTTTCCGTTCTTTCTTGTCAAACGAGTTCCTATAACCGTTCGTGTTGCACCGGTGTCCAGGGTCAGCGAACATAGACCGCCATTGACTGCTCCATCGATAGTTAAACCATTTCCATCCGTGCGTTGTCGAATACAAACTTTCGGAGCTTTCCGTCTTCTGATCAGCGCTTGCATTGTAGTCTTGGCTGTAATTGCTTCCTGATCATCTTTCAACACTTGAACACTAGCGTCAATTTTACGCCTTTCTGCTACATGTTTTGGACAGCTACGCCTTAAATGTCCGGGCTCTCTACAGTTATAACACTTTAGGACAAAAGATCTGCGACCAGTTCTCTCTACTTCCGCTGCAATAACCCTGTCTCGATCACTCGTAATTTCTTGTCGAAAAGCCTCCACTTCTAGAGCATGTGCTAATGCGTCTTTAACATTGTTGTGGTGTTTCAGGCGCACGGCAGCTCTAACTTCATCGTCATAAATTCCGTCGATGAACGCCTGGAGTCGCATGCTTTGAACTTGTTCCACGGGTGTCGACTGATAAGCTTTTCGCACCATCTTCGTCACTTCCATCGCCCACTGCTGCAAGGATTCGTTCGGATACTGACGGCCGTTGCGTAACTTGACTCGGAACACATATTTTAAGTGCTCGTCTCCAAATCTGGATTCTAGAGCCTCAAACAGCTGTGCGTAAGTAGCGTCCTTTCCCACGGCCTCAAGCACTGACAATGCTTCGCCACGCAACGCCAGGATAAGTGCAAACTTGGCCTGGTCGACATCCCAACCGTTGCTAATAGAAGCGGCTTCGAACTGTATTCTGTAGGCCTCCCAGGAAGTGTTTCCATCGAATAATGGTACTTTTAAATAACCACCAGAACTTGATGAGTTGATAGAAACCGAAGGGCTGTTGGACTTCATCTTCTTTAACTCCTCCTCTATCATTGCTATGCGGGTGTGCATCTCTTCCGATACTGACGCCATGCGGGACTGCACCTCTTCCGATACGACTGACGCCATACGGGTCTGCACCTCTTCCGATATTACTGACGCCATGCGGGTCTGCATCTCTTCCTCAATGGTAGTCACGCGAGATTGCACTTCACCGATACACATCTCTATCTCGGCAATCTTACGAGCGTTCTCAGATAGATAACGGCGAATCTCATCCTGGCTCTCCTTTATCTCGCTGAGTTGCTGCGAGTTTTGCTGCAGTTCGGATTTGAGCTGCTGCGAGTTTTGCTGGCGTTCGGATTTGAGCTGCTGCAAGTTTTGCTCGAGTCGAGATTGTAGCTGCTGCGAGTTTTGCTCGAGTCGAGATTCAAGCTACGATTGTAGCTGCTGCGAGTTTTGCTCGAGTCGACATTCAAGCTGCTGCGAGTTTTGCTGGAGTTCGGACTTGAGCTGCAGCGAGTTTTGCTCGAGTCGAGATTCGAGTCGCTGCGAGGTTTTCTGGAATATTGCCGCGAGGTCTGCGAGAGATAGCGGATTAGCTGCGCATGCGGACGTAGATATCCCTCCTTCGGATCCGCCTCCTTGCGAAGGAGCTTCCCTGCATACAACTTCCGGGTTAGAGTCACCTTGTTCTTGAGTGGCAGCCCTCGCACGTGTCGTAGGCCCTTCCCTCGGCATGACTGGCATCTTTAGTCCTTCCAATCCCACTTCTGACACCAATTATTACGGACGGGGTAACGGGATTGGAAGGAAACACCGAGTAGCACTGATGACACTTTATTCGACTTCACACACGACGCGCCGTTTAACTTCGACGCGGACAGCACCAACACTAGCGTCTTTTGCACTGCACTTTTCACTGCACTTCACTGCACTTCACTGTATTTTACTACTTCTTCTTTCTTCCTTTTACTTCTTTCTTTTCTTCTTCACTTTACCACTTTTCAACTTAAACTCGCGCTTAGCACGTCTACACCGCCTTATATACCCCTAGGAATGTTCTAGATCTACTAATTTCGATTGTCTTTTCGTTATTCAATTGTTTTTCTATCTCCTGTCTCTTTTTAACCTTTCCATTCCTTCCTGAACTTTCTAGAATTTTCTAATTTTTATTCCAAATATTTAAATAATCTTTTTTTAAATATTTGCCAAATATTTATAAACATTTTCCAAATTTAATAAAAACCAAAATCCACATAACTGTTATGACTGGGATTTGAACCCACGCCATCAGAACGTGAGCGGGATGTGTTATCCGCACGGCCATCGCCTTGTTGTCAACGGATGCTGAATTTGGCGAACACTTGACAAAATTTATACGTCATCGAATTAAAAACTCATTTCCAAATAATAAAATAGTCTTCAAACCTCTTTGCTAATTATTGTGTTTCGTGACGACGGTTTGACATGACATCGGCCGTCACAATAGCAATGTTCGGCTATAATCATTGTTCGGTTCGACAAAACAAAAAAAACGGCGAATGCTCGCTGTTCTGTTACAAGTGAATGCTCATGTGTATCAGCGCCATAAGACTTCTTGTTGTAAGTAAGTATTTATTGTTATATTAGCAACATTAATTTATTATTTGACTTGACTATATACACAAGAGTCGTTGTTGACATCATTAGAAGATGTTCGAATTATGCGAGTGGTAATTATTCAGTGGCTAAGAGCATTAGCGAACCAATACTGATGGATCGAGGGTGAATGCGTACTATTTACTATTACATACTATATTATTTATTGATGTAGATTTTATTTCGTTCGCATGTTTAATTTTGTTTTATTTTTATTTTCTCTTATCTGTTGTACTGATTAATGTCCGTGCGGCATTTAAGGTTCACACAGAATACCAGCGTTGTATTGTGGACACTACCACAATGCAACCATATAGCTGAGTGTGTACCCTTCTATCACATCCTAATGTTAAATATGTCTTGCGATTTGTTATTTTATTATATGTTGTATTTATTCTGTGTCTGTGACAAATAAATAGTTTTCTTTCTTCTTTATGTATGAGGCTAATTAATATACTATTGCCGTAAATAGTAAAAGGTATAGATAGCTTCGCATTTTACTTCCCTTTTAGGGTTTATACAAGCGTTGGCCTTATCTATCTATATCTATTTATTATAAAATGAAGTACTCCGGCTGTCCTGACTGTCTACAGAACACGAATAACTCAATAACTACTGAACGGGTTTTTGTAAAGTTTTCACAAATAGATGGTGAGTTTCCTGGGGAAGGTTTAGGTGTATAAATCACGTGGCCGGAGCCGCGCCACTATTTTGCTTTGAAAGCGTAACCTAAATATTTAAGCGACAATTCAAATGTTCGTCTCTCTTCATCAAGTAATCGGCCAAATAAAACTATGGCGACCGTGGTCCAGTGGATAGCGTATGTGACTGCTGATCGGAGGTCCCGGGTTCGATTCCCGGGTCAGACAAAAGTGTTACTGGGTTTTTCCGAATTCTCAGTAGCAGCACGGAGTCTGGTAATGTGCCCGGTAACGGCAATGGGCTCGCCACACGTGGGACCTAAAAATTCATGGTGAAATGTAGGTGTAATATTACACTTCTGCCTACCCCTTCGGGGATACAGGCGTGAGTCTATAAAAAAATAGTTTGGGTCATTGCCATTGTCTTTAAATGTGTCATTTAAAATTTATCAATGTTTATTTTTAATATACACTTATATTTTTTAATATAATGTTCTCTTTTAATAGAGTCACTATAGTTATTACTGCTCTTTGTTCTAATTAGGATTGGTACAAAAATTTTGTGTGTGTGTATGCATAGATTAGATTTGTCGTGAAGGTGTGGTTACTGAGCGCCTATGTTGTTAAAGGGACCGACCAGGGGCTACTGCCTGTTTGACTTCCACAACCCGAAGGGATAGCGATATTCCATGGTTTAGGCTAGTTTCAGTTTATTTAGAAGGTACTGACACCCTATAACGACTGTCAAAGATCTTCATGACAACCGGGACCGACAGCTTAACGTGCTCTCCGAGGCACGGGGCCAGCGATAATTAACAATTCAATAAGTTCCGAAAAGTCAATGGTGTCAGTCAGCAATTCAAAAAGCGTGCATCATACACATATTATGCACGCTTTCTGAATTGCTGACGATAGAACATATTTATGCAATTCAAAGCTTTGACAATGAGACAGTAGCCGGAGTAACAACATTACGAGGCCACAACGCCGCGGCGTGTGCCTGACAGAACAATGTCCTATGACATGGACTGTAATTATTGACCTATAATAGCTGAATAGACAGGCGTTCTTTGTAACAATGGTTGCCGGCAACATTGTTTTGTTTGGCGAAAATCGATGGAATTTTGGAGAAGGATAGAGCAACACAATTGCATGTAAATAACCCTATTGTATGTAAAAACACTCCGCCTTATGCTAATACCCGAGCCCTGAAGATTTTTATACAGAATTGAAAAAGAAAAAGGATCTGCCGACGAATACTACCTCAGTCTGTTTTATAAAATAACCGAATACTGTGACTAAGTCTGGCATTAGATAGGTATATTTAGTGGTTATTTAGTAAAGATTTCTAAAATTAATACAGAGATAAAATTAACAAGCGCATTTTATCGCGTATAAGCGCATCGCCTATATAGCCAGGTGTAGGTACCAAGGTAAACCCTAGAAGACTGTTGGTGCTTGGAAGATTTTTATCGCTCTAAACAGCCAAGAGGTCGAAGCAAATTTGTTGTCCATTTGCTAGAATGTTCGCCAGAACACTCGGTAGAATGCTCGCTAAAACACTTTCGTTTATTTTCCTATGCAACAGTCGCAAGAATGGTCATTACAAGTGAATGCTCAAGTGTATCAGTACCATATAATGTAGCTCTTCTTAAAAAAACAGCTTTGAAGTCGGGTAGACATGGTAGTAACCTGCGTGCAATGGCATTCTGGCAAAATTTCATCCCATTTTTATAAACAAGTAACAAAGAATCAGATAAATGTATAAGTTAAAATAATAAGTTAGTGGATCGTTATCGAAAAGCTACGCAAGGCCCTTTCATTATTCTGGCTTGTCGACTTCTGGTAGACTCGTGATGTGTTAAGCTAGCTGAGCGGTGTCCGAAGCAAAGCTAGGAATATATATATATTGATACTTGGAGGACCGATATCCTGGTGGAGAGATTAACAAACTGCTGCGTAAACGTCTCATTCAAACACGGCACACACGACCGACTTTTTTTAAAGACTACTCCCGCACTAGGAATAAATCCTGTGTTGCGGAGGAGTTTACAAACATAAAAGCAACGGACGCAATGAACACCCAGGCTTGAAACAACAATTTATGGAACACACAAAGTGTTGGTTCGTGTGGGAATCGAAGCCACAACACTCGGCGCAGTGTCAAGCGGCGAAGCAGCCACTTACACCACTACGCCAACCGTGCAGTCGACTTTTCGAAGTTACGTGTGTATTAAATGGTTAATTAGCGCTTGCTAAAAATGTGGTGGACTACGGCCTTAACCTTCTCATAGTGAAAAGAGGTACCCAACAACGGGACAATTGCATACAGGGCTGATGACGAGTTGGAGGAAGTTTTCACGCACCGCTCCGCTAGCCTCGCTCATCATAGAAATATACGTAAAAAATCAGATAACAAAGAAGCTCGCTATTTATTTATCAGGGCATTACTGCGGCTTGCCAGTTAATTATTAGCTCTAATACGAAGAGCTGAAGACAGCGCAACGACGTAACCTTATTGTCTGTTTTATTGTGTCAAATGTAATGTCTCTTTATTTTGCGTGTAACAATTTTTCATGCTCATGTTTGGAGCTTAAATATATTTCTTGGGAATATATGCCATGTTACGTCTTATTTCAAACATTCATAAAGTTTTTTTCTACACAAACAAAAAGGCATGGGTGACATTTATTTATAATTATTTTATACGTAAAGCGTTTATAGGTGCAGTTAATGCCTTACAGCCTGGTCACGAGATTGGTCTAAGCGGTGAGCGGCGTGGCAGGAGCGACGTACAGGGCGCGTTTACTCTGAGGCGGCCGCGGGCCGCGTCACAGTAAACGCGCCATGTTCATCGAAAACGCTCGCCGCTGCCGCCCGCCGCTGTAGGCCGTGACCGGACCGTCAGGCATTTTGCTAGGCCTTAGAGAAGTAATAGCAGCAAAAGTAGGAGTACTGTATATTTAGAGGTAATAGACCTATATTTACATATCTTTGTAGAGCCTAAACTAAGACATTAGGTTTTTTGTGTTGTATACTAAGGTAAGATAATTTTAGGTTCAATCCTGGAAGGGTAATATAGAAAGTTGTAGAACGTTTTATATGATAATCCGTTGATTTTCATGCTGTTGTTAAATAAATAAATATTTGTACCTATGCAAAACAGGGCTGCATAATTCAACAATGCATGTACTATAACAAGAACAACCAACTTCTCAAACAAAGTCTACACACATGAGGTGTTATCATACCGCTCCTAAAAATTCACCCCGCGTTGTGTGACAAGTTGGCGAAAAGTGAGCAAACTGAATGTAACAAGCCCTGGGAACGTATCATAACTTTACCTCACAACACGGAACTGGCGACAAACATCTTAACTTTTTAATTAACTCACCAAGTTTCTTCTAATAACGAAATGATAAGGGCTACCTGGATGAAAGTTGGAGTCAATCGTGAAACTAGAAACAACCTATTGTTTTTGTAAAAACTGCTAGGAACTGTTTGTATGTCAAAACTTAACCAACATGACTGTAATAAGGAATACGAAGATCTCTATATATTATAAAATGAAGTCCCTGGCGCGTCCTATCTGTATGTATGATGAGTCGATAAACGCAAAAACTACCGAACGGATTTTTGAGCGGTTTTCAGTAATGGATAGTGTGATTAAACATAATATAACATAACTTCACGCCTTTTATCCCCGAAGGGGTAGGCAGAAGTGTATTACGCACCCACATTTCGCCAGTTATGTTTAGGTCCCAATGTAATAGTATTAGTAATCCCAATATAATCTTTGTATACACTAGACAGCTGTAACTTAATAAAATAGAAAGCTACGTCGATTACTCCATGCCAAAGTTAAGTCTTTATAGACTACATCGCATTTCTTTTCTCGAGTCTAGACACAGAGCCATAGGTATTCTAAACAAGGACTAAATATAATACCAGTCTGAGTTTTAAGTTTGAAATTAAAAATATCTTTTGAAGCAGGTAGTTTCTTTTCATTGAAACATCGTTCCCACGAATTTTGAAGAAATAAGTTTTGTAAAAATGTATACCGATACTTTTGAAATTTTTGCACTGAAGATTTAGAATGTAACAAGATTGTGTACTGATTCAGCATAAGTAAAAAAAACTATATATATTTGAAAGTTATAGAACAGTAGTCAAGTCCGAGTTTGCACTCGCTCGTTACGGTGACGATAGACACCACGGGAACAATTTCCATACATTTTTCTAAATGCGTCGGTCGCTACTGACTAGGGGTCGCAATATCGGGCCACTTTATCAATATCGGTATTTTCGATATTGAACATTTTATAATTCCGGAATTCGATATTTTCGATATTTTCGACACTAGAAATCAGACGAATTAAAAGCGATGAAAAATGGGAAATAGGGTCTCAAAATTATATAAATAAAAATATTGAGATCAAACAAGTAAATTTTAATTCACTGATTTGGTGACAAAAATGTGTGGCCTATTACAAACTGGTAGTTATTAAAAAATTCGAGTGCAAATAGATGAAACAACTTGAAAAATAAATTATTTAGACTAATATAATATTTGCATAGGGTTCCCACCAAGAACTTAGGGTCCCAAGCCAACCTAACCTGCAAGTGGTGCACCTACCTGCAAGTCTAGGTGTTAGGGCCACGCTGTTTACAGCACAAATGGGCCAGCTCGACCGGGGCAGTACCACCCTCCCACAGAAGATCGACGTAAAGTAACAGTATGTTCTATGCTGTTGCATTTCGTTCGGTGAGTGGGAGAGCCGGAGGTCCAACCATCCTCCCCATCCTCTCTTCATTGCCCATATGGGGAAGGAGGTGAGGATGAGGGGGATTAGCTGAGGGGGCAGTTACCGCAGCATACGTGGGACCAGTAGAGTATCCGTGGAGTCATTTTGTGGGTAGTGTGGGTCGACCCGCCGGCCAGGGAGACCCGTAGAAACGGTGGTGCCGCTGGCCGCCTGCGGCATAGTATAGGGGCCCAACTGGGACTAACCATCTCGGGAGGCTGCCCCACCAGGTCACGCATAAACTTGGGGTGGCTCGTCGTGCCGGTTGGTGACCGGACGGTGGGACCCGGCGACCACTTCCGGGAGGGTACGGGGGCCCTTCCGTCCGGCGGGTCGGCCACCGCTATACTTCACACTATAATGGCAATACAATACTCCGCGCTTTGTCACGCGCTGCTGCGTTGACTGCCTCCTCTTTTCACGCCCCCTTTTCTTCTTCTATGACAGCTCCAAGAAATGGTTCCGGTCAAACAGCGGCGTCTTCGTTCCCCACCAACTCACTTTTTGAGGTGGAGTCCGCTAACATCCGTGGACTCCATTCGAACCTCAACGCCGTCCACCATCATCTCGAGACGGCCCGACCGGCCATGCTTTTCTTAACCGAGACTCAAATACGCGATTCGACACGACTTATTTGCATTATCCCGGTTATGCACTGGAGGATAACTTCCACGCAAAAGCCGGGGTATGCTTGTTCGTCAGAGCGGATATTTGCTGTCTACGTCTACGCTGCCTAGAGGACCCGTCCTTTTCTGTCATATGGGTACACGTCAGTCTGGGTTCATTGACCCGGATTTACGTGTGCCTTTACCGTTCCCATACCGGAGATGCCGTGACAACTCGACTGTTTGACTACTTAGTCAGGCAGCAGATAATGCGCAGGAGCAGTTCCCGACCGCCGAGTTGGTTTTTTTGGGAGATTTCAATGCCCACCATGAGACCTGGCTGGGCTCTTTCAAAACAAACCACGCGGGACGAGCTGCTCACTCATTCGCTCTCACGCGTGACCTGACTCAACTGGTACTGCAGCCCACCAGGATACCAGATACATCGGATTAAGCGCCCTCGTTGTTAGACCTTGTGCTGACGAGTAACCCGGCCCGGCCAGTGTGACGGTACAAGCCCCTTTGGGTTCCTCCGACCACTGTCTGGTTCGCACTACAGTGCCATTCGCTTCCCCTCCACAACCAGTGAAGGCAGAGCGACGCTTGTGGCACTACTCGTCCATCCCGTGGTCTCAACGCTGCTTTGGTGGGAGGGATCTGTCAGAGAGTGCGTCTGCTGTTGCTGGGGAAATCATGTTGGGTATGGAATATTATATTCCATCCACTGACGTCTCCAGCAGCAGCGAAGTACGGCCCTGGTTCGATCGCGAGTGCACCGACGCTTTTCAACAAAAACAGTCGGCTTACCGCGCTTGGATCAGGGCTCGGTCTCGTTGCGATCCGAATGTCAATCTCATCAAGGCAGCCTATAACAGAGCCACCAAGGTCTGCAAGAGGGCATACATAAGAGCGGATGCTCAGCGCATTGCACAGTTTGGCCAAGAGCTCTTGTCGCACCCCACTGGCAGCCGCGGATACTGGCGATTGGCCAAAGCCGTGCAATCTAATTTCTGCCAGCCCTCACTGCCGCCATTGCGATGCCCTGATGGATCACTGGCCCATGGGCTGCAAGCGAAAGCTGACCTGCTTGTCAATCTCTTTGCGGCCAACTCCTGAATCAATGATCGTAGTGCGCAGCCGCCTTCGATTTCCAACTGCCGCCACTCCATGCCTGATATTAACATCAGGCAATGCGATGTTCGCGCGACACTGCAATCTCTCGATGTTCGGAAAGCCAGTGGACCTGACGGAATTCCAGCGGTTGTGCTTAGGAAATGCGCAGCCGAGTTGTCTCCAATGCTGACACACCTGTATCGCCTATCATATGCCTCTGGCGTAGTGCCGCAGGCTTGGAATGAGGCGAACGTACAACCGATTCCCAAGAAAGGGGATCGTTCTGATCCGGTCAACTATCGACCCATTGCTATCACCCCTATCCTCTGCAAGGTGTTTGAACGATTAATCAACAACCAACTCGTTCGCTACCTAGAAGATCACTCTCTCATCAGTGATCGTCAGTATGGCTTCAGACCGAAACAATCAACGGGTGATCTTCTAGCGTATGTCACTCACCTTTGGGGTGAGGCGATGGATAGGCATGGTGAGTCGTTGGCTATTAGTCTATACATCTTCAAAGCCTTCGATAGAGTCTGGCATCGTGCGCTTCTTTCCAAGCTTCCAGTCTACGGCTTGCCGCCTCGATTGTGCAACTGGGTTACCAGCGTCCTGCATGAGCGCCATATACGAGAACTTTTTTCATACCTATCTAATCTGTGTGGATTTCTTATTTGACCAAATAAACAATTTTTCTTTCTTTCTTTCTTTGTGACGGTGAGTCATCGAAGTTTTTCCAGGTGAATGCTGGTGTGCCTCAGGGGCCCGTGTTATCGCCCACACTTTTTCTTCTGCATATCAATGATATGCTCACTTTTGGGGGCATACATTGCTATGCAGAAGACAGTACTGTACATGGGAGATATCTCGGACACTCTGCGGCTAAGCAAGCCGATACTGAGGAGTATAGGCGAACACTTGTTGCTGAGCTTGACTGGGTTCTGAATTTCATTTCGCATTGGGGTGATGAGAACCTGGTCGAGTTCAACGTCAAGAAAACACAGGTGTGCGCATTCTCAGCCAAGGTATCTCCATTCCTTCCCCATCCCTCTCTTTTGGACACTCCACTATCGATTCAAGACAGCCTCAATATCCTGGGTATGGACATACGCAGAAATCTCAACCAGAAGAACTACATCGAGGGTGTCATCAAATCCGCATCTCGGAAACTCGGAGTCCTGAACAAGGTGAGGAGGTTTTTCACGCCGGAGCAGTTGTGTCTGTTATACAAGACCCAGGTTCACTCCTGCGTGGAATACTGCTCTCACCTTTGGAATGGCTCCGCTCTGTACTTATTGGACGCCCTCGATAGGTTTCAGCGGCGTGCTGTCCGTATCATTGGGGATCCAGAGGCCACTAAGACTCTTGAAACACTGCAATTACGCAGAGACGTGGCCTCAATGGCTGTCTTCTATCGCATTTATCACGGTGAGTGCTCCGAAGAGCTCTTTCAACTAATCCCACCCTCTCCTTTCCTATCCCAATCGACACGTGCTGGGTTAAGGTGCCACTCTTACACGGTAGAACAGATACCGTCACGCACCAAACGGTTCGGCGCCTCTTATCTCTGCCGTACCATTAAGATGTGGAACGCATTACTAGCCCACGTGTTGCCCTCCAGTTATGATCCTGGGTCCTTTAAGCGGGGCCTGAAAAAGCTGTTCTCAAGGCCGTCAAGGTGAGGGCCATCATGCCATAATGCCATGCTGGCTTCAGGGATGATAGCCATCACTATGGGACTTCACTGACTGCTTAACATCAGCCAGCATGCAGTCAATTTGTTCGGCAGAAAAAAAGAAATAAACCTGCCGATCAACGGACGAGGCTCTGGCAAACAAAATATCCCGATAAGCGGCAATAGGCTCGCCACCTATTACGTGGGATCAAAACACTGGCGAAAAGTGGGCATTTAATATACATCTGCCTACTCCTTCGGTGAAACAGGCGTGAGTCTATGTATGTATGTATGTATATAATATTGATTTACCCATTTCTAGGATATTTGAAGGTACTAACTTTACGTTATGACAGTCATATTTACCAAGTCAAAGATTTATTACCCTTCCAAAAAAAGTGAGGTGCATGTTTGTAATGTCAAAATCATAGCTTTTCTACGCACACATACATAAAACCAGTTCAAATATTTTTGTCTGTCTGACTGTAAGTTCCGAATGCAGCGATAGCCTAGTGAAGATACCAACAGTCTGTTTTGCAGCGTGTTTGCATCCACGGTGACTGCGAAGTTAAGTGCGTATTAAATTTCTAATTATCGCTAGCCTCGTGCCTCGGAGTGCACCGGTCATGAAGATCTTTGACAGTCTTTATGAGAAGTCAGTACCGCTGAATAAACTGACACTGATTGTGACTTCGTCGCTGACATCTTCCGCCCACTTCACTCAGCTGGCTGCTTCGCCGCCCCCCAACGGGCTATATATACCGTGGTGCGGATGTGACCGGCCCTTTCTGGCCGCCACAGCATCGCAAGCTAAGTCGTCTTCCCTCTGCATATCCAGGAGTGCGTTTTAGTTGGAATACACGAACCCCTCTCTTTTAACTTGTTTTAGAGTCAAAATTGTGTAAAATCGGTTTTCTTTTCCTTTTGCTAAAGGTTGTATAGATTCCTTTGACAGAAATATACATATTGCTACCGATATATATTGATTTTTATTTAACTAAATAGCGTTGACCCACGTGCAACGTCACATGATGTAAACCAAACAATATTGCGGAGGTCAGAGTGGCAGTCCTCTTTGGCAAAGCAAATATTCAGTTCTAATAACACTAGTCAATGGAACCCGGGCTCTAACTGGGATAATGTTAGCTAGGAGGATGATGATGATTTACAATATCAAAGCGAAGCCATGTTTATTCGATATACAATTACAAGGACCACTAGTATAACTTTCATAGCTTCCAGTACCCGTTACGGCGCACTCCGTTGTGTCTGTCCATACATTTTGATTTAGTCACCGAGATTGGCTTTACACGTGCTATTTTAAAATGTATGTAACCTACAAATGTATTTACGTAGTTCTTCCACAGATGAAACAAGAACCAGATGTAGCGTATTCGTCCAACTAAGTGAGGCACGTTGACAGCTATGTGTGCGTGACATTTGGCGACTGGCACTGTACGGACACGCGCGTCTATGTGTGTGTAAAGTTGCCAGATTATGAATAATTTCCCACTATTTTGCATATAGTTTTTGCAAACGAATATAAAAATATTTCATAGGTAATATTTTATATTCGTTTGTGGTTTTGAAGAATTTACCATAGATGTAATTAATGCTTTTAATATGTAATGCTGTTGTGAAAATTATTCAAATAAAAGATACCATTAAAGTATGCTTTTATTAATACATTTCTTAAAAAATGTAGGCTCCGAGTTAAGTTTTAACTAATTTTATTCGTAAATTGAGAAATAAATAGATAGGCTTGCGTCATAAATATTAATTAGCTAAAAACATTTTGTCATGCATACAATAAATTATGAATATCATAATCATAAATCGTAACCAAAAAAAATTGCAATTAAAAATAAATAATGGCTACAATCAATAATTTCTGTTTCTGTACTTAATGTACACACGGCGCCAAGTCAAGCTAAATAGTCGAAGTACGATTTTGATACTTATTCCCTACGCCATAAGAACGGTACAAAGGTCTAACAACGGTACAAAGGTCAAAGTGTATAGCTTGACAAGTAGCCGCGTGTACACGAATATTTGGATCGTTTGGGGATCGAACTCAAAACAATGTATATACTAATGGAAATCCTATTAGTATATTTATAAGAAAAAATATAATCTACAATATACTTTTACAATACGTTAATGTATTTTTCATTAACATGACAATCATTATAACCTACATAATCAATTAACAAGTGCATTTTCCCTAATTCAGGGAAAACGGTGTCGACGTAAACTGGCAACACTTACATATTTTCTGCAGAAATACGAATTTTATCGAAATAATATTATAAAACGGTCAAATAATCCATAGTTATCTGTAAGAATATATTCCATCTTCCCGTATTTGCTTTTAGAAACAACTTTTTCAATGTTTAAAAACGCAGGACGGCATTTTATGAATTTAAAAGCTGGATCGATCGTGGCGTGTGAACTGTGCGATGCTTCGCAGCGCACTGAGTCGAGTTTGTATTCGCTTTTCAATTTTGTATTTGCTTTAGTGGCCTCACGCAAGTATTCCGCGCGCTCTGTCTGCCTTTTATTCTATAGTCTTAGAGTTCTTCAAAGAATATGAAATGAAGAGTTTCACATTTAATACTGTATTATGTATTGCTTCCCAGCCGCCTTTGGGAGAACCTTTTAACACGTTGGTATGTGTATTTTTTGTCACGTGTAACTGCACGTGTACCTTGTAAAATATTAATTGAAGATGTTGTTAACTAGTCGTTTATACATCAAAACTTATAAACGCACGATCGTGAGTTGGTTGAAGTCAGCCCCAGAGGTCATTAACGTGCAATCCACTTTCCTAAGTCCTGATATACGCTGGATGCTTTTTTACTATTTTTACAGTAAAATTATCACTTAACCAAAATATTATTGTTTTCATTTCAAATCAAAGGAACGAAAATATCAGGTGTGAAAGGGTTATAAAGAATCCGACAATTTTCGTACAAAAGATCTCAATTGGTAGATTTTTAAAAGACAATGCTAGTTCTAGGTACAAATATTGTATTATAGAGGTCATTAAACATTCAATTAACCTAGAAGGAAACTAATAGGCGACCTAAATCGGGATGAAAACCACATCACTTGCCGCTGTGATACAAACCGAAAAGATGCTTTTAACTGTTACGCCATCCGTGCAATCGATATATTGTAGATCTTACCTTATTTTATGTCCAATCTAAAGTAAGCAAAGGCGCGATCATACTTATATTTCATCGAGTAATTAAATACGACTAATTACCGACTGCGCAATAACTCATGCACTGATCGGATCAACCATGAATTCGTCTAACCATTGTGCAAGCCCATTTATAACTTCCTTCTGTGCAAAAAGATCAAACTAAAATAAATCAAAGATTTAGGTATCCATTGAAGTTAATAATGCATACGTGGGGATCCGTTTGATTTCCACCGGTCCCTAGGCACGGGTTTGTAGAAGGTTCGCTTGAACAATAGTTTTAAATAACTACCTTTTGTTTCATTCAGGCTTTGTTCAATCGTAGCTGGTTATTTGGGTGCTCATATTCATGAGAATTATGTTTTTCATATCAGTTCGCTTGGAATGTGGTCTGGTAATTGAAGATTAGTTTAGAGTGATTAATACGTGCGGGTTTCATTCGATATATTTTTGGTTTGAACATTTATATTCAAGGGCATTTTTAGGGTTCCGTACCTAAAAGGTAAAAAACGGGACCCTATTACTAAGCATCCGCTGTCCGTCTGTCTGTCTGTCACCTGGCTGTATCTCATAAACCGTGATAGCTAGAAGGCTAAAATTTTTACAAATTATATATTTCGGTTGCCGCTATAACAACAAATACTAAAATGAAAAAAAAAACATAATAACCCATACAATAAACGTGTTTTTTACGCTAACAGGAACGGTTAAAATTTTCACAGAATATGTAGTTGTATATTACCTTTCAAAATAAATAATTAAATAAAAAATGTAAATAATAAAGGGCGGCCCCCATACAACAAACGTAATTTTTAAGTAATTTGTTACTCGATCTTAATAAACAGGTAGAAACTTAAAAAATATTTAAGTATACATACAAAAAAACATGATTTTCTTTTATAAATGACTAGAGGAGTAGCTACGCCTGCATTTTTTTTAAATTTACCCCTTTTTGGCCGATCCCGTGGGAATTTCGGGAAATCCCTTCTTAGTGCACCCCTACGGTCCCCAAGGAACATACATGCCAAATTTCAACTTCCTGCGCCCTATAGTTTCGGCTGTAGCGTGTCTGTCAGTCAGTCAGTAACGCAAGGATTTTATATATTAAGATAGTACGGAAGGCTTCGTGCGCGAGTCCGACTCGCACTTGCCCAATTTTTATTAGGTTTATTGCCGATGATCTGGTTGCTACGAGGCAGCTATGGTCAAGGCCAGACATAGGTGGAAGTTGATTCTATTGTCTTAACGTTATCCTGGTTGTATTCTAGCCACAGCAGACAGCACTCTGCTGTCTGTGGTTGCAAAATGTTCCTGCATACATAAGGAAACACGTACTTATATATTTATATATGTCTTATTTTTTCGTGTTTCATTCCTTTTTTAAGACTTATTTACAAACCAATTTATTTGTTTATTTACATTTAGACATCAATTTTGCACCTTAAATTATCTTGTAAACAGAAAAATTTAACCCGGCGTGAATGAGGTGAGAAATTGTTACAGCAGCTACGAGGAAGGTGGGAGATACCCAAAATTTTATGTTCCATTTTGAATACTATAATAGTGTTATTATCCTTTGTGCTTGAGATATATTAATAATAGTATCTAGTCAACAAGATTAGTAAATAAAATACCAGCACTAAGTACCAAAACGCGTTAATTTTTATTAAAATAATAAAGTATATAAATTTTCTATGCCAAAACTAACATGTTAGGTAGTTAACTTCTTTTCGCATAAAAATCTAATAAATTCCAATTTTTTCGGTAAATCAACATAATAATAGTGTCTTGTACATAATTGTTATAAATAAAAAACGAGCGTTAAAGTCTTATGAGACTATGCAACAGAGCACCAAAGTTACACCTACAAATCAGCACAATCTCCGCTCATGAAAATAGCGTGTTCCATACAGTTTTGTACAGCAATTATTTCTAAGTACACTCAGTAGCCGCCGGCACAGATTCCGGCCCTTCCAAATTTTTCATAATATCCTCCTGTTCAGAATCACTTTCTTCACTTATTTACTTAAATATGTTATCAATTTCTTTTCGCTCTCGGAATTACAGGAGCTAGCATTTGAGCAGTTTTTTAATATTTCTTGTAGCCGATGTTCATTTTCTTCATATGACATCTTGAAAAATCCAAAATAATCATAAAATACTATAAATAACTGTTAAAAAAAACTGTCTACACAAAAATGTAACACCGATTACGAGGTCAGGTGTGACGTACCCCAGACACATGTACCCATGTGTATCTACAGTCGCCGCGGGCGCAACACTAAACTTGATACTGTACCTCGCCCTTCGAACCCTTATCTCCAGCTAATGAAAAGTCTCGTACAGGACTCGTAAGACAACAGCAAAATTAAATAATCTGCGTTTAAAAACTTCCCGGGTATGATATATCCGACCTCATCCACGCCGCGTTAATCATCAATTCTTTGGATTCCCCCATTTGACCAATACACATTGTTACAAAAATTCTTAGTCACTTGCCAATTGTAAAACCATCATATGATCAACATCAACATCAAAGTGAATCATCATAATCATCATACAGCGGTTCGCAGTCCACTGCTGGACGTAGCACTTGCCTAATTAGAGGCACAAATTCTTTTATTTTTTCTTTATTTTTTAAAAAGACAACTCCCGCACTAGGCATTGATCCTGTGCTGCGGAGGACTTTACAAACATACAACTAACGGACACAAAGAACACCCAGACTCGAAACAACAATTTATGGATCACGCAAAGTGTTGTCTTGTGTGGGAATCGAACCCACAACACTCGGCGCAGTGTCTAGCGGCGAGGCGGCCGCTTAAACTACTACGCCAGCCGTGCAGTCATCAAATCAAATTGCGGGACAAGTGACAGTATGCATTGACAGGTGAATGTAGATATTCATTTATATTTCTGTTTTAGTACTCTAACAGCAGGTACCAGGGTACCCTTAGTAAAAATTTGTAAATATTATTTTTTGAAGATTGATAGTCTATTCTACTTATTTTCTAGAACAATGCGTGCAGTATTCCATCATGATATCGTAATAGACAATTAAACTCACACTCTCAGCATGATAGCTATTTTAATTTAACGCTTTGAGTTAATACCAAAGCTATAATGCGATCGATTTACACTTCAATTTCAGTTATTACACGCCTAAATTGAATAGATGGTAAAGCCGCTTACGTTGTTCAGTTTATGTGATAATTATTTTTTTTGAGTTTAACGTTGAGTAAGGGTGCCAAATTACGAAGAAATTAATGTGCAATAAAGTTTTGTAAGTTCTTGTTGTGAAATATAATTATATCGATCAACGCTGCTGAGAAAGATAACGTAGAATTTGTTTTTTCTTAAAAACATTAAAGTTGTGGTATATTTCTTCGAGGCATCTAGGCGAAGCAACATAAATATTAATTAACTATTTTGGTAGCAGTCAAATATCCCATTCCCAATTTAAATTTCTTAAGGCTATTGTCTAAATTGCCAATATAGAATCAAACCAACGCGGCATCGCGGCGTTGGGACATATAGTAGGTATTCGATACTGGTATTATCTATTTCATTTTATAAAAAATAGTAACACGATTGTGAACTAGTATGTCTACAAACCGGTAGGACGCGAGTGGTTCAAAATTTGTCTCCGTCGAAAACTTTGATAAAGGCCTATATTTAGCAGAGAACGTGAGCTGGAAGGATGATGTACAAATAGAAAAATTAAAAGGATTCCTATCTCTCATTGTGTCGTAATACCCAACACACTACTAAAGAACAATAAAAGAAATATCTCTCAGTCCACGTCACTATACAAATTGCTCTAACTGGATAACGGGTGTGTTACAATTTTCTTCAACTTTATTAAACGCAATGGGACAGACGATCTATTGCTCACGACATCCCGCTGTGTGACCTATTACTTTGTTCAATTTACATTTTAACAAGAAATATGATAGTGTACTTTATTTCTACAGTTCTTACAATTCACTGTGGAATTTTAATACGCTGTTTATATTATGGCAAAATAATCCAAGAAGCTGAATTTCACCCTATTTTAGTAACTGTACACATACATTATTATATATGTCGCAGGGATTATTTGGAAAAACCGTGATATTATAATTTCACTAGTGACAGTATAATTACACAGATAATAATAAGAATAATGTTTATTTAACAAGTAACAGAGACTCAATATGTTAGGAAAACCTTAAGAACTATGTTAGTTAATTAATTTTACATTTTATTTGTATCATCCCATGTGAGATGGCATTGCAGTGGTTCACATACGTGCAATCCAGCCTGCTAGCTATCATTTTCAGGATATTGTTGGAGCTGGCCCGCACCCTGCGCACCAAAGAAGCACACCTCTTTCGCAATGTAGCGTAAAAGCAATTTATAATATAAACTGCGCGTCGGAGATGTCCGCGGATGCACATATTATGTGCATCCGCGAACATCTCCGATGCGCTGCAGAAACGAGGCAGGCTCACCAATACCCTGAAAGCGTTGTTGTATTGGACACGGAGGGCGTTGTACGATCGTTGGGTATATCTAGCCCACAGGCTGCACGTATAAAATGACGTGCAATATGCTCGAAACAACGTAATTTTCACCTTAAGTGAGCAGCGTGCAAACCTGCGAGCTAGCATGTTCGCCCTTACCCAAAAAGCCCTCCGCTCACGTTCATTATCGAGACCGTCACTGAGGTCAGGGGTCAATATATGTCCAAGATATTTAAATTTAAATACTCTTTGTACTGGAGTCCCATTGAGTAACACTGGTGGTACATATCCCGGACTACTCCCAGCCTCAAAGATCATGATCTCCGACTTATTGGAGTTGTACCTTAAGCCATGCGATTTGGCATACTCCTCACATTTGGCGACCAACTTTCTGAGACCACAAATTGACGCGCTCAGCAGCACCATGTCATTAGCATAACTAATATTATTTACACAGATTCGGTCTATGTAGCAACCCAACCTGGTGCTGCTGAGCTCGCCAATCAGCTTATAGTCAATTGTTTGTTTAACTTACCGTACTTTAACGTGCTATTTTCAGTGCCATTATAATTTCACTAGACCGATACAGTGAAATTATAAGGCAGTAATATTTTGACAATAACACTGTTTAAGCAAGCCGTTAGATTGTCAGAACGATCGCTGATTGGTCTGTTTTCGTTACCAGCTGCATTAAACATAGAGTTAGGCAATAAGAGATAAGTTTTTGAAGACGCAATTTTTAGATTTGTTACTAGGGACCAACTATAAAAGTCATCGCTAGGCAGAGGCCTAGCGATGACTTTTATAATTAAGCTAAGTAAACGAAGCCCTGCTTCGCAGGGCTCCTATTTTTGGGCATAGGGTCACAAGATAACCTAACATAACCTACTAAGTTTCCCGAGTGTACGAGATTTTCATATAATATTTTCTTGGGTTTACGCGAATGTTTCACATTGAAATTAAACTACAGTTTACGGATTTTATCGCGTTATATTGGTTTCACTGGTTATTAGTTATTAAATTTAAACCACCATCCTAAACAGTTAGCTACCGTGGGAATGTCCTTGTTTCAGAGAGCCCGGGGGATCTGTGACAAGAAACACCTGGACGCCGAGCTTCAACATGTCAAGCAAGTTTTGCAAGACAACAAGCTCCGACCGCCAACGTCACAGATCCCCGAAGAACAAGCCAGCCACAGTAGAAAGACAACCTGCTGTCCTCCCATACATCAAGGGCGTGACCGACAAGATTGGCTACATCTTGAAGCGAGCTTCAATCAAAACTTTCTACAAGCCGCCAACGAAGATAAGCCAATTATTACCATCTGTCAAGAGTCAGTTACCCTTACAAGAGGCCGGGGTTTACAAGATAGACTGTGAGTGTGGGCTCTCATACATTGGACAAACCAAGAGAAGCCTTTAGTCGAATGCCTATGCATTCGACTAAAGGAACATATAGCTGACATTAAACACAAACGCTCGACGAAGTCTGCTGTGTGTGAACATGTAGAACAAGGAACCAACCATTACCTGCGATTTGATAAAACACAGATACTCGCAAAAGAACACCGCTTTATTCCAAGAATGATACGTGAAGCTATTGAAATTAAAAAACATCCTAATTTCAATAGGGAAGATGGTTGGAATGTTCCTCCAGCTTGGGACCCTATTATCAGGCTAATGAAACCCAAGAAGGACAAAGTCACCAGAAGACATCAAGACACAGTGAGCACCATCTGTGTAGATAGTAACACCAATAGTTGAAAAATGATCGGGTACTTCGAGATAACTTTAAAATTCAAGACAAAGACAAATATCACCTCAGTCTGCCGTGAACATGAATCCTGTAAAGAATTCGAAACGTCGGCTAGTTATACAAATGTAGTTTCTAGATCATTCGGTTTAAATGTAATAACTAATAGCCAGTGAAACCAATATAACGCGATAATATCCGTAAACTGTAGTTTAATTTCAATGAGATTTTCATATAAGAAATAGATCGCGATTTTCAAAATGAAGGTCGGCATCAGTTTCGTCACCTTAATAGGTTATGTTAGGTTTTCTTGTGACCCTGAATATAAATATAGGAGCCCTGCATACCAGGGCTCCATCAACTTAGCTTCATAAACATCGCCAAGGTTCCGTTTTCTTTTTTCGTTTTATCAGATTGGTCACTGTAGTATATTCGTAAGTCTGTGCGACTGATTAAGTCAACTGACGAATCAGAACACACGGGGCTCCCACCACAAACTCAACTCATAATAAACCTAGATTTCTTATAATATCACTATTGCGGACCTAGATTTATTATAATATCACTATTGTGCCTCAGTGAGATAACAATATTACTGAAAAGAGCCCTTGAAATTATACTAAACAGTCGCGTAATTATAATTTCACTAGTGAAATAATAATAGCATTTATTTACTAAATCCCTGCGACATATACATAGAATAGCGACTTTTTTCCGAAGGGGTAGGCAGAAACTACGGAACACCATTTACATATAGTGACATATGTCTCTTGTTTCATTTACTCCCATCAAATTTCTCATACATACTCTTCTGTTAACGGTACTCCTCATCTGTCCTGTTTTTGAGATGTCTCCAATCTGGTCAGAAAACGTCCGCCTAGGTCTTCCTCTTCGTTCTGTCCCTTTCACATGGTTACGGTTTAGTAACTGTAAGGTGAAAATACAATAATGTGGTATCACTAAGCTGAAGTTATTGAAGGAAACAACTGCTACGGTTGAAAATGGAAATTATCGCAATCTCATGTCAGTTTTTTATTATTTGACAATGTTGATCGTATTATAACGTCGTTGCGCTTGCCAAACCTGACATGAGCATTTTTTTAATTTTTCGTTTTTTCGCTAGATGTCGCTAGCTATTAAGGCCGCATGCTTTGTAAAAACAATCATGTGCGAAATCTATGTAGGAACGGACTTGCCAAACTTTTCATGTGTAATACTTGCTGTGAAAGGTCTGACATGTGAACTCCAAACTACCTTCAAAAACCTGATATGTGAAACGAATTTCACATATCAGGTTTATGTCACTGACATGTGACAATTTTGTTAGGATATGACGTAAAAGTTTAATTTATTACTATGCAACAATACCATAACAAAAACATATTTTTTTGCAACCACATGGGTATATTTGTCTTAGGATAATCAGATAAACTTTTGTATAAAACAGTTTTTTTGCGCTCCTGAAAAGTTGTGTAAATGCACATAACAGATTTCGCAAGCGCAACGACGATAAATAACAACTGCTGCGGTTGAAAATGGAAATTATCGCAATGTCATATCAGTTTTTTAGGGTTCCGTAGTCCACAAGGAACCCTTATAGTTTCGTCATGTCCGTCCGTCTGTCCGTCCGCAGCCTAGCTCAAAGACGGCTGGTGCTAGAAAGCTGATATTTGACATGAATATAGACATAGGATATTGCAACAAAACTGTAGAATAAAATTTAGGAAAATATTTTTTTTAAAGGTATCTCCCCTACATATATAGTGGGGTTGAATTTTTTTTGGTTGAGTACCCCATCAAGTGGGGTATCATTGGATAGGTTTGAAAAAAATATTATTAGTTTGCTTAAATCATTTTTCGATCAAGTGATTGGTTTGTCAAATATCAATCTTTGAAGTGAAAAGAATTGTTAGACTCAAGGTTCCCCCCCCCCCCCCCTGAAAAAAATCACAAATGTACATATAACGAATTTAAAAGGAAAACTATCACGGCTAAGTAGATATCACTAGTTTACGAGTAATCGTCGGTTAACTTATAAATACCTATTTCTGTGAGTTTACATTGGGCGCGCTGGCTTAATCTTAAAGATATACGTACTTTGGTATGTAATGAACTACGGTACTACGTATGTATAGTAGTAGTATATCTTGGAAACCACATTTTATGTTTACAATACATAACTGGATACATACCTAGTATTTTTCTAAACAAAACTTAGGTTCTTATAATAGGGTTATTAAAATTATTTTTTCAGCAAAATAAACAGTCGGATTTGTTGTACATTAATACCCTTTGCAGCAAGTCATTATGGGCAACTACGGAACCCTACATTGTGGCCCGACACGCACTTGGCCGGTTTTTTATTATTTGACAATATTGATCGTACTATAAATAACAACTCCTACGGTTGAAAATGGAAATTATCGCAATGTCATATCAGCGTTTATTATTTAACAATGTTGATCGTATTATAAATAACAACTGTTGCGGTTGAAAATGGAAATTATCGCAATGTAATATCAGTTTTTTATTACTTGACAATGTTTATCGTACTATAAATAATCCTGATTCGCAGGAGATTTTGTAAAGATTCAATCAATAGACACAAAGTACATCCAACCTCGAAAGGATCATTTGTGGATCACACAAAGTGTTGTCTCGCGTGGGAATCGAACCCACGACACTCAGCGCAGCCGCAAACGACCAAGAAGACGACAAACTAACTACAACGCCACAATTGCAATCATCTGAAAAAGTAATAAACTTGTTTCTCCACCGACATCACTTTCCTCAAGGAAGTGGCCAATATTTGTTGGATTCAATATGAACTTAGTAGTCTATCCCGCAGAAGCAAAAAATTAATAGAAAAATAAAACAGTATTCGAACTGTAGTGACAGACGAGGCGAGTTATCGGATTGCTACGTGCTGAGTTTGAAATCTGTGATGAACATCACTGACTTTTCAAAGTTATCGTTACATACTATAAGTGTTATTTTCTTATTATAAAGTTATTTATATACTAGAGGACGCCAGCAGCTACGCCAGCATTTTTTTTAAATTTACCCGTTTTGGCCGATCCCGTGGGAATTTCGGGAAATCCCTTCTTAGTGCACCTCTGCGGTCCCCAAGGAACATACAGGCCAAATTTCAGCTCCCTGCACCCAATAGTTTCGGCTGTAGCGTGTCTGTCAGTCAGTCAGTAACGCAAGGATTTTATATATTAAGATTTCCGTCGAATTTCCTTTTCATAGTTATTATGTGAATACTAGTAACTAATTAAATAAGCATTTTTTTTCTTACACAGTTTATGCACATACGATATTTGTCTCTGAACCTAAAGATCAAGTGCCAGAGAATGCATAAAATCCACCTCAGTACACCTTTTGCTTTGTGCAAGAAGTTTTAAATCAATAAATAAAACAATTGTTATCAAAGATTCAGCATTCCATTCCGCTAATATGAACTGTACAAAGCTATTTCAGAACTGATCGATTATGTGCGAATAGTTTGTCGGCACTCTCTCAATAAAACATAATCCCCTATGATCCGGAGAAAGGCTATTACTTTCCTTTATATTTGTTGTCGGTAAGATGATATTTTCGTAGCAAATCGTATAGATTGCTCCATTGCGCCGATTCGACGGGATGACTGATTCTGTCAATTCTGTAATATAAATATTAGGAGATTGTTTTTTTATCTACAGTCTACAATGTAAATTTTCATTGCAAGCTTATCTTTTTCTTTAAAATACAACTTCTACACTAGGAGTAAGTTCTGTGTCGTGGGGACTTTATAAACGTACAACCAACGGACACAATGCACGCCCAGAACAACAATGAATGCATCACAAAAATTGTATACTTGTGTGGGAACCGAACCTACAACTCTCAGCGCAGTCAAAGTTGATCCGTGCGTAAATAAAGTCTACGTTGACGATTGTAGGTACATGACAGACTGAGTTTTACACTACATTACATAGGTTTACCCCCACATTTCCCAATAAGGCTACAAAATAATAACACATTTGTGTTTATTACCCATCCTTCCAACCGTACTTCAAAATAATTAATGAATGAAAATTGTTTATTTGACATGCACGTATAACACACAAATATTATAAAGAAACAGAAAAAAAAAAAGAAATGAACGATTCGTAATATTTCACCACCTGTGCTGGGTGGCGCAAAAGTAATGACCCTATTTGGTTCAGCTACAACTTCGTTTCCAAATTAGAATAATTATTAATTTTTAAATATATATATTTGTGCCATGAAATTGAGTTGTATTATGATTTAAATATATTGTCTATTAAATGTTGACCTCTAGAGTTGAAGCACATTTGAGCCCTATTTATGAAATTTTCCATAACTAGCCGTAACACTTCCTGCAATATGTTTCTTAATTCTTGGTGTATGTTTTCTTTTAAAGCTGCGAGAGTCTGTGGTTTGTTCACATACACCCGAGATTTCAAATAACCCCAAAGAAAGAAGTCTGGACGCCACGCCATACAATTATTTTTAGTGGATATAAAGGTGTTTATTGAATAATGCGCGGATTTTCAGTGCCCCAGAAGTGAGTATTCTGCTTATTGAGATGCCCCGAGATATGGAAATGCGCTTCGTTACTCATAATCAATTTTGAAGAAACATTATCCTCTTCGACGTTGAGGTTTATGACGCGATTATTCCACGTTCTTGGGGAGTAAAGCGTTCCATGATTATTTTTAGTGAATATTACATTTGATTACTACAAAATTGTCAATATCAGAATGACAGGAAATGTCATAAAATAAATATAAGGAATTCCTATAGGATCATTACTTTTGCGCCACCCTGTACAAATAAAAGCCTTTTAAGAAGTTTTTATTTAAACAATAATCCCGCTGTGTGTTTAGAATTAAATTAAAAATAATTAAAGGTTAATCGTCTTCGTGATTTCGCGCAATACATCTCTGTTTAGAAGGTACTCAGATAACATAGATTAATATGTTACCTGAGCGAACAAGAGTGATTAATTTCGCAATAATTTATTGTATAAGCAAGCAGTTATGGCTACTTTTCTATGTTATACTAGCTGTGCCCGCGGCTTCGCCCGCGTGGAAGTCGGTATCCTTTAAATATCCGTTTCTGTGGCCTTGATAATGTAAAATAACATAATGATCGGTTGATGAAACTCACACTCATATATAAGTTTATTACTTACTGTATTAGAAAAGTAGTAAGTAACCTTTACATACCTGCCTCCTAAATTCTTAGCTCTTTCTTTTAATAAATACTATCTGGCCGGATTACATAACTATTAGTTAATTTGAATCTTTGCACTCAAAAAGTAACACTCGAATAGTAAGTATACGATGTTCTACTATGTAAAATAAGCTGTTATAATGGTGTGCAAAATAATAGTTTTAAATAATACCCCTAGATGGCACCACTGGCAAAATTAAAAGTCGGTGTTAAGATCCGGCGCTGACAATATAAATATAAGAAAAGAAGTTAAGATGAATTTTTTGCTCAAATTGAGTCCGAATCACTTGATAACCCAATGTGGATAAATGTATATTTTAAATTGCGATAACTTTTGATAGAATAAACTGATTCTGATAAACTAAAGATTAATGTTAACCAAAGACACAAACTATGCGTTTGTCACTATCACGATGCAAACAATTTAGTGAGTTGTGAGCAAGTCGGCAAAAGTACCGCTAAAATAATAATTTTAAATAATACCCCTAGATGGCACCACTGGCAAAATTAAAAGTTGGTGTTAAGATCCCGCGCTGACAATATAAATATAAGAAAAGAAGTTAAAGCATTTTCCCAAATTGAGTACGAATCACTTAATTGCCATTGCGGATATATGTATATTTAAAATTGTGATAACTTTTGATAGAATAAACGGATTCTGATAAAATAAAGATTAAATGTTAACCAAAGACACAAACTATGCGTTTGTCACTATTTCGATACAAACAATTTAGTGTGTTGCTTGAATTCAAGTCTATTAAATTTATTGAATGACACTGCTAGGCTCCCATAAGTGATAGCGTAATGATTGTTGTCCTAGATTGTAATCGGGTCTTCAGACAATAATATATCGGTGAAAACCGCATAAAAATCCGTTCACTGGTTATTGCGTGATGATTTAACAAACAAACAGACAGACAGACAGACAGACAATAATTCAAAAAAAAATTGTTTTGTCTTCTATATCGATAACATGTCACAATCCAATTGAAATTTCGCAAAAATATTCAATGTACAGACAAAGTGCTCTTTGAGTTTTATTATAGTACTAGCTGACCCAGCGAACTCCTTATCGCCTTTTTAAGAGTTCTTATTTAATTCCCTTTTTCCATGCCCCTTTTCCAAAGTTGACTTAGCGCTTAATATCTTATCATTTCAGAGTCTATAAATTATGAACAAACAAACATAGATTTTTATATAATATTGAATTCCCCATTCCTTAAATAATCGGAGACGATACCCATATCGACTTTAAAAAAAAAAACCGTCCGCCATCTTTGATTTCCTATCTGTCATCTTTGATCACGAAATAGATCTTGTATTAGCCATCCTTTAAAGAGATTACCATCCCTTCGATTCCCCATCCCTAGATTCACCATCCCTTAAATCATCAGAGACGATACCCAGATTGATTTTTTTAAATTATTCCCATCCGCCATCTTTGATTTCCCACCCGCCATCTTGAATCACGAAATTGATGTTGTATTTGGATTCTCCATCCCTTTAAACATCGGAGGCCATACCACCCATATAGATTTAAAAAAAAATACATCCGCCATCTTTAATCACAAAATAGATGATGTTTTTGAATTCCCCATTCCTTAAAATATCGGAGACGATACCCATATCAACTTTTTAAAAAAATCCCATGCGCCATCTTTAATTTCCTATCCGCCATCTTTGATCACGAAATAGACGTTGTATTTCGATTCAAATTTTATATTATTAATCAGCGTCCCGAAAATCTCGAAAACGATACCCATATAGATTGTATCCTATTCGTTTAGCCTTTTTTGCCTTTGACCCAACCCTCCCCCTTCTCGTTTGACCATTTTATTATTTTTGTATGGCCCCTAAAAGTTGTGGCGGAATAATTGGGCTGTCATTGGCAATAACAATTTCTAAAATCCGACTGCTAGTTCCTGAGATTAGCCGACATTATCTTTTAGAGTTTTTAGCCTTTTGCCCGGCTCCAAAGGGTCGAAGCGTTATGTTATATAGCCTATAGCCTTTCGGAATACCTGGGCTATCGTATACAAAAATAATTTTTCAGATCCGACCGGTAGTTCCTGAGATTAGCGCGTTCAAGCAAACAAACTCTGCCGCTTTATTATATTAGTATAGATGTCGTTTTAACTGTTTAAGAAATATAACTGCAAAAAGTATTTACACATACAAACTAAAACATAGTACTAAGACATAGTAGTAGGTCAGAGAGGTTGGACGTTCCTTAAGGTTGTATTTCTTTGTAGTAGATACTCAAGATGCTTTATGTCAAAATGTTATCCGGTGACGTTTCGCTAGAGTGGCTAATATGGCGACTGCGATTTGTCCGTCAGAACCATTAGAATTTAACAAAATACTCGACAATCAGAATTTTGCCGATATATGTTGACGACTCGAAAGCTTTATTTTTTAATGTTTTATTATGCTGGTAAGGTTTTGATGTACTCCTTGACGCAATTATTAACATAAGATTTGACACTGCGATAGCAGCGCAGTCTGTCGGTTCCAATGAGAAACATTCCGAAATCCACAACTAATTACAAATTAATCGATTTTAAACTTTCGCGATTTGTATACATCATAGAAATTAATTTAGCGGGTCTTAATCGCGTTAACTTAACTTATTTAAGGTATTAATACCTATTTGTTACCGACGTTTCGCTCGTCTTGCACCAAGCGTGGTCGCGGAGAGACTGATGAGAGCTCAGCGACGTCTTGTGGAAGTGCGGGTTTCAGCACCTACCCTCACTTGGTCTTTATTTAAGTTCGCAATGTCGGTGCTCCGACACACTACACTAATGACGTCTACACACTGTTGAGATTTATCACTGCGGCGGTGTTTACACTTGCTGATGACTGGATTCCAAGTAGCCGATAATCTATATCCATCCTCCCGGTTGAAATTGTTATATTTCTTGATTTCTACCGCTTCACGTACTATCCTGGAGTAATAGTGACGATCGGTGGATAAGACTTGTGGTTGATGCAGTTCTATCCAGTGGTTTGGTCCAGACTCCAACAAATGCTCAGCTATCGCCGACTTGTTAATATGTCGGTTTTTTACAGCTGCGATATGTTCCTTTACCCTTTCAGCGATTGTACGCTTAGTCTGCCCGATATATGAACTACCACAGCTGCAATCGACTTTGTAGACGCCAGGTGTTTGGAGAGGAATTACATCCTTTGGTGTACGCAGATTGTGTGCTATCTTAGAGAGCGGACTGTATACAGTCTTGATGGAGTATTTCTTGAGTACTGTTCCAACTTTGTCCGTCACTCCCTTTAGATACGGCATGTAAGCGGGCACTCTGCTTACTTCAGGTTTACGCTCGTTCCTCTTCCGACAGAGTAAGTTTTTCTTGTATCCGTTGCACCTAAGTACCTCCCGAACATGTGACAGCTCACTATTTGATTGTTCGGGGTCACATAAGTCATACGCTCTGTTCACTAACGAGGACACAACGGAATCCAAGTGCCGCGGATGGTGGTGCGAGTTCGCGTTGAGATACCTGTCGGTGTGTGTCGGTTTCCTATATACAGTGTGTCCAAGGGTACCATTATCTCTCACTGTCACTTTAACGTCGAGAAAGGGTAACGATCCGTCTACCTCCATTTCGAATGTGAATCGGATGTTCGGATGTATGGAGTTCAATTTGTGTGCGAATTGTTCTACGTCCTGCTTGTTGCCCTTCATGATGCAAAAGATATCGTCGACATACCTTTTGCAAGACGAGCGAAACGTCGGTAACAAATAGGTATTAATACCTTAAATAAGTTAAGTTAACGCGATTAAGACCCGCTAAATTAATTTCTATGATAATTACAAATTAAAAATTAAGTAAAAAACCATTTTCCAGTGGACTAAATTGTGAATCTAAACCATTCTCAAGTCCCCTTGAACACACACAAAAAATTTCATCAAGATCGGTTCAGTCGTTTAGGAGGAGTTCAGTGACATACACACGCACACAAGAAATATATATATTTAGATATGAAGGTGTAAAGACAAAGTACGTCCTCAAGTTTTATTCCAATTGCATCAGCAATTTAGGCAAACACTAAATAAGTACTTATTTTTTTACTATTTTGTCCTTAATAGGGCAAAGTAGGGGTTGAAAGTTTGGTACAAAAATCTATGGCCTTAAATAGGTATGGTAAATGGTTTACTAAAATATAATTTAGTTCGCGCCAACAAAGCAGTGGCGGTTTTAAAGGCCGGTTTAGGGAGATCCGTAATAGGGTCGACCGCATCGTCGCATCGAAAAAAGGGTTTGAAAGTGTGTTAAAAAAATTGCTGATTATAAAGCTATCGCTATAAAAATGCGACCAGCAGCTGGTATTACATTACGCCTTATAAAAGAATCCATAGTACAGGATCGTATGCAATTTACATATGAATGTAAAGCAGCTTAATGGAAAGCTATTTTCTGAGGGCGTGCGCAGACCGTTGAACCGTTAAACTATGCATAAATGAAGCCTATTCAGCGACAGAATATTGCAGCTGTCAGCTGATGACGCCACTCAGATGGAGGTATTGTGTGTGGGTCTGTGCTGAATGGAATGTCATGGTACATATGTCTGTTGGCAGACATGATAATAAGTTAGGTTAGGTGGATGGAATGTTCTAGTCCCTTGGCAGATGTGATAATGATTTAGGTTTCAAAGGAATTTAGACAGTAATGATGTATATCAACATACATACATAACGTCACGCCTTTTATCCCCGAAGGGGTAGGCAGAGGTGTATTTCTACACCCACTTTTCGCCAGATACACTTTAGTCCCACGTAATAAGGGGCGAGCCTATTGCCGTACCGGGCACATTTCCAGACTCCGTGCTGCTACTGAGAATTTCGTGACAGAAAAACCCAATAACACTGCCCGACCCAGGAATCGCACCCGGGACCTCTCGATCCCACGTGCACATTTATGCCGCGAGACCAACGAGGCAGTCGTATAGGGTTTGATGTCGAGTTTTCCGTCTCTACGCAAAGATGGTATTTGCATCGTGTTATCCCTTAGTCGCCTCTTACGACACCCACGGGAAGAAGGGGGTGGTGACACTTGTATTCTATGCCGTCAACCACACGGCAAATGTATATCAACATGTAAATTATTTCTGAATTATGTAAGTGTCATTGCTACATGTGTCACAAATTGTGCGGTAAATCTATGTCTATACTAGCTATGTACCGCGGCTAATTACATTTCCTTTTTATATCAAATCGTAAAAAGTATTGTCTAAAAAATAGTTCTCAGCCTATCCTCAGTCCTACACAAAATCAGTTGCAAGCTGTTTCGAAACAGTTGTATTACAAACACTACGCTACGAGATTCCTATACATATTTTAGATGTAAATAGCAAAATCGTCTTTCTGATTTGATGACGTACCTATCAACACAAAGCCCGATCCATAATGTTGTCTGGAATCTTGAGAACATGCAAAGAAATAGGAGAAATAATCAACAATTCTGATGGAAGTACCTACCCCTCGAAGATTTAAATAAGTCTTTTGCACAGTCATGGTGCTTGTTGGTCGTGTAGTTCCCGCATCACATACACTTTATTTAGTAATCATGCAGCTTATCACAGTCCGCTACTGGACATTAGTCTCTTCTAAGCGTGACAAAAGGACTGTGAGCCTTAGGTGGATGAGGCCTACTACACCACGCTGGCGAGACGGTTTGATATAGCATTTGATTTTGAGATTTTCGTGTCTCCGTAAAGATTCTATTTGCTTAGAGTATTTATTATTCGTTTATGTTGATACCCGTGGAATTAAATTTTAAAACTTTTAGCTCGTCACTAAAACGAATGATTTAGTATAGAGTTTGAAGTATAAAGCGCTGTATTTATTCTGCTTTGTATAAAAATATTCTGTACGTAAGCTATGTTTGTTGGTAAACACGTCCGTTATAATCTCTACTAGATAAATATAATCCCACTGAAAACATCAATGTAAAAATTCTAGCCAAGTTCAATTCTGCTACTATTATAATTGCAAAAATTTTTAAGGATAGATTGATGTTTAATTCTTGCGAAATCTATTGAACGGGTTTTGATGAAAATTAGTCGCTGCCCTCCACTATATCTGCGCCGGCCCTAACAATGTTTTCTATGTATAGATATTTTTCACGCCTGTATCCCCAAAGGGGTAGGCAGAGGTGTAATAATATATTACACCCACATTTCGCCTTATGAATTTCAGATCCCATGAAATAGGGGACGAGCCTATTGTCGTTACCGGTAACATTGCGAGACTCCGTGCTGCTGCTGAGAATTGCGAAAATTCAGTAAGACTTTTGCCCGACCCGGGAACTCACCACCAGCAGACGCATACGCTATCCACTAGACTGTCAAATTATTGACAAAAAGCTAATGATTTACGATATACTTGTTAAACCTTAACAAATCTAAGGTAGAAGAGCTTTGCTGATTTCAGCATGAATGGGCTGGCTCGACCGGGGAAGTACTATACCCTCTCACAGAAAATCGACGTAAAGTAACAGTACCTAAACTGTTGCGTTTCGTTCGGTGAGTGAGAATGCCGAAGGCCCCATCCCCTATTCCATCTCCCTCATTCCACTCCTCCTTCTATCCCTTTTCCTTAACCCCAAGGAGCGGCAACGCATTAGTGACTGCTCTGGTGTTGCTTGTGTCCATGGGCGGCGGTAATTGCTTACCATCAGGCGATCCGTCTGCTCGTTTGCCGCCATTTTATATTAAAAAAAATTGCCCAATTTTGCTTACTTGCCTTATCATCTTTTTGGTATTCGCATTTCATATTTTTTTTTTATTATAAGGTATTACTTAATCGAACTTTGTATTCGTAAATAGCAAATGTAGCCCAAATTTGTTTTTATTTGAATGCTGACATGATTGACATGGTTCTTATTTACAAGTCAGTAGATATTGCAATTTTCTATTTTATCATCGTCGTACTAGTAATTTTTATTTTTATCATCATAGAAGAAACCTGGTATGATTTTTTTTACATAAAATCATGTCAGTTTTGTTCTCTTGAACTTGGCTTAACACGCTGCCACATTTCTAGATATACTTATCGCTCTGTAAACAGTTATTTCATTTCATAATACATAGTCATATATAAATGGCGGTTAAAAGCTTTTTAAAAGCTTTATTTTATTTTATTTATTTTATTTTATTACAACGTTTCAAGAGGTATGGTCAGAGTGAGCATCAGAACATGAATGTTTTCTTAAATTCTTACTAAACCCGCCACTGGTGACGTCAATTTTACTTACCTACATGAATAATGAAGCCGGTCCCACGCACCGGGATTAAGAACCCAGATTTCTTCATAATGATTTGTATATGTTACTGTAAAAGCCCGAAGTTCGGTAAACCTTAAGATATCTTTTTTCTTTTCTTCTTTCCTTTAAAAAGATAACTCCCGCACTAGGACTAAATTCTGTGTCGCGGGGGACTTTACAACATATAACTAACGGACACAATGAACACCCAAATTCGAAACAACAATTTATGAATCACACAAAGTGTTGTCTCGTGTGGGGATCGAACCCACAACACACGGCGCAATGTCAAGCGGCGAGGCGGCCGCTTAATCCACTACGCCAACCGTGCAGTCAGATTTCTCAGTAAATCCTTAGATTTACCTGCATGAGTTGGCGAATGTCAAATTTTTTTATAAAAAAATATATAAGTTGACGGAACGTCAGCATAGAGTTTAAATAAAAATAGTCTATATTATATACTATTTTTATTTGATTAGATTTACAACTACATGCTTATTCTTAAGTAAAAGACAGGCAATCCACAAATCATAGCTCGTTTATTGGTAATTACACATTTGTATTTGATTGACAACTGATGGGAGTGAATGAAGCGAGAGAGATATGTCAGGAACGTTGCAAATGGCGTTCCGTAGTCTCTGCCTACCCCTCTGGGAAACAGGCGTGAGTCTATGTATGTATGTGTATGTATTTGACACACTAAAATCTACTATATCTGTCAATATTAATTTTGTAAATTTCAAAACTCAAAGAAATCAACTTTCTTAACTAAATCAGCATTTCTCAGTCTTATGACACTAGGAACTTATAAAAAAATCAACAAAACAATAGTGGTCCTATAACAAATAAAATAAAAACATCTCTCAGAAGTCCGTCCTCCTCAACTGTCAAAGAGCTTTTTAGCGCCAAAACTTACGTTAACTAGTATGCACCGCGGTCACGCGGTGGACTAACGGTACGGGACGCGGATTGAGGCAGCTTCTCGAAATTTCGGATGTCACCACTGCGGAGATCGCCGCGACCCAGTAGAGGACACGGCGCTGCACACCTTGGCGGAATGCCCTGCTTGCATCGCAGCGCCATGACCTAGTCGCGGCGATAGGAGTGGTCGAACTCTCGCTTCGGATCTTGATTCGTGCCATGGTCCAGAGTGAGATGTGTTGGGACGCCATCGCCTCCTTTTGTGAGACGGTGATGTCGATCAAGGGGCGGCGGAGCGGGATAGGGAGCCCACGCGACTCGTCTCCACCCGCAGAACCGGGCGTCGTCGCCAGAGGGCGTTCAACGATCTCCGGCCACCCGTGAGTACACGCCTGCGGACGGCGGGCCTGTTGTACCGACCGCCGTCCGCGAGGCCCGAGAGGCCACCTCTTGCGCTACGAGAGGCGCACGTGTTCCGCGTGCGCCTCTCGTAGCGTTAGTAGACTACGTCGTTCTGTTCCGCTCGTAGTATGAAAGAGGATGTATGAGGACAAGTATGATGGATGCAGATGGATGCATGTGAGGGACGGGGCCCGCCTCGGCGGGCCAGCTCAGGCGGGGTCGCGGTAGTAATGCTAACGTAGTTGCCGTAACCCCGCCATTCAATGGGATCGGATAGAAGAACACCATGGTGGTTTTAGTGGGTAGTTCCGGCGCTTCTCGTTGGGGAGTCACCACACTCTCCCTAGGGTGACCCCTTTAGGGGCCCAGCCTGGGGAACTAGCCCGTAAATTGTTTAGTTTCCATCATAAGTCAAAAAAAAAGCTACTCGAAATTACAAAACAAATCGACGGCGGCGGTAGAAAAGTTATTGGAGTTTTTAAAATCACCGGGTCTCCCAGACATGTACGTCACTTATGGCGGGTTAAAGTTACTTAAATTGTCACAAGTGCCGTGGTTACAAGAGCTCAAACGACAAGTGTCCAGTATCCATTGACGTTATGTCATTAGCGAGTCACGTTTTATGGTAACTGTGGACATCCAAGGTAACTTAATTTTTTGTTATGTATTGGTGAGGACTAGGGGTACAGAACTACGTACATAAACGTTATTTTAAACAGGAACGTGTTAGTATCAAATAGGTACATCTAGGTTTTTATGATGGCGTTGTAAATTAATAACACATATAGTTTAGCCAAGTCCAAACATTTGTCAGCTGTTGAACGCGTAGACTAGAGAGTGTTTGGCTTAATGGAAACAGTCTCACTAAAATTACCTCGGAGTTTCTTACTCGACCCATAGAAAGACGTGTCTGTTACGCGAATTTATTATGACATATACGACTTTACTAGACTTCACATAACTTCACATCTTTTATCCCCGAAGGGGTAGGCAAAGGTGTATTACACACCCACACTTCCCCAGTTATGTTTCGGTCCCGTTGTAATAGGGGGCGAGCCTATTGCCATCTACCGGACATATGCTTAAGCGAGCGATAATTAACAATTTTAATACACTCTCACAGAAAATCGACGTAAAGTGACAGTACCTTAACTGTTGCATTTCGTTCGGTGAGTGAGAGTTCCGGAGGCCCTATCCCTTATTCCTTTTCCCTCATCCCACTCCTCATCCTATCCCTTTTCGGAACCCAAGGGGCGGCAACGCACTTGTGACTCCTGTGGTGTTGCTTGTGTCCATGGGCGGCGGTAATTGCTTACCATCAGGCGATCAGTGTCCTCGTTTGCCGCCTATTTATATAAAAAAACACATATCTTTGAAAAGTTATTGGTGAGTACCCGGGGTAGCTGGGGATCGAACCCGAGCGAGACCTTCGACTCGTCAGTCTGTTACGTACACCACTGGTCAATCGCCGCTCCATCAAAATTTATTTACGACTCGTTATTTAATACGGGGTTTCCTGTAAATGTTCAAAATCTGGGCACGTGCCTGATGAAATGCAATTACATGTTATGTAACCACGTACCAGATAAGAGTATATGCCATTTTTATGTAGAAATATCTAAACATAACATGTGGATAATTAATTATAATCGTATTTAATACCTAGTCTACGAGCACTGCGTAAGACCACAGACTTTCCTCGTGATCAAACGAAGAGTTTGACGGGACATATAACCAAAATATAAATAAAATTCTCACTGAAACTTTGCTTAAAAGATTTCACAAGAGTCTTATTTGGCACATAAAATAAGTTAAAAGAAAGTTAGCCCGGTTAGTTTCGAAAGCAACAGTTTCTAACTGAAAAGGCCTAGATGTCTCCAAGACCCAAATGGTATCTAACTTTGGGCGTGACCTCGTGTTACTGACCTAAGATATATCCTAGATAAATATTTTTTCGTCTAATAGGTTGGTAAGTGGCTATAAGATTTCTTTTCATATTAATTTAATGTTAAAAAGTCCAAATAACATAAGATTGGAGTTGGAGAGAAGAGGGAAATAGATGTATTTGGCAGCAAAGCAAGGCGTGACTTGTACAAAGTGCAAATTGACGGCATCTATTACTTCTAAACTAGAACACTTAAATTGTTTTGGATTATACTGTTCTAACACTATACACTTTAGATGCACCTTTGATAGACCCTTAGATAGATATAATGCGACGGAAACGCGTAAGAACTAGTGTTGTAAAGGAACTGAGTCTTTATAGTCCTAATATTGAGACTCGAATCTTTTTTTGAAGACTCAAGTCAAAATAGAATAAGTAAAGCTCAAGCCTCTCTGACTTTTTAGTCTTCTTAAAATAGACTCCAGTCTTGCCAAAGAGAACTCGAAACTAACTCTTTTAAAATAGCTCACTCTTTACAAAAATAACTCAAGACTAAGTCCTTTAAATAAAAACTTAGCTTTCCTAAAAAGAACTAGCAACTTGAGTCCTTTTAAAAAAGGGCTCAGTCTTACGAAAATAACTCGCGACTGAGTCATTTCTTTCAAAGAGCTCCAAACTCAAACGTACTGGTACAATGTATAATAACAGTGAACGTCCACCTAGAATGGATTTCGCATTAGCGCCTTGCAAATGGAGCACAAAATCCTGCACAAAATGCTGCAGTCCTCTACTTTATAGATCACGACTCAAAGAACTCAAAGGCTTTATGACACCAGTCTTTTTGATTGGACTGCAGTCCTGCTTTAAAATTCACGACTCCTAAGACTTGAGAGAACTTAAAGGACTCAAAGAGCTCAAAAGACTGAAAAAAAAGAAAGGACTTAAAATAAATCTACCGACTCAACAAATTTTAGGACTGAAAGAACTGAAAAGACTCAAAAGAACTCAAGACTCAGGACTCAGAAGACTAATTTAGTCGTGAGTTCTGCAAAAAGAACTCATTGCCGCAAAATGAGCACTAAAAGACTCAGTTCTTTTACAACACTAGACTGAGAACGGCTATAACACCTTGTTTTCTCTAGGTTCATTCGAAATAACAAAATAAAATAACAAATAACAATTCGGAAATAAATCCGCTTTGAGTCTACAGGAATCTTTAAACTTGTATTAATTGTCGTACAATTTGTGACTGATTATGTGTATTGAAGGTAAAATGTCTATTTGTGGCATCGTAGCTCCTAAACGAATTTTGCGATTATGATGCAGTTTATTTGTTTGAAATCTGACGTGATCGTGATGTTTTTCAGCTACAATGTGCAAAGATTTATGTCGAAGATGACTCAAAATGTTCAGTTCTGTAATAATGTTACTTATGGATCGCGGATCTATTTTGACAGTACATGAACGATTTTATTCACTCTCTAACTAGGTTTATTTATTGCTACGCTCTCCCAGAGCCTCACATTCTATACTTAATCATTCTCTTACGTACTATTTACAAGATAGCGAAACATTTCTTCAGTAATTAATACCTGGCATCCTTCCTATATGTCAAAGAACTATTAGGAACAAGACCACTGTAGATCGGCATGAGCCAGTTTCTAATATAATTATGTTTCTCTGAACTACTTCTCAATATAAATTGAGAAATGTTTTGCTGCCTCTGAACTACTTTTCAATATAAATTAATTTAGTGCTTTTCAAATAAGTTATTGGTTGTTGAAAGTCTTGAGATAAACGAAGGAGGAAAACAATTTGAAGGTACAAATAATTTTGATAAGATTCATAATTGCATTTGCAAGTTGGAAACAGTTATAATTTATTTCCTGTTTCGGATTTAGTGCCATAACCCAACTTATAGAACTTCAACCAAAACCTTACTGAAAATAATATTTTGTTTGACGACAATTTGCTATTTAACTGAATTAATGAAACCTGCCTTCATTCTGAATATATAAAATTTAAATAAATAAATAATTAGATAAACTAAACTAATACGAAAGCGGAATGAAAATTTAACTCATTATGACATTTTAATTGAGTAAAATTAGATTTTATTACGTTGACTTTTACCTGATAACCTAAGCTCTTACTCGACCATCGTCTTAACATATTTGGAATTCAAAGTTGGTATGTCTTTTAAATTGCTAAATTGATTTTGAAATGGCCTCTAAAGCTCGTCGTATGCAGGCATCCATTATCAAATTGCTTTTTTCGATGTGCTGATTTTACGTAAATTTGCTGATGCTGCTTTGGGTATTAACGATATTTGTCTTTGGGCTTTTTGGAGAAAACATGTTTTGATCATGTGGATTGTGTAGCAATGATTATGTAATTCCTACAGGTCGAAATTTTACGACGGAAAGGTTTTTGTAATACAGTTTAATATTGTAATTCGTCGATTGGCCTGTTTCTGTAGTGGTCAATGTCTTGATTGCTAATCAAGCGGTCGTAGGTTCGATGCACATCCAGGACAAAATTATCGTTTTTGTGTGATGAGCAAGGTTATTTATTCTGTCTCTCGGTGTAAATGAACTAAAAGTTGTATGTGTTTAAGAGTATTATTATAATATGAGGTAAGTATGTTGATGAGTTATCTGTTGGACATAATACAACCTTGGTCGTGATACGATGACTGTGCATAAGTTGTTCCAGTATAATATTTAATGTTTATAGCAAGATTACTGTGCTGGATTTTTTTACGACTTCGTTGATGAAACCGACAAACTCCACGCGCAAATTACAGCGAATAAAAATACTAAAGGATGTTAGTTACTGTAAGATGTTGACAAAAATGTTACAGAGCTCTTTCAGGGTTTGTTTGATACAAGACATAAACCAACAAATTGCTTTTTACATTTGAAGCATTGTAATTAAAATATTTGATCCATGTTTCTAAAATCTATGCATGTACTTTACGACTGAATCTTTAAATGTAAGAGAATACATTTTACTTAAATTTTTGTATCTGATTCAGTCATACTGGATGTAATGTGAGCGTCCCAAAACTTTCTTATTATTAGCCGGGATTCGATCCGAGACGGGTCGTGAAATTACATGAAGTTTTTCGTTTTGCGGTAGATTTATGACAGCTAATCTGACGGGGCAGGTTAATCTCTACCCACGTGCCAGTAACTCTCACATGCAAAATAGTTGGATCACTTTCTAAATCAGATTAGCCTGAATATAGTTTTGATGTGTACTTTAAAATATCACTACAGTGTGAGGTCTACAGTAAAATGCTCATTATAGTTAGCAGTAGAACTAAAACAATACTCTCTGAAAAGATTAAAGTAGATATTGTCTATCAAAATTTAATTTATATCAAATATAAATTTTCACACAGGGGCAAACGGATGGACATGGCGAAATTGGACGGAGTTCAGATAGTTTTGTAATATCCGTTCAACTTCCTTGTATACGCCTGTCCGGGGCCTAAACTTGGAGCGAATATTTACTTAAGGTAAATCTGTAACAAAAAACTAACTTTCTGCCTATCTTTCTTTCTTTCCAAAGAGCTTTTACTTAGCGAGGTTATGTATTTCGACTACGCCTACAAAGTTGTAAAACATTTTCTTTGGTCAAGATTTATTTTTGCTAGGTTCTCGTAGACATGAATGCTAAAGTAAGATTTATTATTCGTATACGGGTACTGCATTGAGTGGGCTCGCTATTAAAATAGGAGAGCTTTACTAAAACGCTTGTTTTGCTCTAGAATTTGTTTGCACAATATTTAGCATCAAAATTATGACAACAACACAGCTATATATTGGGCGCAAGCAACAAAAAGTTGGTATGTATGTTATTTGAAAGTGTACAAGTGCATTTATTTCTTGATGATATTGCCCAGGTATTTTGAAGGACAAATTAAAAAATATATGTTGCGGGCGTCCTCTAATATTTAAGCAATATGATTACGTAGTATAATCATCACAACGGACTAAGATACTTAGATTTAATGATTAAAAGTTCATTAACTAAGTCAAATTTGTTTTTGCTGGCTATAAATTGAATATTGTGCTTCAGTAGCTACTTTTAGGGGTAACTACGGAACCCACATTACTTGGGCCTTCGTTTCTTTTCAATAAATCGTATTTCAAAAACCGTTCTTTGATTGTAAATCATCAAATTAAAATGCGTTCTGTTGGCAAATAATTTTATTGAATAAAAAATAAACATGTATTTATTTGAATGGTTCAATTAATGGCGTTCTTTGTGAAAAACAAACTTTTCAAATCCCGGCTGCGGTTTACAAAAGGGGCCATGTTTCAAATTATAAGTGCGTAAAACGTATTATTTTACTTCTATCCAATTGTGTTTACACAAGCTGATTGATGTTTATTTATTAAGGCTCTTTTAAAAATAATATAAGTAGGTTATACTACAGTTACAGAAATGTTTATGGTGGAATATTTTGGTGGTTATTTTTGGATCGTCGTGATGGGGAGTCAGTGACACTGAATGAATTATTGATATGGGACTAAACCATGGAATATAGCTATTCTTTTGGGTTGCAGAGGTCAGACAGCACACGATCTTTGAAAAAGTTAATATTCTGTCAAATTTGGTTAAATCAGCAAACAGACCCCAGACTCTGTAGTGTTTGTATCTATGCAATAGATATAATAGATTGTCTCATGTACACCAGTAGAGGAAGTAGCGTACTTGACACCTGTCACTACTAGTATATCTGTATAGTCTGTGGCTGTCACTTCGCTACGGACAGTCAGTCGGTAGTTAGACACAGTGCGTGTTGGACGTGATCTTGTGCTCGGATCTGTGTGTAGTGGTGAGCCAGTGTTACATCGAGTCGTGTAGTGGTTATATTTGCTGTGATAGCAAATACTACAGACTCCAAGGCGCAAATTTTGGATGCGGTTTGAATAACGCTAGAACGATGATGATGATGATTCCTGCGATATGATTTTCTGACGACAAACGCGGATTTGATACTTACTTTGGATTCGTACCGTGTGACAATGTAAAAGCATTTGTAATGCTTTAAATATGTATATAGTGCTTGAGATAATTTTGCACCTAACCTTCGTTAAAGGGGAGATCGGGTATTTTCTTTTATGGCCACTGTGACAACTAAACCTACCCGGTCTTCCCAACTTGTGAAAAACGCATGAACACCCGTTTAATACCTTTATTTTTATCTCGAACAGACAGACAGACGAATGATTTTTTTGCCTTCCGAGGCACGGTGGTATAACACCGCCAACCTCCAGACTTCAAACTTCGACCCGGGAAGGCATACAAACCCGAGACGTCATGATCCGCAGTTGCTTTCACTACCGCAGGACCACAGAGGTAGACAGATAATACAAGACAGATCATACATAATCTGAAATGTTTAAAGGTTATAAAGATTATTTTCTTCCGTTCTTGCGACATGTCGTAAAAGTCATATTAAAATACTTTTATGTTACAAGTGAACGGAGATTTTTACTTTATGATTTTACTCTACCCTCGCGACCTACATGTATATGTACAGAATAATAATATGAAATGATGTGAGTGTTATAGTAACACACTCCTAAAATACTTTAATACAAATTTCTTTTCAATAAAATATGTACCTATTAATCTAGAATCACAATTTCTATTTAAATTATAAATACCAGGCAAGGCTTGCGACCCCACCAACTTGGATTTAACTTTAGATTACCCCCAAAGACATCTAAGAAATAAAATTGCATCCTCTGACAAATGGAGCCTAAAAATAACAGTTCAATGGACAAATTGTTGAGTTTTGAGTTTATCGTGTTCATACAGACAGGCAGGATGGCTAATAGACTTCATTTTATAATATGAATGTATAGATAGAAGATGAATAGATGTACGATTTTTGTTCAAACGTTTCACCATGGGTTAGGTATTACAGCAAATAAAATAAATAGTTTTGTTCAGTGCAATAACTAACCGTGAAACCAGAAGTTTATTTGAACCATTTCATCATCATCGTCATCAGCCTGTTTTAGTCCACTGCTGGATTAGACCTCTCATAGGACACACCAATGAGCTCGGTCTTTAGCTTTCCTTTACCAGTGTCTGCCCGCAGCCCCACGAGGCTACGACTATCATTCACCCGGCTAAAGGAGGCCCTGAACTACGTTTGCCGTGCACAAAATACCTTTATAATACTTCAAAAAATACATCTTAACCCTACATGTTATGAAGAACCCACAAGTTACGTAGGTGTTATTCGATAGTACACTTTATTCAAACCAAAAAGGGCCCTTTCTATTAAAACATTCTTTATCCTGAAAGTCTTGTATCAACAGGCAACAAAGACCTACCTACGTCAAAGGGGCTACGTTAAGGGTTAATTTCACCCCGTACGTAAAGCAATAATACCTACGTTCAAAGGTTGACTGTTGCAGCTCGCTTACCTATTCATGAACGTATAAAACTATAAATAATCACAGAACAATTTATGGCGTAGGGATAATGTATATTGCGTAGTGCAGTTAGCAACGTAAGTTGACTTACGTTTACTTGATCTTGAATGGTTTTATGGCTCTTAAATAATACAAAGTCAACATAATTTATTAAATTATGTCACAATGTGTCGTTTATGAACGTCAATTGTATAAGATAATAAGTTAACGATGGTACTGTTACATTTAATTATTATTCTGAATTGCTTGTAAGATTTCTAGACAAAGTTTAACAAAATGTATAAACTATGAATAAAGTTTTGCAAATATTTTAGTGTTGAGAGACTTTTGTTGCTGACTGTATGTACATAGAGCTTGCTATATTATTACTGAGAAAAATATGACCGTTTTATAGGTCACTGTACCTAAGTCAGCCACTAGGCAAATAGGCCACGCAGTATGTTTACTACCAAGGACAACGCCATACTTACTCATTATCCAATTAGTTTGTTATTGGGACGCTGATACTAATTAATATCTTAGGTCAACCGCACACGGTCATCTGATCCAAGAATAAGCAGAGCTAGGCATATAGGCCTGCTATCGCAGCCCGATAATTGACCTCTTGAATGTGGCGAAAACGTACCAATAACAAGCTGCGCGCGTACTACGTATATTATGTCATCATCCTCCTAGCGTTATCCCAATTGCAACCGAAGATCCGTCTACTAGTCTAACCGGATTTAACAAATGTCGCACGGGTGATTGGTTTGTAGGTGGTGAGCCAGACTCAATCACTCGCCGATCAAAAAAAGGAAGAAAATCATGTTTTACTTACAAATGAAAACACTTTTAGAATAGTACACTTCACGATATAATTGGGTGCCTATATAGGTAGATACTATGCAGCTACTTTAAAACTAAGACTTTTAATAATTGAGAACATAAGAAATTTAGGGCGTGGTCCGACAAATATAGTTGGTGTTCACTGGTGTTCCGAAGGCCAGGGTCTTGATAGGAAGAAGACTTAACTGATGGCCGTGAGCTGGAGCAGAGGGGTTATACTTATAATTTAACAATCGAAGATATCGTTAATATGTTCACAGTGGGTCGTTTAAAAGAAAGATATACCTATGTAGTAAGTAAACAAGTTACGTTCGCAATGCGTAAGAATAACGCGAAGCGGAATCTACCCTCACATAAAAAATATAATTGTATAATTAAAAGTAATTCCCAAAACTTAGTCTAACGAATTTGGGTTAGAAAAGAAGTTAGGAGGTACATAAGACGTGGCGCAAGCCTTTAGTCTACTGTATTGCCTAATTTATGTAAGATTTAAAACAATAAAATGAATGACTTACCAACTGTGAACACATTTACACACAGAAAAACACAGAAAAGGTAAAATACGGAACCCTATTACTAAGCCTCCGCTGTCTGTCTGTCAGTATGTCTGTCACCAGGCTGTATCTCATAAACCGTGATAGCTAGAAAGCTGAAATTATGTATTTCGGTTGCCGCTATAACAACAAATACTAAAAATAAAATAATGAAAATATTAAGGGGGGGTCCCATACAATAAACGTGTTTTTTTTCGTATTTTTGGCTCAAAATTACTAACGGTAAAAGGTAGACGCTTAAAATTTTCACAGAATATGTAGTTTTATATTACCTTTCAGAATAAGTAATTAAATTAAAAAAAGTAAATAATAAAGGGGGGCTCCCATACAACAAAAGTAATTTTTAAGCAATTTTATATATATCGATCTTAATAAATAGGTAGAATCTTAAAAAAATATTTAAGTTTACATACAACAAACGTGATTTTCTTTAATAGATGATGGTATGGAACCCTTCGTGCGCGAGTCCGACTCGCACTTGGCCAATTTTTTAATTTTTGTGTGCCTGTCTGCCGGTCTGTCAATTTGTCCAAGGTCTCTGGAATAGATTAACCAATTTTAAATGGACTTTCTAGAATGTTAAGGTTTTTTCGAGCTATATAATATACACACATCAACAAAGTCTAGGGATATTTTATATTTCATCAAATATCTAAAAATCTATGAAGAATTTTCTGATACAGTAAATAGAAGAATCATAGATTATTTTAAGGTCTTTAATAAAAATAAAAAACATTTCGTGTTTTTTTTTGTTTTAAATAAAAAAAATATTTTTTTTAATCATCATGGAAAATTTGTATGATAACAACAAACATTTCTTCTTAAAAAACTATTAATTTTAATAAAAATGGAAAAAATCTTGTAAAATCTAATCATTAATAATCAGTGTTGCCACCTCTTACATTGATTACACATCGACATCGATTGTTAATACTTAAAATTAAATTGTCAATGTCTTGCTGCGGTATGAGGTCCCATGTCCTTTGCAAGTGTTCGTAAAGTTGTTGTTCAGTCGTCAAATTTGGTGGAAAATCTCTCAAAGCTTTTCGTTGTAACATGTCCCAGGCATGCTCGATAGGATTTAAGTCGGGCGACTGTGCAGGCCAATCCGAAACTTGAATATCGTGCTCTCGGAGAGCGGTCGATACCAGCCGCGCCGTATGGCAAGGAGCATTATCGTGCATGAGTAGAAATTCATGGCCTATTTGAGTTCTGTGTGGGACAATAACGGGCTCTACTACCTCCTCGTGGTATTTTTGTGCAGTCATGCTGCCTTGGATCCAAACGAGTTGGGTTCGTCCGCCAAGACGAATTCCTGCCCACACCATGATTGTCCCGCCTTGGTATGGGTGGACCTCCTGAGGGTGCCGTAGACGGCTAACTCTCCCTGGAGCTCTCCAAACGCGTGTTCTTCGTGAATCCGGGTGAAACCCAAACCGGGACTCATCGGTGAACAGCACCAAAGACCATTGTTCGTCACTCCATGGTAAATGCTCCCGAGCCCACGAAAGCCGCCGACCGCGATTGCCACGTCGCAATGCTGGAACACGCAATGGTCTTCGAGCATGAAGATCAACTTCATGTAACCTTCTTCGCACGGTTTGGTCGCTTACCAGCAGCTGGTGGTCCTCCTGGAGCCTTTGCACTAGTTGCAGCACTGTGATATTGGGTTGTCTTCTGGCGGTCATTTGGAGAAATCGATCCTGTCTCTGCGTAGTAACACGATATCTACCTGTGTGCTGTTCGGCCACATCTCCAGTACTGCGATAACGTGACCACAACCTTGATATCACATTTTGACTGGTATGTAGGGCCTCAGCAACGACGCGTTGAATTGCACCATTTTCTAACATGCCCACGGCTCGTAACATTTCATCTCGACTCAAATGACGACGTGACATGACTTTTAAAGTTCGTACGTCACGTTAAATTAAAAAAGAAAAACAATTAAAAACCCTTTTCATTAATAATTATAATAAAACAGTTTTAACTTTCTTTAATGTAACGAATTACTAGCAAATTTGCCGCCATATTTTGTTTATTATTTTGTTTTTTTTCTTTCCATGTTCAAATTTTGAAAATAGAATAAAAGAGGTTTTAATCTGTATATAAACTTTTTGTGGAAACTAACAAGGTTCTAAACTATAAACTCGTAAATAATTTAGGATTAAGATATCCCTAGACTTTGTTGATGTGTGTATATGTATCTATATATGAAGAGCTGTTGACTCGGTTGGTGGCATTGATGTTAAGATACCGGAATAACGCAAATGATCTCACAAGTATAACAAAAGTATGAGAATTATGTTCAAGGAATTATATTGGATTTTTTAAGCGAATAACAAAAAATTAACAAAATATACTGCGATATTTATTAATTACTGTCTAGGGTTTGGTAAATGATTTAGCAATTAGGAAAATAATGTACTGTAACGTATGTCCGGGTAGTAGTAGGCCTAGTAACTGTAGGTTCCCGAATTCACAATAAAATTCGTCTCTAAAATAGTTATAAGCTGTGCATGTAATGATGTTTTCAATAGTGACTGCTATTTTTGGAAGGCTCTTAAGAAGATCGGTCTATTTTGATATTCTACACTATAAAGTTCTGGTGTTTTAATATTGAATACCTTACTTTACAGACTGAATTGACACTGACTAAACCATGGAATATCGTTATATATTTATTTATTTATTTTAGGAAAGCTTACAGACTAATACACACTTCAATTAGATATTAAACTAAGTTGCTAATTACAAGCTTCCTCATTTAAAAGCAATGTAATAACTAATTACCTCACTTACTGTAAGTTACTTAAAGTATACTTGCGCAACTTAACAATAAATACAAGGTTGCAGCCATGTTCCAACATAAAAAAGTAACTAAAATAGGATACAAAATAAGGAACACAAGTGAGTCTAACCATGTTCCAACATGAAAAAGTAACTAAAAATAGGATACAAAATAAGGAACACAAGTGAGTCTAACCATGAAATACAGTATGATCTGTGAGTCTAAGGATTTTTTATTGCTTTGAGTTGCACAGGTCAGACGGTACTCGCTCTATGGATAAGCTAATATTCTGCTTCAAATCTGGTTAGACCAGCAAACAGATCTCAGACTCCAAGGAGAAAGTGTTGGATGCGAGTGAGATAACGCTAGGGATCTCCCTAGCGTTATCTCACTCGCATCCAACACTTTCTTTCAACATGAAAATCAAATTGCAAGAATCATCATCTGATGATGATAATTCTTGCAATTTGATTTTCCGAGTACAAACGCGGATTTATATTTACCTTTGTAAATATAAAACCATTTTAAATTTTAAATTTTTTGAATTTTCCCTTGTATATATTATTAATTCGTTTTTTTTTATTTTAAGACTTAATTTAATTAAATTTCTAATTGTTTTAAATATATAGTGGGCATTGTGTTTGTGATAAACCTAAATCGTTTTTTTTATGAAAACTCATTCAGTAGCTTTTGTGTTTGACTTGAATATACATATATACATAAGTAAGACGAGATATGCTGCCTAGCTTAATCTATTTGACAGACCATCATAGTCTAAGTCATAATCATCATAATAAAAATAATTGACCAAAATGTTAATACGCGCATAACTCCCAAACGACTGCACCAAATAGGATAAATCTTTCTTTTATGTGTTTGTTATTGTTAGGTAAGATTTGATGAGAAAAATATTCAAAAAGTGTTAAAAAAAAAATATGGCGTTACGAAGTTTGTCGGTCTACTACGAAGCTAGTCTCAAATACCGCGACCTTGTCGCCCGACACGAATTCTACGTGTTCGGCGACGTCGCGGGGGACATCGCCCGACATCACAGGTGACATCTACGTGTCGGGGAACAAGTCGCTTGTCGACGCTCCGATAGCGTCGACCTTGCGCGTCTTCGTGTCTCTCGACAGTTTCCGACGGCATTTGACTTGTGAGGACGTGTGTTGCTATTTGTTCCGCGACTACCCGCGATTATAGCACACTTCGTTGGTCCACACTACCAACGAAACTGTGTTAACACTTAGGCGACATCTCGATCACAATGCCGGTATGTGGACGAGCGAAATGCCGGTCGACACTGTCGCCGGACAGTCGCACGTAAATGTCCTGCGACTGAATACATGGCTTTAAGCCCCGTTTTCATTAGGAGACATTTGTCCCGCGGCCTTGTCGCCCGACACGTATTCTACGTGCTAAGCGACGTTGCGGGGGACATCGCCCGACGCTGTCGCCGGACAGTTGCACGTAAATGTCCTGCGACTGTCCGCGATAAGTCGAACGACTTTGACCCCTAGTGAATACATGGCTTAAGCCATGTATTCCCTAGGGGACAAAAGGATATAAAGATTATTTTCTTCCGTTCTAGTGACATGTTGTTGTATTAGTCATAGAAAAAAGAATAGTAATATTATCTATGGTAATAGTCATAATAAAATACTTTAAGTTAGAAGTGAACGGAAATTTATACTTTAAGGCCTATTCAAACCTGAGCGATATTCGCTGACGCTGTGGGTAGAGGTACATACCGCGCGAGTTTCGCTCAGGTATTTAGTATCAAGTACCGCGGCTAGAGCGACCTGAGTGATATTCGCTGCCGCTGTGGGTAGAGGTACATACCGCGCGGGTTTCGCTCAGGTATTTGGTATCAAGTACCGCGGCGAAACTCGACTATCGCGCGTTATTCAACCCACAAGATTAGCGAATACCGCTTAGGTCTGAACAGTAATATTACCGCATACCCACTGAGTTTTCTCTGCCGCAGACGGTAGCGAATACCGCTTAGGTCTGAACAGGCCTTTATGGTTGTAGTCTCTCCACATACATACATACATAGACTCACGCCGGTTTCCAGGAGGGGTAGGCAGAGACTACGGAACGCCATTTGCAACGATCCTGACATATCTCTCTTGCTTCATTCACTCTCATCAAATTTCTCATGTATGCTCATCGGTTCAGAGCACTTCTAACCTGTCCTTGTTTAGGATGTGCCCAATCTGGTCAGAGAACGTCCGTCTAGGTCTTGCCTTATACAATATTCTTGGTCAGTCTTTCGTCATCCATCCTCTCCATGTGTCCAAACCACATACAGAAGAATAATACATACATATGTACATACATAGACTCACGCCTGTTTCCTCGAAGGGGTAGGCAGAGGCATATTAAACGCCCAGTTTTCGCCAGTGTTTTGATCTCACGTAATAGGTGGCGAGCCTATTGCCACTTTTCGGGATATTTTGTTTGCCAGAGCCTCGTCCGTTGATCGGCAGGTGCACCACTTGCAGGTGAGGTTGGCTTGAGACCCTAAGTTCTTGGTGGGAACCCTATGAATAATATAAGTAACATATTTCGAAACTAGTCAACATTTATTAAAACCTTATTTAGATTAAATATGCTTCAAAGTTCTCAGTAATCACACTATCTGTTGGTGAACACCGTACAAAAATCCGTCCGATAGTTTTTGAGTTTTTCGCGTTCACACAAACATAGGTACGGTGTAATGTGAATGAATAGATAGAAGATAAATATATTATGTGAAATGTTTGATTAGACTTTTCAGCATGGGTTATGTACACCAGTCATGGTCATGGGAAAACTTTCACGTTTGAACGTCTCATCTTCAGCCCTGTATATAAACTGTCCCACTGCTGGGCACGGGCCTCTTCTCGCTATGAGAAGGGTAAGGTCCACCACGCTGGCCAAGTGCAGGTTGGCAGACTTCACATGTCTTTCGAGAACATTATGACGAACTCTCAGACATGCAGGTTTCCTCACGATGTTTTCCTTCACCGTTTGAACGTTTAAAATAAAATGAATAGTATTGTTCAATACAATAACTAGCCGTGAAACAAGATGTTCATTCGAACCACTTCATCATCTGTCCACTGTCCACTGCTGGATGTAGACCTCTCATAAGGTACGTTAATGAACTCGGTCTTCACCTTTCCTCTACCAGTGTCGGCCCGCAGCGCTACGCATATCATCGATTCACCTGGCTACAGGTGACGCCCTATATTACGTTTGCCGTGCACAAATATACTTCAGAAATACATCTTTACTCTACATGATATGAAGAACCCACACCTTACGTAGGCGTTTTTCGATAGTACACTTTATTCAAACCAGAAGGGGACTTTTCTATAAAAACATTGTTTATCCTGAAAGTCTTGTATCAACAGGCAACAAAGACCTACCTACGTCAAAGGGCTACGTAAAGGGTTAATTCCACCCCGTACGTAAAGCAATAATACGTTCATAGGTTGACTGTTGCAGATCGCTTACCTATTCATGAACGTATAAAACTATCATTGAGGAACTATTTGTGACGCAGGGATACAGCATTTTGCATGGTACAGTTAGCAACGTAAGTCGATATACCTTTACTTGATTTTGAATAGTATCAATAATTTAATAAATAAGGTCACAATGTGTCGCTTATGAACGTCAATGGTGTAAGATAATTAGTTAACGATTGTACTGTTTCATTTAATTATTATTCTGAATTGCTTGTATGATTTCTAGGCAAAGTTTAACCAAATGTATAAATTATGAATACAGTTTTGCAAATATTTTAGAGTGTCGAGAGACTTTTGTTGCTGACTGTATGTACATAGAGCTTGCTATATTATTACTGAGAAAAATATGACCGTTTTATAGGTCACTGTATATAAGTCAACCGCTAGGCAAATAGGCCACGCAGTATGTTTACTGCTAAGAACAACGTCATACTCACTCATTATCTAATTAGTTCGTAATTGGAATGCTGATAATAATTAATATCTTAGGTCAACCACACACGGCCATCTGATCTGAGACTAAGCAGAGCTAGTGCTATGGCAACCGAATAATTGACCTCAAGAATGTGGCGAACGCGTACCGTTTACAAGCTGCGTGCGTGCTGCGCACATGTACAATATAATTTCATGCTTGTATCCCTGAAGGCAGACGTGTAACATTACACGCACATTTTGCCAAATCATGAATATTAGGTCCCACTTAATAAGGGACGAGCCGATTGCGCTTACTGGGAACATCGCCAGACTCTGTACTGCTACTGAGAATTCGGAATAACTCAGTAACACTTTTGCCTGACCCGGGAACCGAACCCTGGACCCCGATCAGCAGACGCATACGCTATCGACTTGACCATGGAGTCATAATATTTTCCCAAATAAAATACCAAAAGCGCTGAATAATGTTGATACAAACAATCATGTCTATCTAAAATGCTGTAAATAAACAACTCAAAGATTATCACAGTTTAACCTCCTATGATATCGTAAAATGGAAAAAGTAGTTAAAGCAACATAAAAGCGAAAAACGGGTCGTGCCAGATTGTGGTTTAAGTACTTGAGGGAGCAAGGTCAACAGTATTAAGTATAAGTAGTAGGTAGTGGTGATTAATCGCTATGAAAGCTCTCTAGAAGGATATTATGGTCTTCGGTAAACAAGTCTGTAAACAGTAAAATACCACATTTCTAATTACTCTTACTTCTACAACTGTAACCCTGAAACTAGTCGGCCTTTTTTTTTTTTTTTTTGTTCACTACGGTGGTAAAACTCTCCTTATGAGTCATCTCAACTCCGCCAACCCAGCCATTAGAACGGCTGGGCTTGGGACTGGCGGAGGAGGTATGTGGAGGCTCTCCCCTAAAGGCGTTCGGGGCATACCCACTAAAAACCACCGCGGTGTCCCTACGGGTCCCATATGTTGGCGAGGTCACGCGATTCGCGATAAGCATACTTTCTCGCGACCCCGCCCGGGATTGGCCCGCCGTTGGTGTTGGCGGGCCCCGTCTCGTTATGATCTCGCAATCATCCATCAAACTTCTTGCATCCATCAAACTTCTGGCATCCATCACCTCACAAAGCTACTTGGGAGGCGGCGAGGACACGCGCCGCCTCCCGCCTTTTTGCGGACAGGGAGCAGCCCCAGCGCTCACCGTCCGCAGGCAATAAATTTACGGTGGTCGGAGGTCGTCTCTTGTTCGACGTCCCCGACGCCCGGACCTACGGTTGGGGAGAGGGCGATGTATTTCCCTCTCCCGCTCCGCCGCCTCCTTGCTCAGCATGACTGCTTCGCAGAAAGAGGCGACGGCGTTCCAAGACCTCTCACTCCGGACCATAGACAGAACTACGGCCGGGAGCGAGAGGACAACCGTATTCAGAGCCGCGACCAGATCACGGCGCTGCGATGCCCAGGCTGGGCAATCCGCCAAAGTATGCAACGCCGTGTCTTAGACAGGGTCGCGGCTACTGCCACAATGGTGGCATCCGGGCGTTTCCTCCCGGCCTATCCTCCACAAATACCGGCCAAAACAACCATGGCCGGTAAGGATTTGAGTCAACCGGAAGGTGAGGACGCCGTGACGTCTCTCCAACCACTCTTCAACCACGGGACTTACCGCCACTATCGTGGCGTGCCCGGCGCTGGGGTGCACAAGTCGTGCCTTCCACTCCGCCACCAGGACCTGGTGGAGCTCCGACCGACGCGCCTCGATGTCACGGTGCACCGGTCTCTCGCCCTGCTCCAGGGCTTGCCGGCGCCATGTATAGAGTGACGCCAGCAACTCAGCTTCCAGATCCCAGGGCGGTGATCCGGCTAGGAGGCTCGCTGCCTCAAAGGAGACCGTGCGGTAGCCTCGTATCAACCTGACGGCCATGGCACGCTGCGGTGCGCGAAGCGCCTTGATGTTGTGCGCCGTCAGGTCGTGCGCCCATATCGGGGCCCCATAAAGGGCCATGGACCGCACGACTCCTTCATAGAGCCTCCGGCAGGAGGCGGTTGGTCCCCCAAGATTGGGCAGCAGTCTCGATAAGCCTGCCGCTGCCCTGAGAAGTTTGGGGGCCAAGCGTCCAAAGTGTTCGCGGAAATCCCATCGGCTATCGAGTACGAGCCCCAGGTATTTTAGGCTCTTCCCGATGCCGATGCGGACCCCTCCTACCATAATGTGGGCCCCTGCGGGTGGCCGTTTCCGAGGCCCGTGTAAACAAATGGCCTCGGATTTAGAGAGGGCCACCTCTAGGCCCAAACGCCGGATCCTTCCAACGACTTGTGCGACCCCAGCGGTCGCCCTTATAGCCGCCGCCCGGTACGTCTTATCACTCGCAGTGACGAGGGTGTCGTCGGCGAAACTAGTCGGGCTACTCCGACCAAATATAATACGTGAGTACAACCGTTTACAGTTACTCTAACTGTAACCCTACTCGATTCTATATAGAAGTTTTTTGATAGCTCACACTAAGTCATAAACAACCCTTTTTTTTTTAAAGTCTGACTGACTGTCGCTTTATGAGTCTTTCTGTTTGTCTGAGGTTATCTCTGGAATAGTTAAACCGATTTGTTTAGACTTTCTGGAAGTTAGAGGCCTCAATAGGGCTATATAATTATATGTAGAGGTGTAATTTGAGCCGATTGGTGGCATTTTTGTTAAGATACCAGAAATAACGCAGGTGATTTCGCAGGGAGCAGATAGTATAAGAAAAGTATGAGGCGTAGTCAGATACCTAGACTTTTCTAACAAATGTAATGAGATGCATAAAAAGAACCCGTCTGTGAAAAATGTATGAAATATGAATAATTACGGCGCCTAGAGAATATTTGCATCGTATTATAACTGTTTATTTTGGTCAACTAAGTTTATAATACCTTCTGTTTTAATAGCAATATATTTAACATGTTTCTGAACTTGATTATCCTGCTACTAAATAAAAACGGGAAAGTTTGTGAGGATGGATCTTTGTTATTCTTTACCCAAAAGTGACAGAACGGATTTTGATGAAAGTTTGCACGGTGCTCTCCTACCTACTCCATTTGTCCCTCTTTCTGAAAATCCTCCACCTGGTCATGGGCAGTCGTGGCTGATCTGGAAGCCTTTGAACAGACTTCGGACACACGTAGCCAAATAAAAAATTGCTGTTTGATTTTCATGAAGAGAAACGAAAGTTATCTGATTTTCTTTGCAAGAAAATCAGATAACTAGAATGAAATACATTTTTGAAATATGAACATTGGCCTCAAATATGTTAGTCTAAATTCAAATAAACCAAAAAAAATTACAAGTTTTGATATGCGATAAACGTATAGGATTAAAGAACTCAACAATATGAATCAATCGAGGCCATAAACTAAATTAAAATTCAAGCTCAATAAATAAACGAGAAATGGGTAAAAATTATGTTACAAGATATTTTTACAGACACCGGGAGAGGTGAAAGTTAGTTAAAGTTAGTAAAACATAATAATTTTTAACCGAATTAAAATTCTAAATATTCGAATCCAAAGTTGCGAGTACGTATAATCAATATTTTCATAATAAATAAGGACCTAATATTCGCACTCATTGTACTAATCTTTAACTAAGTATAGCCGCATACTTTTGTTAAGCGAGGATAAAAAGATTATACACGGTAATAAGGAGTATTTGATATAATTATAATATGATTATATTCTATTCAGTATTCCGAGAGCAATGGCCGGAGAGGAATGCCTCTTTGATATGCTTATCGAAGTGGGAAAATCCAATTACAGCCGGGATTTTCATTGGTCTACGAGTATTTGTGTTAGCCGTTTAAAATTCCGCTTGTATTAAAATGTTCGTCTAAAAAATTATGTTCAACGAATTATATTGGATTTTTTAAGCGAATAATAGCCATGTCAGATGCAAAAAAACTACTGGCATATTTATTAATTACTGTCTAGGTCTAAGTTTGGTAAACGTTTTAGCAATTAGTTTAATGTAACTAGTAGGTTCCAGAATTTAAAATTCGTATCTAGAAAGCGGCGATAGCCCAGTGGTGTACGTAACGGACTGCCGAGACAATGGTCCCGGGTTCGATATGTGTGTATTTAAAATGTCAATTATCGCTCGCATTTGCGCGGTAGATGGCAATAGGCTCGCCCTATATTACATTGGGACCGAAACGTAACTGGCGAAGTGTGGGTGTGTGAAGTTATTATGTTTATCTAGTAATAAGCTATGCATGTAAGTATATTTCCAATAGTGACGCTGCTCTTTTTAGAAGGTTCCTAGGAGGACGTATGGACAGTCAGACGGACAGAGGGACATGGCGAAACTATCAGGGTTCCTTGTAGCATGCCTACTACGGAACTGTAAATGCTATGTCAACGAGCATAGATAATTTTGAGATTTCACTCGCGTTATTTACCGTGTCTTGGCAATTATGTAGCCCTAAAAGTCAGAAACTAATCATATGGACTTAAAAATTTATTTACATTTAATTTTATTTAAATATATATCGCATCAGTCGACAGAAAGAAATAAATAAAAAAGAAAACCGTGTTGTAGTGTGTATAATTGACCGTGTATCAATTGCCCGAGGACGCATAAAAACATTATTAAATCACACACTCGCCTAGCGACAGTACTGCAACGATTAAATAGCTACCATGTTTTACGAAGCAACATATTATATGTATACCTATCAGCTACATCATAATAATATTCTTCCGCTACTTAATAACTGACAGATAACACACAGACAAAACTATTGGACGCAAGAAGCTGAAATTCACCATCTATGTTACTTGGGAAGTATAGAGGTGCACTAATAAAGTATTTTCCAAAATTTAAACATGATTGGACCGAAACCGTAACTAAAAAAAATTATTGGGCGTTGCTTTGGGTATCATCTAATCGAATATAATAATAATAATACAAGAATAAAGTTACATGTTCTATGCAAGCTGTCAATCTTTACTTGATCAATGCGCTAAACTTAGTACCCTTATCATTCTAAAGGAAAACTCGTGTCTACGTGGAAATGCTCCAAATTGATAAATTTAATACCGAAGGTTTTCCCGAGGGCAAGCAACACAATGTATTACATACCTACAACAACTCGAATCTTCAGATATACATAATAATAATAATAAAATAACACCTAGCAACACGTCAACAAGACGACATACATTTTTTCCTCGAATATTTATATTTGTTTTATATCAAAGTTTAGGATTCATATATATTTTTACTACAAACAGGACTTCTATACATGATAAACATATTACTAAATCAAGAAACCAAAATCAAGAAACCATTTAATTAATTAAGAAAAGTATCTACAAAACATTCAACAACTAACGTCAATGACATATCAACAAAGAAAATTGTAAATAAACACTATAATATAAATACAACGAGGAAATGAGATGTTGACGAGGGCTAGAGCTGCTGCTGCACGTAATACACCCCCGGACTCGTCGCTCAGCTCCGCCTCGCAGCCGCCGGCACCTACAACAGAGTTGTCGGCAATCACAGAGACGTCGAGCGACGAGTATTTCTCCCCGCCGACGTCGCCAACACCTGTACGCCGCTGTGGGAGAGGCCGGCCACCGCTACGCTTGGGACCCCGAGACCCACCGGTTTCGAACAGGGCCCCCGCTGCCGGTGGTAATGTGCACCGCATGAAATGGACTAAATCCATGAACGAAAACGTCATGCGGGCATATTTTGTGGCTACAGAGGGAGGTACCAACCTTTCGGCGTATCGTGACCGCATGCTGCCTCTGTATCAGGGCTTGGAACCGGCTGTCAACGTTTCGGCACAGCGACTGTCGGATCAAGTGCGGGCTATCCAGCGATGCCGCCTGCTGGATAACGACGCACTTGAGAGGCTACGCTCTGGCTTACAACGTAGCCCTCCTATCACTTCTTCTACGTGTAGCGATACACTAGTTTTAAATATTGTCACAACGCAAAGGACTGTTGAAGAGGTGCATAGTAGGAATACACAAGTAAGTAACCAGTACATAGATGAATTAAGGAGTACTTTGGAATGCACTATTCGGGAGTATCGTTTTGTGAATAGAGCAGATAGGCCCCGTTTACCACGTTTGCCCACGCACAAAAAAATATAGCGCTGGTGTGTGCCCTGGATTCACTATTGTCCACGTATTAGGCAATAGTGAAGATCTTAGCGATACCCACTCGATTCTGTACTGTGCGGCTGTTACAGCGTGTCGATTGGCAGGTATTAAAATACCAAATGGTAGTAATTCTGCCCCTCGAACCAATGCTGTACCGGCCTGGCAGTGCAGGATTGAGCGTCGTATCGCTGAGACCAGGGCGCTCATCGGAAAGCTAATTTGTTTCAGGTCGGGCAATACAAGACCGAGAGTGATGCGTTTTGTGACTCGGGCGTTCTCTGGCACGGGCCTTAGTCGCCAAGAATACGAGTCACGAGTCACAGAACGCATCGACTACCTGAAGCAAAAAGTTTGTGCGTGGGCAAACCGTATATGACGGTACAAAAAGCGGGTGGACCGATACGCCCAGAATAGGGCATTCCAAAAAGATGAAAGGTGGGTATATAGAAGTTGGGAGCGAACCAATTCAGGTGTGGATGATGGGCGTCTGCCAGATGTTGAGGCAACGAACGCTTTCTGGCGCAGCATTTGGTCGATGCCCATTAGCCACACTGAAGGTGATTGGTTTGGGGATGTTAAGCGAGCATGTGAGGGAATACCCCAAATGCAGCGCGTAGCCATAGAAACAACAGATGTAGCTTGTGCAGTCCGTTCGTTATCTAACTGGAAATCAGCGGGACCGGACGGACTGCACAACTTCTGGTTGAAGTGGCTACGTAGTGCCCATGCTCGGTTAGCATCCCAATTCCAGGCATCTTTGGAATCGGGCTCGATCCCAACTTTTATGACAACTGGTCTCACTCACCTGCTCTTTAAGTCAGGTTGTACCACGGACCCCAAAAATTATAGACCAATTACGTGTCTACCGACTATATATCCATTTTGAGGACTAAGATGTTATCACATATTAGAAATAATAACATCATGTCAGTGGCTCAAAATGGATGCAAGAATGAGACCCGTGGTACAAAAGAGCTACTCCTCTTTGACATGGCCATTAGCCAGCAGGTGCGCCGCAACCGAAAGGATCTGGCGACATGCTGGATAGATTACAAGAAGGCCTTCGACTCCGTGCCACATACATGGCTCTTGAGGGTGCTGGAGTTATATAAAGTCGATATAACTCTATGCGCCTTCTTGAAGGCATGTATGGGACAGTGGAGTACGGTCCTATGCTATCCAGGATGTCGGCAGATTCGCGATTGCGGTGCTCCTCTAAAGATCGAACGGGGTATATTCCAGGGTGACAGTTTGAGTCCCTTGTGGTTTTGTCTAGCTCTGAATCCTCTCAGCACTTTGCTGGAGGGGTCTGGGTTAGGCTATCGGCTGCAGCGTAGGGGTCAAGTTATCTCCCACCTCTTTAATATGGATGACCTGAAGTTAATTGCCCCCTCCACTTTCCAATTGACAGCGTTACTAAAAGTAACTGAAACTTTTAGTAATTCTATCAAGATGGAATTTGGTGTGGGTAAATGTGCGGTCATGCATGTAAAACGAGGTGGGATTGTGGAATCTGAGGGTATAGAGCTTTCAGATTCCACACAACTTAGATCTCTATCTGCGGCGGAGACTTACAAGTATCTGGGTATGTCGCAGGCCTTAGGTATTGCTGAGACTGCCATGAAACAATCATTGCGGGAGCGCTTCTTGGGCCGCCTGAAGAAAATACTGAGAAGTTTTTTATCAGGCGGCAACAGGGTGCGTGCCTATAATGGTTGGGCCATGCCAGTCTTAGCATACTCCTTCGGCATACTCAGATGGACTCAATCAGAACTGGAAGCCCTGGACAGAAAGGTCCGTTGTCTATTGACTGAATATCGGATGCATCACCCGCGGTCATCAGTAATGAGGTTGTACATCCCGCGGAAATGTAGTGGTCGTGGTTTCTTAAGTGCTAAGGACCTCCACAACCGCGAGGTGTACAATCTTAGAGAATATTTTCTTAAGGCTGATACGGGTGTGCATCGTGATATTGTTGCTGTAGACAACGGACTTACCCCGTTGGGTCTGGCAAAAGAGAGCTGGCGCAAACCTGTTGTACTTAGTACTGAAGAGCGTAGGGAAGTATGGAAAGGCAAAGAGTTGCATGGACGTTTTTATCGGGCCTTGCATGGGCCCGATGTAGACCTCATGTCATCAGTAGCCTGGCTACGGTTTGGTGATTTATTTGCAGAGACCGAAGGTTTTGTTTGTGCAATTATGGACGAAGTTGTCATGACGAACAACTACCGTAAGTATATTCTGAAGGATGGGACTGTTGACATATGTCGGGCGTGTCACCAGCCCGGCGAATCCCTCAGACATATTTTTTTTTTTTTTTTTTTTTTTTTTTTTTTAATAAATATAAATGTAATTTTCGAAATTATAAACATATTTACAACATGAGTAGTTTATGATAACAGATTTAATAAACAACTTTTTAACACGCCCGCTGTTGGTCGTGGGTGCTAGACTACTTAAGATATTTTAAGAAATAAATCATAACTTCTATTAAGGTATCGACATATTAAGTAAATTAATCTTCAATAATAATGAAAATGGCATTAAATTATATTTCACAGTCTTTTGATTAAATAAATAAGTGCACAAGCTAAGTCGACGTGAAAGAAATTAGGTGACATTGTTCTACAAAATACGTACGCACCAGCGCGTTCAACTAACACCAAGAATTGATCACAGTTGTCGTATTTGTGCTACCAGACACAAACTTTATACAATAACAATATATTTATAATCAGTTATACATTTTCCATTATAAATAGTTTGTGAAATGCAAAATGCTAGAATTAAATGCAATAGTACACACAAGTAAAATGATAATCAGTTGCCATAGTCATTGTGCTTACATAATTCGAAATCATCCAAACAATAGAACACAAACAAAAATCAAATTATCTCAATATATTTGAACTAAACAATCCGCACCGAATTTTTCAAGCTGAACACAACAACAAACTGATCTGATAAATGAAAAGTCAACGATACATGTGGGTAGAATTGACCAAAACGTTTAAAAATAATACATTTACAATTTAGCCTCCCCGAATACTAGGACGTACAACTTAAGCGTACTTAAACTAAGATAGAATACTGGTCACTGTATCTTTGATATTCACTGATATCATATAAACGTGGTGTCCCTGATTCAAGTTACTTGTACTATATTTAAATTTAAAACGAAATCGTTATAATGAACGAATTATACTGAATACTACATGAGTAACTAAGATAACAAGGCTAGGAGAGTCTCATAATACTTTACAGTAATGTATAGCAATATACAATCAGTGTTTAGAGTACAAGGTATATTTGAAATAACTGCGAGCTGGCTTATAATTTTATTATTACAGGAAAAAGCTAACAAGTATTATAATTTATTTATTAACGAACGGCATAAATAAACTTTAATTATTCAGTAGTTAACAAACCGCATAATAAAGCTATCAAATAGGTATATTATTTTATATAAAGTGATAAGTGTTAACATTAATATTTAAATCGTAATAGGGCAGAAAATATTTTGCAGTCAGAGCTTTGTGTACTTCGAAAAAGTGCCCTGTTTATAAATTGTGATGATTTGTCACTAAGTAATAAATTTAAATTTGTTTTTATATTTATATACAAAGATAGTAATTAAATACGCTTGCCTGGTATTAACCAGCAAAAGCTAATATTTAATATTAAATAACTTACATATTCTAAAGCACAATCGTTTCTTATTGCACTTAACACATATTGTCTTCAAATCCCCATCTACCGAGACGGTATTAGAATTAGTTCATATTCCTGTTTGATTATACTTATCTATAATCGATAAATATTCAACAAAAAGACTGTGTTATAAGATTACAAAGAATTTGAAACCGTGGCCCTACTTGTGTTGTGTCATTTTAAAGCTTGTCTCTAGTTTGAAGTTATATTTGTATATACCAGCCAATAACATTTCATCGGTTGATAAAATTCTCCTGAAGAATCATAACACAGCCTTCTTGAACAACTAACTTCGTAACGCAAAACGTGCTACAACCATGCACCAGTTGTAACATAAAACAACATTTGTGTTTAAATAATCGCAAGCAATACATTCAGATATATCTCGTGTTGCACAAATGTAGGTGTGGTCTACATTTAAATCAATGGTATACAAGGAAATATCAATGTGGGATGCTTCTGTTCACAAACCAACTGATATCATACACATTGTCCATAGGTAATAATATAATAATAATAATAATAACTTTATTGGTTACCAAAAAATACAATATTATAGGTTGTCATTATAGGTACATAAGGACGTGTTACAGTAAATGCTGTTACAAACTATGAACGTTGACAGCTGTACTAGTATAAAACTGTGTGACGGCTGTCAGCGCCTTCCATCAGTTCAAGGTTTGATTTTTGTACAAAACAACATTAGGTATAATTACATAAATTTAAATTATTAATTATGGTTTGAATAGAGAAAAGTTACATATTATTTATAAGATAAAGGCATGCAACAAATGTGTGTGTGTGTGTGTGTGTGTGTGTGTGTCTGTGTGTGTGTGTGTATGTGTGTCTCTACAGGTGGTTGTGTTTGTATGTGTGTGTATCTATGTATGCATGATGAATAAGTGTTTGGGTGTTAGCTGTATAATATTTTGTTTTATTTAAGTAAATCTTCCGTTTCTGCGTATGTTAGACTCTGTAGCCAGATATTAATACGATGTTTGGCTTGCCTTGAGTTGAGATTGTACACATTAATTAACTCATTTGCTCTATTATAGATACGAGCGCTTAGTACATAATACTGCCGACTTGCCAAGGCAGTTCTGTGGGTGACAGTAGAGCAGATTCTTTTGTTCCTGCGATTAACATTTGCCTGGTTATAAGGCAAACTTATGTGTTTACGCAGTAATATTTGCTTAACAAAGAGCTGTCTCACTGTAAGGACTCTACTTTCTTTGTATAGAGCAGTTGTGCCATACCGTCTTGGCTTAGCAAGTATTATTTTAAGCACTGCTCTTTGCGCGCGTTCCAGCCTTATCATACACGTAGGACCTATACCACCCCAAGCCAATATACAATATGACATTATTGATTGTGCGAGTGCATAGTAGACAAGAATCAGTGTTTCGTGATTAGCAGAGTATGTTAGCTTTCTGAAAATCGGCATCAGCTTTCTGACCCTAGCGACCAAGTTGTTTAGATGTGGTTGCCATGATAAAGTACTATCTAGAATTACGCCCAAATATTTTATCTCGTTTACGTGTTCTATCTGAACGCAGCCACATATTTCAATTTGTGAGTTGCAACAGTGGGCTTTTAGGCGAAGTGAGTCAATTGGAGGAAGTGAATTATACCGAGAGGAGAAGGTGATGTACTTAGTTTTTTGAGTATTTAATGTTAATAAATTACTTCTGAGCCACATCATTACCTCCCGTAGAGCGGCCTCACTAAATTGACGAACTTGTTCCCAGTTCTTCCCATGTACCAACAGTACTGTGTCATCTGCATATGCTAGTATTTTGCAATGAGGTAGAGCTTTAGTACACAGACTATTTATGTAAATGAGGAAGAGAGTCGGACCAAGAACGCTACCCTGCGGAATACCAAAAATGGGACTGGCTGCTTCACTCATATGCGTATCAACTTTAACATATTGAGTTCTGTTTGTTAAATAACTTTTGAAAATTTCTAAGACAGTGCCGCGTATTCCTAGAGATTCCATTTTTGAAACAAGCATGGGAATAGAGACAGTATCGAAGGCCTTGGTAAGGTCCAAAAATATACCAGCGACTTTAGATTTATTATCAAGGTGTTTGACTACTGTCTCCGTAAGTTCGAGCACAGCATCTTCTGTAGATCTACCTTTTCTAAAACCAAATTGTTGTTCTGAAATTAGATGTTTATGTTCAAGGTACTCGATAAGTCTTCTATTTAGCACTCTCTCCAGTATTTTGGAAACAGTCGTAAGTACCGATATTGGTCTATAATTCGTGATACTATCTCTATCCCCACTCTTGTGTATTGGAGTAATTAGGGCTCTCTTCAAGAGGTCGGGGAAGATACCCTCACTAATACAAAGATTACATAAGTGTGTGATATGGGGAACAAGTACATTTTTTGCAGCTTTAATCAGTGATGCTGCTACACGGTCTACGCCAACTGCACAATCATTACGCAAACCTACGACGATTGCCTCGATCTCTGACTCATCCGTATATATGAGAGCCATTGAATCGCGTTGGTTGTTGTGTTTTGAGTTTTCAGTGTGGCTTACTAAGGGTGAATGATCAAGAGCACTGTGTGTACCTATTTTGGAAGCAAGGTTTTCTCCAATCTCTGCAAAAAAATTATTGACTAAGTTCACTGAGTTTTTAGGGCTGTCTGAAAGATTTAGTAATTCAAGGGGTGGTTTTGTTGATTTCTTCATGTTTGTTATATATTTAATACTACGCCACAGTGCTTTAGGGTTGTTTTTATTTTTTTGTAACTCATTTTTATCGTACTCCGATTTTACTTTCTTAAGCAGATTGTTGCAATAGTTACGATATCTACAGTACGTGACTTTTAAAATTGCGTTATGTGGTGATAATTTTGCTTTAAGATGTAAGTTATCTCGGTGCCTAATACATCTTACTAGGCCTGGTGTTATCCAGGGTTTGAGACATGTTTTCCTATTTGAGGTGTTTATAAGCTTTGAATGTTTTTTGATGGCATTTGATAATAGGTTGAGAAACGATTCTACTGCAACATTAGGATTGAAAGTTGAGTATACTGAGCTGAAGTCTATATTTTCGAGTTCTAATAACAAGCTGGGTAAGTCTATTCGGATGGTCTGGGTCAAAAGTTTACGTTGGGTCAGAGAGGGATACATACACAGAACGATTGGCGCGTGATCGGTTATAAAAGAGTCTAGAACAAATGTAGCGCAACTCTTGTTAGATCTAAGCATAACGTGGTCAATGCAGTTTTCCTTACGGGTAGGCAACAGGTGTCCCGGTAAAAGTCCATGAGACGCCATTAATTCGAGGTAGTGCTCTGATGTGGTATCCCTCCCTTGTGGTGTAATATTGACATTTAAATCGCCAATTAGAACGACATTTTTTATATGAGACAGTGAATTTAAAACCAAGTCGAGACTTTCAATGAATGTGTCAAATGCTTGATAAGCAGGAGAGCGGTAAATAGAAATTATAGCGAGCTCGTGTCCGCATGTAGTTATTAAGCAGTTTGCATCCTGGAATAATGGTTCTGTGGTATTGTGTGAGATGAAAGTTTTTATATAAACCACCACACCATCATTCTGATTTGAATAGCCTGATGAGTAGGACATGTAACCGTCCAGCACAGGAAGGTTAGTTACTTTGCTCAACCAACATTCCGTAAGCACTATTATATCAAAAGAAATACCCGTCCGCCAAAGTAGTATCATTAGGCCATCAAAGTTACAGTTTATGCTTCGGATGTTTAGGTGTAGAATTGTGTTTGATTTCTCAGTTTTGTGAATATGATATTTTAATTGATCTGGAGAGCAGACTGAAGATTCTGACACAGAGATTGAGTCGATATCCTGGGATATATTAAGAAAAGTTGTCATAATTTGTGGAGTAGCGAAATACGCGTATTGTTAGCAAAATGTTCTGGGTATCTGTTTAGGTTTTGGGGACAGCGCTGATTTAAGGTATATAACAGTTTAAATAAATAATTGTGAGTGTATACATCACTTATTATAGGAGCGAATTGTAAGTGTATTATATTAGTTTTAAATAAGTGTAGTTTATACATACGACTAGTGATGAAAGTTTGTATGGTGTGCTTTGGGTGGATGATATCAATGTGGAGTGGTAAATTGTGTATGTGTGTGTGTGTGGCTTTTATAATGTTAACATTTGACAGTATACGGTTAATTATAAGCATATAAATAATAATTTGGAACATGCAAGTAAATAAACTATACAGTCGGTAGAATATTTTTACGGATAGTCATGCCGTTTCCTGTGCTTTTAGATTAAGTAAGTCTTGTTCCGAATCTATACGGATGTGAGATGCACCTGCTTTCTTCCTGAGATATATCTTGCCATTGGTTACCCAGCAGAAAGTATATTCATTCTGTTTAGCGTATTCTCTGGCCTTAAAGAACAGATTTCTAGTCTTTGCTGTTAGGTTTTCAGATAAGTAGACAGGTGTCGGAGGCCCAGCAATCTTCAACATAGATGTGTTTAATTTATTTACTACATTTCCAGTATTGTATTTCTTGCCCTTGAGTAGTAACTTTTCCTTAAGTATAGTGGTGGTAAAGTCGACGATAATAGGTCTATTTACTTCCTTCTTCGTCTTAATGCGATAGATATCCCGGATTTCTGAGTCTTGCACGTCTAATTGAAGAACTTTACCAATGTTACCTACTAGATTTTTAAGATCTTCTTTGGTTTCGCCGCTTTTTGGGGGTATATTTTTTATCTCGATACTAGATGATCTCTGTGATTTTTCCAATAAATCAATTTTTAATTCAAGATGTTGTATGTGCGCTAAAAATCCTTTTCTTTCTGATTCGATGGTTCTCAGCTGTTTCTCCATATCTTCATATTGCTTCGATATAAAGGACATAGATATTTTAATTTCGCTATTTTGATCCTTAATTTCTTGTATTGAGCTCATTAGCGTATTATATTGATCATCCTGCTGTTTCTTTAGTTTATCCATACTCTCTTTTACCTCGTTCATAAATACCGACAACTCATCGTCGTGTGGGCGTTTGCGCTGCCGCATTCGATTTGAAGCACGACTCGATGCCTCATTTTCCGTGTCTGTTGCGGCGTTAGAGCTTAAATTGGTGTCAGACCCCGGTAATTGCTTTCCAGATTTTGGTGGTGTATGCTTCAGTGGCATTGCGCTCACAAGCTTTTTTTTTTATTTTATTTTTTGGATACTATTTTTTAATGTGAATGGGTAAAAATACTAAAAAGTTACAATTATTTTAGCAATGTAAACAATTGTCACCACTACCAGGATAGCAGAAATGTTGTAGCAGTTATAGTAAGTGTTGAATGAGTCCTTGGCAGCAAGTAGTGTAAGATTAGTATGCAGTATAATATATTCGTCTCGTTCACACGCCCCGCTAATGCGCTATATGGTCCTCTCGTTCTTCCACGCGTTACTTTCTAATCGGCCGCCGCTAGAGACGGGTCTTGTTAACTGGTCGTGGATCGACGTTTTGTAACAATGTAGCTTTCCGTCCAGTTTAAGTTGACCCCTTGTTTGTATATGTGTGTGATCCGTTAAGCTCGTAGTAAAGATGTTGTATAATTGACTCACATGTACAGATGTATGCTCGTGCGCGTAGAGTTGACGTTCCACACGAGTAGGGCGCCCGCTTCTGGGATGATGATCGCCTAGTACTTAACAGCAATTTATTATGATTTATTTTAATTTGAATTTGTTTTAATTATTTATTTAACAGGGATAAGTTATACACGACTGAACTGCTCAGCGGTCCGGGGGGAAGGATATAGTTTCCGGTTGTTCTCGTCTTGCCAATGGCGAATACTTGCACAGGCACAATCAAGTAGCCAGGATCGTCCATCAGCAGCTTGCCTTAAAATATGACCTTGTACCCTTTAAAGTACCGTACTACAGGTATGTGCCCGATCCAGTTCTCGAAAATGGTCGTGCCACTATGTACTGGGCTCGATCTATCATCACCGATAGGACTATCGTGGCTAACAAGCCCGATATTGTGGTGATAGATCGATCAGAACGCCTTGCAATGATCGTTGATGTTACTATTCCCCATGACGAGAATCTCGTGAAAGCCGAAAAAGATAAGGAAATCAAGTATTTGGACCTAGCTCACGAGATTGTCGACATGTGGGATGTGGACTCGGCGATCATTGTACCGATAGTCGTGTCAGTTAATGGTCTCATTGCCAAGAGCCTCGACCTCCATCTCAAGAGGCTCTCGTTAGACGGCTGGATCAAGTCCTCTATACAGAAGGCAGTATTGTTGGACACGACGCGCATAGTTCGGAGGTTCCTCTCTCTGGAGCCCTAACCACCGGTAGCTTGGTTCCTGTACCCGATACCGGTGGGTCTCCGTGGTCAATTTTATATGGTTAAATTTTTTTATTTATTTAAGTGTATAAAATTCTACCATGAGAAAAGATGTAATACAGAGGAATAATAATAATAATTAATTCTTTATTGTACACCAGGCAATAACATGAGTGCATTACAAAGAGTTTCTTATAAACTAGTATTACAAGGGCGGTCTTATCGCATAATGCGATTTCTGCCAGACAACCGTGTACGGACATAAATTTAATTATGTCCGTACACGGTTGTCTGGCAAAAGGACAGGTAGTATGCGGGTGCACTATAAAGGGTCAAACAAATAACAATAACTCTAACTATATACTTAAAACTAAAATGAGATAAGAAAAACATATACATCCACAATCCATATTCATAAATAAATATGATAATAATATCAAATAAATCACAGGTATATAAATAAATAAATACAAACATATATATATATATATATCTTCATATATATTATGTAATATATATTATAATATACTATTATATAGAAGATTTCATTGAAATGTTACTTATTATAGTGACAAGTAATGTTTCTTTAGATGATTTTTAAATATTGGCAATGATTTTGAACGTCTTATCGTTTCCGGTAGTGCATTCCACAATCTGACAGCTTAGACAGTAAAAGATTTATCTAAGAACTTAGTAGAATGCACAGGACTTTTTAGCTTAAGATTTTCCGATGATCTCAAGCATTTAGAATGTGTGTCATGCAGATAGACGAATCTATTCTTGAGATATAAGGGATATGAAGGATTGAATAGAATATTATACAAGAGACAAAGAATATGAGTATTCCGGCGAAAGCGGATGGGTAGCCATTTGAGCTTGTTTCGAAATTCGGAAACGTGGTCATATTTGCGTAAACCAAATATGAACCGTATACAAAAGTTTTGGAGTCGCTCAAGCTTGTTTAGCTGGTCCTCATTAAGATCTAGATAGCTGGCATCGGTATAGTCAAGAATAGGAAGAAGGATAGACTGCACAAGCGCAATTTTGGTGGCATTTGGAAGAAAATTTCGCAATCTTCTTAGCGATGCGGCAGCTGCGAAGAGTTTCCGACTAGTACTTTGCAGTTGAAAGCTCCAAGAGAGTGTTTGGTCAATGTATATCCCCAAGTTCTTTACTTTGTCACTGAAAGGAATTGGAATACCGTCAAAAGATACAAGGGGAACCATTGACCAGTCGATCTTAGAGATTAGTCTGGAACTACCAACCAAAATAACCTGTGTCTTCGTAGGATTAATCCTGAGTCCAAACCTTTTTGTCCAGTCACAAATTTGATCCAGATCATTATTTATTATTGTAATACCTTGAGACAGGCTTTCAGGCTTGATTTGACAATAAATCTGCATATCATCTGCATATAGTTGGTAGGAAGAAGAAATATGGTTGGAGATATTATTTATAAAAATTGAGAAGAGCAATGGAGATAGAACGCCGCCCTGTGGTACGCCGGCAGAGTTGTCACACCAAGTAGAATAGGTGTCATCTAGCCGGATTCGTTGTCGGCGACCAAACAGGTAACTACGAAACCAGTCGATCACCGATGGAGATATGTTAACCCGGCGAAGATGCGGTGAAAATAGTAACGTGGAGGTTGTGGAGGGTCATATTGACCCTGTATATAATTTGGTTTAAAATATCTAAATTTATATTAATGTATCAAATATTAATTAATATTATGTATATTACATGTTATATTTACGGTTCTATCGAAATAAAACGCAGATAAGAGTACAAAATATTATAATTAAATCACTTTGAGCAAAGTACTACAAAATAATCAACTTTTGCATGAACTTTCTAAACTTACACTCAAAACAACAAAATGTAACTAACTTCTTGACGATTAACTTTTAATTTGGTACATATGTAGAGATCAATTAGTTTAAGTCACAATCTTATCATCAATTATCAACTACAAATCATTATTGTCTGTGTTGCAGCATAGCACAATCCTGGCAGAATAAAATAGTGTGTTCTGGACAAATATACTTATGGCAATCTTCACAAACATTAGTTGTCTTGCGATGGCGGGCATAAGGACATACTTGGCACCTTTTTCGTACACCTGGAACTCTAACAGGTGCTTCTTGTTCAGGTTCTCCGATGAATTCTCTGATTCTCTTGCGTAGCTGTCAAATGATCTTCCTTTTCGCTACCGTCGGATAACAAGTCATCTTCACTGTCAGACTGCATTAAAACAAGACATACGCGCTCATCCTCAAGCTCCTGGCTATTCATTGTGTACGAAAAAACCTAAAATTATAATAATATTAAGTAAAAATATAATTGAAACCTTATATAAAAATGTTACATCGCGGTTGTCGCGGGGTCATATTTACCCTTTTTGACTGCACACATGTGTTGCTCCCGTCACAGGCGACGGCCGACTGAACAGGGGCGCGGGGCGCGCGCGCCAGTCCTTTAGCAACAGCTATTGTGACGTTCAAAACTCTTCGATCGCAGAATAAAAAACTACACACGATTAAAAATTTACAGGGTCAGAATGACCCCTCCACATCCTCGCCGGGTTAAGAGAGCCTAATCGGGCAAGGAGAACATCAAAGGCTACGGTGTTGAAAGAATTACTGAAGTCTAATAAACAGAGCACCGTGAGTTTGCCATCTTCCATGCCCGATCTGATATCATCCGTAATATTGACAAGGGTGGTAGTGGTACTATGACCAGGACGGAAGCCGGATTGGTAGGGATTAAGGATATTATTTTTAGAAAGGAATGTGTTGAGTTGGTTGTGGATAAGGCGTTCAAGAACTTTTGAAAGGAAAGGTAATATGGATATGGGACGATATTCTGCAAAGAATTCAGGATTGGGTTTCTTAGGTAAAGGGATGACTTGAGCATTTTTTCCAAGCAGTTGGGAAAATGCCACTGGAAATGGAGAAATTAAGGATGTGGGAAATGATAGGTAGGATTTCATCAAGGATTGGAAGGATCATATTACGGGTGATACCATCACTGCCAACTGCGTTGGACGTTATGGATAAGATACTCTTCTTAACACCACATTCAGTAAATTGACTAAAGACAAATGGACTATAATCAGGAGTTGGAAGCGATGAAAGATAATTTAGGGTGTTTATTTTTGTTGTCCTATCATAATCAGACGAAGCAGAGAAGTGCAGATTAAGCATGTTAATATCAATTGTATTAGGAGCAGTATTTTGCCGTTGCTTACCAACCTCAAGTGATTTAAGAAATTTCCATACTTTCGATGGATCACCGTTTTGTACGGAGCTGTGAATGTGCTGGCGTTGTGCATCCCTACACACCCTATTGCAGTGATTTCGAGCTTTAATATATTTTTCTTTATTAGACTCAGTTGGTTTTGACTTAAATTTTGATTTCGCCGCTGCTTTCCTTTGAATAAGTGTCCTTATTTCACTAGTAAGCCAGGGCGAAGGAAGATGTTTCAGCTTAATTGCACGTATAGGAGCAAACATTATAAATTTCAGTAATTTGCCTCTCAAATATTTCGACTTTACCATCAACTGTTGCAGCGGAAAACAGTGGCATCCAGTCAATTGCCCCTGCGTCACCACGAAGACGTTCAGTATCCATACCAGCAAAATCGCGCTGTAAAAGTATTCTTGGCTTTGCCTTAGGAGGACGAATTTTGTAAGAGAGAAAAATAAGAAAATTCGTCGGCACAGCATTGGCCGTGTTTCGCGACGTGATTTAGTGAAGAAACGAAAATGAGATCTAACAGTGAGGGTGTAGAATTAGGAAAGTGATGGGTGGCATTCAGAGGTAGAATATGAAGATTGCACGAGACTGAAATAGAATAAAGAAGAACGCGAATCTTTCTTAAGAAGACAAGTGTTGAAGTCACCCATAATGATAGTTTGACTGTAAGAAGGAGATAGGTTAAGTAAGAGATTTTCAAAAGAGAAAAAGAAGTCAATACGCAAGGAAGGACAGTAGTAAACACCGAGAAGGATTTTAGTGTGATGTAGCACGACTTCCAGAAACAGGTGCTCACCAGCGTTGGAGGGAGGCGGTTGTGAAGAAGTGTGTTGTGTGCTTATCACTGTATAAGCTATATAGGATCGAGGATAGATGGCGACACCACCGCCACCACCCCCAGTCCGGTCGTTTCTGATAAGCTGGAAGCCGGGCAAAGAATAAGAAGTAGAAGGAAGGCATGGCTTAAGCCATGATTCAGAGACAAGAATAGCGTGTATGTTCTTACAGTCTAAATTTGCCAGCATATCTGGGAAATGAGCGGGAATACTCTGTGCATTGATATGCACAACATTAAAGTTTCTTGGAACATCGGAAAATACAGATCGGATGTTATCTGCCAATGAAGGAACACTAACAAAACTGTCATCATCACTATCTGCAGAAAAATAATCATCGCTGTCACTGTTCGAATCCATAATACTATGTATAATAAATAAAATATAATAGATAATTAATATATAAATATAACGTAAATAAATATATAATTTATCTGTATAAAATAAAATAAAAACAAATATCCTGACTTTACACAATCAAACTGTGTAACGTATTCAATACTCCACCTGCCAGTTAGTTATCAATATAAAAATATATCATAAAAATACAAAAAAACAACACACTTGTAAAAACAATAAAAATTTCTAAGATCCCAAGTAGGATGGCTTCTAACTTAACTTATATTACTATAAATTCTTAAAAATAAACTACGGTATTATTTTAGCCCTAACAATAAATTAATATTCTAATCCGTACGTATAAAATTCGATACGATTTCAAAAGTGTATAAATGCGTGTAACAATAGCCCAAGAAACAGCAATAACGAAACGTGAGTACACATCGTGACGTGAAGCATAGACTAAACGTGAAGTATCAAAAGTAATTTTACTCTATGATCAAAAGTGACAACTCATTCAAAGTCAAAAAAAAATCTAACAAACGAACAAGTAAAATTTTTAAATTCCAGCAAATAATTAATAGCACCGTCATTATTAATTATTAGATACCATCGTTTTGCAATCTTACAAACGTACCGTCAAAACAGATTGTAAACAAACACGAGTGAACAAGTATAAAATTAAACCACCCACCTGAGGATACAACAAAGAGGAAATATGAACAATTTAAGATTATTTCCGAATAGCTGCAGCTCTTCTGGCTTTCACCGTCTCATCGGTTTTCTTTGCAGCAGGGGGCTGCTTGGACTGGTCAACAACGACGAATTGGGATAGATTTTGTAAATCCACAGAAGAATTTATCCGATGACGCTCGCCGTTTATCCCGAGGACGTGTACTACTCCTTCCTTAGTCCAGCATTTTGAGACGCCGAACTTCTCGCGAGCTGCCATAAAGAGGTCATGGCGGGCTTTTGTTAAAAACTCTGACGCTGTGATACCAGAGCCCTTAAGTTTAGTTTTGGCAAACCAAACTTTATCTCGGACTGACACATGCTGCAGTTTTACGAGGATTGGCCGGTGCTTGTGTGGTGAAGAAGCTGCAGGTCTTCCGATACGATGGCAACAACATACGATTTATTGTTATTTTTGTTACAATTATATTGATTTAAATCCATTTCTAGATAGATTTTTGGAAAGGCCTTGTTTAGACATGGTTTCATATGATAAAGTTAATAGTAGTAACCTTTGCAAATTAAACACGTTACTTTCTTGTGAATTAATCTGAGTATAAGTAAAAGACGCATGAAAATCCGTTCCGTAATTGTTGTAGTTATCGTGATAAGCGTGGCTTTGTTTTATAATATTACTAGTCGACGCCAGCGGCTTCGCACGCACATATTTTCGAATTACCCGTTTTACCCGATCCCGTGGGAATTTCGGGAAATCCTGTCATAGTGCACTCCTATGGTCCCCAAGGAACACACATGCCAAATTTCAGCTTCCTGCGCCCAGTAGTTTCGAGTGTAGCGTGTCTGTCAATCAGTCAGTAACGCAAGGATTTTATATATTAAGATTTTGTATTAATGTTTTTTTCCATCTAGTGAAAATGTATTTTTATTATTTACTATATTCGGCAGCTACTTTACAATAGTGTTACGAGCTGGGGTTCGGTGATAAATTATATACACTATGCCAGAAACTGTACTTTATTTACTAACACAAACACTATACATGCTTATTTTTACAACACTAATAAACACACTTATTTCACATTGCTAGAAACACCACTAAACACTTCCGACTTACTTTCCTTCGCTTCTTGTTTATCGCTCCGATATTCAATTGTAACTATGTCCGGTCCGTTCGCTTGCGCTCTATTTATATAACTGGATAACATCACTAGCGCATTCTAGATGCTTCTACAAAACTGTCGATATAATCGCGAACAGTCGATACTCGATACAGCAACGCCATCTAATACAGAGTAGCTGAATTACCTTTAAACCACCGATACATTTAATCTCTTCTAGTACCCCCATTCACCGATAGATGGCGTAACACTGCCCCCCTCTTAAAGGTGTTCGTCTCGAACATCGTTGGACCCATTGTAACGAGCCAACCGGTCCACATGAACTATCTTCGGTGCACCTCGCGACCCCTTCTGGATTCGATAGGTGACGTCGTTCATCCTGGTAATTATGCGATATGGCCCGTCCCATCTGGCTTGTAACTTAGGCGATTTGCCTTTGCTTCGTACTGGGTTATGAAACCACACCAATCATCCCTCATCGAAGCCTTTGTTGTTTGCCTTCCGGTCGTAGCGAGTCTTCGTCTTCTCAGACATCTGTTGTCCAGATTCCCTAATGAGCTCGTATACGTCGTTTATCCTGTTGCGTAGCTCGGTCGCGTAATCCATTACATTGCGTGGAGATTCTGGTGGAATACCGGTGATTTAGTCAGCTGGTAAACTTAGTTCTCTACCGAAATTAGCAAAAGCTGGTGTTACTTCTGTAGTTTCGTGGACCGCACTACGATATGACATAAGAAATGGTTGGATGTGCTTGTCCCAATCTCTTTGTTTGCTCTCCACGACCTTTGCCAGGTACCTTTCCAGTGATTGGTTAAATCGTTCAATCATGCCATCTGATTGCGGGTGATAAGCCGTGGTCCTGGTTTTATGTGCACCCATCATGCGACAAGTCTCCTTAAACCCCTCAGATTTGAAGTTCCGGCCTTGATCGCTGTGGATTTCCAAGGGCACACCAAACCGGCAGAAGACTTCATGCACCAGCTTATCGGCCACTGTGGTAGCTTCTTGATTTGGGATTGCAAACACTTCAGGCCACTTGGTGAAGTAATCCATCACAACCAAGAAGTATTTGTTTCCGTCCTGGCTCTCAGGAAACGGCCCAGCGACATCCAACGCTATGCGCTCCCATGGGGCTCCCACATTGTACACCTTTAATGCACCTCTGCTACGAGTATGTGGCCCCTTCACAGCCGCACAACTTGTACATTTGCGGCACCAATCCTCGACGTCATCCCGACAGTGGAGCCAATAAAAGCGCTCCCGGTTCTTAGTAAGGGTCTTCTTAACTCCCATGTGACCTCCCGAAGCACCATTGTGATAGAGCTGCAAGACTTCCGGCACCTGAGTTTTGGGCACTACCATTTGCAAATGGCACTGGTTACCGCGAGCGTTTTCCCATTTGCGGCACAGAACTCCATCCTGGACAACCAAGCTTTCCCACTGTGCCCAATAACTCTTGGTGATGGGGCTCATCACTGCGATATCACTCCATTTGGGCCTAGGAGCGTCTGATTTCTTCCATTCAAGAATCGGGCGTGTATCCTTGTCGTCTTGCTGAGCATTTCGCAAAGCTTCTTTCCATTCGTCGCTCAGGTCCGTCTTCAACATCCTTACTAATGCTACCTGTAAACTGTCGGGTACCGTTTTTGCACTGGTAGGGACACGGCCTACGCGATAGGGCATCTGCGTTACCATGGGACTTGCCGCTGCGATGTTGTATTACAAAATCAAACTCCTGCAGTAGTTCAATCCATCTGGCTACTTGTCCTTCTGGGTCCTTAAATTGAAGTAGCCATTTCAGCGCTGCATGGTCGGTTCGCAGGTGGAATTTACGGCCCAACAAGTATTTGTTGAAATGCTGCAATGTCTTTACTACAGCCAAGAGTTCCCGCCTGGTGACGCAGTAGTTTCTTTCGGGTTTGGATAAGGCCTTGCTGAAGTATGCTATAACAACTTCTTGATCACCCTTCTTCTGTGACAGCACGCCGCCAATTCCGGTGTTACTGGCATCTGTGTCAACTATGAATTCGTGCTCATTGTCAGGGTAGCCTAGAATAGGTGCAGTACACAGATGTTCCTTGAGCTTCTGGAATGTAACGTCACAGCTCTCATTTCAACAGAACTGTACTCTGTCTTCGGTGAGCTTATGAAGAGGTCGAGCAATGTCAGCAAAGTTCTTCACAAACCGTCGGTAGTAGGAGCATAATCCGAGGAATGCTCTTACCTGCGTTTTGTTCTCTGGAACTGGCCATTCCTTCACAGCAATGATCTTTTATCCGGGTCGGTTTGAATACCGTTCTCTGAGACCACATGTCCTATAAAGTTCACTTGCCGTCTGAATAACGCGCATTTCTTCGGACTCAGCTTCAAATTAGCTCCTCGTAACTTTGACAGCACTTGCTCCAAGTTTCAAAGGGTTTTCCTGGAAGGTCCGCCCCACGATGATGATGTCATCCAAGTAGACCAGGCAGGCGTCTCTAATCAGTCCCATAAGCACTCGCTCCATCAGTCTCTCAAAAGTAGCCGGAGCGTTGCACAATCCAAAGGGCATGACGTTAAATTGCCACAATCCTTTGCCTGTGGAGAATGCCGTCTTCTCTTTGTCTCGAGGATCTATTTCCACCTGCCAGTAGCCACTTTTTAGATCTAATGTAGAAAACCACTTCATCCCCGTCAGCGTATCCAGTGTGTCATCGATCTTTGGCAGTGGGTAGCTGTCCTTCTTCGTGATGTCATTTAATCGGCGGTAGTCTACACAGAAGCGCATGCTGCCATCCTTCGTCTTAACTAACACCACCGGAGAGCACCACGGGCTGGACGAAGGCTCGATTATGCCTTCTTTCACCATACCGTCGATCATAGCTTCCACTTCACGTTCCCGTGCCACTGGCATACGTCTTGGTCGCTGGCGAATCGGTGCTTCACTTTCCGTGTTTATTTTGTGCTGGACTAGTGCCGTCTTCCCTATGTCGGCATCACTGGTCGAGAAAATATCGGCGAACCAGTCTAACATCCTCTCAGCCTTGGTCTTCTCCTCATCTGACAGGGCAACCTGGCAGTCAACCAAAAGTGAAGACACGTCGAATCGTGCACCTTGAACCTTGGCGCTGGTAGGTTGCTCTTGACATCTACGCATCCAAGCCGCTCCTTCATAGGTGCCCAATTCCGTCCCTTTCTTGAGCGACACTTCCTTGTCACTTGCATTTAGTGCGCGTACTGATGAAACTTTGGAACCCCTTACCAAGGTTCGTGCAATCTTCCACGGGGCCTCTTTCGCTAGGCCTTCGATTAGTACGCAGCGGTTCGCTCGACCAAAATTCCCTGGTAGACAAACTGGTACAACCGTAATCGATTTTAAACTTTCGCGATTTGTATACATCATACAATTTGATTTCAACGGGTCTTATTCGCGATATTAAATTAATTTAAGGTATAAATACCTATGTTTTACCGACATTTCGGCCGTCTTACAACAGCCTTGGTCGCGGCAGGACTGATGTCATCTCAGCGTCGTCCTTGTGAAGCGCGGGTTTCGGCAGCTACCCTCACTTGATTTTTATTTTTATTTTTATCCGAACCGGGAAGATGGATACAGACTGTCTACAACTTGGAATCCAGTAATCAACAAATGTAAACCCCGCCGCAGTAACACAGCTCATCAGTGTGTAGACGTCATAAGTGTTGTGTGTCAACGTACCGACAGTTCGGATAAAAATAAAAATCGACTAAAAATCGACGCCTCCAACACTGTCAAGGCCCTATCACGAAGGCCCAAGGTTAGGGCGGTTAAGGCCTGTTCTTAGGTCCACCTATTCGATCGCATCACAGCCTCAAACTGGATCTTGTATGCAGACCATGATGACCAGCCATCAAATGGTGGAACCTTAAACCCACGGGGCGAGGGCGCTACAGCCGCTGATGTCACTTCCAGCCCACGCAATTTCTTCTCCACTTCAGCAACACAGGTCTCGTGGTGGTCATGTACACGCTTCTCAATGTCGCTGATACGGGCCTCGTGCTGCTGGAGTTCCTCCTTAACCGCCTTCAAGTCCTTCCCCACTGCGGCGCTGAGGTCCTTCATGAGCACCAGCTGTTCCTTCAGACGGCGGGCGTGCTCTTCCTTGTCACGCTGCAGCTGTTTCTCCATGCGGCGCGCGTACTCCTCTTGACGGCGAGCCTGTTCCTGTTGACGGCGGTCCTGCTCTTCCTTGTCGCGCTGTAGCTGTTCCTCCAGGCGGCGAGCCTGCTCCTCCTGATGGCGGGCCTACTCCTCTTGACGGCGAGCCTGCTCCTCCTTGTCGCGCTGTAGCTGTTCCACCATGCGGCGCGCGTGCTCCTCTTGACGGCGAGCCTGCTCCTCCTTGTCGCGCTGAAGCTGTTCCTCCAGGCGGAGCGCGTGTTCCTCTTGACGGCGAGCCTGCTCCTCCTGACGGCGGGCCTGCTCCTGCATGAACGCCATCAGAGCCGCGATGTCGGGCATCGTCACGGAGTGTGAGGCGCTTGCAGGCTCCACTGCAGCCGCGGAGTCGCTTGGTCCACCAGACGATGGAGAAGGAACGTCTCCGAAGCGTCTCTGGTCCAGGTCTTACTGGCGCTGGTTTCTAGTACGAACTCCTTCAGTTTCTTCCTTCGGCATAACCGGCATAATTTATCCCTTTCTTCTGACACCAATTTGTTACGAGCTGGGGTTCGGTGATAAATTATATACACTATGCCAGAAACTGTACTTTATTTACTAACACAAACACTATACACACTTATTTTTACAACACTAATAAACACACTTATTTCACACTGCTAGAAACACCACTAAACACTTCCGACTTACTTTCCTTCGCTTCTTGTTTATCGCTCCGATATTCAATTGTAACTATGTTCGGTCGGTTCGCTTGCGCTCTATTTATACTGGCCGGATAACATCACTAGCGCATTCTAGATGCTTCTACAAAACTGTCAAAATAATCGCGAACAGTCGATACTCGATACAGCAACGCCATCTAGTACAGAGTAGCTGAATTACCTTTAAAGCACCGATACATTCAATCTCTTCTAGTATTCACCGATAGATGGCGTAACACTAGTATAATTATGGAGATAATTTACTTCAAAAGTATTGTAGTTAAAGCCACTAAAATAAATAATAGATAAATATAAAGGCCTTCATTGCTGTTTACGAAAAGTTTGCTATACTATACAGTTCTACTTTAACATTTATTACCAGCGTTCAATTTTTCAATCATAGCTTATCCCTCAAAGAAGGCCTCGTTCAATGATTTTCATTAAATAAATACAATTTTCTAAATTCAACCAGGCGTAGACGGATTCCTTTCGGCTTCAGTTGTACCTACTCTAAGGTATAAATAAAGTTAAAAAGAACATTTACTAAGGTAGGTACACGTTCCCCCCCCGTCGGATCTCCACCTTGTCGTGGTGGGGGGGCTCAGTAACCGTGGGTTTAAGGTACACCCACGGTGAAGCTAAGCGGGTTCCGGGAGGGGACGCTCCACATGGGCTTGCGTGAGGCCTGCGTAGGATGCGTCCCAAGGTGCGGGTGCGGGGGACAGTTCTGTCTGTCCCTCGCAGTCGGGTGCGGTCGCGGGAGTAGAGGCGTGTCTGTGTTACGTTGCCGCGCGCCCTATCTCCCGCGACCAAATGGGGGCGCACCATCGTTGCGTCGCGGTGGGGCCGCAGAGGAAGAGGAGATACGGTGTTGCGTTGCCATCCTCCCTATCCTCTGCGGCCGCTGAGTTTTGGCGGCGGAGCCCAACACCTTCATCCACCGCCAAGGGGGTTTCGTTCGGGGCCCGCCTGACCATCTAGCGGGGGCAATACCCGTCGAGGGGTAGCGAGGAATGCTTCGGTGAAACCCTACCCTCCGACACATGGGTACATGAGAAGCACGGGTTGGTTTTTAGTCAGTTAGAGTCTGACAGTCCCCTTCCTCCTTTCCCCCCAGGGCGAAGGGACTCTATGAGTATTTTCAACCATACACCACAAAAAAATAAGGTAGTTACACATTTCACAACCTGTATACTTACTGAGGAACGTACCTCAATCAAATGTTTAATATAATAAAAAGACGCAAAATCAATATCTGTCGCGCCGCAAGGTGTGCCGAATGTTACATAAATCAGGATCGGTTCAAGGGATTTCATCATTTTAATAATATATAACTTTGCTTATTAAATAAAATTTAATATAGGTACGATTGCGTTTTACAGACCCATCACCAAGCCGAAGTCTACTCGTATTCATACATGATGCAAGTCACCTTAAACAAAAATAATACTTGGGAAACTTTTTTGTAAGAAGTCATATTTTTTAAGCGTCAATTAAAAGTCGCGCACTTTTAATTGACGTTTGAAAAATATGACTAATTTTGAATATATATTCAATGTACAGAATTGACCACTCTACAGTTTTATTATAAGTATAGATAGATTAATCGCTTGCTCTTACCATTAAAGATAATATATATTATAAAACAAAGTTTTATTATTAAGTCAGAAAATTTGTTGATGTTTCTTGAGGACTGTAGGGGTGCACAAATATGGGATTGCCCGAAATTTTCATCGGATCGGGAAGAAACGGTTTTTAAACCAAATGTACGAGCGTAGCTGCGGGCATCCTCGAGGATATCTTTATATACGATAAAACATTATATCCATTTATCAACCCTCTACATGTTTTGTGGCAAATTCATCCTAATTCTAAGTATTACAAGTAAAACTGTTCATTAATTGCAACTGTTCTTTTGGCTTTCTGCATTAGGTTAAGCTTGTTTCATTGTATACAGCTCACAAAAGGCTGGAAGGAGCATGCCTTGATGTTATTTTGTAGCGCCCTTTCATACGTTTTCCTGAATAGCTGTGCAAAAAAGAAATTGTTCCTTTTTAGGGTTCCGTAGTCCACTAGGAACCCTTAAAGTTTCGTCATGTCCGTCCGTCTGTCCGTTCGCAGCCTAGCTCAAAGACGCCTGGTGCTAGAAAGCTGATATTTGACATGAATATAGACATAAGATATTGCAACAAAACTGTAGAATAAAATTAAGGGGAAATATTTTTTTAAGTAAAATTATACAACCTATATAGTCTATACACTATATACTCGTATGTTGGCCGGTTTTTTGAGGTAAGTTAGGTTTGTCACTTTTACTATTAGTTGTGTTGAGTTAAAATTAATGTACATAATTATGTTCATACAAGTGACTTAACGTGTGGCGTAGTGGTTTCAGAGGCCACCGCGCTTATATTTTATTTCACAGCATTACAACGTGACGGCCGATGTGTAAGGTCCATTTTATTTTGTCCTACTACAATCTAGCTTAACCATCTTACACGTCACGTTGTAGTACTGTATAATGTAGACTTTGTCTAAAATGCTATACCAGAAGTTTCTATATTATTATGCTGCTGTAGTATATACAATGCAAATCCGAAATAATTATTTATTATTGTTATGTTTCTCTTTATAGCGAGTGTTATTTTACCTCCTTTGAGACGCTTACACGGAGATATATTACGAGTATGTCATGGTTGTAAAATGTGATGGGACACAATATGCAGCGAGGCCTCCACAGCTGCACTTTTAAGAACAACAATGGACTAGCTGCAGCAGGTGCAGGACTATAGTTTTAATGTCAAATTTGTACATATAAAATTGTTGTGTTACTGACTGACTGACGGACAAGCTACAGCCAATACTATACAAAGGCCCGTTGAGAGTTAATATAAAAAGTAATAAGGCACATGCGACGGAGACTCCGCAACTGCGCTATTAAGTACACCTATGCCACCACCTATATTAAGTAGCTATGGATTAGCCGCCGCACGTGTAGGACTATTTCTTTAAAGTGGAATCTAATGGAGGTAAGGTTAGGAGGATTGGTGTTTGATGGAGCAGTATAATAAAAGTTATATATTACAAACGGCACCTGCCTGATACTAATAGCATCCGTCTGCGTGGCACATATTATTATTATTATATTATTTATTATAACGGGCCGAGTAAATACTTTTCGAGAAAACACTGACTTATAAATACACGGTATATAGCGCGTTGAAAATCACCTATGTATCTACGCGATTTGTGAGGAAAACGTCTTTAGCAGTATCTACATACTACTTAGGCCAGCTTTTGTACAATGTGGAAGACAGTCAACACTGGCGACATCTAGCGTATCCCGATGGAACTAGATTGTAAATCGCGCTTTTAAAATTTTAAAGATTTACTACGTGACTGCTTCATTGGTCTCGCGGCATAAATGTGCGCGTGGGATTGGGAGGTCTCGGGTTCGATTCCCGGGTCCTGCAAAGTGTTATTGGGATTTTTCCGTTAGGAAATCCTCAGTAGCAGCACAGAGTCTGATAATGTGCCCGGTACGGCAATACGCTAGCCCTCTATTACGTGGGCCCTAAAAATTCATGGCGAAAAGTGGGTGTAATATTACACCTTTGCCTACCCCTTCGGGGATACAGGCGTTAGTCTATAAATAAAATATAAAAAATAAAATTTACTACGCTATTAACTTCGAAAAATCAGTATTTTGCGCCATGGGTTTAAAGCCAGTAGCCAGTTTCAGTCAGTTTTAATGCCAGTGAATGGCAGTATTTTGGTATCTCCACTAGGCTATCGCAGCCTTAGGTGAGATGATACAACATTTTACTGACGGTCCGAAGTTTATTGCACTCTCTGATACTTATTATATTTATTAAAAAAAATTGATCTTCTTTTGACGTACCCTACCTTTGAACTTATGGAAGGCCGCTTCGTGTTACGATCAAGTATCGACTGACGGTCGGGCGCGGCCGGCTCACGGCGCGCGGCGCGGGCGCAGGTAATAAAACAGGCGGCCGGTGCGGTCCTATTGTTCGAACCGGCCCGCATTCCAATGTGGATATCTAATAAGAAACCCTGTGTGTCTGTACTGAAAAAGAATTAAATAAATTTTAACATTCTCACAAATACAATGAAATATAATATGTAAGTATACACATCTGAATATCACATGGTACGTATAGATTATACATGTATTTATTTATATATTACAATTTAGGTTTTAACATATGTATATATTTTATTTATTAAAATAAAAACATAAACAATATGGCCCTGCTACAAAACCAATGATTTTCAATCTTAATAATTTAGCACGATAACCGATCGGGATAACCCGACCTAATTAAAAATGGCCCCCTGTCATGCGAAATGGTTGCTTTGGGTGTAATGCATAAGTTGACAGGATAACAAATGCATTGACATTTTAGAATCATTGACTTTTTAGGTTCTTTATCATGTAAAATAGTTGATTAGCATAACTAATACATTTAAAAAAAATCCTTGTGATAATTATGAACAATACAGGAAAAATAATAAATATGCTGTACCATTTATAAATTGAAGGGACAGGCGTATTTTTTAAAAACTAACTTAATCTTTCGTTTGGAGTATCTAACTTAAATCTACTTTTGTTGCGAAGGACCATTTTATGGTTTGTTTCCATTTTATTTTTTCGTAACTTGAACAGACTATAGGCTATTTTTGGTCGGATTTTTCAATATCAGTATGGACATGACGGCATAACTTATAAAATTCAATCAAAAGTTTAACGTTATCATATCTGTTTACACCATAATCCTTGATTTTTACGATACAAAGTTTTTATTTAATCTCTTTTTCTTTTTAACCATAAACCAAAACACGTGTTTTGCGCATTACGCCGGGAATGTATCTATACCTAATTGAAATATAATATATAGTGTAACTAAGTAAACTAGCTTGTTTCCCGCAGAGGTAGGCAGAGACTTCGAACTGCCATTTGGAACGATCCTGACATATGTTTCTTGCTTTATTCCCTATTGTAGTAGATATATTAATTCCATAGTATAATTCCGTGTTCAAATAAACAACAAGAATATTAATAAATGCAGGTCTTACGTATCTTATCTGTGCAATACAAATATACCAACTTTCAAGGCATTCAACATTTACTTGGCTAACATTTTACTAGGCTCTCCGGACTATCTAATTGCTTAATTAGGGGCTGAAACTTATTCGTTAAGGCTTGAGTCATTCTCGCACTTTGTTAATTTGTTTGACTTGTGTCTTGTACAAAGTAAACGTTTAAAGGTGGATACAGACTTTGCGAGGCATGCGCTACGAACGGCGCACAACGAATGCCTCTGTTTGAGGAGTGCGTGTTGAAAAACTATACCAACATATGCTCGGGTCGAGCCATCGCGTACGAAGTAAACGCCTCGTTTGTCTGTCTTCATGTTTGCTGCGAGGCATGTGCTACGCTCAGACGCGCGCGTGCGAGCCGCGCGTGTGCGCCGGCTCATTGCGAGCAGTGCGTTGCGTTTGGACGGTTGTGTCCGCAACGCTGATGTTTGCACGCATTATGAACGAAAAATTTGAATTATACGAAAATAACTGATTATCCAAAACATCATTATTATTATAATAAAAACAAAAGAGAAGACATATGGCATTTAATTACGAATGAAGTAATGTAACCGTCGCTGAGCTGAAAAAAAATTATCTTCTAGGATCTTATAGAAGGAAAAATCTCGAGAAAATACAATAAATTATAGAAGCAGTAGCGGATACGCGCACGCGATGCAAAGGTACCATCTTGACTGCTGCTGTGTGGGTTGGATCGGCCCGAGCATGCGCTGCGCGCTGTTTGGCCCGAACAAACGCAGTTTCATTTTCGCAGTCGAGGCGTACGTGGATATTGTACGCGGCGCACACCTCGAACGTGCATGCGCGGCACCGTCCACAACTAATGTATTGCTCGCACTGAGGCACTTTGATCTTGTAGCATTTGCCGACATTCGTTGGCTCGCCCTCGCACGTGCGTAGCACATGCCTCGCCACGAATATAAAGGTACACACCTTGCGAGGCATGCGCTGTGCGCCGTGCGCAGCGCATGCCTCGCAAAGTCTGTATACGGCTTTAGAAACGATCCGATCAATATTCTGCCGTCCGTTAACTAAAACCACGTTAACCCCAAAAAGTGATTTTGGAGAAAAACGTAAAAAACGCGGGAATCGTTGTTTCTAGAAAACTATTATACATAAATCAGTGATTGTTAAATATTATTTATACAAATATTTACCAGCGTCATTTAGGATATTTCCTGCTCAGAAATGTACTTAAAATTATATAAAAAAACAGTTTTTTTTTTAATTGTTTGCCGCACTAAAGCCTCGTTAACCTACACTTAGAGATCTTTTAGTTAAGCATTTTCTTTAAATTTATGAGGTTTTTAATTTTCAATAAATGTACCCTAAAATGCTTAACTATAAACGCGCTAAGTCTATTAACTGTTTTGTAGCTAAAACCTTTCTTAATATTTATACGTAAGTATCTTACGTAAGAAGAGGCTAAAGCACCTATGACTCTTTTAAGCAAAGTTTTAGCGAAAAATAAAAAAGATATGAAAAAATATATGCTCGCTTACTAAGCTAAATACAGGTATTTCTTCAATTGTTACTAACGTCTTTATAGCTAAGCATCACATATCAAAAAAACTGGATAAGTAAATAAAATGCTGTATGAAAATTGAATCAATTAAATTAAAAAGTTTTAATTAAATAAATTTCCTTATAATCAACATATATATTTCACTTATCATCAACATCCAACTGCTTCCTGCAATCTTATACAGATCGTCGGCCCGGTCCGGTGCGTGGTCGCCACTCCAGAACCCTCCTGCCCCAACGGCCATCGGTTCTTCGAGCTATGTGCCCTCCCCATTGCCACTTTAGCCTGGCTGTTCGGCGAGCTATGTCGGTGATTTTGGTTCTCCTGCGGATCTCCTCATTTCTTTTCGATCTCGCAAGGAAACACCGAGCATACTCGTAGCTCTTTCCATTGCCCTTTGAGTAACCCGGACCTTTCGGATAAGGCCCAAAGTAAGTGACCACGTATCGGCTCCATAGATCATCACTTGCAACATACACTGGTCAAGGACTTTTGTCTTGAGACACTGCGGGATATCAGACGTAAAGATATGCCGTGACTTCCCGAACGCCTCCCAACCGTGTTAATTAGATTCGACGAATGACCACTTTCTCGAAGTTGGTCCTACCCAATCGCGTCATTTTACCACGTATAACTGGATACGTACTTGTCGACAACTTCGAGTGTAGAGTTCCCAACCTGAATAGGAGCAGGTACGACATGGAAGTCAGACGTCATTTTGATCTTGTCCATGTTTATCTTAAGACCTACTTGTTGGGAGACTCTACGGAGGCCATCGAGCATTGTGCTGAGGTCTTTCATGGTCTGAGCCATGACTACGATATAATCAGCAAATAGAAGGTGTAAGTAGTCGCCGTTTATTTGATGCCGAGTCCTTCACGGTCCAGAACCTTGAAAACGTCTTCCAGCGCAGCGGTGAACGTTTTGGAGATATAACATCTCCCTGCCTCACCCCTCGCTATAGTTGAATAGGTTTTAAACTCTGGTCCTGGAGGCGGACTGACATGGTGGCGATTTCGAACAAACACTTCAGCACTTAACCGTATCGATAGTCGTCGATGTCACAGTTGGCGAGACTGCAGTACCGCCCAGGTTTCGATCAAATCGAAGCCTTGCTCATGGTTCACAAACGCCAAGTATAGAGGCTGTTTATACTCCTCAGACTTAACCTGCCGCAGCATATGTATGTGGTCTATAATACTACCTTTGAGGGAACCCGCTAATTCGGGAGGCTGGAAATCGTCTAGTTTGGTCTCGAGATGATTTGTGACGACCCCCGAAAACAACTTATAGACGTGACTCAGGAGTGAGATGGGTCTTTAGTTCTTCAAAAGGGTTTTATCGCCTTGCTTGACGAAAAGCACCACCACACTCCTGTGCCATGCCTGTGGCGTTTTGCCCTCGAGTATGACAGATTTTAATAACTTTCGAAGTTTTTCCACAGCAGGTGCGCCGACAGCTTTCAAAAGCTCTGACGTAATTCTGGCATCACCCGGTGCCTTGTTGGTTTTGAGTTGATTTTAACTTGTTGATTTGAACACACTTAGTGTTGAATTGGCGGAGATCGCGAATCAGAGACTTAGAGCATATCGTCGGAGGCATGCAGAAGCATCGTACGTCTTTCCTGTATAAGCTCCAGGATCGGACCAGAGATTTTATGGGCTCTTTTAATCGTCATGGGCTTTAAGAACTTTAAGCCTGTTGTATGGACAGCATTCACTAACCTGTCACTAAAGTCGTCCACATCTACGCATTCTCCCAGGCATTCGGAGCGGTTTTGCAGCTCAAGCTGAAAGCTCTCGGGGTTTTAGATTTCAACTGGCGCTGGTAGGAGCGTAGACTTCTTCAATCTCGACCGTTCGAGGCTAGGACTAATATTCAATGTGCCTCTTACCATTCGGTGACCGCGGCCCGCTTTATGTGAACTTATCACAGATACATCATTAAATATTAACCTCTTCATTGACATGATGAAATCAATCTCAATTTTAGTGGCACCATCTGCACTCATCCAGGTCCACTTGCGGCATTCTAGCTTATTGAAAAAGGAATTTATCATGAAGAGTCCTTCCTTCTCCATGAAGCTAGCCAGCAAGTGGCCCCGCGAGTTCCAGTGTCCATATCCAAATTGCTCCACCCTCAGCTCATCACCGATCGTTTGCCTAGTTTCACGTTAAAATCTCCCATGACAACGGTGTAATGGGTTTTGAAGCTACGTATAGCCCGAGATATGCCCTCATACATAGATTCTACATCCTCATCGGAGTGTGATGAATGAAATTAAATAAATGAAATATTGCGACAAATCTCTGCCGGAGGTTTATCGCACCCCATGCCCCGCCGTTACCATGGCCGCTATCTGAGTCAGGAATAGCGGGGCCGCCGGGGAATAGAGACCGTTTTTTTCGTGTGAGGCTCATTTTTGGGAGATTTTGCTTTGATCACCGCGCTTGGCAGACGGATTGGCGATCGTAGTGGCGAAAATCTTTGACTTAATGCTGCTGCCTATATAGAATTTTGAAACTAAGGTACTTTAACGTGCATTAAGCTAAGAAGCGTGGTATAGTCACTTTTTAGTCAAGCATTTGTTGCATATTTTGTCATTTAACGGTAAATCATGATTTAATATCTCTATAACCGTAAGTGATGGAGATATGGTTCTTATACAGAAAGATAGAGAATTTAAAACTGTATTACTTTGCATTCAAAACTCAAAATCGAACATTTGAGGGTTAACGGGGTTCTAGTTAAAGGACGGCAGTATTGTGATCCTGACGATTAAACAAAGGAAGGTTGCAATATTTTGCGGCAAAAAGAATATATTCTACTGAAAATCATGATTCACAAAATAGATGGGAAACGAAGACTTGAAAGATGGAAGATATCGAGGCTCTTCAATATTAGGGAGTGGACAGGCATCAGGATTGTCGAACAGTTGTTCAGACTCGCTTTGAACAAGAACATGTTTTAGGAGCATACTGCCAACCTTCAATAATGGAGTGGCACTAAAAAGAAGAAAGGATTGCGTGAATTTAAAGTCCCATATTCGTGTATATTTATAAGAGAGTGTATATATGAACTTATAAGAGAGTGTTTCCCGATGTTCTCAGCCACAGAACTTCTTTTTGATTATGTAGATGTTCTGTGAGAGTTTTAGACTTTTGTGATCGAGCTGGCAGATTCGTGCAACTTTTGTATTTTACACAGATGATTGCAGCATCCGCATGAATTGGGTGTATAACTTACCTTAGACGACTACAGGCGTAGGGCTTAAAGCATCATTGTTAGATACTGTGTCAAATATTAAGGATTCAAATCCGCGCTCAGGACAAAACTTTGGGTGATCAGTTGTTGTTTTGGGTCTAGATATTCTTTGTGTCCGTTGTGTGGTTGCTGTTTTTGAGGCCGTTGTTTGAACGATTTTATAGTTTCTCGGGACACAATATTTCTTGGATAAATCTTACTAGGATAAATATAACCGCTGTCTTATCACAATCAAGCACTATATCTTACGGTAAATCTCAAAGATTCCGCGCTACATTTGAATAGATCCCATATTTTATGTTGATTAGAATATTCTGAAAGAAAGGTTGTCGGACCCTTATAGTAGTCCACCTCAGATGTTGTCAAAAATCGTACCAGCACTCTCCGTAATTGTATCAAAGGGGCTCATTAAAATAGAGCCTTTGAACGTGTCGCAAAGAGCTATTTTACTATGGACTTTCAATACTACTTTGCTAAAGCACCTTTTTGTATTTGCCGTGCCAATGGAAGTTTTCAATTTTAGTAGTTTTTATTTTGGTTTAAAAATGTTTGTTACTAAGCTAATATTCTGTCAAATCTGTTTAGACTAGAAAGTGGTCCGTGAACTCAAAGGCGAAAGTCTTGTATGCAGCCGGGATGATGATGATGATTAGTTGTTAATTGCATAGGTAACATAGGTAAATTGCCAGCACTACCAACCTACCGTGCTGGCAATTTTCAGAGGATATTTTTAATCTTTCTTTTCGTGTTTCTTACATGTAAAGAAAAATGTTGCTAACTCTGGTGTTGGACTGCCTGAAGGCCACTATAATGGCCTTACGATTCGTCAAGAACCGGTACCGATGGCTTTAAGTGCCTGCCGGAGATTCGATTTATTTTTTTATTTACTGGCTCAGGCCTGTATCCCGAAACTTGTAGGCAGACGTGTGATATTATATCCACATTTCGATATGTTATGGATTATTAAGTCCCACGTAATAGAGGGATTCAATCAGATACAATAATAAATATTAAGTAGAAATGTATTACGTTTTCTTTCGTAATCAATTTTCATGACGTTATACATCAAGATACAGACTGACATATTCAATTTCGCTCGCCAAGCTGTTTCATTCTCAATATTGAAAAGGTTCACAATAGTATTAAATTTTAATAAATATTTTCTGTTTAATCGAAGCTGTGACATAAATATTTCAAACTGTGGTCGTAAGTTAAAGATTCGTTTGACCAATTACTTAACTGTTTAATTAAGCAGGACTTATAAATTTACTAACTTACAAAAGGATAGCCACAGCTACGGTACAGATCTTTTCTAAAATAAACCGTTTCTTCCCGATAACGCTGATTTTCGGAAAATACCTTTTTAGTGAACCCCAGCGGTCCCCAAGAAGCATACATACCATATTTCAGCTTCTTGGGCCCAGTTTAGAAGAACTTTATACATACAGACAGATACAGTATACATAGTGTTTAGCTATCATCGTAGTAGCATTATCCCGATTGCACGATTATCATCTTGGAAACCAGAGTTTGCTTCACCATAACGCTGTCTAAGATCCTCATGAATCCGGGGATCGCCCTCGATATGAAGACGAAACCCTCTGCATGACAGTCTATTGGTATCTCCACTAGGCTAACTGTCTACGACAATGTGTCATAGACATTCTGCCGGGCCGCAAACGAGTGGGTTGCATGCTCTTCTGATCGGTTCTGTGCTGGTCTTGATGCCGACCCATCCTTGTGACTCCGTCAGGCCCCAGTTGGAGCTGCGTTACTCTTCCCAGGACCCAGCGGGCAGGTGGACGCGCATCATGGCAGCCGTCGCGACGACTCATGCCATCTGGTCTGGATCTGTGAAATTTGGCTTCTTGTACATATGTTCATGCTTTTGCAGTCGGCCAGTGGTGGCTCAGGATACAGACAATGATTGACCAACTAAGAACTGAAATAGAGTGAGGGCAGAGAGTGAATCAAACGGGCTGGAAGAGAAGCGTCTAAGACCTAGAAAGTGAGAAGTATGTGGGAAAATGCCTCATGTGTGCAGTGTGCTAAGCCTTAGACCTGCCTAAGTTGCCGCCACCCGTTGACTGTGTCCCACCATGACCCACCATAGTGATGATACTATGGGGGAATGAAGTGGATGTGATGCCTTGTTCCGCTGCACTGCCGCTGATTAAGTTCTGATTCTCTGCTAGAATTCTGTGACAACAATTGACGCCATTACAAGTGAAGCCATTGCCTGAATGTGCATGTGTCTGTGAACTGTGAAGTCTGAAAGTGAAAGTCTGAACAGTTTGAAAGTGTGAATGTATGTGAGCAGGTTCCTTGGCAGCTGATGAAGCCATTTAGTGATGCTAAATAAGATTCTTTCGTAAAGTCGGTAACTGATCTAGATGGACATCTAGAACTGCAAGGCATACATAAATGCATATGTACTCATTATTGACTACCACGCCCCCTATGGTTACTGATCATGACTATATGGGACTGGTAGCAACTGTGAAGAAGCATGGAAAAGGTTCTGTGAAATGTGAAGAAATGAGTTTGCAAATGTGATGATTGCAAATTATTTGCTAAATTGTAATCGCGGGTTAGCGAGCCTGCCGCCCACGCGAATGAGAGCGCTAGCTTGATAATAAATAGATTAATGTTATGAAGTTAATCTGATTTTAATTGATAATGTTTTGTGAATTGAAAATAAATATTTCATAGAAAATGAATTTAATTGTGGTGTTTTTTACTGAATTTAATTTGTTGAAAATAGTTAAAAACGCCCACTATTGTGGGCGTTTAATATGCCTCTGCCTACCCCTTCGGGGAAACAGGCGTGAGTCTATGTATGTATGTATGAAAATAGTTATTTTGTTGTAAATGATATAAAATTGTTTGAAGCTGAATTACTGTGTTTTATTTTACAATTGTGTATGAACTGCAATATATATGCAGTTATGTCTGTAAATTCGTGAAGTTGTAAATTAATAAATTGTCTGTGTGTAATTCTGAATCTTATTTCTGAGATTGTAAAGTTTTATTTCTGAAAGTTCTGAATAATTTTATTGTTCGATTGTGTGTAAACACTCATTAGTGTTCCAGTGATTCTGAATTACTGATTCTGAAAGATGATCTGTATCTGAATTGTTGTCTGATTTGAATAATTTTCTATGTTAAGAAAACAATTCTGTCTGACCGCTTAAACACTCTGATGATTGTTTAAATGGTGTGGCTCATATAACCAATTCCTAAAACATGATTAGTGTTTTATAAATTCTGAAATTCTGATTATGAAAGTTCTGATTTGAATTGTTTTTCTATGTGAATAACAAACAATTATTTGTCTGTTTGTCTGACCGACTTAAACACTGGTGATTTTTTAAGCGGTGTGGTTAATGTAACCATTTTCTCATATGACTGTTGAGGAGTCTGAGGTATGTCTGAAGGAGTAGAAATGTTTTCTAATTCCCTAAATCTGTTTATGTTGTCTGAGGTCTGATTGAATAATGTTTTCTGCTTGTTCTGAGTGGTCTGATTGGTCAGCGTGTCTGAGATGCAGCCTGTTATCAACCAGTCTAATTTTGTTTCATTTAGAACTGGTTGCTGTTTCCCTAATTCCAATCTTCCAGTACCCATGACTTGCCAGAATATGTCTGCGCCCAACAACAAGTCAATATGGGCTGGAATGTTAAAGTCTGGGTCTGCCAGTTGTATGCTACGACACATTGTCGTAGACACGTTACTAATTACTATTTAATTAGTAACGTATCTACGACAATGTGTCGTAGTTAGTGTCTACGACAATTTGTCGTAGACACGTTACTTTCTCGACCTTTACTACTTACTTTTTTTACCCTTTCTCGACGTCAAAGTGACGGTGAGAGCTAATGGTACACTTGGACATACTGTATACAGAAAACCGACACACACTGACAGGTATCTAAACGCATGCTCGCATCACCACCCGCGACATTTGGAATCCGTAGTGACCTCGTTAGTGAACAGAGCTGATATCACTGTTTAAGTGTTCAGGGTCACAGAGGTGTGACCCTGAACACTTAAACAGTGAATTAATACATATTCAGGAGGTACTAAGGTGCAATGGATACAAAAAGGAGATACCCCGTCGGAAGAGGAAGGACCACAAACCTGAAGTAAGCAGAGTATCGGCTTACATGCCTTATATCAGGGGAGTGACGGACAAAGTTGGAACAGTACTACAGAAATACTCCATCAAGACTGTATATAGTCCGCTCTCCAAAGTAGCACACAACCTGCGTACCCCAAAGGAAGTTATTCCTCTACAAACACCAGGCGTCTACAAAGTCGATAGCGGCTGTGGTAGTTCCTATATCGGACAGACCAAACGAACAATCGCTGAAAGGATCAAGGAACATATCGCAGCTGTGAAAAATCGACAAATGAATAAATCTGCCATAGCTGAGCATTTGCTAGAATCTTTACCAAACCACTGGATAGAATTATATCAACCACAAGTTTTATCCACCGATCGTCACTATTATTCCAGGATAGTACGTGAAGCGGTTGAAATAAAAAAACATAGAAATTTCTACCGGGAGGACGGATTCAGACTATCGACCACTTGGAACGCAGTCATTAACAAATGCAAACAACGCACCAGTAACACAAATCATCAGTGTGCAGACGTCATAAGTTTTGTCGAAGTACCGACAGTGGGGATAAAATCAAAAATATAAAACAAGTGAGGGTAGCTGCCGAAACCCGCGCTTCACAAGGACGGCGCTGAGCTGACATCAGTCCCTCCGCGACCACAACCGTTGCAAGCCGGTAGAAACGTAGGAGAATTCCAGAGGTATTTATGCCTTTAAATAAGTAAATTATCGCGACTAAGACCCGCTAAATAATATTGTATGATGTATACAAATTGCGAAAGTTTAAAATCGATTATTGCAAACCGCTACGGGCTGGAAAGTGTAATAAAAATAAAACATTTAGAATGCCTTCGGACTAAGCGGGTATGTTTTGAAACATCTTTAAGTTTTCTGACGAGATGTCGAGATAGTGAAGTGGTACCCAAGGCAGTGCGTATTAAGCCACGCAGGGACATGCCGAACTCCGAAAGCATTCTACATAATGCCAGTGTTCGTCTCTTGAGAAAATGAATTCGCAACTGTAGGTACGAGTTAAATTGTGTGCAGTGTCACCTATACAAAGTTCATACCCAGTGTAGTGAAATGTTATCAAGTAGTGATTTTAGTTTGTGCGATCGTGTAACTTACAAGCAAGCTAGTCGCATTTATGATCTGCGTATAAGACGCCACAACAAAAAATATGATGAATTAATAAACCGTCGTGAGAGGCAAGCCGGCAAAAAGGTACACCTAACCGAACAATAAACGGTAATTACTTTATCGGATCATATTATTGATAACGCAACATAAAGTGTACTGGCTAAAGGGTTAAATTATGCTTTAACACCTAAACGGATTCCGTACGAGAATGTCATAAGTAGCATTTAGGAGGTCATAACGCGCAACAAGATACCGTCTAACGATGCGGATACACTTAGACAGGATGTTGCTGTTATTTTATGCAAGTCAAAGCCGCCGAAACCCAATGTCTCCACAGAAGAGCGTCAGGCATTAAGCACGCTGCGTGATAACACGAATATTTTAGTGCTGAAGGCCGATAAGGGGAACGCCACTGCGGTGATGAATTCTTGTGACTATGACAGCAAAATACGGAATTTTTTAAGCGACACATTAATATATAAACCTGTGTCTTATAATCCGACAGCCAGAGTAACGAAACGCATTCGAGCTTTGATAAAGGACCATAGAAACGTGTTCACGGAAGATGACTTTGAACGTCTACACAAACCTCAAATCGTGCAGCCGCCCAAGATTTACGGTTTGCCTAAAGTCCACAAGACAAACGTACCATTGCGGCCTATAGTGACTCAAATAAATTCACCGCCATATGGTTTGGCGAAATACATCAGCAAGGTACTGCAACCGTTAGTAGGTAAGACGGCATCTTTCGTGAAGGACTCTCGCCATTTTATCGACATCATCAAGAGCGTGACAAAGGAACCAGACGAAGTGTCGTCGTGACGTCGTTAATGTTGGAGTTCGTCACAGATTTAATGAGGTCTGTCCACCGTGTCGGAGAGCGCCCACGTGATCTCTTGCCCTCAACTTTCCCTTGCACGACCAATCGTTCCATTGAGTCCTCGTTACGGGTGATATGGCCAAAGAACTTGAGGATTCGTATTTGCACAGTCGACGATAATCTCTCTTTGATGTTGAGTTCCTTCAGGATGGAAACATTGGTTCGATGTGCGGTCCATGGGATTCTGAGCATGCGTCTCCAGCACCACATTTCCAGGGCGTCAATTTTGCGGCGATCCTGCATCCTCAGCGTCCACGTCTAAGTTTTGACGTGGAGTCACTATTCACCAATGTTCCAGTTCAGGATTGCCTTGAGGTCGTTGAGAGAAAATTAAGGGATAGCGGTCTGTCTAACAAATACGCCGTTCTATTGAAGAATTGCTTGGAGGGTAACTACTTCATATATCGTGGACAACATTAACTCCAGATCGACGGAGTGGCAATGGGTAGCCCAGTAGCACCGGTGATGGCCAATATCTGGATGGAACACTTTGAAGAATCCATAGACATGCAGGCTTCAAATGTAAAGCTATGGAAGAGGTATGTCGACGATGTATTTTGCATCATGAAGGGCAACAAGCAAGACATAGAACAATTCGCAGACAAATTGAACTCCATACATCCGAACATCCGGTTCACATTTGAAATGGAGGTAGACGGATCGTTACCCTTTCTCTTGACGTCGAGACGTGACGGTGAGAGCTAATGGTACACTTGGACACACTGTATACAGAAAACCGACACACACTGACAGGTATCTAAACGCATGCTCGCATCACCACCCGCTACATTTGGAATCCGTAGTGACCTCGTTAGTGAACAGAGCGTATGACCTCTGTGACCCTGAACACTTAAACAGTGAATTGTTACATATTCAGGAGGTACTAAGGCGCAATGGATACAAAAAGGAGATACCCCGTCGGAAGAGGAAGGACCGCAAACCTGAAATAAGCAGAGTACCGGCTTACATGCCTTATATCAGGGGAGTGACGGACAAAGTTGGAACAGTACTACAGAAATACTCCATCAAGACTGTATATAGTCCGCTCTCCAAGGTAGCACACAACCTGCGTACCCCAAAGCACGTTATTCCTCTACAAACACCAGGCGTCTACAAAGTCGATAGCAGTTGTGGTAGTTCTTATATCGGACAGACCAAACGAACAATCGCTGAAAGGGTCAAGGAACATATCGCTGCTGTGAAAAATCGACAAATGAATAAATCTGCCATAGCTGAGCATTTGCTAGAATCTGGACCAAACCACTGGATAGAATTACATCAACCACAAGTCTTATCCACCAATTGTCACTATTACTCCAGGATAGTACGTGAAGCGGTTGAAATCAAAAAATGTAGAAATTTCTACCGGGAGGACGGATTCAGACTATCGACCACTTGGAACCCAGTCATTAACAAATGCAAACAACGTACCAGTAACACAAATCATCAGTGTGTAGACGTCATAAGTGTAGTTTGTCGAAGTACCGACAGTGGGGATAATATCAAAAATATAAAACAAGTGAGGGTAGCTGCCGAAACCCGCGCTTCACAAGGACGGCGCTGAGCTGACATCAGTCCCTCCGCGACCACAACCGTGGCAAGCCAGTAGAAACGTAGGAGAAGAACAGAGGTATTTATGCCTTTAAATAAGTAAATTATCGCGACTAAGACCCGCTAAATAATATTGTATGATGTATACAAATCGCGAAAGTTTAAAATCGATCACTTTTTCGATTTTAATAATTATTATTTTTGACTTGGATAGCCCATTTTTCAAGGAAGGTTATTTAACGGCTACGCTAAATAACATCACGCTCTGAGCCACGCGTAGTAGTAGCTCTAAATAACACGGGTGGACCCGTAGACTCGGCTAGTAAAAAGATGAAAGCCTAATTGGCCAGTATCCTGCTATTTCAGTAACACTCGTTATAAAGTTCGAGACTTGTATTTTTAGTAGACGTTTGTAGATAATTAAACGGACATGCTTCACGATCGACGAGGTCAGGTTAAGTCGATGCGGTCAGTAACTACTAGATTAAACCTTCTGCTAACTACTAATTAGTTAAGCTAACAACTACATCCTTCAGGGTTTTGTAGAAAGTTTCAATCTGGTGATGGTTGCTACGTCTGGGTTTGTTTACCAAGTCAAACAATAATGAAGCAGTACTTCCTTAATATAAACTTTCTTATTGGACCCCATTAAGTAATTTACTTTGAGTCAAACTCTACATTGCTATTAAGAGGACTATTTTTGCTTAGGCGATCTAATAGAAACTAAGTTGCTGAGGTCAGATAATATGATGTTGTGTCCAGTTAACCGAAAGTTTTGCATTCCAAATTATGAATAGGTCATTATTTGAATCTAGGATCTCATTTTGATCAAAAACCTCAACCGGCGATTTTAAAGTGTTACATGATTTTAGTTGAGAATATTTTCATAGCCCGATGTGTATTCGAACCTGCACAATAAAATAGTTTTGACGTTCTTAATAATAATAATAATAATAATAATAATCTTTATTTGCTAGAATATGGTCAAGATATACAGATAGTAGTTTATTATACATGTTCAGCATATTCTACCACATGTGGTGTGCAAAAAATACATGTTTGAAACTTCCTCGATTAAATTTATATAAAACAATTCAGGTATAGGTATGTCAAGGTTCATTAAATAATTTGAAGATGTCACTTAAATCCATTACAGTTTAAATAGGTAATAATTAAATTAAATATACAAGGAATGTCGACTTAAATAATAAATTTGAAAAATTAGTAAGTATTAAAAACACGCTGTAAATTTGTCATCAAAATATTCATTTATGGAATAATACATTTTGTCTATTAACCAATTATATAGTCTATGTTGAAATAATAATGTCGGTAATTCAGAGAGGTCATTAGGTAAGTGGTTGAATACCCTTATAGCCGTACAGAACGCGTTTCTCCTGTAAAGCTCGAGTCTTATCTGCGGTAGCCGAAGTCTATCCTTGTGTCTAGTTCGACTACCTGCCGCTTCACCGAGTTTGCTGAATAGTTCAGGGTGTTTTTTTACAAACTTGCATATCTCATAAATGTACAAACACGGCAATGGCAATATTTTATGTTTATAAAATAATGGCTTACAGCTGTCGAGATAATGTGCACCACACATCGCTCGTAAACACTTTTTTTGTGCTATGAATAGGAGACTTACATCCACAGAGTTACCCCACAAAACAATGCCGTACCGGAGCATGGAAGATACATATGCATGGTATACAGTTTTTGCCGTTTGTAGATCCACAATCTCTCTTATCCTTTTCAACACATAAACATAACAATCAATTTTATTCAGCATTTTTTCTATGTGAGGTTTCCAGCTACAATATTTGTCGATAGTAATACCCAGAAATACACAGTCATTAACAATTTTTAAAGGTTGCTTATTATAGCTTAAATTTAGGGTACTTGTTTTGGAGTTAAATGTTTGAAATCTAATTATATTGGTTTTAGTCATATTTAATTTTAAATTATTACAGTCAAGCCATGCCATGGTTCTGTCTAGGGTCGTGTCTATGTCATCTTTTAGCGTCATTTCGTTTTTGCTTTTAATTATAAGGGTTGTGTCATCGGCGAACAGTACGCATTTATGGGTTAAGGCATCTGGGAGGTCATTTATGTACATTAAAAACAAGAGAGGAGATAACAACCCCCCTTGAGGTACACCGTAATTGTTCTGACTGTACGTTGATTGGTAAGTGTTTTGCTGAAACTTGTCGGTTCTTGTAATTTCTACACATTGCAGTCTTTCAGAAAGGTAACTTTGAATCCAATTGTTGGCTGTGCCTCGTATGCCATAATTATATAATTTAGACAGTAGCCTTTTATGGCAGACAAAGTTGAACGCACTGGCCATATCTAGAAATATGCACGCTATCATTGCCTTTTCATTTAGACTCTGGGTTATTTGATTTATAAGTGAAAAACCTGCAAGCGAAGTGCTACTGTTTTTACGAAATCCGTATTGTTCATTTTTGATAATCTCGGAAGTCTTAATGAATTGTTCTAATTTGTTACACATTATTCTTTCAAATACTTTTGCAATTATTGGTATAAGTGCGATTGGTCTGTAATTAACAGTACCTGTCACCTTTCTTGTACAGTGGCTTTACAATAGTTTTCTTTAATCTACAAGGGAAAATACCTTCAGATAATGACAGATTAATAATATGTGTTAACGGAGCGGCTAAATATATCGCACAGTGTTTTAGTAATTTTGTGGTTATCCCGTCGTAACCCGTGGAGTTCGTGTTCTTTAGTGCTAGGATAACTTTATATACTTCTCCTTTATCTACAGGTGTTAAAAATATACTATTTTTATTTTGAGGAATTGTATACGTATAGTTGTCAACTTTATTATAATTGTTAATGTCAGTTTTATTTGTCATGGAAATATAATATTGATTGAATAACTCACAAATTTCGTAAGGGTCGTCATATATTATGTCATTTACTTTAATGCTATTTATTTCATGTTTGTTTGTTGTTGGTTTCGTAGTGTCTTTAATAATTTTCCATGCTGCTCTGCCCTTACTCTTTGATCCTGAGATAAACCTACGGTTGTTGATCTGCTGAGACCTTTGCACACATTTTTTAAGAATCTTCGAGTAGCGATCATATATATTCTTGTTTTGTTTTTTATTATCCCGATATAAATGGTATTTTAAGTAGAGGGTTCTTTTTTTGAGACAGCTTTGTTTTATGCCTCTAGTTAGCCACTTGTTTTTTGTGGGTTTGTCTACGCATTTAACTTTTCTTATTGGGAAGCATAATTCATAAAATAATTTAATCATGTCGTGGAAGTTTTCGAAGGCATTGTTAGTATTTTGAAAAGCATAAACTTCAGAGAAGGAAAGACATGATATGTAGTACTTGTATTTCTCAACATTTTCTTTACAGTAGTCCCTTATACTACGAAACCAGAACCTGTTTTTCTTCTTAATATTGTTATCTATCGTCATGTTAGCGGTAATCATTTGCCCAGTTTCATGATCCGAAAGCCCTAAACGGTGAACGCTTGGTTTAATCCCTTGTATGTTACTTGCTATTATATCTAAGCAGGATTCTTTTCGTGTCGGCATTTTTATGTGATTTGTTAAGCCGTTATTGCTTAGGATAGAGATCAGTTCCCTGGACTCTTTATCCGACTTCAGTAAATTTATATTCCAGTCACCGCATAGTATGACATTTTTGTTGTGCCTTTTAGTTAACATTGACGCAAGATGTTGCAATTTTTCTAAGAAAATCGTTACACTTGATGACGGCGTTCTGTATATACATGCTACCAATAAATTGAGAGTAGTAATTTCGACAACACAGCATTCGAAATGGTTGGGTATTGGGGTGGTAAAATTAGAGACTTCTTTAAAATCTAGGTAATTTCGGATTAGAATGCATGAGCCTCCTCGACGTATATTTGTTCGGCAAAAGTATGCAGCTAGTTTGTAGTCGGTAAGTCTAGCGTATGTTTCATACCCTTTTTTCACGAATGTCTCTGTTAAGCAAATTATATCGATATCTGCAATATTTTTGTTTAGGTCGATTATCGTGCTTTCCAATAGATCTTGCTTACATAATAACCCGGCAATGTTCTGGTGAAGTAATGTTATGTCTTTATTGTTAATGGTTTGAGTCGCGAAAAAAAGTAGCACTTACGGAAGAGGTCTCAGATTGCTTTTTATGACAAGGTTTGAAATATGTAGTAATTTTTGATTGTTGCTTACTTTTTTGCTTCGGTGTCGGTATGTTAGTTGGTGTAGATAATTTCGTTTTATTAATGTGATGTTTTACATTGTTTATGACTTCAAGCTGGTACTGTTTGTGGTCTATTTCGACATTTAATTTAAAGCACAATCTCTTTATATAATCATTGTGGTAACCAAAATTATAATTTACAATTACATTATCTTTGTTACTGTGTTCACTGATTTTGATATAGTTACAGTTTTTATAGTTCTTAACAATTAATTCCAATTTTTTATTTAACATAATTTCGTTTAGATATGCGTTATAATTAACATTGACTATAAATACTAACTGGTCAGTTAATTTACATAACGTATTACACAAATCTGTTATTAGCTTGTATGGGTTTTTATCATTTGATCCAGCTGCTATAACTATGATGTCATCTCTCGTAAGACTCCTTACAAATTTGTCATTGCAATTCCTCAGGATCTCTTCACTCGTTGCGTTTGGTTTAATGAAGGATGTTACATGATATCTATCATTCCATCGATTAGCTCTGGTCTTAATCAGATTTCTCGCCAAGCCTCTGATCTGTTGATCTCCAAAAATGTATATTGTAGGTCCCCTTTTACTATCTACATTTTGAGACACCGATCTTTGATCTGGTAGTAAAAAAATATTTTGTTCCGGTAACTTATGCGATGTATCAATAGAGCCCTCAGAGCCCTGTGGTTCTTGTGTCGATTTAATATTTATTGTCAGATTTTCCTCAGTCAAGTTTTGTGCTCTGTTATGAATTGTTTCTAATAACTGTCTTTCACCTGATGTGTCTATTTTTTCATCGTTAAGAAAGTGGTCAGTTAAACGTCGTGAGATACTTGCTCGTCGTTTTGAGTTAGGCGTTTTTCTCAATGATGATATTGGGCTTTTGCAAAGTTGTTTTAGGGTATCAATTTCTTTGCTCATTTTCTGAATAATTATTTTCAAGTTATTGTTTTCGCATATTACATTTTCGAGCTCATTTTGGGTACTTTCTAAACTTGTTTTTGTTTCCTGTAATGCCGTTCGCAATTCAGCTATAGCATGGGGATTTGTATGGGCTAACATATCTAAACTTGTGCCTAAATAGTCGTCTGATGTATTGCTATCGAGAGAACTTCTATGCAAGCTTTCACACGATTTCGTTTTAGCAAACCGATGTCTTCTAAAAGTTACGTTGCTATCCATAATCAATGTGAGTAGTACGGCCCTCTGTTGGTATAGTGCGTTAAAAATAAGGTCATCCGATACGTTGTACAAGGTCTAATGAAGCAGTTCAGCTACTTGACACAAGATGTCGCTTTCCTATTTTTGTGAATTGTGTATTCATAGATGGCGTTGTAATCAAAATTAATTGTAATATAGCATGAATAGACACTAATTTCAAATTGAGATTTTTTCGTAACGTTTTTATTTTCTGTATAATGGCATAAAGACACTTTAATTTGGTTTTGCACTTACTGCCATGATGTTTTGCTACTGTTGGAACGTTTATACTGGTATATAGGCAGATAACTTCACATAAATTGTTTTAATTCACTATTTTAGTGCACTGTTTTGTTAAGTTCACACTTTTCGTTTCACTGTTTATTTATCTTAGATAACATTTTCACTGGTAATTTAAGAGTCCTTTTTCACTTTTATGTTATATTTAAAGTCTTTAAATTGATATAAATATTTTTAAAACATTATTTCTTGAGAGCAGTACTGATTGACTTGTTTACTTATAAGCGCCATCTAGTGGATCCTATCTTACGTGTCTCTATGACTTGAGTAAGATAAATATCTTTGAATTTAATACTAACTTATCAAAACATCCTGTGATGTGTAATGTTCAATGATATTCAAATAGTTTCAATAGTTTCATCAACTCATTCGTAAGTTTTAATTAAAATTGATATCCATCAATATTGACTAACAGAAAACAGTCATATTGAATCTAGTTTGTATGATGGAAATTAAATTTATATCAAAGCAAATTAATTCAAGTAAAATTAATGTATTTTGTATGACAAGCGAAACATAATTCCATTAAGCACTTAATTATTGCTTATTAAATCTGGATATGTAGTTGCGTTTCCAAGTATTTATAAAATTATACATTTCATTTTAGTAATATTTCATTTGAGTTAGATCAAACGAGTTAACGCGAGTAGCTAAATAGGTATTTTGTATGTTAACTCTTTTACTATTAATATTATTTGCACTCCGCAATTAAAAACCTCTTATCATTTTTCTATAAGCCTTCACAACCGTAAAGGATATTACGATAAATATTGAGTCCAAAATACTCATGGCCATTGACCAAATTCACTTGGGACCGAAATATTACGTACTGTACTCGTCTGTCGAAGCATTTAGGCCGCTGTCACTGGGGAATTACTTATACGAAAAGGTTCTACGCCATGTTGGGGCCTCATGTTTATAAAATTCAATAAGACTGAATTATTTTATCATTTGTGTGTTCGGCAGAGCGTGCCGACGGCTCGGCAGCTAAACGACACACATTCCTTCTGCACGTGTTGAAATTTTTCATAATTTATTCGTTTGGCTTGGTTCGGTCGTGTTATGTGAAAATATATGTATGCAAATTATGGATATGAAGATAGATAGATGAAAGGCCGCGACGGAATGCCAAAGAAATTATGGTGAGGATGGATATGTAGTATGTAGTATAATATAATAATATTTATAAATCAGAATAATTCATTGGTTACGCTTTATCCTGGTATTCATAGGCGTCCTGCGCGGCTGAAAGCGCCAGAACAAATTATTAAATACTTGATGCCCTCTGAACTTTGTTTCCTACAAAACTAACGAGGCCCATCCCCCCAAAACTCGTATGCATTCAAGATGAAATTATTTAAGCCATATCTGGATTCGCATACACAGTTGTTAAAATTTTTCAAAATCTTTGAACCAGTTCCGCTTGACATTATAGCATTAGAAGACTTTTTTAAGATCTTTTTTGAATTATACATTAATAAACACTTTGTCCTAGTAACTCCGTAGTCTCTGCCTACCCCTCCGGGAAACAGGCGTGAGTCTATGTATGTATGTAAACACTTTGTCATGAATAAACTTTAGAGAAACTTCAAGTCTAGGCCTTCCATCAACGTCACCGAAAATTTTACAGAGGAAGTGCTCATGTTAGATGGATTATATTCCATTAGAACACTTTATTTCAGTTAAAGTCCAGAATACTAGCAGTGATAAGATCCCACACCCGATCAAAATATTTTTAGTTTAGCTTTTTAGGGTTCCGTAGTCCACAAGGAACCCTTATAGTTTCGTCATGTCCGTCCGTCTGACCGTCCGCAGCCTAGCTCAAAGAAGTTGGTGCTAGAAAGCTGATATTTGACATGAATATAGACATAAGATATTGCAACAAAACTGTAGAATAAAATTTAGGAAAATATTTTTTATCATTGGATAGGTTTTAAAAAAATATTATTAGTTTGCTCAAATCATTTTTCGATCAAGTGATTGGTTTGTCAAATATCAAGCTTTGAAGTGAAAAAAAATGTTAGACTCAAGTGTCCCCCCCCCCCTCTGCTGGCTAAACTATTAATTTGGAAGAGGTGAAAAAAATCACAAATGTAGTACATATAACCAATTTAAAAGGAAAACTATCACGGCCAAGTAGACATCACTAGTTTACGAGTAATCGTCGGTTAACTTATAAACACCTATTTCTGTGAGTTTACATTGGGAGCGCTGGCTTAATCTTAAAGATATACGTACTTTGGTATGTAATGTACTACGTATGTATAGTAGTAGTATATCTTGGAAACCACATTTTATGTATCAATAATGGCTATTATGGGCAACTACGGAACCCTACATTGCGCGTGGCCCGACACGCACTTGGCCGGTTTTTTTATATTTTCTAGTCGTCCGTCGTGTAGTCAGACACTAAAAACCATGGAGTGGCGAACTAGATGACTTTGACGAGAATTGGCCCAACTTGAAACGTGGCTAACACTTAAAAGAGGGTAGGTTGTAAGAAAGACCTTTGCTCAGCTTTATATAAGAACATTACCAGCATCGCGACATTATCAAATGAGGATTTTCTAAATCTAGGAAGATCAGAAAGCGGACCCCGGTCTCCAAGATAAAAATCTTAACCAGGAAAACGATGACGTCACCATACTGCATACACCCAAACACACTCATACATTCAACACTAGCATTCCATAACAAATGAAAGCAAATCACATGTTACTCCAAAGAAATTGCTAGAACAACTCAATTACATTGCTAACCCACGTTCAAAAAGCGCGTTTACTTCGCTTTTCCGTCGCAACCATTATTGTAGAAATATTAAAATTACCTCAACTCAAAGCGCATTATGGCTCTTATTCCAGTCACCGTCATTTGTATTTGTACGTAAGCGGATTTCATAGAAGACCGAGTGCTTAAAGCAAATTTTGGTACAAAGCTGAACGAAATGCACCTTCTACGTATAAAGGAATTGAACTGCCGTCCAAAAAGGCTTAACTTGCAATATTGAGATGAATGTGCTACAAACGTCTGGTAATAAAGTAGGTATAGCATAGTGGTTTCAGCAGCTGCCTCGTCGTTTAACACTACGCCGATTGATGTTGGTTTGATCCCAATTGGGACAATACTGGACGTGGACTACAAATAGTTTATCGAGTTTGGACGTTCTTTGTCTCTATTGCTTGAGTGTTAGTAAAGTCTTCCACAATACGAGGATTTATTTCTAGGATGCAGTTTTTTAGGATTCCGTAGCCAAATGGCAAAAAAACTGAAATGTTGTTTCTTTTTTTGTCCGTCACCACAGCCAGTATTTCAAATAGTACTGGATATCTCATTGTAACTCCTTATATATAACACATACATACATAGACTCACGCCTGTTTCCCCGAAGGGGTAGGCAGAGGCATATTAAACACCCACTTTTCGCCAGAGTTTTGATCCCACGTAATAGGTGACGAGCCTATTGCTTCTTTTCGGGATATTTTGATTGCCAGAGCCTCGTCCGTTGATCGGCAGGTGCACCACTTGCAGGTGAGGTTGGCTTGGGACCCTAAGTTCTTGGTGGGAACCATATGCACCCCTATATAGAATGCCATGCCTTTTAAGTAGTATCATGACAGAGATGCTTTAAGATATTTTCGCTATGTCGCAGTAAGTTCCATTTAGTGAAGGCAAGACCTGTGAAATAGTCTTCAAACGCGCTCTCTTGAAAATCCATGCGACGCTACGCCACAATCTTAATATATAAAATAAATATAAAAGGCTGTAGCGTGTCTGTCAGTCAGTAAGTAAATTGCGTTACTTACTGACTGACAGACACGCTACAGCCGAAACTATTGGGCGCAGGAAGCTAAAATTTAGCATGTATGTTCCTTGGGGACCGTAGGGGTGCACTAAGAACGGATTACCCGAAATTCCCACGGGATCGGCCAAAACGGGTAAATTACAAAAAAAATGCAGGCGTAGCTGCTGGCGTCCTCTAGTATATTATAAACTTCTAGATACGCTTCCATACGTTCTCCTCTGCTTACCCCTTCGGTATAAAGGTGTCAAGTTATGTTATGTGTTTATTTTAGTAGTTGCTCGTCTCACGACGTAGAAAATGTTGATACTACTTGCTCTCATTGTTAATTTGTTACGCTTTGCTTTCAAAGTATTTATTTATTAAATACTTTACAGTACACTATAAAGAATATTTATAGGAATTTTATAGTATGTTCGCAATGAGAAGATATTGCCTGCAGCCCAACACATCCTAGAATTTCAACCTCTATTAACCTTTAAAGAAAACCTTTTTTGTGGATTCCTACGTCATAAAAGGATTGCGTATATTTCTAGCTTTGAACAGCTGGTTAGCAGCCTTAGGCAATAGCCTAAGGCATCCTGCACAGTTGGGTTAATAAACCCAACTGTGCAGGATGCCTAATACTAAGGGACTAATCTAACTTGTTAACCTATACTATCCTAGAGTCGTAGCCTATCACCTATAATATCCTATCCTAGTTATTCTAACCCTTAAACCTATATGTATCCTAAACCTATCCTAACTTGTACCTTGCGTATAATGCGTATGGGCTTGGTGTTCTGTAGTATTCTGTGATACAGACCAGCACGTATACGCACCTACTACTAGGCCCTTAACCTATGGCACGTACTATCGTGGTACTACTGTGGTATGCTGTAATACAGACCTACGATTCGCGCCTAAGACCTAATCCTATTAGTCCCTACAAATCCCAGCTGAAGTGCTGAAGTAAAATAACTACCTAACAAAACTACATACACAGCTATAGGTCCGTAAACAAACGCACACATACGTGAATCTACTTACGTCTTAATGTTGTTCGTTGCTTGCTCGTGCTTGATACACTGACCGCATTCCAAGCGCCCTGATTACTTTGTTATATAGCGTTGAGTTGATGAGAAGTCTGGGCGGCTAGTCGACTACTTAATAAGTTAATCACATCGACACCAAAAAGTTTACTCCGATACACAAGTTATTTAACTAGCAGAATGGAGGATATTACTTACTTATAGGCAGCGATAGCTTAGTGGAGGTACCAACAGACTGCCACGCAAAAAGTATCGGGTTAGAATTCACAGCGTAGCAGTCCGTCGGTTTCTCTATTGTAGCTACAGCTCATCTTTATTACCTGATTCAGTGATTAAGACGTGCTAAGGACTTTCATCTAAAGAATTTCGTAATACCACGTTTCTCTTGAAAAATCTACTAATTTAATTTCGTGTTTCAGACAAATAAATAGGACGCTCCATCACAACTTTTTTCATTACTAGCCAGACTTTAACAGAGAAATTCCTTTATTTCATTTTTAAAAAATATTTTAGGAAGATAGAACTCCAACACTAAGAATAAATCCGTAGTATCGCGGAGGGCTTTACAAACATTCAATCAACAGACACGAACTACACACAACAACAACTATTAGACAAAGTGATGTTTCCTATAGGAATAGAAACCTCAACATACAGCACAGTGTTAGACATGACGGCTTAAACCACTACGGCATACGTGCAGTCTGAAACAGAATGTCATCATAATCGTCCAGCATACCAGCCTGGCATAGTCCACTGCTGGATATAGGCCTCTCCAATGGTACGCCACTGAGCCCAATTTTCGGCTCTTCGTGTCCAGCTGCTGCCAGCCACTTTGCGTATATAGTCAATCCGTTTAGAAAACGACAGAATGAATGTAACAACAGCAATTTCACAGGAGTACCCAAAACATATTTGCATGCATTACTTTCCAGAAATATTTTTAAAATTATGCCACGTTTCCATCAAATATTTTATTTACACTCAGCTTGCTCTGAATGTGTTTAATGCGACGAACTCGACCTTCTGAAAGGTGCCACGTCACTGTCAGAATGCGCATTTAAGCGATGCGTTGAATAAATATAATGTGAAGGCATTAGTGTATGTCACAGGCATGTCGTTTAAAACGGCTTTATATGCAAAAGGCGACGTCTTACAGGTAGCGATAGCCTTGTCAAGATACAAAGGGACTGGCATGCAGAATTTTAAACCCACTGCGAAAACCACTGAATGTTAAGATTAAGATGGAAGATATTACCCCATGTCTCTTGCATACAACCGGGATAACGCTGGGACGACCGATATAAAATTGGGGCCGTCCGTTCACTAATAATCGTTATTTTAATATGCTTATGAAACTCTCGTGCGCATGGTAACTTTAAATGGTCATGGTTTTTGTTCATTTACGTTTACAAAATACAGAATCATACAAATTGTCTACGACAAAGCCATAACAAATTAGCAAATGATTTGTGTTGATTTGTAATGAGTGCATTCCTCACACCGTTAAGATTACTCGCACATCTTTCATGTATATACACCCATAAGCTTTACAAGATAAAATAATAAACGAAAGCTCTTAATGCTTGATAATCCTCAAACTCTCTAAACCTCTGTTTATTTGTATTATCATTAAATGTGACAGGATTAAAGGTATTTTTGGTGTGTAAATATACCTCGCAATTTAAATGGTTTGCGGGATCAGTCTATGGAGAGTAATTTTGACTTGTGCGCCACCTTGTGACCTAACTGAATAAACTATTTTGAATTCGACTTTAATAACATTTGTCTGATTTTTATATAATGCAATATTGTTTATTCCATATTATCAATGCAGTATATTGTATATTTCTTCTAATAATACTATGGTGTTGTTTTCTGAACGAATCTCTACGACAGGCTTTCTACTTCGTTCGTATTTTAAAAATCTATGACATAGTGTCACTAATTATAAACGTAAAACTCAAAATGAGGTCTCCGTGAAATTAATCATAAGAACAAGAATGAAGAATTTTATATATCTGATTTTAAAATACCCGGTGTGGTAAATTGAAGTAAAAAAGAAGTTTTCTATGAATATTTAAAAATGGCGCACCCTTTTTGAAATGCAAGATGAAATCTACATATTTCAGAGATATCTATTTTAGAGATTATTATACACAACATTCTAAACAATCATATTATAAAGATTGTTTAGAATGTTGATATCCTTGTGCTATGTGGTACAGAGTGTCTTCAAGATTCTTTCTAACTTATCTTGTTGAGAAAATTGATATTTATCATCGTCATTGTCCTAGCGTTATCCTGGTTGTATCCATGACTTTCGCCTTGGAGTCAGGATTCCACATGCTAGCCAGATTTATAACTATGCCATCCAAGGCACGGTCGCGCTCTGATCTAAGTGCCACACGTGGTCACCCATCCGAATGCCGACCTATGCAAGCGTTGCTTAGCTTTTCCGATCTATTACGAGCGCAAGCCAAGTCACGCTATGAGCGCTACATGACTATGATGATCGAAATTGAACGTTGAAAATATTCATATTTCAATTAAAAACATCGGCAATCTTTCTAAATGACAGTAAGTAATTCTAAGAAAACAGGCTATGCCGTAGCTTTTTCAAAGTAAGTATATTCTTACGTACAAAAGGTACAAAGGCAGGGCTATTTTATCGGACGACAGATGGAAGGTGGTGCGTATTGGAGAAAGGGTCCTGACAGGTGCAAATGGACATTAACAAGCTTTCGACGCTAATTGCAAAACCATTATTAAAATATTTCGTGAGACACGCATTAAGGTAAAGGAATTTGTGTTTAATTAGAAATTTTATAAAATAAATAAAGCCTCTAGCAAACATTTCTTTTTTATGCACGAATGGGTTGTCGTTTTTTAGGGTTCCGTACTTAAAAGGTAAAAAACGGAACCCTTTTACTAAGCCTCCGCTGTCTGCCTGTCTATCTGTATGTCTGTCCGTATGTCTGTCACCAGGCTGTATCTCATAAACCGTGGTAGCTAGAAAGCTGAAATTTTCACAAATTATGTATTTCGGTTACCGCTATAACAAAAAATACTAAAAATAAAAATATGAAAATATTAAGGAGGGGTCCCATACAAAAAAACGTATTTTTTTCGTATTTTTTGCTAAAAATTACTAACTGTAACTGTAGTTGTATATTAACTTTCAAAATAAATAATTAAATAAAAAAGTGAATAATAAAAGGAGGTTCCCATACAGCAATCGTAATTCTTAAGCAATTTGTTACTCAATCTTAATAAACAGGTAGAAACTTAAAAAGTATTTAAGTATACATACAGCAAACGCGATTTTCTTTTATAGATGATGGTACGGAACCCTTTGTGCGCGAGTCCAACTTGCACTTGCCTAATTTTTTTATCTTAACAGCCTTACGGATTATTGAATATTTAGTTGGATCTTTGTTCTTTAAATATCTAAGCCTATCAAAATGTCGAATAGCTAGATTAAGAAAACATGGCTGGACTGGTTTTACCAACTTAAAAGAATAAGACAGTAAAGTTAAACTAGCTTATTTCAAGATATCAAAAGAATCAAAAGAATCGCAATGAATAACTTAGTTTCAACTAAGTTATTCATTGCGATTCTTTTGATTTTTACAGACATATCTAATATTAAAGCAAAATATATTTAATATACTTTTTTATTGTAACACGATGAGTACACTCTTTAACTTTTGATGTACTAATATTACAAGGCTGCCGAAGTTAAGTACAGTTACACTCCAGTTAAGTTCAGCGCTCTGCTTATAGCTGTCTAGCCTGCAGCATTTCCCATCAGGTCGGTGACGCACTTGTTTCTATTGTGTTTCGGGTGTCCGTGGGCGGTAGTAATCGCTTACCATCAGACGATATGTCTGTTCGTTTGTCTCCTATTACATACAAAAATGACAGAATGGATATTATTTACGGCCTGCCTCGTTGGTCTCGCGGCATAAATGTGCGCGTGTGATCGGGAGGGAGGCCCCGGGTTCGATTCCTGGGTCGGGCAGTGTTATTGGGTTTTTCTGTCACGAAATTCTCAGTAGCAGCACGGAGTCTGGAAATGTGCCCGGTACGGCAATAGGCTCGCCCCTTATTACGTGGGACTAAAGTATATCTGGCGAAAAGTGGGTGTAGAAATACACCTCTGCCTACCCCTTCGGGGATAAAAGGCGTGACGATATGTATGTATGTAATATATATCAGATTAATAGAAAAGCTACCTTTTGTTGCCATGGCTGTCACCCACGCGGACGAAGCCGTGGGCCAAAGCTGATAAAATATAAAGAGAGCCAAAGTAATAGTAACCTACAGATGTATATTTGATTTCTCGCAAGATTACCGTGATGTTTTGACGCGCCTAGGAAATTATCCTATCTAGCAAAAAATGAGTTGACACAACTCTTCCCGCTAAAGTAGAGAGTTTGCTTTGATGTAACCCGTTGATTTGACGGAAATGAAGTAAATGTCTACGCTTGTTATTGGCTATATAGACGGAAATCTTATTCTCTTTCGAATATAAAAGGTAGAAATTTTAAACCTACGTGTAAGGAAATTTTAATCTAGAGTATTAGGGCGGTTTTAGATTAGCGTTTTATACGCGCGTGTAATATCGTTTTAGGAAGCGTACTGTTACATCCCTAGCCTGTAAGCAGAATTGCTGAAGAGATGCTGACACAGCATCTCTCCCTTCCAATAGATTCAAGCTAGCGCCTAAGCTCAGTCGAACCTTCAGTTCGGGACAGATCGCCGACCGGTACGGGCATTTCCTAAGTCTTATCCAATAATTATTGTAAAGTGGTACTTTCTGAAATACATATATTTAATTGTGTTCACAAAAGAGTTTTTTTTTTTAAAACTCTCCTTCGGTACCCGGTCTAACATTTGGTGGCAGCTGTAAAGGGATCTCTGTATCCCCGGTACGCCTCGCGAGTATAGTGAGTGCTAAATCCAGTGCAAAATCCAGTGCCCAGTGATCAAGGTCAACCAAAAACCTATTCGTCCCGGCTCACCCAATCAAGAATCTATCCAGGGCCACCTTGGCCTGCTTTGAAACATTCTAGAAGAATACCTACCCAAGGCCACACTCGGCCTGTCCAGGGTCACGCTTGGCCCTTCCAGAAACTTCCTGTCCAAGGCCATACCTGGCTTGGAATAGCAGCATACCTACGAGGACCCGTTCCACTGTGCAGTAAGTGGTTAGGAGCAGCAGCATCGTATCTACGTGCCTCCCTTGGGAACTCCCTACCCGGCACCGAACGTGGCTACCTCCGTTCCAGTGTTCCAGCGCGACAAACGATGAAGTATATCGTGATCGTGATATTCCTGTGAGTTACATTTTACCTTTTCTTAAACGAATCCTAAAGTGTTGTGTTTACGTGCAAACTACGATATTATAAACTCTAATATATTCATCATTCCATGTCTAAAAATAGATTCACGAATAACTAAAGTTATTCAGTTACTTAGAATAAGTTGTATTAAAATCAAACGCGTCGCTACACAGCGCTCGCCTACGCGTAGCCGTAGACATAAACATCCTTTGTGCTTACTGATAAGGCGAGTCACCGTCGTCGAACTTACGATTTTTAAGTCATACATTGTAGCGCTACTAATACTAAATACTTCGTGTCTATTTATAGAATTATTTTATTTTACTCTTTGTGTTGTTCCACAGCTACGTTTGTAATTCTATTTCAGGAAAATGTCTACATCCGATTCTAAAGTTAAAGATGAACCCAAAGATACAATCTCATTAAATGTTATTCTCAAATTTATAAAACCATTCGATGGCAGCCGGGAACGGCTCAATGCTTTTATAAGCAACTGTGATAACGCAATTTCAATATCATCTTCCTCCCAAAAACACATAATCCTCAAATATATTATTAGCCAACTAGAAGGTAAGGCCGAAGCCGCTTGTACCATTAAAGAGTTCGACACATGGTCAACTTTAAAAGAATTTTTGAAAAACCAATTCGGTGAGCGTAAACACTACGCCCACTTACTCACTGAACTTCAAGAGTGCAGACAGAGCTCCCAAGAGAGTGTTAGCCGATTTTCCCTTAGGGTAGAGACGTGCCTTTCCAAACTTTTAACAGAAATTTCAATTTCCAGCCATAAAAAGGCTGAACTTGCCGGTAGGCTAGCCGCAATGGAAGACCTTGCACTCCACACATTTACAATGGGTTTGCACCCTCGCTTAGCAAATATTGTTAGATGTAGGGAACCCAAAAACCTAAACGAAGCGATTAATTTTGCTACCTCTGAAGAAAAAATCCAACAATACTCTTTCAAACAGAACCTTTTTAATAAACAAAAACCCCCTGAGACAGTGCGCCGTAATGACGCCGCCACCCAGCGGGAGCGGGTTTTTAAACCTAATTATAATCAAAACCCGAGACCCTCTACTTCCACAGCCTCTGCTCAACCTTCCAAAGAGCCATTCTGTAGGTACTGCAAGAGAACAGGCCACATTTTAGAAGAATGTAAACTGAGGCAATATAATAATAACAAGCTAGATAGATTAGCAAAACCTTTTTCCCCAGTTGTACCAACAACTTCCTTTTCTAAACCCAGGGTCGAAACTTCGAAACCCCAAGTAAATTTCGTTGACGAAGTAGAAGAGGGGTACGACGAAGTCGATAATGACGATTTAAACTAAAACCTGTCCCGCACAGGTGTCGCACGGGACAGATATATACTGTAGTAGACGACACCAATATAAATGAGACCCATGGACACGGTAACCAGCCCGAAACTCGCGGTCTAACCAAACCTCAAATGACCCATGGACACGGTAACCAGCCCGAAACTCGCGGTCTATCCAAACCCCAAATGACCCATGGACACGGTAACCAGCCCGAAACTCGCGGTCTATCCAAACCCAAAATGACCCATGGACACGGTAACCAGCCCGAAACTCGCGGTCTATCCAAACCTCAAATGACCCACGGACACGGTAACCAGCCCGAAACTCGCGGTCAATTCGAATACCAAACGACCTACGGACACGGTATAAAGCCCGAAACTCAAGGTCAACCCAAAATCCATACGACCAACGGACACGGTATAAAGCCCGAAACTCAAGGTCAACCCAAAATCCATACGACCAACGGACACGGTATAAAGCCCGAAACTCAAGGTCAACCCACATCCAAGTTAGATACGCCCCAACCTGCACCTGAAACAAAAAACAAACAGGTTATTTTTGAAATACATAATGATCCAAGTAAAATATCCTTACCTCACGTTCTTATACGAACTGATGTATCCAAAAGACCTCTCTCGATGCTAGTAGACACAGGTTCTACTATCTGCCTTATTAAAAAGTCAGCTATCGAAGAATTCCAAAATCTGAAACTAGATAAATCAATTTTACAGTTAAGAGGTATAAGTAGTGATAAGAAATTAATGACAACCCTAGGTAATTTTCCATTACAAATCCATTTTAATAATGAAATCATATCCTTTGAATTCCATGTCGTTGAAGACGCCGTAAATTTACCACTCTATGATGGTATAATCGGTACAGATTTTATGAAACATTTCGTGTGCAGCATAGACTATAACCGTAACACATTTCGGTTCGACCGAAAGTCCTTAAAACTAAAGTTTTCTGATCCAGTATATAAAATACCAGCACGCTCTGAAATGACAGTAGAGTGTTCCGTCCTAAATCCGGAAATAAAAGAAGGTATGATACTCGATGAACACCTCTCTGAATCTCTCCTTGTTGCTAACTGTATGGTGAAAGTCAAAGATAATAAAAGAATTAATCTTACGTTAGTCAATACCTCTGAAACACCTATAAGTTTCGAATCCAATAAATCTTTTACTCTTCATCCTATTAGTAATGATTGCATACCTGTATCTAACTTGAAACATGAATACCCGTCCAACTCCTGTTACAACCGGACCCAAGAGGTTCTAAATCTTTTAAGGATAACTCATCTCAATGATGAAGAAAGGGAAGCCCTATTCGAAATATGCTCGTCATTTTCCGATATCTTTCATCTTCCTAATGACCAATTGACCTGTACAGATGCATTACAGCATAAAATAAGAACCGTGACCGAATCCCCTATAAATACGAAATCGTATCGTTTTCCCGAAGTTCACAAAAAGGAAGTCTCGTCTCAAATCGATAAAATGCTAAGTCAAGGCATTATCCAACCATCCCATTCACCATGGTCCTCTCCGATTTGGATAGTACCAAAGAAAACCGACGCCTCTGGAAAAAGAAAGTGGCGCATTGTCATCGATTACCGTAAACTCAACGATGTCACTATAGGCGAAAATTATCCTATTCCTCAAATAAATGAGATCTTAGACCAACTAGGCAAGAGTAAATACTTCTCCACCCTTGACCTTGCGTCTGGGTTCCACCAAATCGAAGTTTTCAAGGACGACAGACCGAAAACCGCATTCAGCGTCCCAGAAGGTCATTTCGAATTCGCAAGAATGCCGTTTGGGTTAAAAAATGCCCCGGCAACATTTCAGCGTTTAATGAACACTGTCCTCAGTGGGCTCCAAGGAATCCACTGCTTTGTGTACTTGGATGACATTGTTATCCATTCATACGACTTGATTACGCATATCCATAAACTATCTAGTATTTTTGAAAGACTCCGTAAATTTAACTTAAGGCTACAGCCTGACAAATGTGAATTTCTTAGAAAAGAAGTCACTTACCTAGGACATACTATTAGCGAAGAAGGCCTGAAACCAAATCCTGAAAAAATAAAATCAGTAAGTCAATTTCCTGTACCAAAATGTCCCAAAGACGTAAAATCATTCCTGGGCCTTGTATCCTATTACCGTCGATTTATTCAAGACTTCTCAAAGATAGCGAAACCACTTACCTCTCTTTTGAAAAAGGACACAATGTTTAATTGGTCCAATCAACAACAACTTGCATTCGAAGAATTAAAAAATAAACTTATAACATCACCTATTTTAATATACCCAGATTTCACACAACCTTTTGTACTCACCTGTGACGCATCTAATTACGCAATCTCTGCTATTCTCTCACAGGGCGAAATAGGAAGAGATCGTCCCATTGCATATGCATCTCGGACCTTAAATAAAGCCGAAACAAATTACAGCGTTACAGAAAAAGAATGCCTTGCCATTATCTTCGGCACCAAAATATTCCGACCGTACATTTATGGTCACAAATTCACCATAGTTACCGACCACAAACCACTCAAGTGGCTCTTTAACTGTAAGGACCCAGGCTCCAAACTAGTGAGGTGGAGGTTAAAGCTAGAAGAGTTCGGCGGTAATTATGACATCGAATACAAACAGGGTAAAGCTAATAGTAATGCTGATGCCCTCTCACGATATCCAGTTAATCCTACCCGACATGATACTCAACATGTCAACGTCCTCGATGACAAAACACCTCCCGAGAATCCAGTCGTTTCAGAACATCCTGAAAACGCTCCTCTTAATCCTATGAGTCCCGGTCTTTCTGAAATCCCCGACTTACCTGACTTTCTAGAGTTACCTGAAGGTCTTGAAATCCCCGAAAACTTAGAAGAATTTGAACTGCCCGATGATTTTGCTATTCCGACACCACCTGAAATCACACTTGACTGCGACTCGTACTCCAAGTACCTGAAAATTATAAAAAATAAATCTCTCGAATTTGATACTAAAATTAACGAATTTAATGAGTCATTACTAAAAACAAGGCATAAAACAATAATCATACCTACCTCTATTGATCTTGACGAATCCAATCCTTACGTATCTGAAATAATTGGCAACCTCAGTGATAATCAAGAAATCCTTGCCAAAGAAAGGACCTTGTATTCCTTTATATCATTAGAAAGCAATAACACGAAATATTACTTACTATTAACTAAGGTACACCACTTCGATGAAAGCAATTATGAAGACATATTCAAAACCCTTAAGAATCTGAAAACCGAATTAGTAAATAATAATGTTAGCGAAATAAGTATAACCGATTTTCGAAATCCTTTTGATGCCCATAATTTTATAAAAATTTATAATATTATTTCTTTCTTATTCCACGAAACGGGTATCGTAGTAAACATATATAAGAACTCTATAATATATCCATCTCCCACAGAAATTGGTCAGATATTGAAGGAAAACCATGACATACCCATATCTGGTCATTTAGGTTCTAATAGAATGCTACGTAGAATACAAGAACGTTATTATTGGCGCAATATGCGTAGTGATATAGAGAATTACGTAAAACAATGTGAGCTTTGCCAAACGAATAAAGCATTACGGAGAATCAACCGAGCTCCGATGCAAATTACTTCCACGTCAAACCAACCCTTTGAACGTGTAGCCCTAGATATCGTCGGTCCACTCCCCGAAGCCGGTGGAGTCAATTATAAATATATCCTAACCCTACAAGACGATCTTACCAAATATTCAGTCGCATATCCAATTCCAAATGCGACGGCAGAAGAAAGCGCCGAGTGCCTAGTACACTTTATTACACTATTTGGTATACCTAAATCCATACTCACCGACCAAGGAACTAACTTTACGGCAGAACTGTTCAAACAAACCTGTAATTTTCTTAAGATTAAACAGTTATGGTCTAGTCCTTACCATCCGCAAACGCAGGGTGCCCTAGAAAGGAGTCACTCGACTCTAAAGGAATATCTGAAATCATTTACAGATGAAAACCAAAGTAATTGGTCTAGATACGTATTTACAGCAATGCTCACATATAATACGACCATCCATTCTACTACAAACTATACTCCGTATGAATTAGTATTCGGCCATAAGCCTTTTATACCTACATCAATATATGATATGTCACTAGAACCTACTTACAGTAGTTATGTCCGTATGCTCCAACAGAGGATGCGACACTCCAGAGAAAAGGCAATAGGTAATATCTTACAATCTAAAACGAGATCGAAAACTTATTATGACCAGCACTGTCGCCCAGTAAAATACAAAATAGGTGACATGGTATATATTAAAAATCATTTACGTTTACGAAAAGCCCTATCTCCGATATGGAAAGGGCCTTATAAAGTAATAAAAATTAACGGGAATAATACGCTTACCATACTCCTGAACCGTCGGCATGTGAAATATCATTACGACGAAGTTAAACTCGCTGAAAATCCTTAGTGAAATAAGCTAATTAAGTTTTAAGTTAGTGTTAAGATACATAGTATACATTTAGTTATATAATTACATTATATACGTATTACAGGATAGCCACTGCAAGCCTATCCGTAGTGGTGTCAGATATCGTGGAGCCGATAACCGAAAGCCCAGGTGTCTACTTCGACCCAATAGGAACTGTTAAGATATCCAACGATTTTCTCCACGTATTAGTACCAATAGACATAGCCTATATAAACTCGCATATACAAAACATTAAACATATATTGGAAATAACACAAACATTATGTCTACAAAAGAACGTTATCACAGATTCTGAATGCACCAACATATTGCAACCCTTATTTTCCCGGCTCAACGATATATTTAGAGATTAAAGCGCCATATCACACCTGATATCAGGCCGCGATAAAAGGTCTGCGTGGTTCGCCGGCGTCGGTACCGTTTTTAAACAAATCATTGGCACAATGGATGAAAACGATGCTATTAATTACAATAACGCCATTCAAACGCTAGAAAACAAAAATCGAAAATTAGCATCCTTATTTAAAAATAATATATTGATGACAAGAACAGCGCTTTCTCGATACAATGAAACACTAAGCATTATACAGTCAAATGAAATACGTTTGAATAGCGCCATTGAAAAATTAAGCAATAGTTTTAACAATTTAACAATTGTAACTAATAAATTACTTATACAGTCAGAACTCAATAAGATTTATAATGAATTAGAATCAAGTCTGCTTACGTTATCATTTAACAAACAATTAACAATTCAATACGCACATAACTCCAAAAAGCCATTGGTGCGCGCCGTGGATGCGAACCCCGAACCCTCTGCATGGCAGTCTGTTGGTATCTCCACTAGGCTATCGCTGCCTTTATGACGCATATATGCAATTGAAATTGTTTTCGAATAACTCGTATGCTACTTTTAGTGGATTTGATTTGAGTATTAGTATTCCAACTCCACCCAAAGGCGGATTTCCCTATAGGTATGCCGAGGAGGCCCAGTTCGGCAATTTTTAGGGAACGGTAAAATTTGGTCGTTTCTTGGTTTTTATTTATTTTTTGCGTATTTGCTTACGCACCTACTTGTAAGTATCTCAAATAAAAAAATGCGTCCATATAGCATCCCGCATAAAAAAATCCATGTATGGCAATTACGATTAAAGACATAAAGACATATTTATTTCTGCATTTTGGTTGTTTACAACACTTATACATGTCAAAACCCTATTCTAGATGATGCCGGCTTTTCCTAGCTAAATGACTTCTTGAGAAGAAAAGCCGAAACAAACTCAGAGTCGTTGCTTTTTTTGCCAGAGCCCGAAGTCCGGGTTATAATTATGTTGTTTAACCGGATGTGACAGAATTTTAGCTTTATCGTAAAGCAACTGATTTATGCTAAAGCTAAAATGTTGGGCTTACGTAGGTTCTGACCTCCGCAAGCCCAAAATCAAGCAAGCCTCCGCAAGCCAAAAAGTATGGTGATATTTCATGGCTGAACCAGGACTAAACACCCACTGTTACAGGTTGAATTTAAACAACAATGTGCGAGCGTGGCTGCGGGCATCCTCCAATTCCTAATAAATGCAATTCGTCTAAAAACACTTTCATGCAAATATGGCACTGAATATACATTGCAATAACAGAAGAGGGAACGATGTGTTGCACGCGGTGGAACATTGTATAAATCCCTACTGATCCCTACGGCTCTGCATCTCTGTCGCGAACGCCTGCGATACTGAGCGGTCTGTCATAGGAGCTCAATAAATGTATAAATCAACGTTTATTGAGACGGTTAATTATACTATTCGTAGTTTTATTCTCGATAACATTTACTTCATGTATTTTTTTATACTCAAGCCAGCAACACAAGAGGTAGGCAGAGGTGTAGTATTGCACCCTCATGCCACTAGCAGTCACCCATTCAAATGATGACCTGTGCTAGCGTTACTTAATATTGCCGATCTATTGTACAAGAACGAATGCCATACTAGGCTGTCTGTTACATGAACTCAATAAATGTATCCGCGTTTATTGTGAGATGGGCAGTGATATTATTCTTGGTTTTAGTCTCGATAATACTACTTGTAGTCTTTCTATCTTTTTTGAGTAATTCTTGGCCTATTCTGGTGTCGGATTTTATGAAAAAAAATCTTCATTCGTTCTTTCTTGTCTCTACTGTATGAGTATGTGGCCAACTCTGGCGTCGAAGTTTTCAGACCACCCGCTGGCTTCCAACATAATCTAACGATTCTCGTCCTGTGTCAAGAATCGAGATCAATGGTTTTATATGCCCTACGAAGCAACGTAACGCTCAGATGTAAATGCAACCAGCGGTCACCCATCCAAGCGATGACCTGTCCTAGCGTTGATTAACATTATATTTTCAACTTTTGTGCTCTTTTTCATACGGGGTTCATTTCAACAGATTTTACGTAGTGGCATACACTAGAGTTACACTCTGGCAATACGTAAGTCACGAGAGTGATTTAATATATAGTTGGCAGAAGATAGTGTGATATATATGAAATAATATATAACACTATCTTCTACCAACGGTTCTCCCCACGTGTATGTCATCTATGTCGATAGTTTGTGGCAACAAAAGGTCCAAGTGTTATTTAGACGATTAATCAGTTCAGTAGTTGCATCAAAAAGTAACAAATATGTATGTCCACTTTTACTAACTCCATTAAAGTTACTTATAATGCAGCAGCGCTAGTCAAAACTATTTCTTACATATTTACTCGCGTAAATCAGATTTCAGTACACGTTACAAACATTTTTAACTCATATTTTCTATACGACAGCATTCTACACACACTCCAGAGAACTCCCAAACGTTCTGCAAATTTATTAAATTCCTACAAATACTTTGTCGCTCGCGCGTAGACCATTCAATTTTAGTTGAGATCTAGTTGTTAAGGTAATTTCGGTCGTTTCCAAACGATTTGTTTGCAACATTTATTTTGCTATTTTAATATAAATTTATTTAGGCTGATAGTGCATTGCTGGTCAATTTGCTAAGCTATTTAGCATAATAATATTACCATACCTGTTAAACATTATCCCATAACTAACGTTTTTTGACGTTCTCTGACTAGATTGGAGACATCCTAAAAACAGGACAGGTTAGAAGTACTCTGAACAGAAGAGCATGCATGAGGAATCTGATGGGAGTGATTGAAGCAAGAGGGATATGTCGGCGTTCCGTAGTCTCTGCCTACCCCTCCGGGAAACAGGCGGGAGTCTGTTTATGTATGTATGTATAACCTTTGATCATTATCTCAGTCGTATTCAAGTATTGCTCCTTGGAGCCCAGGGTCCTCTTACTACGACCTCCTCAATCCAAACGGATAGCGATATTGCATGGCTTAGGCCAGTAGGTATCAGTTTATTTTAGGACTGCCCATGACGACCGGCTGGCACTTCATGACAGTGACTAACAGTTAAACGCGCTCGCCGAGGCAAAGTTTAATACGCACAAGTTCGAAAAATCAGTGATGTGTGCCACCGATATATAGGTACTTTAAATAAATATAATTAATATGTAATTAAACTATATCTGAGTACTTTTCGAAAGTCACAGAAATAACATTATATTACAAAACTATGGATTAATGGACTTGCATATCTAGATTTCCAATATTCCTATCATCGTAAACTTTTCCGGATATATATAATTCAAAGTATATAAATTGAACCAAAGTACATTTTAGTATTAAAGACAAAGTCTTACTTAAACGTTCGCTTAATCTAACCAAGTGATTTTCACTACGAATTTTCCTAACTTAATACAGTTCCAAAACGCTTTGAACTACAAATAAATTCTAGAAGCAAATCTTCAAACAACGAAAACTTAACCTTAGAGCTTAAGACTCCCAGTAACCGCGAGTAGAAACTTCTAAAACAAGAACATTCTAGAACCATTTAAAAGCAAATTATTGCTATTAAATACCACAACTCATTAATGTGCTTCATGTGAGCTAAAATTGTCAGGAATTTGGCTACAGGAATGGTAGTTGAACAGAATAGCGAGTAGTAAGACTATCGCTAGCTGGCTAACGTTCCAAATGGTTTTAATGCATTATTTGCACATATCAGAAGTCAAATTTTCGTATTTTGACAGATCGACACTGTATTTTGAACGAACTGCGATTTGATTTTTAGTTAACTAACAATTTGTATTTGTGCTGTATTGTGAAATTTGGTTGACAGATGACATCTTAGATTGATAAAACTGGATCGGGATTGCATATTGGAATCGGCCGATAATGCCCATAAAGGCTAATTTGACATGTACATTGACGATGACACATAGTATATCATGATATCATTATATCATGATATCATTCAAGTACTTAACAGTTAATTTACGAAAGTACCATTTATGACACCGAAACTAAATCGATACTGCATTTTGTAAGAAGAAATACGAAAACGGGCTTGTGTTTTTACTTTCTCTACATAAATGAAGATAGGTAGGTATTGAGTTGGAAATTTCGTTTTGTATTCATCTGAATCACTTGATGAAATCGTGACGTGTAGACGCCAGTCGTCCAACTCAAGTTCATCGGGTGGCCGGTACCACCAGATTTTAACCAATCGGGTGGACGGAATGAAAATCAGTGATTTTATTGTGTCGTGTAGACGGGCAAAGCCAATTCGATTGAAAATTTGATCAGTGGTAAAATTGTGCCGTGTGGCAAGGCCGTAAGAACCCAGTCAATCGATATTCATTGACTGGATTCTTAGTCCAGTACCCTATATAGTACTAGATGAGCCCGCGGTTATACTCGCGTTATTTAAGGTTACTGCTCTGCTCCCGTGGCATATAGCATTATGTATAATAGCTTACAAACTTCCTCAATAAATGGGCTTTCTAACACTGAAATAATTTTTCAAATCGGACTAGTAGTTCCTGAGATTAGCGCGTTCAACCAAACAAACAAACAAACTCTTCAGCTTTATATGTTAGTACAGTAGACTATATGTATAATATGGCCTAGTAGTTAGGACTCTGACTGCTGAGCGCGAAGTCTATATTTATCAGTTATCGGATTGCTGTAGCACAGGTTCTGCTTTTTCTTTATATAAGCATAATATCTTGTGATTACCTACAAGCTAAAACAAAAAAGCATTAAAAGTCCTGATAAAAACATAAAAATGCATAAAATTTATCCGACGCGTAAAAATATTACTTGAACCCTATTTTTTTAACGCCTTCAGTGTAACAAATACTAATTAGATCCATTTTTTTAACAGATCCCCAGAGTGCAATAACGAAACATAATTGTTATTTTTTTTCTTTTGAAGTAATTTTTGGCGCAGTAATCATGTTTCAACATTATTTATGACGATTTTTTTATATTAACATAAGCTCTGAAGGGTAAATGGGAAGCAAGCGATGCAAGGCTAAGATATATTCTACCACATCTGGATAAGCCAGAAAACAGGCCCTGGGTTTCTAGGCGAAAATTCTTGGATATAGCATACAATCGAAATCATGCTAAGACGAAGATGATAATGATTAATAAGAGGACGGTTAGCGGTAAATCTGGTCCTACAACTATTAACTATTACCCAATATTGCCCTATAACGTCCATTAATACCATGCGCTCACTTCAAAGCAATTTCTTATGGCTTATGTTTAACTTACCACCAGATATAGTTACATATAACAGACAAAAATAGTAAATGAATACCAAAATGAAATCCGCAATTTAATGTAAAATTATATTCAAAGTTTTAACATCCATTCCGTCTCGCTCCGCGGTAAGTGCCGGCCGTGTCTCGCATATCGTACCCATACGTCATCGCGCCGCGCGTCGCTGATCGAGTGTTACGTGTACCGCCTTTTTAACTGAGCAAAATTCCACAGAGTAGTGGACGATTCAGAGACTTTTTAAACTATGGAAAATTTGAATAGTACTTATAATCAGTGTGAAGGAAGTGAACAGGCTAACCTTGGCGAAATGAGCATTGATGGTTCACTCATTGAACATGAAACACCTCCACCTTAAATAACATTTCGGAAAGTTACATCCAACTCGGACATTCAATCTCTTCGAGACGATTTCCAAACATTTCAGTCATATATTTTTTCAAGACTTGATGGCTGGTTCTCAAAGCAAGAAAATATGATGTCTAAATTCTCTGATGAGTTCGGCGAAATAAAGTCTTCAATGAGCTTTATAAATTCGCATTTTGAGGAATTAAAAGTCGCGACTGAAAAAGTAACAGCGCGGGTCGAAGCACTGGAACAACGCTCTCAATCGTATATAGTTGATTCATCCAAGATAGCTGTTTTGGAATCGAAGATAGATGTTATGGAGCAACAAGCCCGTATGTGTAACGCAGAGGTTCATAACGTACCTGAAAAACGTGGCGAAAATCTTCACACCATTTTGGAGAATATTGCTAACCTTGCTAACCAGCCCTTGAACAAGCAGGATGTTGTTTCTATTCACCGGGTACCAGCTGCCAGTAATAATACCAGACCAAAAAATATTATCGTCAAATTCTCAAGCCGCTCCCTACGTGATGATTTCATATCTGCTGTACGCCTAAAAAAGGGCATTACCTCTGAAGATATAGGCATTGCTGGTTTACCTCACAAGGTCTATATTAACGAACACTTGACGTTGAGAAACAAGCATTTGTTTCGAGAAGCCCGACAGCGAGCAAAGCAGAACAACTATCGATTTGTATGGGTCAAACATGGCACCATTCTGGTTAGAGCCAACGAGTCTTCGCCTGTTATTGCTATACGGTCCGAACAGGATATGTGTAAAATTACAATCAAATCTAGCACCTGAAGTATCGTGTATAACTCGTATAATATGTATCAACCAAATATTAAACATTTTTGTTATCAGTAAGTGCAGTCTCTGTGTTGCTAACTACTCTATACTTTCTTTAGTTACTTCGCACTAGTTGAACAACATATGTTCAATGTATACCTACTTATTTCAATTATTAATAGTCGTATTTAAGCAGTTAATATTAATGTTACAAATATTTAACGAAATGTTATTTAAAATTTTTCTATATTATGTTAATGTCGGTAAAACTAGTTGCTCTGTTAATAATGTAATCATATGTGTTATTTTTCATTGCGATTGCTACTTTTGTGTTGCAGTGTTAGTAATACTTTTTATAGAATGTAGTAATAAATGTTAGATAAATTGTCTATATATTATCAGAATTGTAGGGGACTTAGAACGAAACTTAATACGTTGTTTATGAATACTCTAGCTGATTCCTATGATATAATCATATTTTCGGAAACGTGGTTATTGCCAAACATCCTGGATAGCGAAATTATGGATTCCCGTTATGTAATTTACCGTTGTGATCGAGATAGGGCAGCGACAGGTAAATGTGACGGTGGTGGTGTGCTGGTGGCTGTTCGCATTGGTATTTCGGTTGAACGTTGGACCCTTGGTTCGAACTCCAGTTATAATTTGCCAGGTATGTCGTTATCTTCAAATATAGATTATGTTTTGCTGAAGTTACATTTAATGGGAACATGCCTACTCATTTGTGGTGTATATATACCTCCCAAACAGAATCAAGACACATATGTGACATTTTTGAATGCTATAGAAATTGAGTTGACCCGTGCTAGAAAATCAGATGTTTTTTTATATTGTAGGTGATTTTAACTTACCTCTTATGAATTGGCATGTGGCTTCTAATAGTACCCAAGATAGTGTCATCAATAACCGTTTTAATACATTTTTTCAAACTACTAGGAGTGTGCAGTGTAATACTTTAAAGAATAATATGAATCGTATCTTGGATTTATTTATTACCAACGACATAAATTGTATATGTGAACCAGTTCATAACGTATTAGTGCCCATCGATCCGCTACATCTTCCTTTTTATGTATTGATTACATGTAATGATACAACTAAACCCTTAAAAACGATACCTACATCTAAATATTGTTACTTAGAAGGTAATTATACACTTATTAATGAGCGTATTGGTAACACAAATTGGCATGATATTTTCAACGGTCTTTGTTTACAATCTGCGGTCAACGTATTTTATGAAAAGATTTATGAAATAATTAAACAGTATATACCACTTCGAGTTATAAAATCAAGTGATTTTCCTATTTGGTTTAGTACTCCACTCAAACACATATTTAAAGATAAACAAAGAGCGTGGACAAAATGGAAAAAATATAACTCGAAGTTGTACTATGAAGAATTCTCTTTATTTCGTGCCAGGTTCAAACTTTTGAGTAAACAATGTTATGAAAACTATATTCAATCTGTAGAGGATAGCTTAAGGGAAGATGTAAACAAATTTTGGACATTTATAAAAAGCATCGATAAGAAGTCGGGTGTTCCGTCTTCCATGAAATATAGTGACCGGGAATCTGATCAACCGGAAGTTATTGCTCAATTTTTCTCTAGCTTTTTTGGTTCAGTTTATGAACAAGGTGGGTTTGGAGTGGATCTTGAATCTTTACCTATTAATGACAATTGTAATTTCATCTTATCTAATTTTTATATTTCGAAAGAACTTATAGTTAAAGAACTTAAACTTTTAGATGTTACTAAAGGTCCAGGGCCAGATGGTCTGACGCCGTTCTTCTTAAAGTCCACTGCTGATACCATTGCACTGCCTTTACATATATTGTACAACAATAGTTTACGTGAAGGTTTAGTTCCTGAAATTTGGAAGTTGGCTAATGTGATACCTGTGTTTAAAAGTGGCAATAGGAATGACGTCACCAACTACCGTCCAATTTCACTATTATCAACCTTATCAAAAGTCTTGGAACGTCTAATACACAACCACATCTATCCTTATTTACACAATTTAATAATTGCAGAGCAACACGGGTTTGTAAAAAAGCGATCAACAATTAGCAACTTAGTATTGTATGTTAATTTTCTATTCGATGGTATGGATAGAAGAGTACAAATAGACGCCGTTTATACAGACTTCTGTAAGGCTTTTGATAAGGTGGATCATGATTTGCTACTTAAGAAGCTAGCTTTTAACGGAATCAGAGGAAATTTGCTACGATGGTTCACCTCCTACATAAAAAATCGCTCGCAAAGAGTTGTTATCAATGGCTTTACTTCCGAAAATATTATAAAGGTAACTTCAGGCGTTGCGCAAGGCTAGATTTTAGGTCCTCTGCTCTTTGTATTATTTATTAATGACATAAATGAATGTTTTAAGAATTCACATTTCTTACTATATGCTGATGATTTAAAAGTTTATCGTGAAATCACATGCTTAAATGATTGTCATAAGCTTCAAGACGATTTAAATCGCTTGTCTAGTTACTGTTTAGTCAATAAACTTCACCTTAGTATTCCAAAATGTAAATCAATAACGTTCACAAAAAAATGTAATAACTTCGTCCAAGACTACTTCTTGTCAGACAGTAAATTAAAAAAAGTAACGATCGTGAAAGATTTAGGCGTATATCTGGATAGCAAACTCCATCTTGATGACCACATTAACCACATCGTAAATAAAGCGTACCAAATGTATGGGTTTGTAATGCGCACTTGTAAACCTTTCAAACGTCAGTCTACTTATCTTCTGTTGTATAAGTCCTTGGTAAGATCCCAGTTAGAGTATGCAACGTGTGTTTGGAATCCTTATTATACTAAATACAAAGACCAGATTGAGACAGTGCAACGTAAATTTTTACGATCCATGAACTACCGATGTTATCGTTCTAAGTCCTCCTACGATAATCTACTATTGAAGTTTTCTTTGCCTACATTAGAATCAAGAAGAACGCTTTTAGACATTATGTTTCTATATGACATCTGTCACAATAGATTCAACTGTAATCAGCTTGTAAATCAAATAAGTATTCGTATACCTCATCGTTCAACGGCACTTCGAAGTACACGAAAATGTTGTCTGTTTGCACCAAATAAGTGTAAATCCAATGCGGGAGACCGCTGCCCCTTGCGCAGAATAATGAATGTGTATAACACTAGTTTTACTGACGTTGATATATTTGCATGTCTGCCCTCTAGTTTTAAGAAACGCATAAGAAATATAATTGCTTCTGAATAGAGTTACATTTTGTCTAAAAAGTTGTCTATGATGCGAGAATTTGTTGCTTATATGCTAAGTATACCATGTAATAATTTATAGTGGAAAGTACTTTCTGTAAAGGTACAATTACTTGTAAATTATTTGCGGGCAATGTCGCTGGTTTCACTGTAAGTAATTTGTTGTTTATATGTATTAACTTAAGCTATCAGTGTTACTGTTTGTTGTCCTAAATAAATTAAAAAAAAAAGAAAAACATTTCGCTATCCTATTTAAGCAAAATGACTTCAAATAAATCATTGTTAACCCAAAAGTAGTAAATGATCACCAAAAATTAAACCAGCATTTTGATGTAAAATTATAAGCAAAGTTTTTTTGTTAGTTATATGAAATACCAGCACATAAATTGGACTTGGTTACACGACCTACTTTAATAAACTAAATTGACGGAGCCCTGCTTCGCAGGGCCCTTTTTTAAATTAAGGATCACAAGAGAACTTAACATAACCTATTTATTTGGTGATCATTTACTACATTTGGTGTTCAAATACAATTTGAAGTGCAGTCGTGACAGGAATAGCTAGTACTATTGTAATTTTAGACTTTATTTTTTTGGTGTTAAGTTTACAGAGTGTAAAAAGACCCTTAACGAAACCTGAAATCCCATGTTGTACCAATCACTACGAACATTTTTTCTTGGGCACCATACCTGGGAAATTACTGGTTTAGGAGATATTGAGGCTCAAAGTTAGTATGGAATTTTTCTAATTAGGTACAAAATCGATGCATTTACCCCGCCAATATGTTCTTTAGATATGACCCCATAGATAAGTAGGTATTTCGAGCATTGCACGCGCGCGCTTTTAATTGCGGTTTAAAAAAAAGAGAAAACTTAAAAAAAAGTCGTTTCCCAGGTATTACTTTTGGTTAGTATGACTTGGCATGATGTCCACAACGAGTAGACTTCGGCTTGGTCCCCCACGTGGGATCTCCACCTTGTCGTGGTGAGGGGGCTCAGTAACCGTGGATTGGTCACCCGCGGTGAAGCTAAGAGGGATCCAGGAGGGGACGCTCCGCGTGGGCTTGACGGAGGCCTGCGCAGGATGTGTCCAAAGGAGCGGGTGCGAGGGACAGTTCCTCTGTCCCTCGCAGACGGGTGCGGTCGCGGGAGGAGAGGCGTGTCGGTTTTGCGTTGCCGCGCGCCCTATCTCCCGCGACCAAATGGGGGCGCACCATCGTTGCGTCGCGGTGGGGCCGCAGAGGAAGAGGAGATGCGGTGTTGCGTTGCCGTCCTCTCTATCCTCTGCGGCCGCTAAGTGTTTTGGCGGCGGATGAAGGTGTTGGGCTCCGCCGCAAGGGGGTTTCGTTCGGGGCCCGCCTGACCATCTGGCGGGCCAATACCCGTCGGGGGGTCGCGAGGAATGCTTCAGCGATACCCGACCCTCCGACACACGGATACGTGAAGAACACGGGTTGGTTTTTAGTCAGTAAGAGTCTGACAGTCCCCTTCGTCCTTCCCCCAGGGCGGAGGGACTCCATGAGGATTTTCCAACCCGACACCAAAAAAAAAGACTTCGGCTTGGTGATGCGTCTTGTGACAGCCTGTATATTTTTAGTTAAAGAACTAAGTGTATTAAAGCATTTTAGGGTGGTCATTATATTTAACCCCATGTCTTATCAGTTAAGTGGCTTTCAGAATAGTTTTCATACTTGAATAACTTTGATAGCACTCGTCTAAAAGACAATCTATTTATTAGTTTTTTTGGTGCTAAATGAAATGGAAATGAATTCAATGATCTATGTCGAATAGTTATATTGTAGGATTGGTTTTATATTTGACTGCAAGTATGACATGGGTACTAAAGTGACGACCACGTATCGGACGAAGCAGGGATAGGCCTTTCACAAGTTGGAACGACAGGTTAAGATCGCGAGAAGCGGTTGGATGTGTTTGACTACTCGAATGTTGTAGCAGTCTAACTACGGAATTCAATATTTGTACTATAGATCTGTAGATTTTACATTCGTTTTTGATATAAGTTCCATACAAAATATGTCAAACACGAATCTCGAATGTCAAAATCCATGTATGGATCTTACATATATATATGAAAATGGCCGTAAGTCATTTAGCACTGGTTTGATCTCCATTCGGGTCAACATTTCTTGTGATCATTAAATTGTTGTTCGAGACAGCTTGTTACTTGTTTTGCTGGACGTTTTGTTTAAAAAATATTTTTCCGTATCATATATTTGAACAAATAAAACGTTTAGTCGCAAAATGTCCAATTCGCAAGACGTCCAATTTGGTTTACTATTGTTTAACAAAAAACGTATGACAAAAGATCATTTTACAAACAACGATTGAAAAAATAATCATTTGACAAACTTTCATTTCGCAAAAATATCACTTTAAAAACAATTATTTGACATAATACAGGTTTCGCAAATGTTTTACTTAGAAAATAATTAAACTGTTAAATTATTAAATGTCAAATGACTAAATAATTCGTTTGCCAAATTGGAGATTGTACAAAAAGTTAGCATATAAATTATTAGTTTTAAAAAATAACTAATTTCTAACCAATACTTACGCGAAATTTTGAAAATATTATATTGCATGGTTGCAATTTTTATCTTGGACAAATTATTTATAGGCAAATCATAATTTTGTATTAATACTAATTCCTTAGAAACTTTAATCTTTAAAAAAAATACACACTGCCTGAATTAAGCGAAATAAGTAGAATTCGGTTCTGGCACTCATCGGCCGCTAACCGCGGCACGCTCGCTTCGCTCGCTCGGCTCGTGCGTTGTGGTCGCAGTTCTAACCTAACCTAACCAGTCATTGTTTCAATGGACTCTACACAAACATTATTGTATTAACGTAGATTTTGGATAATAAACTATTTACCAAGCAATGCATTTTGTCTAATGTTATTTATGCTTTACGTTGTTTTGCCAACTAACATGTTTAAAAATAATAAAATTTGTAAATTAATGTTTTAGCATAATAATTTATTTTTAGTAAATATTTTGTCTAATGAGTAGTTTATTAAACAATAGGTTGTAAAATAATAAATTTATCAAGTATAATTTTGTCAAATGTTATTTTTCAAATGAAAATTTTTCATTTGTTTTTTGTCAAATGGTCGGACATCGTCCAATTCGCATAATGTCCAATTTGCAAGATGTCCAATTCGCAGAATGAGTAATTCTCAACATGTCCTATTCACAGAATGTCCGATTCACAAAACGTGGAATTCTGAGAATGTCCTTTCTCAATATGTCCAATAGGCTAGTTAACAAAAATAAAATTATAAGTGCGTCCTTTAGATTATTCAAAAATAAGCGACACGTATTTTTTTATTTGTAAATTAAACCAAAAATTACCAAGATATAGATCATTAAAGTTACGTATAACGTCACGCCGTGCTGCATTTTCTTCACACTAGGTTACACGTAACTTTAATGGGCTATATCTTTGTTATTTTTTATTTAATCGAAAAAAGAAAAAAATACGTGTCCAATATTTTTTTATAATCTAAAATACGGACTAAATAAAATGTAATTATTTTGAGTCTGGAAACTACCCTATTCGCGGAATGTCCAATCCACTGAATTTCTGAAAATTCTTTATTACGTTGTTTTATCTACGAACCTTCTTTTAATCACTGCCTTCCTAACACACATAAACGACCGAAGTAAGTAAACGTGTCCGTACCTTGAAAGTTTTAATTTAAGTTCCAGCTTAATGGTAAGTGGTTACAATAAGTTACTTGTTGTTACCCGTATTTTCTAACAGGTAGGCTAGCTTCAAAATCAGGAATATTTTCAAACCGCCTTTATTCCCTATAATCCCAAAAATCCTTTTTAGTGAGTAAAAGGCACCCGAATTTCGTGTTTCTATGTTCCGTTCTCCATATCTCGTTTCACACTAAATTACATCTAAAACGGCTTGACCGATATTTATGTTTTTTGTGTACAATCAAACAAGTCGGCGCTGGACCAGTTTGAAAAAAGTCCCTTTGCCGGCTCATAGAGTCGGGCACGCTAGAAACTGGTTTTGTATACGAGTGTCAATGTGCGTGTAAAGCAGCACTGGAAGTGACGATGTCTTGCTGAGCGACTCTCGCCCTTATGGTAGTCTAGCGGCAAGATGATCGACTGTACATACGTATGTGGTGGATATGAGAATAGTCGTAGGCCATTTCATTGATATTTTTGTACAAAATAGATTTTGATGTTTGTATGTTTCGGTATCGATAATACCTACCTATATCTCCGAATACAAGCAGGTACCTATATGGCAAAAAACGCTAGCTGGCTCAGCTTGTAAGTTATTACTGCCAGGTTTCCCCTTTATTATCTTGTTAAGCCTATGGTGCGAGGTATAGAGGATGGACGCTCACTACATCTTTGAAGTTTCATCGAGAGTCGGGAAACTTCAAAGGTCGGCACCACCACGCGTTCCTTACGCGTTCCTTTCGCACAGTGCGAAACTTGCTATAGATAAATGGTCTTATGGCTTTTTTTTCCACAGGGCCTCCTACGTATCAGTGCTGACGATCATGGCGTTCTCCTTGGAGCGGTACCTCGCGATTTGTCACCCCCTGCACCTGTACGCCATGGCCGGTCTCCGGAGGGCTCTCAAGATAGTCGCCGTGCTGTGGGCTCCTTAGTAGCCGCGTCACCCTTCACGATATACACTACCGTCAGCTAACATGATTATCCATCAGGTGAGATATTAAATGTTTTATTTAATGATCATATTTTATTATCAGCCTGTCATACTCCACTGCTGAATATAGGCCTCTCCAATGGCATGCCACTGAGTCCGATTTTCGGCTTTTCGTGTCCAGCCGTTCATCCACTTTGCGTATATCGTCACTCACCTAGCCGAAAGGCACTACACTACGTTTGCCAAAGCGCGGTCTCCACATTAGAACACGACACCTCCATCGGTTATCGGTTATGCGACAAATGCCACCTCAGTTTGCTAATTCTTTGAGCTATGTCGATTACCTTGGTTCTCTGTCGGATCACTTCATTACGAATTCGATCTTTCAGAGAAACTCTAAGCGAAGCACCATTTGTTTAATACGGAACCTTTAAAAAGCCATATTGTAAAACAAAGACTATAAACCTATATCATAATACCAGACGCAGTACATCATTTAGGTTTTAAAGAAATTGGTTAAAGAAGAGATTGATGAGGGTTTTTTTTTCTCTAAATAATTGAGGCAGAAGGTTCATAAAATTTTGGATTAGTTCATGAACTATACAATTTTTATACAACTTAGGCTAGAACTTAACTTTGAAATTTTAGCACTAGTTTTGAAATAAGACCCTATTATACATTAGATCTAAAATAGAAAAACTGGAAAAGTGATTGGAGTCCTTGAAAGTTCAAAAGTGTTAAAACCCATGATTTACTGGAAACTGTTAGTATCTATTATGTCTTATTTGTAAGTTTTCCCTCGGCACAAAATTACCTAGTACCCTAGTGGGTAACTGACTTAGTATATATTTAGTCAGTCGGATCCGGTTAGAATAGAAAGCGAGCCCTGGGTTCTAACTAGGATAACGCTAAAAGGATGATCATGTGTTGCGGGACACTTGCAAACAACGAACAAAAGGTATACCCTGATTCGAAGCAACATTTTATTTGTGAATCAAATACAAAACGATTATTTGTTTTTCCTTGCCGATTGAATCCACGCAGTTAACATGGATCATATCGTGCTGATGCCTATAGTAGCTTGCCTCAATAAATGAGCTATCCAACATAAAAATATGATTATAATCGAACCGTAATTCCTGGGATTAGCGCTTTCAACCAACCAAACAAACTCTTCAACTTTATAAGATATGTATAGATTTTTTACGCTTTCAAGAGTACCTGAACATTTTATTTCATAAATCATTATTAACATGATCCCAGTATTAACCTTTTCACCAAATTTAAATAACTATGGTTATTATATTAAAAACAAATAAAACATTAGGTATTAAACATTAATTAATTTTACATCTCACACAATACAATTACCCTTACGATAATAATTACCGATATCGATTTACTGTAATTTTATTACTTTTTGTTTGTGAAGAATAAATGGGCATTCTATAATGAAAGGCCCATTAAGTATATTAATCGGTCTGGGCAAGTTACCAGGGCACCTTTGCCAATAAACTAGGCATGTATAAATTATAGCTCTGGCTATAATTTGTTATACTGTACATAGGTCTTTTTGTAAGTGATGAAGTTGGAAATCTTAATTTAGGTCTTAGAAAACTGCCAAAACTAACCGGGTTACGGTCAAGTATGCTAACCGTTGTTGACGTGGTCTTGCCGCTACGAGATATCGACGGCAACTCTTGAGGTTGTAGTCACTAACAATCTTTTACTTATTCCGAGAGACATAATTAGACGTACCATATGAGGCGTCAGAAACAGCTATAATACGTTGTTGGTTAAACTACCGATTGACCTTTAATGTCAAACATCTAGATGATTTACTCATTGACCTCAAACGATTTTAATTTTATACTGTCTAGTTTTTTATTTATGACTTTTAAGGCATCTTTATTTATTTAAACACCTGGACAGAAATCTAAGAATTTAAAGGGTAGTAAGTACAGGAAAATTTACAGCAAATATTTCACAATCTATAATATAAAAATGAATCGCAAAATGTGTTGGTAAGCGCATAACTCAACAACGCCTGGACCAATTTGGCCAATTCTTTTTTTTAAATGTTCGTTGAAGTTCAAATATGGTTTTTACGGCGAGAAAAATTCTAATAATTGACGGAAAAACCCTAAAAACAGCCCTTTTCTTTTTCCCATACAAACGTTTTCTAACTAAAACGTTGAGTCAATTTGTAATTTATATATATCGCGTTGATATACTTCTTTGTTTGATGGCAGTTTTGACAGGTTTCCGGACCTGAAGTCTCAGTTGTTGTTCCTTGGAGACCGGAGGGGTGCACTAAACAGGGATTTCCCGAAATTCGGCGGCAGCACTGAGACTTCAGGTCCGGAAACCTGTCAAAACTGCCATCAAACAAAGAAGTATATCAACGCGATATATACACCGCTATTTTTTAATTAGTACAAAAAATTTTATGGGGCTCTAGGCATCTTTAACTAATCACATATATGTATGTAAAAAATAAAAATACTGAGTTCCAAAACTGTCCCAAAACTGTCCACAAAAATACGTAATGTTTGGTAAATGCATAACTAAATACTAATTTGTCGTAGTAATTTTACGCGCCACTACTCCATTGATAAATTTGTGCAAACTCGAAGCTCGTCACCCCCTGTCCCTCTGCGTGCGCGCCACAGTACTAAACTGAAGGCGACAGCGAGCGGATGTTTTTTCGTGGAAAAAATATTGTTTGTTTACGTTTGCCCAACGGGATGGCTTATTAGTTCACATCACGCGAGTGCAGCTATGTGTTTGTACAGGAAAGTGTTTGGAAGCCAGTGGATCCGTTGAGGCGGGTCGTAGCTTGGCCTCCATGCTCACCACTGTGTACAAAAATGAGCCGTTGTGAGTGTGAGTGTTGAACAATTTAAACAGCGCATATTGGACGCTTTTGACGCAGTGAGAAGTCAGAGAAGCTTACTTATCTCGTTAAAAAACAATTAAATAAAACGTGCTGTGTATTGACAATAGTGATGGATATTTCGAAGAACAATTGAAATACTTGTAAGTAAAGTAAATATTACCTACTTAACTAAATAATAATTTGATGCGGCCGGCTCAAAATCGGTCTGTGTGGAGAACCTTGAGGGAGGCCTATGTCCAGCAGTGGACGTCTCTAGGCTGACATAATGATTATGAAATAGTAATTGTAAATAGCAGCCGATTCTAACTTCATAAATAGGCCAAAATTACTCTTTTCTTTTATTACAGAATACCTTCTTTTATTTTGATATGTGTTTGCTTTCTAATTACATACCTACCTCCGTATTTAATTACTTGTAAAACAGTAAATTTTGCCGGTGAAGTATGAAGAAGTGGGTAGAATTTAAAAAAATAAAAAATATCTACCTACACTTATTATTTTGCTTCTTTTTATTGTCTACGGCTACCTGCATTATAAGTGCGACGGAAAGAATGCGTAAGAGTAGGACGGAAAGTAAGTTGGTACTATCAATGAAGTAGTGAATGGATTGTAAAATATGTCTATGATTTGGGTGAGATTTTCTACAAACAACAAATGATTATAACTTTGCTATTTATAGATATTATGAAATTCTTACGTCACTTATATGATAATAATGTCTTCGCTAATATGTCCTCAAAGTTTTTGTACTAATTAAAAAATAACGGTGTATAAATTACAAATTCACTCAAGGTTTTAGTTAGAAAACGTTTGTATGGGAAAAAGAAAAGGGCCGTTTTTAGGGTTTTCCCGTCAATTATTAGAATTTTTCTCGCCGTAAAAACCATATTTGAACTTCAACGAACATTTAAAAAAAAACGTTATAAACGTTATTCTAAAGATATTCATGGACTTAGATGTTTAATAGTAATCACTTCTTAAGGCGCTGTTATACCTCAGAAGCCGTGAAACACCTAATTTTTCGTCGCGCATCTAGCCATAACGGTACATATTACAAACTAGCAAAAATTAGAGCTTAAAGTCAAAAGTCTGAACAAAAGACTTTTGAAAGAATTTTTCATGTACGTAAAATAGAATCACGGTAAAAAAATCACAAAATCGAGGCAGAAAATAATCTTTCGTCTCACTGTTTGCAATATTTTGATCGTAAGCTGTCATATTTTTTTTGATAATATTGTAGGAAATCTAATGAACTAAAGAATTACCTAATTTATTTTCATATTATACGTGTATATTTTGTAAAATTAAATAAAATCTGCCAAACGTCTATGATTTTGACGCTCGGTAGATCCTATCAATATCAAAACGCTTCAGCAATTTAAACCTTATTAGCATAAGCGGTGTACTGAGTGTCAGTTGCTAGTTTACGCCCCGCCCAGACCTCATCATTCGGCTATGAGCCCTGTGAGAGATAGGTCATGTCGCTTGCGTCTCCGCTGCACGAAATTTTACGTAAACCTGTTTGTTATTATAATACGCCGATTTGAGTTCGTAATTTCATGTTTTATGTTATAGACTGAATACTTTGAATCAAATACTCTTACTATTGGCCGATATAATTAGGACCTAAGTTTATACTCTTGTTGCGTTTAATGTGTTATTGTTTCTGTGCTTATAAATATAAAATTAGAAGAATAAAATATGGACAATTAGAGAAATGAAGTTCTACGAAGGATTTGTACAAGAAAGCGTCGTAATAAAATAGAAATTCATCCATGGCCAAGTGATTATGAAATATGTAACATTTTTACACAAATTATTCTCATAAGAGTCTTTTATGACTAACTATGTTACTTATATATTATCGATTATGCATAATATAATTATATAAATTATTCTCACAACACATAGCTGCCACAGTTTTCAATTTTTGAAAGAGTAATAACATAAAATCGAATCATTTTATGTACCTATATTTCAAATTCATTAGCTTGTCAGAGCGCCTGGAGCGCTAAGATGCCGCCACGGCGAACAATAAGGATGACAGCGCTAATATGGCGCTCCGCAATCCGCACACAAGCGGTAACGAATGTTGTATTATTGTGTTTTGAACATAAACCTTTTTAGGTACATCGGGTAAAACATTGATTATTCATAAACTATTAGATATGTCTCAGTACATCTAATATCTTTTTAATTTCTAAAATCAATTATTTATAAGTAAGAAGGTAACTTCTCTGTTTGCTATAACACAAGATATAGTATTTTTTAAATAATTAAGTACGTAACTAATTATCATTATTGTAATTACAGTGAAGTTAAAGATAACAGTTCTGCAACGTCTTACACACATTTGACTTCAGTCATTCCTAAAACGATCTGTTCAAGAGCTAGCCAAGAAATGCCAAACAATTTTTTTAACAAATTTGACTCAAATTCCGTAGTGATAAGCAAAAATTATAAGAGGGATAGCAGTGACTGGTTCGAATTGCGTAAGAATATGTTGACAGATTGAAATTTTTGTATAGTGGTAAAAAGAAGAGATAACAGCAGTAAAGCCAACTTAGTAAAAAATATTTTGTACAAATAAAATATTTGCAATGTAAAATCAGTTGCGCATGGAATCTAAAATGAACAACTGGCCTTGCAACAACTGGCGAAGCAAGAAAATGTAACAATCGAGCCTTGTGGATTATTCGATTATTGGTGCCACGCCAGATGGATTAATAGGTCCAAACACGATTGTGGAAATGTAATGTTCTAAAGTTGCCTATAAGAATGGCCTGAAGAATAGTATAAGAGCAAATAAAATACAAATATGGAAACATGATAAAAAAGTGAACTGACTAGTCTAAACAAATATTGTAATTGTTATTACCAAATTCAGGGGCAACGCCACGTTACACGCAAACAAAAGTGTTTATTTGCTGTGTGGAGTGGCGAAAGTATACCACTAAAAATAGAAATTATAGAAAGAGATGATGTTTTCTGGGAGAAGCTTGTGGCGTTTTATATGAATTGGCAGTTGCCTGAAATTGTTGATTCTCGTCAAGCTCAAGGGATGGCATTGCGAGATCACGGAGAGGAAAATGTTTCATCAGTGCTTGGAATTTCTACAATACCAAGCCGTAAAAGGAAAGTAAATGAAACTGTGCCTCGTGAACAACAGCAAATAATAAGTATTGAAGCCTTATCACCTCACACACTGCCTTTAACATTCGATGAGAATAAAGAAAACCTGCCGGGTTGTAGCAGACAGCTAACTTTTGATGAGCTGTAAACTCTGTATTTCGTTAATTAATTATAAATGAATATAAATAAATATCTTTTAATATTTATTTTCTTTGAAACAACACATATTTGAAGCGAAAGAAATTTTTTATATTTTTCCATACAAACATGTATGACGAGAGCTAACGAAAAAGCAGTAACTCAAATTCTAATTCTATAATTTTCTAAGCGACAAAGCAGTATCTCATGAATAAGGTATATCCTCATATATTTTTGATGTTTCATCTATTTTGAAAAATAATAATGGGTTGGGTTTCGAAACGAGTCGCCTGAATTTGAGGGTATTGGTAGTGTAGGGGGCTTAAGGTAGTTCGTTTTAATCCCCTAAAAGTAATTTTGGCTGCCGGAGTTGCGTCTAAATATTTTTAAACAATTTCCAAAATTTCATAAATACTTCGGCAATTATGCAAAACGGAACATACTTTAGTACAGTTTTACAAATGTAATTTTTAGGTTTTATGTGAAAAACGTGAAACGAAACGTAAAACTGCCATCTTGGAATGATCATATTGACAGCTAATGTCAAATTTGTGCGTCATTGCTTTCGAGTGCCTTGGGTTAGGTGCGACTGTAATAAGTAAATAAATAGGTTATGTTGGGTTCTCTTTTAACCCTTAATCCGAAAATAGGAGCCCTTCGCAGGGCTCCGACAACCTTCGTTTATTAAACTAGTGTGATAAATGTGGAGGTTGGCAGTGCCATACACACCGATGTTTGGAGATTTTTTTTTTCAGAGGAAACCAAGTATTTCCGGCAAGTGAAAATGGTGAGGGGGGTTTCAAGACCTCCCCTGCTCCCTCTCCAATCACTCACAACCCCTAAAAACGGCGACGTATTTCGAAACCTTCGCCATAATAATTATACCCATAATAACAATAAACATCCAACTATACTAATATAATAAAGCGGAAGAGTTTGTTTGTTTGTTTGTTTGAACGCGCTAATCTCAGGAACTACCGGTCAGATCTGAAAAATTCTTTTTGTATACGATAGCCCAGTTATTCCGGAAGGCTATAGGCTATATAACATAGCGCTTCAACCCTTTAGGGCCGGGCAAAAGGCTAAAAAGGCTAAAACATAATGTCGGCTAATCTCATTAACTAGCAGTCGGATTTTAAAAATTGTTATTGCCTATGATAGCCCAATTATTCCGAAAGGCTATATAAAATTACGCCACAATTTTTAGGGGCCAGACAAAAATAATAAAACGGTCAAACGAGAAGGGGGAGGGTTGGGTCAAAGGCAAAAAAAGGCTAAACGAATAGGATACAATCTATATGGGTATCGTTTTCGAGATTTTCGGGACGCTGATTAATAATATGAAATTTATTTAGTGATCCAAGATGGCGGACGGGAAATCAAAGATGGCGGATGAGAAAATTGTAAATATCAATATGGGTATCGCCTTCGATATTTTAAGGGGTGGAGAATCGAAATACAACATCTATTTCGTGATCAAAGATGGCGGATGGGCAATCAAAGATGGCGGATGGGAAAATTTAAAAAAATCAATATTGGTATCGTCTCCGATGTTTAAAGGGATGGGGAATCCAAATACAACATCTATTTCGTGATTCAAGATGGCGGATGGGAAATCAAAAATGGCGGATGGGAAAAATTTTAAAAAACAATAATGGTATCGTCTCTGATGATTTAAGGGATGGTGAATCCAAATACAACATCTATTTCGTGATCAAAGATGGCGGATAGGAAATCAAAGATGGCGAACTGGATTTTTTTTTTAAATTCGATGTGGGTATCGTTTCCGATATTTAAAGGGATGGGGAATCCAAATCCGACATCTATTTCGTGATCAAAGATGGTGGATGAGAACTCAAAGATGGCGGATGAGAAAGTTTTAAAAAATCAATATGGTTATCGTCTCCGATGTTTTAAGGGATGGCGAATCTAAATACAACATATATTTCGTGATCAAAGATGGCGGATAGGAAATCAAAGATGGCGGACGGGAATTTTTTTTAAAGTCGATATGGGTATCGTCTCCGATATTTTAAGGAATGGGGAATTCAAAAACACCATCTTTTTCGTGATCAAAGATGGCGGATGGGATTTTTTTTTAATCAATATGGGTATCGTCTCCAATGTTTGAAGGGATGGGGAATCCAAATACAACATCTATTTCGTGATTCAAGATGGTGGATGGGAAATCAAAGATGGCGGATGGGAAAAATTTTAAAAATCAATATGGGTATCGTCTCTGATGATTTAAGGGATGGTGAATCCGAATAAAACATCTATTTCGTGATCAAAGATGGCGGATAGGATTTTTTAAAGTCGATATTTTAAGGAATGGGCAATTCAATATTATATAAAAATCTATGTTTGTTTTTGCATCATTTATAAACCCTGCAATGATAAGAGATTAAGCGCTAAGTCAATGGTAGCTTGGAAAAGGGGCTTGGAAAAAAGGGAATTCAATAAAAACTCTTAAAAAGGCGATACGGAGTTCGCTGGGTCAGCTAGTAAATAAATAAAAGAAATCAACTTTTACTAAACTTCAATTATCTCGTAACTCGCTTTAGTTGAGATACGGCTTTTGCGCTTAGTAAAGCAGTATTGTGTTTTTTAGGGTACCGTAGCCAAAAATTGTAAAAACGGAACCCTTATAGATTCGCAATGTCTGTCTGTCTGTCCGCCCGTATGTCACAGCCAATTTATTGCAAAACAGATTTGAAAACTGGCAGGAATGGAATTAGATGTAGGTATTCTATGAACTGCTTCACTATTTTTATACAAAAACAAAACAAACATAATAATGGCCTCTCCATACATGGAATTGACTTAATTATTTTTATCATCTTACGGCACGTAGGTATTTACCTACTTTCGTCAACATTTAATACCTATAACGTCTAATGTAAACCAGTTTTGCTCATGGCTGCACTGAGAACAAAAATTGCGCTATGCCTATATTGTACAAACAGATTGATGTATGTAATATAAATTTTAATATCAGTAATCTCAATTCAATATGCTAAAACGATTTGCTTGCGATTTTGAAATATTGGAATACGGATGTCGCCAGAATACGGCCGCACGCGACGAGAATGAAGGGGGGGCGCCCTTCAGTAGACGGAGCTAAGCTCCCTTCACCTCCCCTGCTTCACCCCCTCATTTACCAAAACAGTCGCTTAGGACAGCGCCTTAAAGCCGGTTCGTATTGCCAATATCGAGGACTTGAAAGTTTTTGTGGAAAGCGGTGGTGTGTTAAGGCTTTCAGGGCTATTTGAAAGGAGCATCCCGGATGCTCCTTTCAAATTTACTTTTTCAATTTACCTTGGCATGGAGTGGGAGAGGTTAACATGGTGCCTTGGATTTGCAATACTTTACAGGCATAAGCGCTCATTCACCTAATGACGATTATAATACCTCAATGACGATTCACCAAAAAATATTAAACATCATGACAGACACTTCCATATTGCATACGCAATTACGCATTCGTACCTTCTTTTTCACGATTTGTCGTAATATTCGAATTGGACGATACGTGAGGATCATGTTCGTTTCGTGAGCCAGAGCCGATCCTTGGAAGAGCTACCGATCATGACATCTCAAAAAAAAACAGGATCGGTTTTGGAAAATGCGATCTTCAGAATATAATGTATGTGAATTCCGTATTTTTTTTCGATTTTTGTGAACATTTGAAAGCATTAGCATCAACTAAAAGTCAAACGTATCGTGTAAAAGTTTATTTATTTTTAAAAACGAATTGTCCTCGTGTGTATGAGCTGTGAAAAAAGTGCCATCAAAAAGTGAAGTGTGCTCGACGAACTCTCTATATCGCTACGTTTTTGTATCAATTGATTCATAACGTCAAGTATCAATCAATATTATACGCTCAGATCAGTCATCGGCCCTTTATGTAAACTGTCCCACTGCTGGGCACGGGCCTCTTCTCACTATGAGAAGGGTAAGGCCATAGTCCACCACGCTGGCCAAGTGCGGGTTGGCAGACTTCACATGTCTTTCGAGAACATTATGGAGAACTCTCAGACATGCAGGTTTCCTCACGATGTTTTCCTTCACCGTTTAGTAAGCGATCATTAACAATTTAATACGCACATAACTTCGAAAAGTCATTAGTGCGTGCCGTGGATTCGAACCCAAGACCTCTGCGTAGCAGTCCGTCGGTCTCTCCACTGGGCTATCGCTGCTTACGATACGCTCAGATCAAGTAACAATGTAACTACAGCACTCCCTATGTTGCGAACTAGGGGACGCCCACAGCTTACGAAGCACCTTCTCGCAGCGAAAACATTGATAGATTGTGTGAAGGATGATATAAATGAAAAGGGAGTTAATGGTGGCATCTGATATTCGAGACAAGAAGAGGAAGACATTCTGCACCGACCCCAAGTCATATGGGGTCAGGGCAGGCAGAAGAAGAAACAGGACGCCTGCAGCTATGCCCGACATTTTATTTTAATTAAACCATTCTGCCTGATCCCGTAAGAATTTTGGGAAATCCCTTGTAATCCCCTACGGTCCCAGGGACATACATGTCACATAATGTATAGCTTCTTATGCTCAATAATCAGTGGTGAGGAGCAAATGGCGTAAAGTCAGTTAACACCTTCATAATTTGGAAAATATTTATTTTAATATATAAAATCCTTGCGTTACTGACTGACTGACAGACACGCTACAGCCGAAACTATTGGGCGCAGTAAGCTGAAATTTGGCATGTATGTTCCTTGGGGACCGTATGGGTGCACTAAGAAGGGATTTCCCGAAATTCCCACGGGATCGGCCAAAACGGGTAAATTTAAAAAAAATGCAGCCGTAGCTGCTGGCGTCCTCTAGTATCTCATAGATCCAAACCCAAGACTAAGCAGTGCAAGCGAGAACTTTACTGATAATATAGCTAAGTTCAGTAGTGGAGTTCACCGGGAGAATTGTAAGGAGTCAAGAGTTTGCGTGCCTGAAAGAGCCCACGAAATTACGGTGCGCATTTCCTGAGATTTGGTCCTATTTAACCAAGCCCTACCTTATCAACTTATCCCTGGCTGCTGTTCCCACTTTCGTCTAATAATGCAAAACGATTCAAAGCCCAAAAGTAATCAAGGAATATTAAGACACGAGATTTCTTTTATCAAACCAAATACCTTAAGTACCTTCACCTTTACATTCAGAATTATCGAATTAGGATAAAATGTTGATTGACTCAAATCCAATAGTTAAACATTAGAAAGCTAGAGAGCTTTCCTTGACCCTAACACCTACCAAATGCCACGTGTCCGAATAATTAACAGTTCTAACTAAAACTTTTGAAAGCTTTACATAGACAGGCACTATTTAGGTCTGAGAAAATAAAACAAATGTGAACATGGATAATTTGAAAAAATATCCTATTACGATGAGATTTTTTTAAGGATACGCGTTCCACGTTTATTGAGTGGACCAAACATTCTAGAAGCGTTTTAGTAGCATTATACATACGTTACAAGTAAATAACAGCGGTGATACTCTAGTAGAGATACCAACATCCGCAGAGAGTATCAGGTTCAAGGCCACGGGTGCACCACTGACTATTCCAAGTTTTGTATCGTTTACCCCAGAACTAGGAAAGCACCTAAACCCTGAGACGTTAACCCGGCTGTCACGTAGATTTCCTCGGTTGATATGGGACATGGTACTCTTGAATAAACTGACATTAGTGTTAGCCATGGAAAATCGCTGTCTCCTTGAGTTGCGGAGGCCAGACGACAGTAGCTCTACGACTATTATAAGAAGTATAAATGATGAAGTGTGACAGGTAAAACCGCGGAGCACTCCTAGTATGCTATATCATAGGGGCATTTCACGTGAAGAGGACTAAATAAAGAGGTGTAAAAATTCGTTCATATTCAGTAGGTGTAATTTCTACTTCTAGAGAATACAAACATAAACACAATATTTTTATTTATCGATGTTGTTTAGCCTAGTGGAGATACCAACGGACTGCCATGCAGAGGGTATCGGGTTCGAATCCACGGCGCGCACCACTAACTTTTCGGAGTTATGTGCGTATTGAATTGTTAATTATCGCTTATCTTGTGCCTCGGAGAGCACGTTAAGCCGTCGGTCCCGGCTGTCATGAAGATCTTTGATAGTCGTTATAGGACGTCAGTACCTCTAAAATAAAATGACACTAGTCTAAACCATGGAATATCGCTATCCCTTCGGGTTGCGGAGGTCAGACAGGCAGTCGCTCGTGTGGAAAAGCTAATATTCCGCCAAATCCGGTTAGACTAGAAAGCGGACCCCAGGTTGAGACTGGGATAACGCTAGGTGGATGATTTGTTTAGATATTGGACTTCCTAGAAGTCAGCAAATTCAGGGAAAGGTTTTTTGACTTTTGTTTTCATATTGAAAACAAATTACAATAAAAAATTAACAGTGGTGTTCTCAGTAGAAAAATACTGTTATTTTTCTATGTATCTAGAGACCAAATTTGTTTTTTTTTGTCCATAGTAAGTAAATATTTCAGAGATGTTTTTGATAACTTCAATTTTGTTTGCTTTGCAAATGAATACAAATGTATTCAAAAGATTGAGTGCAACATTAAACATGTCTTCATATCACGTGAAGTGGATGTCCTACAAGAGTTACAAAAGTAGGTAGGTAAATAACCGTAAGTACATTTTCACTAAGTACCAAAACCATTGCGCCATAATCGAAGGTCAAAGTTATCTACTTGTTTGTGAGAAATGTTTAGCGATGCAAAGTAATTTACTTTTCTTCGCTAAGCATTTAACTTACAAACGTAGATTAAAGAATTCCAGAGCGATTGCTCTGCTGAATAATAAATCTTGGCAGCAAATTGCCAAGTTCTCGAAGCAACAGTTACATGTACGGAATTGAGAATTTAGGCTGCCTTGTTTGTTTTAGAGAGAAATTGTGATTGTAATGTTTCCAATTCGGTACTTTAGTCGTGCGAAAGGTCATGAGAGCCTTGGTAAACTAATAGGTTGCCAAAGACAGCATTTTTTATGATGTAACCTTGCATCTGCGACAAATCTTAATATACAAAATCCTTGCGTTACTTACTGACTGACAGACACGCTACAGCCGAAACTGTTGGGCGCAGGAAGCTGAAATTTGACATGTATGTTCCTTGGGGACTGTAGGGGTGCACTAAGAAGGGATTTCCCGAAATTCCCGCGAGATCGGCCAAAACGAGTAAATTTAAAAAAAATGCAGGAGTAGGTAGGCGTAGAGGCGGCGATAGCCCAGTGGTGTACGTAACGGACTGCCGAGACGATGGTCTCGGGTTCGATCCCCAGTTACCCCGGGCACACACCTATGACTTTTCGAAGTTATGTGTGTATTAAAATAAAAATATTAATTATCGCTCGCTTAAAAATGTGCCCGGTAGATGGCAATAGGCTCGCCCCCTATTACATTGGGACCGAAACATATCTGGCGAAGTGTGGGTGTGTAATACACCTCTGCCTACCCCTTCGGGGATAAAAGGCGTGAAGATATGTTATGTTATGTTATGTGTATGCAGGCGTCCTCTAGTTACCTATAAAGAAATATCATGATGATCAAACTTTTGACCATATACATTACAACTATGTATGAATGCCTAGCTCCAGATGTGATGCTGGTGGTCTAGGTTAATAAACAGGCTTCGATATTTGGTAGAAAGACTGTATTACATAGGTGGTCTTAGTACAATAATAAATATATGGCCATGGCGTGTGTGCGGTGCGATGTACGACGAGTGAGTGGTGTGCGGAGCGCATGCGGGGTCGGCCGAAGAACCGGTCGTCGCTAGCTGGCGGCGGCCCGCCGCGATGGAACGCAGTAACAACTACCATACAAAACTATCAATAAAAGCAAAAGAAAAAGAACTTGAAAATTTTAATTAAAAAAGAAGTGTTACACTTCATAGTATTCGCTACGTGCGAAGTGCATGGAGGGGGTAGCTAAAACGATCGCAGCGCATGCCGTGGCAGAAATCCGTAACTATTCGGGAAGTCAATTTGATTTTTGATTTGAATTTTGTCATAATAAATACATTATCTGATAATTTAATTCTTGATCTTAAATATTATCATCTTTGAAATGGGTCATAATTGTTGTTGTGTTGTGGACTGCAAAAATAACGGCACAAATAGTCTGTGTAAATTCTATATTTTTCCAACAGTAGAGTGGAAATTAGATCAAAGAAAGATTAGATACGATACTTAATAAATAAATTATTTTTATTTGTTCTGTATTTTATGTGATATTAAATAATGTTTGATTTTTCATTGTTGATGGCTCGCCATGGACTCCAAGACGTCACGACACAATTTGTAGTGAACGTTTTATTGGAGGCAAAAAATCTGACGTGCAAACAAGTCCAAGTTATGTTCCTACGATATTCCCTCAAATATATCGACAGAAGAAAGTTAGAGAGTCACAGGTGTTAGCTAGATATACACGTTTTATAAAACGTAGTACCACAAAAGTCTTAGATATCACATCAAATCAAGTAAGAGTAAGAGTTGAAGCTGAAAATGAATTTAATCAAATCGAGCCTCGTGTGGCTGATCAAGGATGCCAAATCGATCTGTTTTCTGAATCGAATTTAAAAGGAACAACCATTATTTGTAATAGATTCATTTACAGTGATCACTCTGATGCTGAAATCCAAGTGGATATAGCAACAACTTCAAAAATTGTAGCAATTAATAATGCAAGAATGAAAGATAAAAGCTGTTGCACTGACAAAATATTGTATGATAATCAATGTACCGAAACAAAAAGCCAATAATTTGTTGGTATTTCATCAATAAAAATGATCAAGAACTCCTAGATCTTGCTGGTGTGTCATTTAGCAATTTGCAGTTTTTAGTAACAAGATTAACTACATATTATTATGTAAAAATGTACAGTTTCCATTAAATACCGACTTCTTATTTTTTATAAAAATGAAAACTGGCATGACATTTTCAGCATTGAGTGTATTATTTGGTGTACAGCAGAACCACAATCTCACGAATATTTCATTTGATCTTACAAAATCTAGCTTGTGCAATTACTAATTTATTATTTTGGCCGAATAGCCACCGTAGAAGCAACAATGACCAAGTGTTTCAGTCCAGATTACATCAATACAAGAGTTATTATTGACTAAAATACGGACAGCAGTGGATGACCGTTGATAGTAAAAATACCACTTCGTCTTTTTATTTATCTTTAAATTACTTTACTAGAAAGCAATAAAATACTGATATGTCATTATTTGGCATAATCCCGAATAGTTGCGCATGCTATGTGGCGCTATTGTCGTGCACGGTCTCAATACATCGATTATTTTGGTAACGCTGTCAATCTACCTGTCGAAGTGCGTGCCAGCAGACTGACAACATGGCCGCGTAAAAAGACAATGCTTATTCTGCTAGTCATCCTGTGATCACAGCTGGTGCGACAAGTGCCGATACATCAAATCAAATAAAACAATAATAAATCAAATAAAACATTATTTTCAATTACATTTAAATGAAAGTAAAAGCGGCGTAGCCCAGTAAAAGCGGCGATAGCCCAGTGGTGTACGTAACGGACTGGCGAGACGATGGACTCGGGTTCGCCCATCCCCAGTTACCCCGGGCACACACCAATGACTTTTCGAAAAATATTAATTGACGCTCGCTTAGTAATGTGCCCGGTAGATGGCTCGCCCCCTATTACATTGGGATCGAAACATAACTGGCGAAGTGTGGGTCTTTAATACACCTCTGCCTACTCCTTCGGGGATAAAAGGCGTGAAGTTATGTTATGTAATGTTTATGTTATTATAATGAACTGGATTAACGATACAATGTGTCACTATCTCATCGTTTCATACCGTGGATGATGTAAGAGGCGACTGAGGCAAATACTTGAGGCCTACCTACAGTAACTTTGGCAAGAGATGGATAACTTGACCAGATCTTCTTACTGACTCACAGAGCTATTGTTACGCGTCTTAGGTCACCTCATATCTACCTCCACCTCTAGCTCACATCGTAGTTGATACACCCGTTAAATACCAATAACTATTTTTACAAAATGCTTGACTTTATAAAAATGTTTCTTCGCACTATCTCCTAGTTACGGAAACTTTAATATACTTCTATTTCCAGGTTCTGGTAGGTCATCACTGGAGTCAGCGTTCTGCGCGATGCTGAAGCAGCCATCCTGGTACCTGTGCGAGCTGAGTAGCCTACTGTTCTTCATCCTGCCTGGCATCATCATCCTGTGCCTCTACGTACGCATGGGACTCAGAATTAGGTACGTTATGGGGTACGTATCTTTTATTATTATTTATGTTACTTATTTATTTGGCACTTAAAATAGTTTGACCTCTAGAAATCTAAAGACGTCCACTGCTGGATATAGGCCTCCCTAAGGCTCTACACACAGAACGAACTTGAGCCGGACGGTAACCAATCTCGTCCAGATCCTAACAAGATTGTCGTGTCATCCGGCACTTGGCCCCCATTACCGGTCAGCCTGCCACATGAGTTATTTAAGCTATGTGCCCGCATGTAGCCACCTTCAGCTTGACTATTTAGACATTTGTGCCTCTTCTGATTTTGGACAGGCGAATCACCTGCTCATTTGCCGCCTATTACATTAAAATCACTGTCTGCTTGTTACTGTTAGGAACTCAGTACCTACTCACCGTCATATCAATCGATCTGCAAGTAGTGCGAATATACAGGTAGAAATCGTACGCGGTAAAATTCGAAATCGGTAAAAATACAAAGGATAGAATCAAAAATGAAGTCTATGCTACTTGTCTATATACTTCCAGGCTCTATTTATTTATTTATCCCTAGAAGTTATAATACTTTGTACCGACCCAATTAGGTCAACCGATGTCATTACTGAGAATACTTTAGTGTTCAACATTGAGTTGTAACCGAAACAATCCGCAATCTAAAAGATTTGTTGCTTACTACATGTAGTCCCATTATTGTCGTTGCAGCGATAGCCTAGTGGAGATACCAATAGACTGCCATGCAGAGGGTTCTATCTAAAGCACGCATCATGGACTTTTCGGAGTTGTGTGCGTATTTAAGTGTAAATTGTCGCTTTTCCCGTGCCTCGGAGAGCACGTTAAGCCGTCAGTGCCGGCTGTCATAAAGATCTTTGATCTATGATTAAACTGACACTAGTCTAAACCATGGAATATAGCTAGCCCTTTGGGTTGTGGAGGTCAGCTAATATTCAGTCAAATCCGGTTAGACTAGACTAGAGCGGACCCCGGGCTCTAACTGGGATAACCCTAGGAGGATGATGATGACATGTAGCCCCATTATATTACTAGTATTCATTGTAAAAATGTGTTGCACAACTGTTGTTCAACACCATTGTTTTTCAACAAACTTTCTGGCAACAATGTTTACAGCATTCTTTCCGTCCACATGCCAGTCTGCGTAAAAATAGTGTCCTAGGTAGTATTATTTTATGAATGGTCCCAATTACTGCTATGTTTAAAACTGTTAATAAACACATCCACACACCTCAACATTTGTTGATAAACTAATGTTTTGACTCGCCGAGCGGCAACTCTGCAATATTGCGTGATCAACTCCGCAACACAAGTGTTGCCCGCAACATCCTGACACAAACTCGGTAACGTATTTATGCAACCACGTTTATAATCAAATGTTTACAATGAATATTTCGAACTTTAGGGGTAAACACAGAGTCAATTTAAGCTCCACAGTTGCATTACGATTTTAATACTTATTTCGTACGTCATAAGAACTGTACAAAGGTCAAAGAGACTAGCATGACGTGAAGCCGTGTGTACTAAGGACGATTTTATAAATAACAAATTTTATTGTAATATCCACAGATTGTATTTATATGCCTGACAAAGCCAACACCTACGCATTCTGTTCATCGAACCTCCATTTGAAATCTGAATACAACAGTTTTATTCTGAATATTTTTTTTGGCAATTAATTTAGTTTTATCTATTGGTAACATCTGTGAACACAGTCATTGTTTACGCTGCAATATAACACGCCGCAACCCACGCTATTTTGAAAAAGGTTTACGTATGTAATATACATACATACATACCTATCGTCACGCCTTTTATCTATGTAATATTTGTAACGATTTTTAAACAGTGATAGCACTAAATATATTTTTATAGACTCGCGCCTGTATCTACGAAGGGGTAAGCAGGGGTGTAATATTTTTTTTTGAGAATCTCCCAGGGGTTAAAACCGCCCCCGAGAGGAGTTTATTGCGACATAGTGCGCGAAAATTCTGCTATTTGATACAGAAATAGAGAGAACAATTTGAGAGCAAAAGGAAAAATATGTCGGTGTTATTGTTTGTGTGTATGCGTGGTTATGTGTTGTTGAAAAGTTTGAGTGTGTCGACGATGTGCGTTAGGTGTGTCATGAATGTGTTGGTGGCAGTTGCATCTGTGAGTATGGAGTCTAGGTCATATGGTATAAGTTGCTTAAAGTGGCAGTAATGTTCATGGTGTAGCCGTGTGAGTGTGTATTTTGGGCATTGTGTCAAAAGATGTATGAATGTTTGTGTGGTAGTGTGTCCGTGTCGGTTATGTGGAAGCGGTGTAAATACTGTTTGTGATATCCGTGTCCAGTGAGTAGCTGTGTGAGTGCAAATGTGTGTCCTGTGGTGTTAATGAGTTTGTGTAGATGGGTGAGTGTGGGGCACCAAGTTTTAATGATAACGCCTTTAGGGTTGTTGGTATAGGCCTCTGCGGTGAGTGTGGAGCTTTCTATTTTGGCTAGGCGTTTTACGTAGCTCAATGGGACATGTGAGAAGGTGAGTGGTTGGTCCATTGTTGCGGCGTCTTTGGCAGCGATATCTGCTAGTTCATTGCCGTGTATATTTGCGTGTGCCTTGACCCAGACGAATGTGATATTTATTTGAGTGTAGTGTAAAAATTGGTGGATGTTTGTGGTTATTTGATGTGTACTGTTAGTGTTTTGAATGTCATCCAAGGCAGACCTTGAGTCGGACATGATGACTGCCGCCACGATGGGAGGGGCTTGCATGGCAGCCCAGATGCATGCCTGATTGATGGCGACGAGCTCAGCTTGAAACACAGTACATGATGGGTGTAGTCTGTGATGTTCGGTGATGATTGTGGTTGACAGTTTTTTCTTATTGGTGCCGTAATTGAGCGCGCCTTGCCATATACCAGCTGCATAACAAACGATGGGCTCAACCACTCCCCTGTAAAGTGTGTGTATGTTCTCGGAGTGTAGTCCCCAGGTGGGACGAACGAATCTGGTGAGTTAATTGTGTAGTGCGCGTGCTTTGGTAGTGATGTAGTCGACGTGTTGTGTGAAGTGTAGCTTGTCGTCGATGATGACACCCAGAACCCTGGCAGTACGACTAAAAGGGATCTGTATATTATTCATGCAAATGTTAAGTAGGCGTGTCTTGTTAGTGAATGCTAGAGCTACCGTTTTTTCCGGGGCGAACGTTAATTTGGCCGAGTTGCCCCATTCGAGAATTGTCTGTAAGCTGGTGTTAATGTTGTGTTGAAGTGTAGTGAGTTTCCGGTGTGATGCAACCAGGGTGATGTCATCAGCAAAGGCGCGCAGGCGGCAACCCTCCGGTAGGCGCCCTCCTCCGGGTGAGTCGCCAGACATGTCTAGTAGCTCGTCCAGGATCAGGTTCCAGAAGGTGGGCCCGCATACAGAGCCCTGGATGCAACCCTTGGTAAGCGTTTTTGTTGTTGTGGTGTCAGTGTAGTGTATAGTGGCTGTGCGGTGTGTGAAATAGTTCTGTATCATAGTGTAAATGTTTTTGGGGCATTTCGTGTGGTGCAGGCGTGCGAGGATAGAAGGCCACCAGGCGTTGTCGAATGCTGCCTTAATATCTAAAGATATCATAGCGACATGGAGTCCTTTTTTCTTTTGTTGAGTGATCGTTTGAGTAACGTCTTGGAGTGCATGTATGGTGGATGTTTGTTGTTTGAAGCCATACTGCCTGGTGTTTGATGTGTGTGTGGTGTTGAGGTGATGAGTGAGCCGCTGTGTAATTAGTTTTTCAAGTGTTTTGCCCAATATGGGTATAAGCCCAATCGGCCGGTAAGAGGACAGTTTAGAGTGGTCGAATTTGTTTGCTTTAGGTATAATTTTTATAATAGCGTGTTTCCAGGACTTGGGGAAGAGGGATATGGTTAAACAGCGATTCATTAGGTTGGTGATTATGTGGGGGAGGGAGAGGGTGAAGTGGTAAATTATGTCTGAAGTGAGATGGTCTGCGCCAGGGGATTTGTTAGGGTTCATGGATTTCAGTATGTTAAGTACTTCGTGTTGTGTAAATAAGGGTTCATCAGTAGTATCGGGTGGGTGAAGTGTGCGGTTGCGTAAGGAATGTTGTAAGAATGTGTCAGGTGTGTCATTAGGGAAGAATTTGTCGAGAAATGTAGTGGCTGTTTGGTGTGTGGATGTTGTGTATATACCGGGTGACGTCTCGATGGTTAAGGGTGGTTGAGTGGGGGGGCCAGTTTTAATTAGCCGCCTGGTGACCGACCAAACGTCCTCCTTCCCCTGAGTGGAGCAGAATTCACGGAAGTGTTGGGTAGAAGTCTTTTTAATTTTAGATGCGTACTCAGTTTTAAGTGCATCTCTTGTTGCGAGGGCTGCTTCCATGGGTAGGTTGTTATTTTTAAGTCTAGTTAATTCGTGATGGTTGTCTATAACTCTTTTCTTTAGGGAGCTCAATTCCTCCGTCCACCAGGGGGCCCAAGTAGGGCGTCGCCCGGCTTTTGGTAAATGTGTGTTACATATCTTCTGTATAAATTTGGTCAGTTTGTGTGTGTGTATGTGTCAATGTCTTGTTGGGTGTGTAAAGTGTTTATGTCGGTGTTAGGTATATCGGTGTTGTTTATCTCCGTGGCAAAGGCGTCGCGAAGCTCTGGCCAGCTGTTAAAACCACTGGTTTTGTATTTGAATGTGGAGGTGGTGATATTTCGTTTGCAGTGTAAATGAGATGGCATGATGGTCAGATGACGGGCATATAGATGTATCTACTTTCCAATCGCTGACATTGTTGGCGATATCATCAGATGCGATTGCGAGGTCAACTATTGAGCCCCGAGTCTGTCCGCCAACCATGGTTTCGTAGGTATTGTGAGTGCCTATGTTAAGTATGACCGTGTGCTGTGATAGGATTAGATCCGCGACGTCGTCGCCGCGGCTGTTGTTAGACCGGGAGCCCCACAGCCTGTGCCATCCGTTAAAATCCCCGCATATGATGTGATTATGATTGCGTGTGTCGTATAGCATGTGATGTTAACTGTGAAGTGTGTTATGGTTGTCGGTACTAGGCTCGATATATACGCTTGTTACATATATTCTCTTACCGGTGGTCGTGGTGAATTGTATTGTGCAGAGATTTGGTGTAGAGTATTGTGTGAGTCCCATTGAGCTACCTGTGCCATTTCTAATGAGTATGCAGGCCTTGGTGTGTCTGTTAGTTTGTGGTTGTGGAAATTGGTATGTGGTGTAATTGGGTATGTTTTTCACAACAAGTTGATTGCCAGTGTATGGTTCATTAATTAGTATGATGTCTGTTTTGTGAGTGTTTATGTGTTGTGTGAGTTCATGTGTGGCAACGTATCCACGACCCAGATTCGCGTGTATGATAGTAATGGGTTTGGTGTTGTTGGGTTACACACACTCAATTCGCTATGTTATGAATCTTAAGGCTCCACGTGAGAATTCGGAAAATCACAGTAACACTTTTGCCCGACCCGGAAATAGAACCCGAGACCTCCTGATCTCTACGCATACGCTATCCACTAAACAGAGGCACTAACTGCAAAATAATTTGTTTTGATACCAAGAGAAGGGCATCGTTCCCAGTAACTTGGACAAATAAATACGGAAATGCAATTAACGCTTGAACTTCGATGTGTCGCACAAACGTGCATTTGAACGACTAGTATGTTGAGTCGCAGTACCGTTTACGCGAGCGTAATCGTACTTCCATTAGTCGAACAAACGTGGTACACTTAAAGAAGGGTGTTTTAAGTGTTGCATGCTTGTGTGCTTGTGTACCATTAGTCGAACAAACGTGGTACACTTAAAGAAGGGTGTTTTAAGTGTTGCATGCTTGTTTGCTTGTGTATCTGTTAGTAGGGAAGCCCATGAAGGGATTTCGAGATTTACTCAAGCGCGTCCGATATTAATAGCATCCTTGTCCTACGTATTTTTAATAAACAAGGAATGTTAATCTGATCGTTTGGATAGTAGAAGATTTCAGCATGTAAAAAAAAAGAAAATTAATTGTTGGTACGTGACAGATTTTCTAGGAGGATGTTAAGTGAACCTTAAAAAAGTCTCTCATTGAATAATCTGACGATTTAGGTGTCACGCAAACTATAAAAAATCACATTTGCAACTTTCTAATAATGGCCAGCATTATTAGAAAGTTGCAAATGTGTTTTTTTATAGAGCATAGGAAGACAAACGAACAAGCGGATCACCTCATGGTAAGTAATCACCGCCGCCCATAGACACCTGCAATGCCCTAAGGATCACAAGTGCGTTGCCTACCTTTTACCTCAAGCGCATCAGATTAAGGTATATATTGTTACGGAAGGGGTAACGGGATTGGAAGGAAACACCGAGTAACACTGATGATACTTTATTCAACTTCACACACACAACGCGTCGTTCGATTTCGACGCGGACAGCACCAACACTAACGTCTTTTGCACTGCACTTCACTGCACTATACTTTCACTTCACTTTATTTCACTACTACTTCTTTCTTCATTTACTTCTTCCTTTTCTTCTCCACTTCTCAACTTAAACTGGCGCTCAGCGCGTCTACACCGCCGTATATACCCCTTGGAATGTTCTAGATCCACTAATTTCGATTGTCATTTCATTATTCAATTGTTTTTCCATCTCCTGTCTCTTTTTAACCTTTCCATTCCTTCGTGAAGTTTCTAGAATTTTCTAATTTTTGCTCGAAATATTTAAATAATCTTTTTTTAATTATTTGCCAAATATTCATAAACATTTTCCAAATTTCATAAAAACCAAAATCCACATAATTGCTATGACTGTGATTTGAACCCACGCCCTCAGAACATGAACGGGATGTGTTATCCGAACGGCCATTGCCTTGTTGTCAATGACACGACATCGAACTAAAAACTGTCATTTCCAAATAATGAAATAGTCTTCAAACCTCTTTGCTAATTATTGTGTTTGACGACCGGCTAGTTTGTCGTGTAGACGTCAGTAGTCTTTAACAACCGTAGTGATGACAGTTTGACATGACACCGGCGGGCACACTCTTGGTCATACTACCCCTCTCTAAAACATGCGCGTCCCGCGAATCCTTAGACCCATGATACGCCGCTCTCCTTTCGACATAGATCAAGTCATTAAGCTCCGTAGATATAGGAGCTGAATCCTGTGACCTATGTGCAAGTTTGCTTTCTTTGAGACACAAAACTCGCCCCTTGCCACCACCTTTCATTGCAATCTCCACATCCTCCACACACCTTTAATGTCTAATCTGCACTGATGATCTCTGAAGAAATCCAGCCCAACAATGCAATCGTCTACGATATCTGCAATAACCGCTCGTTGCCAGTATAGGTTATCACCGATTTTTATAGCCACCATCTGTTCGCTTTTAACCGGCATGTACTGGCCGGTAGCCGTTGTCAGTCAAGGTGAACTTGACGGTGCTTGAATTTTGCCGTTCTTTCTTACCAAGCGAGTTCCTATAACCGTTAGTGTCGCACCGGTGTCCAGGGTCAGCAAACAGGTATCGCCATTGACTGTTCCATCGATAGTTAAACTGTTTCCATCCGTGCGTTGTCGAATACGAACTTTCGGAGCTTTCCGTCTTCTGATCAGCACTTGCATCGAAGTACTGGCTGTAATTGCTTCCTGATCATCTTTCAAGACTTGAACACTAGCGTCAATCTTACGCCTTTCTCCCGGACATCACTGAAGACATCAGGTAATTGATTTGTTTAATTTCATCGCTGTGAATCACAGTAATATATGTTCTCTCTTGGCTTGAACTAGAAAGTGGATATAATCCAAGCTTCCACTGCCGTCTGCAAACTTTGCCCACTATCTGGGCCAAGTTCTGAACAGTTATAATAAGCCAACGGCGGGTTGTCAATTTGCTTGATTACCAAACAACTTTACGCTTTTTTATGTTTAGTACCTATCTACTGTATGATCTAAGATAACTTGAAAGCATAGTCATGTGGTGTAGTGTTGTAGGTTCGATCACAACTCGAAAGACATGTTGTGTATGTCAAAGTTGTTCGACTCTGGGTGTTTTTATGCTCTTGCTTGAATTGTTGGAAGAGCGACCGCAATACGTCAAAAGTAGGGTCTTTTAAAAATCATCACAGTTTATACTGGCCCAAACTTAAAACACTTATTTAAACAGAGATTTTCATTTTCTTCTTCCCCTGAACCCAACCTGACGACCCTCCTAACCGGAAATGTGGTGACAATCCTTTCTGTCTTGTTAGTATGTCGAGGTAAAATAAAACGGAATGTCGGGTTAGTCTTTGTGTTAAAATAATTGGTTTAAATATTGTGAAATGACATGTTTGCCTGGAACGAAGGCTGGCTGACAAATATATTTGTTTATTTGTGTTTATGCATGTGTAGCTGTCTATATGTGATTGCACGAATAAAGCATCCGCGATGTTTAAGTAAACATTGAATGTATATGTATAGTTGTATTTTCGAAATATCTATCTAACGATTCCTCATACGATGTTGTAGTGGACAGTTGTATCGTTATATGGGTGTTTCAAAATTAAAAATTTATTAGACTACCTCCGTAGTCCAGTGGATAGCGTATGCGACTGCTGATCGGAGGCCCCGGGTTCGATTCCCGGGTCGGGCAAAAGTGTTACTGGGTTTTTCCGAATTCTCAGTAGCAGCACGGAGTCTGGTGATGTGCCCGGCAACGTCAATAGGCTCGCCTCCTATTACGTGGGACCTAAGTATTCATGGTAAAATGTGGGTGTAATATTACGCCGCTGCCTACCCCTTCGGGGATACAGGCGTGAGTCTATTAATAAAAAATTCATAAGTAAATAAAATTATTTGATGTGTGTTTACGGCCGCGCCATGTTTTATTGAAGGTACGTACGAATTTTTCTCTCTTATGGTTATGGATGCGTAGAGGTAAAAATCAAACATTTACTTCCTTTCCATAAAAGTAACCTTATTTAGAGTTAAATCTCGTACCTACCATTTATTGTCTCGTTATAATAGTGCTGCTTTATTTTCTCTTCGCCTCGCCTAATGTACAATCATTTGCCTAGAGTGCTATGTATAAATTGTAGAAACTTTGCAAGAACGTTGGAAATTCTCAGCATCAATTTGTCTTATACATTACGAATAATTCTTTGAAAGTCAGTTTTATCTATAGTCCATTTGGTTAAGTACTCAACTAAAGGTAAACAATCTTGATGTGCCTTTTTATATTATCACATGTTAAACAAATAAACTACTGCTTAAAATAATGGTTCAATTGACTTAGTAATCATTATTGTTGTATTTACCTTGATCTTTAGCAGCATTGTAATTTTTAACACATTTTAGATAAAAAAGACACATCAAGATTGTTTACCTTTAGTTAAGTACCTAACCAAATGAAATATAGGTATACATATAAGAAAATGTGATGTCTGTAATTTCAAATTAACTGTGTTTTTCATGTGCTAATTTAATACCAAACCATAAGTTCCGACTTTTAGGATTTGGTCCGTCAGTTTGTCTTTTAGTTTCTCTGGATACTCGTTGCAAATGCGTAACCGATTAATAAGACATTTACTGAAAGAAAGAGGACTTGGAAGGGCAAGATATGGTTCAAAATTTACTCGAAAAACTTTGATCACGCGCGAAAATAAAAAACCCCATAAAGTGACGTCCCAACTGTTTCGGTTAAAGGCGCTGTTATCGAAATAAAGAAGAAAATACAGGTGTTACCGAGACAAATAGCTAGTATCAAATAAGAATCGTCCGAACTTACACAATTTGGAATAATTTAACTTGACACTGGGATTCATTCACTTTTAGTTTGAAAGCCTGTCCCATCTCTCTTGAGCAATAAAAAGTAATATTGTTAGAATTGTTAGCTTTTTATCTTGTTGTCTGTCAGTTTGTAATTAGATAAGTGCTGTTGCACTGCTCTAGTTGACTTGTGCGTTGAGTAAATTAATTCACGTATCGCGAGTCTTGGCGTTAACTTCTTGAGTGACTAAGTAATTTACACGGTTTTTATTTGTTTTCGTATCTATTTCTTTATATATAGTAGTACCTGAAGTATTGCCACGATGGTTTAAGGGCGGTTTCAGATTAGCGTTTTATACGCGCGTATAAGCTCGTTTTTGGAAGCGCATGTAGGCGCGTATAGGCGCGCCTTTTGGCACACGCGCAACTCGTACGAGCCTTAACGCGCTTGTAAGCTCGTATAACCACGAGCCGTCAGAATCCATGTTGACACTGACAAGACGTTACTACCGTTTCGAGCGAACACGCCCGTTTACGTGAGTCTGGTTTTTTGAAGCGCGTAATGTAGCGCGCGTGTAAACGCGTATGCTGAAACGATCGTATACGCGCAGAAAAACACGCTAATCTGAAACCGCCATAAGATGTAATTTTGTCATGACTGCATTTGTTTGGGTTTAATCTTCTCATCCAATTGCCGTATTTTATGTGACGACACTGTAGTTTGAACAAAATGCTATAGATTTTGTCTCACAAGTGGTATTTAGCTACACTTAATCTCACTGTCGTCTAATTTGACACATATAGTTTGTCTCGTTCAGCAAAGTAAAATATTTGTATCATAGCAATTTGACAAATAAAATAAAACAAGCATCAACTAATGACATGCCTGCACTATTCAGTACTCATAGAGAGGCCTAGAGGGCTTCGTAATGTTACTGGTGTGGTGCTCCAAACCAGCGATTTATTGGTAATTTACCTACTACCAAAAAGTATACTTTCGTTTATTTCATTACGTCAATGTTGACACCAGCGGTGGATGGCTTAACAATTTCGAGGCAACGCCTCATGCCTTTACGGTACCGGTACAGTATGCCCTGACCTTAGGGCGAGCGGGCTGGCGCCACTGAATTTTGTCAAACGTCTTCCGTTCCCAATGTAAGCTCTCTAATCTTCGGTTTGCGAGTGCGGCACACGACAGTGGTTTATTTCGCCGTACATTTTCTATTGAAATGTATTTATCTCATGTGCCAGACGTTTTCCCTCGCTTACTTTTGTCACAATAACTGGACAGTATGCGAATTTCTTGAGATATTTCACATATTTTATTGTTTTCAACATTCGGTTACATGAGTTTTAGCTTGTGTTTCGTGTTATGTAGCACGTACCATTGTCTCAAGTATATTATTACTAATCTAAGATAATTTTATATCTATCACGGCTATACCTTCACTACCATACATACTGCAAAGTCCCTGTACATAGATTGATAAATGCACTATTTAGTTCAATTACCTGCAGGATACTTAGTGTTAAATATCTTGAACTAGATGAGCTCTGGGTAATGGTGCCTATCCTAACTACTATTATAGTTTAGTCGGAATGGGCAGACCGTTATTATGTTACTGACTTAGCGCACAAGAAGCCCTCAATATTCATCGAAACAATGCGTAAGGCGGGCTCTAATAACTCTCTCCACGGACGATGGCATTATATGCCTTTTACTTACGTGCCCCGCAGGCCCAGTGTCGTGTACGCTTGACCACCTGTACGAGGCAAGGCCAAATGCCATCCGAGTGGCCGAGTTTTGGGCCTAATATATTAACAGTGTTGCCATCGGCACGATCAGTCGGTACTATGTTACTCACTAGATGGGCTCTGAATTCCAACAAGTCAATCGAAGTCTACCGAAAAAAGCAACAAAACCTTATTATTTACCTCTTTCATTATTTCGGTAACACATCAGTTTATTTATTTGCAAATACAAAATTTATTTCAATTGTTACCATCAAAGCAAAATGTACATTTGCTGTAATAACACAGTAAAATAACATTTCTTATTTGACTTATTCTCGAGTCTCGAGTAGGTACTCAATTTGCTGAAATTATATTAGATTTGTTTCCGTGTCAAAGAAATTGCTCTAAAGAGTAATGGAGGAGAAAGTTTCCGAATAATTCTGTGCAAAGGGGAACATTATCCATTGGCTAAATTAACTCAAAGGATTTCGAAATCTTTTATTTATTTGATTTGTTTTGTTAAATATTGTACTTAGGAAGTGCTTGTGCCATTGTACGGAAATATTGCAATTTTATTATCGCCGTGCCCTGCGGTTTTGCCTGCCATACCTCGCATCGCATAGCATCCGGTGCTATTGCAGCTATTACAACCTTCTCGCATTATTTTCCCTTCGTTCAGTATCTAAGGCTTATAGCAATGTTACTACTATAGCCTCCTTCATGAAATAATCCTAATACTATCAAATCATAATACTATACCTACAAAAATATTTCCAAGTCTGACTGATAATGCCAGATATTACGCGTTCAAAAACCAACAAACCATCAATCAAATTCTTCAGCTTTATTTTTATAGATCGCGTCAAGTTTAATGATTGGTAAATTTAAGATCCATTAATATATTTATACAGTATCTACCAGATGTGTTCCCTAAATATATCAGCATTCAAGAATCTGAAGCTTGTGTGGTATTTACGTTTCGTGCAAGAGTCAAGCTTCTCGTTGAGATTCGAACAATCTGTTTAAAGTGATTTAAGACAAGAGACTATCACAAACTCTGTACCATCCCTCACACTATCTAAATGTCACTGTCGCGAAAGAGTAAACAGAAAGTATTATTTACACTCGAAATTATTGCTGCTGTTTTATTTTGTCGTTTACTGGCGATCTCTGAGAAAAAGAGGCTACCTCCCATTAAAACTAGCTTTCACTATCTAGTGGTTTGTTACCGTGACGGCAACGCGAGGTCATAGTTTATATTTCCCTAGAACAATTATAAGTCCTATGAGCATGTTTATATTATTCTGTTTCTGAGCATAATTTGTTTGAAATAAATATGTTTATACTAATAAAATAATAAAAATATCTAGTTATCATAGTAGGCTCTGCTTAGTTTGTAATCAGATTGTCCCTGGGTATTATATGAAAAACGCAAAGTATTTTACTGATCCTAAAATGTTAATAGAATTTATGCAAGTAATTTTTTATAGGCTATTTCCATGGTAATAGAGCCTGCCTCATGTTTGGTAACGTTTCAAGATAGGACGACCTTTGTAAATTTGACCGGAGCGCGGCGAGAACTTGTAAAACTTCGATATATTCATTCAAAGTCACCGCCATTGAAATATTCATCGGTTATAAAAATGACTTTGATCAACTTATATTTGCAAGTTAAATTATTTCTTTTATAATGACTAAAAATAATATTATCACACTTTTTTGTTGGGTTGGCCTGTGGTTAAGTAATGTTATCTAAGATTAATTTTGTCTATTTCTAGTTCTTGCATTAACATGAATATTGGTAATTATTTGTATGTTGTTAGATTAGGTAACAATATAATGGAACCGCTGAGCTTATTCCTAATACGAAAAATCATCATCGGCCTAGCGTTATCTCGGTTCCCCCCCGTAGGATCTACACCTTGTCGTGATGGGGGGGCTCAGTAACCGTGGATTGGACACCCGCGGTGAAGCTAAGAGAGATCCCAGGAGTGGACGCTCCGCGTGGGCTTTGAGGGGCCTGCGCAGGATGCGTTCAACGGTGTGGGTGCGGGGGACAGTTCTGTCTGTCCCTCGCAGTCGGGCGCGGTCGCGGGAGCAGAGGCGTGTCGGTGTTGCGTTGCCGCGCGCCCTATCTCCCGCGACCAAGTGGGGGCGCACCATTCGATGCGTCGCGGTGGGGCTGCAGAGGAAGAGTAGATGCGGTGTTGCGTTGCCGTCCTCCCTATCCTCTGCGGCCGCTGGGTGTTTTGGCGGCGGAGCCCAACACCTTATTCCGCCACCAAGGGTTTTTGTTCGGGGCCCGCCTGACCATCTGGCGGGCCAATACCCGTCGGGGGGTAGCGACGAATGCTTATGCGATTCCCTACCCTCCGACACACGGGTACATGAGAAAGTCGAGGTGGTTTTAGTGGTTACACCACATACTCCGGCTCTCATTTCCCCAAGAGTCGGAGATCCGAAGGGATTTTCAACCTCGTAAAACAAAAAAAAAATGTGACTGTATATAGTAATGTACTACTTAATGGTGAAAAAAACACTGGAAAAGCTCACAATATAATAATTTACAGTAAATAATTCGTAAGACTGTCAAAGTCAAACTCTATTTCAATAATAAATAGAAATCTCTTTGTTCCGTTGAATTCTAAGTCTTCGTTTAATAAAGTTTATGAAGTTAGTAACTGTTTGCCACAAGTGATCTGTATTATAACAAAACAGTTTCTGACTCGCTTGTCAATGAAGTTGCTGACTTATTGTAATTTACCCTAAGTCTCTGGAATAGAAATATGGATTAAAGTTGTCTATTGAGAGAAATGAAACTGTTTAATACGACAAAAAGTTAGTACTGTCGAGTTAAATTACTTGTGAGATAAATAATGGATTCATACTTGCCTTATATATATTCTTTGTCAGTCTTTCGTCATCCATCCCCTCCATGTGCCCAAACATGACAGGACAAAGGGAAGAACTAGGATAGGAGACACTTTAAAAAAAGGACATGTGAGAACAGAAGAGCATGCATGAGAAACTTGATGGGAGTGAATGAAGCAAGAGAGGTGTGTCAGGATCGTTTCAAATGGCATTCCGTAGTATCTGCCTGCCCCTCCGGGAAACAGGCGTGAGTCTATGTACGTATGTAATAATATATTGTAACACTTACCACGAACAGTGAGAATTTAGTAGAGAGACTTCAGACTGCTACGCCGAAGGTCTCGAGTTCACAACCGAGACGCGCATCACAAACTTTTTGGAAATTAGGTGTTAATTATCGCTTGCTAAACGCTGAAGGAACATGCCTGTTGAAGAGTTCTGCGCAATTTTCTCGAAAAAATTGTATAAGCAGTGAGAGTGTATAAACAGGGCCAATAATATTCATACCTACCAATAGATTATATAAAATATTATTATAATAATGAATATGAAAGTGTGTTTGTTTGTTTGATCTTCTTTCACACCACAACGGAGCGATGATATTTACATGTGAAGTCTAGTTATTATATAAAACCAACCAGGCCAATGATCATCTAGAAATGTAGATCATTGACTTAATCTAGTAGTCTTCTTATAAGGCTTCAAGACAAAGTTATATCAAACTTTTAATAAGATTACATTGTAATGTAATCGTCGTATTATGTCTGAAGTTCTACTGAGCTATTCTTTCTTTGTTCTCATTAAGAGGAAGGTAAAGGTTTTAAGTTTTCACTTATAAAGTTAAAGGGTCTTCGTGTACCCGTTACTTCTTAACTGAGCAGTTTAATAATATATGCAGTTAAAGCAATGTTATACCGTTTTATTTTGTAACATAGGAACGAAATTTTACTCAAATAAATGCAAAAATGAAAATGAGTGCATGTTTGGAGCAGTGGTTTAGTTGCTTAGAACTGCGCAGAGTGGGTTCGATCCCCAAACCACTCATAATTTTGTGGGACCGTACCGACAGATATGTACCGACCCTAAATACAGAAAAAATGTTCTACCTAGCGAATCATCCAGAAACTTTTTGAACAAAAGCTGTCGGCGAGATATGGTGTTGATTAAGGGGATGATAACTAACTAACGCCGATAGATATTGAAATTTGAGTAATGTGGGCGGGCTAATGAAATGTTTAGAAACTTACCTATCAAGACGTAGATATCACATGGATAGCTCTGTTCGACCTCGATGCCAAGCATTTGTCAGTATGGTTCCTCCACAATCCTTTCAGTGCGACCTGTAGGTTAAAAAGTTATATGATTCCACTGTCCGGCAGTCTAGCATTGCAGTTCTATCAATTTCTATTTAAGATTACGAATATATAACTGCCAATTACAATATATCAGGTCTTTCAATAACACAATACCTGTCGGGTTTCAGGTACCGATATCAGGTCTCTTAATAACATAATACCTGTCGGGTTTCAGTTACCGATACCAGGTCTCTTAATAACATAATACCTGTTGGGTTTCAGTTACCGATACCAGGTCTCTTAATAACATAATACCTGTTGGGTTTCAGTTACCGATACCAGGTCTCTTAACGGACGTCTCCGCTCTTTTCTCGACTGAGGCGATAAACGTCTCTATCCTCAGCCGAGCTCTAAAACAGCTCTACTATTACAATACAGAATTACCATACAATACATTAACAATCACTAGATACGTAGAAACAATAGGATCCCATATAATTAGCTTTACAACACTAGCTACTCACAAACAGTAGGAATCACTAAATACTTAGCTCCAGCGCCCATTTGTGGTTTCATCAGACGGGCAGGCAATAATGATATCTAGGAACTCCACACTCCACTAATATAAATCATATGATTTTTACACAATATACAATATGTTTTGAATGACAATGTCAATACTATGAAGTAATAAAGTAACTTCGTATTCTTCATATATCAAGTTCAAACCTCAAACGTAGAACCGTCGGTTGTGTCCAGAACTCACATAGAGGTGGTTATTATTTACTCTTTCTCTGTGGCTCATTTTAAATTTATTAATGTTGCTGCCCTGTACACTTTATACAAATTGCGAGAAATCGCGACAAAAGCGGCTTTTAACTCCAAATTCACACCAACTGGTTAAGACTATTAGGTCTACCTTTTTGGATAGCAGGTAATACCAGAAAGTTATTCCAACACTTAACATATTTTTTTTTTTTTGGTGTCGGGTTGGAAAATCCTCATGGAGTCCCTTCGCCCTGAGGGAGAAGGACGAAGAGGACTGTCAGACTCTTACTGACTAAAAACCAACCTGTGCTTCTCATGTACCCATGTGTCAGAGGGTAGGGTTTCACCGAAGCATTCCTCGCTACCCCCCGACGGGTATTGGCCTGCCAGATGGTCAGGCGGGCCCAACACTTAACATAACATGCCACATATATTTTTTTTAATAATTGCATTTTTGTGGCGTCGTTTTATTATTTTTTTGAAGATGTTTATAACAACAAAATATTGGAAATTGCTCAAAAAAACTTAAAAACAGTTTTATTCCAAACTGGTGCATTGTGGACCCCCATATGTAGGAGGTAAAATACTCCGTTAAGACCCTAGAATCACGTGGGAATACGAGCAATTACAAATCACCGTGTATTTATAGGTCAACATGGCAGCCTAGACACGTGTCACGAGACATAGGCCTCCCCCAGGGATCTCAACACATACCGATCTTGCGCCGACTGCATCTAACAGCTTCCCGCGGTCATAAAACTGAATAGCCAGGCTTAAGTAGTAGGTACTAGGATATTATCAAAAACGCAGGTAGTAGAGCCTTGCTGATTTCATCATGAATGGGCCGGCTCGACTGGGGAAGTACTACCCTCTCACAGAAAATCGACGTAAAGTAACAGTACTTAAACTGTTGTGTTTAATCCGGTGAGTGAGAGTGCCGAAGGCCATTCCTTCTCCCTCATCCCACTCCTCATCCTATCCCTTTTCCCACCCCCGAGAGGCGGCAACGCACTTGTGACTCCTGTGGTGTTGCTTGTGTCCATGGGCGGCGGTAATTGCTTACCATCAGGGGACCCGTCTGCTCGTTCGCCGCCTATTACTATAAAAAAACAGCCGCACCGTCAGCTTAGCAAAATGTTACCTATAAGTAATTGTGCCCTGCAATCTTGAGTCCAAACATACTTTTTCTCTTAAGGTTTATATTGGCTTGGCGTAAACAGAGATTGTTATTTCAACTTTTTCATGAAACTGTTCATGTGGCCGAGTTGCCAAGAAAAACACGAAACAACATTGAATGGTTTTATTTCCAAGAACCCTTAAAATCACGTAAATGGAATCACTTTTATGGGTTTTGAAATGGCGCCTTTCGTGTTTGGTAATTAATAATAATAATAATTAAGGGAACTGGCTAAAGAGAACTGGCACAAACCTGCAGTACTTAGTACTGACGACCGAAGAGAAATATGGAAGGGCAAGGAGCTGCATGAACGGTTCTATAGAGATTTACATGAGCCCATGAGACGTCAATTTTAACGCTTCTATCACCATACCGCATGACGGCAATCTCCTGAAAGGAGAAAAAGAGAAAGAGATTAAATATTTGGACCTAGCTGACGAGGTTGTTGACATGTGGAATGTGGATTCGGCGATCATTGTGCCGATAGTCGTTTCGGTGAATGGATAATCGCCAAGAGCCTCGACCAACACCTAAAGAGGCTCACACTAGGCAGCTGGATCAAGTCCTTGATTCAGAAGGCAGTTCTTCTCGACACGGCGCGCATCGTGAGAAAGTTCCTGTCTCTGAGGCCCTAACCACCGGTGGCTTGGTCCCTGTACCCGACACTGGTGGGTTTCCGGGCTCCCTTTTATATTTTTAAATGTATTTTTTTTAATTGTGCTTTAATAATATCAAAGTGTGCCAAGTAAAGAATTAATAATAAATTAAGTGAATAATAATAGTAATTAGAAAAGTACGCGTGATAGAGAAACAAATAATAATAATATACTACCACATTCACACAACACCATCACTAGATGGTGTTGTGTGAATGTGTCCCAAACTAAGCAGAGCTTGTACTATGGGTACTGGATAATGGATAACATAGGCACATATATGATATATATTTTTTTGTAAATACATACATATTATACATAGAAACAAAAACGAAGTGAACTTCGGCTAGACCTGTGTTCAGCAGTGGACGTCTTACGGCTGATATGATCCTGAAAAGTTCGCCTGTTTGAACGCTCTAATCTCCGAAAGTACCCGTCGGATTACGAGGCTTTGGACTGCAGGCATGTGACATCACGCTACCTGACATAAACGGAAGCATAAGAAGGAATACGAAGTAATATGAAAAGAAAAGTAGAAAAATGAAATACAGGGCTATATACCCAGATTAAATGCCACATCCGTGTGGTGACGGATTAAGAATATCTATATCATTTCGTGGATGTCGAGAGGCAATTAAGAAAAATTTGCCGAAGCAAATAACGTATTTTCGAAGAGATGGAAATTTTATCATGAAATTATTGGTATGGATACCAATCCATCTGGCCAGCGTCGTACTCGTGTAGTAGGCCAAATGCTCCCGGATTACGTCATACAAACATATTGCACATCATCATCAGCCATATACTGTTCCACTGCTGGGTACGGGCCTCTTCTCACTATGAGAAGGGTAAGGCCATAGTCCACCACGCTGGCCAAGTGCGGGATAGCAGACTTCACATGTCTTTCGAGAACATTATGGAGAACTGTTAGACATGCAGGTTTCCTCACGATGTTTTCCTTCACCGATAAACAAGTGACAGTTAACAATGTCAACAACAGTGACATTTAATACGCACTTAACTTCGAAAAGTCATTTGTGCGTGCCGTGGATTCGAACCCGAGACCTTCTGCGTAGCAGTCTCACCACTCGCCATTCACACAGAATTAATATTTTTGATGTGTATACAGATCGAACTCACTTTTATTAGTCTTTACTAATGCTAAAAGGTGAGAAAGCCAAAATATGTTTAATAGCCTAAAGCCTTCCTGTGAAGTACCAATTAGCATTTTACTGCCTCATTCAAGGCGTCATTCTAATTATAGTTAAAATACTAACCTTAATTTTATGGTCCCATTTATGATATGAAAATGAATTAAGGAATATAAACATGATGTTAGGTCATTAAAATTAGGCAGACTTTTAATTGCTTTATTAAGCTTCGTAAAATATATCGCTGTAATATAATTGTTATATAAGACGGCTTTTTATTGAGACTAAACTAACTAAAACTACCCTCGTACCTTCCATAACTCTATCCTGTAGCCAGATTTAGCAGCAATGACGAAAAACTACGCGTAGTCTCTTAAGAGGCCTGCAGTGCAGTGGGACAAAATTTATTTTTATTATGAAAGTTTTGGTGGTCTGCCAGTCCTCATGTCAGTACTCATGTAACTAAAATAGCACGTCGGTACTTAAAGTTAATGTTGATTAATTTATGAAATTTTCAAACTCGTAAATTTACCTAAATAAAAAAGTCTTACACTCAATCCCTCAATATTCAACTACATGAATTTAATTATTACAAAATATCTGCGATCCATTTTAATATATAACACCAACCAATAATCGTATTAAATTGATCTGTAAGTTGGTTGAGTTCAAAGTTAATATCAGTTCAATATCGAAATGAAATGAAAATGAAATGATAATATCGCCTTTATTATATAACTTTGTGTAACTTTCAGTTTATTAAATCTATTTCTAAGTCCAATATTATAGACCAGGCCATGAAGAAGGAACATTGCTTTTAGATAAAATCAATTATCTAAGTAATAGGTTCTTATATGACGACCGGATGGCGCCGCGGGAGTGTATGCGACTGCTACGCCGAAGGTCGCGGGTTCGATTCCCGCTCAAGTCAAACATTTGTGTGCATGAACATGGATGTTTGTCTTGGTCTGGGTGTTTCTATGTATAATATGTATGTATTTACAAAAAAAAAGTATATATGTATGTTTATCCATTATCTAGTACCCATAGTACAAGCTTCTGCTTAGTTTGGGACTAGATGGTGTTGTGTGAATGTGGTAGAATATTATTATTATTATTATTATTATTATTATTATTATTATATTGTCAGAAAATCTCGAGACAAGCTTTAAGATGAAAGAAAATGAAATGTCAGAAAAAATGCCGTGACCGTTTGTTTCGGATTTTCTTCGCAAGAAGTCATTTAGCTCGGTAACTGAATACTGTAAACTGTCTATTTAGATAGAGGAGAGGTATGAGGAGGATACTTTGCAATTGGTGATTTTTGTTATATATTTTGCAAATGAATCTCTAAATATTAGACAAACGTTCAAATAAATATCTTATGATAGGAAATAACGTTTTTTCCTTTTAAAAAATCTCATACTTGGTGATATATGAACTAAAACAAGAAGTGATTACTATTGAACATATAACTAAGGTATTCAATAAAAGTATATTCGATCTATAGATAGATCTGTAGATTTTAGATTCGTTTTTGACAATTCCATACAAAATATTATGTCAAACACGAATCTCGAATCTCAAAATCCATGAATGGATCGAATATTGAAAATGGCCGTAAGTCGTTAAATATCTTTAGATTAACGTTTATATATATGTTTAAACTTTAAATATGTATACATATGTGGCAATATCATCAATAACTTTTATTTAAAGAATTTATTTAATATTCAAGTTATGTAAATGATTCAGTTACAGATAAAAATTAAATAAAACTTTGAAAACAACATTAAAACTTAATCTGTGGAAAGTATTATAAAGGCTAGTCACGTAAATAATTTAAAAAGTAAAATGAAAGCTCTAAAATGTTATTTGGATAATGGATGATTGGACTGCCTCCGCGGATAGCGTATGCGTCTGCTGATCGGTAGGTCTCAGGTTCGATTCCCGCGTCGGGCAAAAGTGTTACTGAGTTTTTCCGAATTCTCAGTAGCAGCACTGAGTCTCGCAATGTGTCCGGTAAGAGCAATAGGCTCGCACCTATTAAGTGGCGCCTAGAAATTCATAACATGGTGAAAATATATGGGTGTAATATTACGCCTTTGCCTCCCCCTTCGGAGATACAGGCGTAAGTCTCTAGATTCCATAATACAACCCCTACTCCACAACAATATTTCTGTGTTACATGCTAAATATTTATATATTTAAATGTAAAACAGCAAAGTACAAACGGCGTAGAGAACAAAAGATTTAAATTATTTGTAAATGCGTCGGACAGATGAAACTTTTTCTATCACAAACATTATTTAAAAATTGTCTTCTACTCTGTTGGGACTTTTTAAATGCTTTGTTTAAAGGTGAATTTATTTGTGAACGCAGAAGCACATAATAGATAGTACTAACGTAGCAGAAGGTTTATTTACGTTGGGATTGAAGTGTTGCTGATTAGAAAACAGCATTGAGCCTCAGGGAAGGGTGATGTCCAGCAGTGAATGTCTGTATGGCTGAGATGATGATCATGTTCTTTTTATGTATAAAATTAAGATATAGCGCACTATCGAATTGGGTTTACCTGTAATGATAGTAAGTAAGTTTAAAATAAATAAATAAATGTTTAGAAAAGTTTTTTTCTTTAGTCCAACGGTAGTACAAGGGAATATGAGGCAACATGAGGTTTTGGTTTGGATTGATTGCCATTGGGAACAGGAAAAGAAAAACTATTGGACGCAAAAAACTGAAATTTGGCATGTATGTTTCTTGAGGATCAATAGGGGGGCACTACAGGCGAAGGAGATTTCTGAATGTCTACGCTATCAGACAAACAGGAATAATACCAAGTCTTCAATACCAAGTCCTCTATCTTCCAATGAAAGTCCCAAATCGGTTCAGTCATTCCAATGATTATCCCGAACAAACAAAGACAGAAAGATAGAAAAATAAAAAATAAATGTTTATGACTTGGCCTCGTATTACCAAGTCTCGTATTATAACTAACTATACGAACTTAAGAATAAAAAAAAAATTATTCACAACAGTAACACACAAAGTATTTATTCACGTTAAAGTAAGACATTTTACATACATACATACATATACTCAAGCCTTTTTCCCGTCGGGGTAGGCAGAGACAACGGAACGCCACTTGCATCTATCCTTACAAATCTCACGCGATTCCTCTACATTCATTACTCTTTTCATACATGCTCGCTGGTTCCGGGTGCTTCAGACCTTTCCGTTTTTCATAACGTCACCAATTTGGTCGACGAATGTCCTACGAGGTCGGCCATTTAGACATTTTACAAAAATAAAATTACTTCAGCCAAACTGCAAAGCAGTTTGTTGGCAGACGCATGTATTAGTATACATAGTAGGCACAATGTCATACAGCATATTAAAATAATTAAAAATAGGTACAATTCTTAGATAATTAACTACAGCACAATATATTTGTAGCTGAACAAAATTAAAAAATAAATAAAGTGAGACAAAAACAAATTCTCTCAACAGTAAAATTAAAATACAAGTACATAGTTATATATCAATGTTTCGTAACAATTATTATAGGTAGTTTATTTGAGTCATAACATTCACACCAGCATTTGTTCATGCTGTCTTACATTTTCACTGATCGCATTCAAAAGAATCTTTGTGGTTATTTTAAATCACATAAAGACACTTGGTTTAGATTTGTGTATCGATTTATAGTCAGTTATACATAGCAACGATTATAAAATAAAATTAAACATTCTGGATTCCTACACTAAAGGCACAATATGACGTCTGCTCTAAGCATCTTACTACAAGACAATAAAACTTATTTACAGACTGCCTCAAGAATAAACCAAGTTGTTCACAAAACTGAACCTTATATCCCTGAACAGGAAACCGACAATACCGAGAATTTCTCTAACGTAAACGTAGTACAAACGATACGGGAAACTTTGAGAACCGCTAAGCGTTCGAACAGATTCAATTAAATAGGTACACAAAATAACAAACAAACTTTCTCAGAGGTAGAAAATCTATTGAACGGTCCTGGGTTCGAGTTTGTGTGGTGTATAAACAACTCACCGGTATTATTCTTAATTAAACTTTCTTTACTTTGGCTGAATAAAATTTATGGGATTTTGCTTGTGTGTAAAGGGGTTTGTATGCACATGACTGTGTTTTACACATATAGAATTATTTATAACTAGCTGTTACCCGCAATTTCACTCGTGTGATATTTACGGTATTATTTGTAACCCTATAAAGTCTTCTATATCCAGTGAAAGTCTCATTAAATTTGTTCAGACATTCCAGAGATTACCGCGGGCAAACAGAAACACAGACGATTTTTCAGGCAAAAGCTTACAAACGGTGCTGATGAAACTTTGCAGTAATTTAGATAGGTTTAACATCAGAATAACACAAAGTCTACTTTCTGTCACGATAACCAACACTCACGCGGGTCTTCGTATCGTAGCGGTCGCCGTAGCTCTTTATTCTCAGTCGTAGCTGTCTACGTCGTAGATGGTTACAACGAAGTAGTTATTATTATTACAACCGACATCACCGACATTCACCTGGGGTCTTTGTATCGCAGCGGTCGCCGTAGCCCTTTATTCTCCGTCGTAGCTGTCTACGTCGTAGATGGTTACAACGAAGTAGTTATTATTATTACAACCGACATCACCAACACTCACCCGGGGTCTTCGTATCGCAGCGGTCGCCGTAGCCCTTTATTCTCCATCGTAGCTGTCTACGTCGTATATGGTTACAACGAAGTAGTTATTATTATTACAATCGACATCACCGACACTCACCCGTGTCTTCACATCGTAGCGGTCGCCGTAGGCCTTTATTCTTCGTCGTAGCTGCCTACGTCGTAGATGGTTACAATGAAGTAGACAATATTATTACAACCGACATCTTGGTAGCAGTAATTACATATTAAGAGACAATACTTGCACTAATACACTAGCGGACAATGGCTTTGATTCTGTTTCTGGACTCAATAAATATTTAATTACTTCGTAACTGAATATTACTACACGTAAAACAACAAATTAAGAACAGTTTAAGTTTAAGTTTAAGTTTAAATTAAGAATAATTAATAAGACGTACGGCGCAGTAGTTTGTGTGTTCTTAAAATGAAGATCATAACAGATTTGTAAAGTCCCCGCGTCAAATAGAAAATAAAAATCACTACCCCATATGATACGTGTCGCCGAAGTCGCTCATTTTAGGGTTTCATAGCCAAATAACACAACTAAAACGGAACCCTTAAAATTCGCCATGTATGTCTACCTGTTCGTCTGTCTGTCTGACTGTCCGTCCGTATGTCACAGCCACTTTGTTCCGAAACTATTGAAACTACATAATTGAAACTAGATAGGTAGATGTATTCTGTGAACAGCTTCAAGTTTTTTTATATAATAACTGCAAAATGTTTTAGGGGGCAGGTTAATTAGATCTTGCATGAAACCGCTTTGAAATAAATATTCGACATTATATCTCACGTAAAAGTTTATTAAGAAGCCATTTGTATACAAATGAGTTTACAATTGGAAAACCCCAAGCCCACTAAAACACAATTAATAGTAATGACCAGCTTTAATATGTACTCGTATTTACCATTTCGACAGCTTTTTTCTAAACATACTGTAGCTGCTGTATATAAGGTCTCACTTTCAGACCCTTTCAAAATGATGTGCGTATTTTAAATCATCATCATCAGCCCTTTATACTGTCCCACTGCTGGGCACGGGCCTCTTCCCATTATGGAAAGGGTAAGGCCATAGTCCACCACGCTGGCCAAGTGCGGGTTGGCAGACTTCACATATCTTTCGAGAACATTATGGAGAATTCTCAGACATGCAGGTTTCCTCACGATGTTTTCTTTCACCGTTTAGCAAGCGATAATTAACAATTTAATACGCGATTCGATCCTGGTTCCTCTGCGTAGCAGTCTGTCGATCTCTCCACTAGGCTATCGCTGCTGTCATATTGTGTTCCGTCGTATTTTAAATATATTAGTTTTAATAAGAACTCCATATTGTTTATTTTACATAAAAACAACCAGACCGAACAAAATAGTTCAATTAAAGACATGTCGGTCTACTTATAGTCTAAAATAACATTTATATTCAATTCCTGAATCGTATAATTCCACGAACCCAATATCCAGTGGCAAAAAAAATAATATCTGACCGGGAATCTGTTACCAAATTGATATCCCTGACATAATATATTATTGGACTAGCCCTACATTCGAATGGTCTCCACACTCAGTATCAAATTGACCTCCACTGAAACCTGATTGATATAGCTGATCTAATAAATTACGACAACTCATATCTATACAACGCTGATAAAATAAAATAGCTTTATTTGTGGCTTTGGATTACAAACGTAACTTCAAGTTGTTCAAATAAAATGAATAAGACTCTTGCTTCAAATAATTCGCAAGTCAGTAAGATGCCAGTTGTGAACAACTAGCGCTGGTCGTCCGTTGAAACCAGAACAGCCATTTCCTTACTATCCTTAGGGTTATAATAGATCGACTCACATGCGATGAGCTCCTGACTTGCACAATGATCTGTAGACCGTGTTTTTCACGATAGCCATAACCTATGCGTGTAGAGAGGCGAGCAGCATCTAGTCATCATTATCCGCTCTATAAATAAATTTACCTACCGCCGGGCATGGCCCTCTTCTCACTATGAGAAGGGTAAGGCCACTACACTGGCCAAGTATGGGTTGGTAGACTCCACATGTCTTTCGAGAACATCATGGTGAACTTTGCAATCTGAAGGATTCTCCACGATGCTTTCCTTCGCCACGTAGCTGTTATTATTTAATATTTATCGTCCTCATCCCGCTACCTTCAAGTCAAGTAAATAATAAAGTAATTCATATTCATAATAATGTTAATGTCGTAACATCGTCTCGTGAAAGGCTGACTATCAAGGTGGTAAGGTCACTCTATGCTAAAAGTGTAAAATTTAATAACTTTGCGTAGGAGTATGATAAATTGAAGCCATCAAAGCTATCTGACGTTTCTTTTATGTCTTCAATAGGACAAGAATGAATGCGCAGCTTATCATAAAACTAACCGTATCCCTCGGTTTCACCTGCCACTCGTCCACTGAACCATTCTTCGTAAAGGTAAACCTCTTCAATTCTGCAGTGACTGATGTTGGCTTAAGTACTTATAGTATTCAGAATATTATCTTCCATTTTTCCTTTTGTAGATAAATCGCCTGCCTCTGACATACGAAAACGTTTCGATTAAAACTTTTCACCGGTTCCTGCATACCGCAAGGCATCTCTTTTATAATAGAAATACACAATCTCTGAATGGGATCTCAAGGCTCCATAAATAACTAAGAATGTCTTTTAGTTTAATTCTCTGTTATTTATCTTTTACTGCCATTATTGTCCTCCCGATGGAGAATCTTAGTCCTCGCGATGGAGAACCATATCGTTGATCGTTCTTGCGCGAGTATTAACCCTGCTGCGCCGTTGTAGGTGAACCGACGATCTATTTATTTCGCGGAATGCGGGAGGCTCTGTTTAAGATCGGTCTGTGTAGAGCCTTGGGAGAGGCCTACGTCCAGCAGTAAACTGCCTTTAGTTTGCGATTATGACGATGATTGAATACCCAAAAATTTCCAACTAATCCGACGTTTCAAAGTCGGTCAAAATCACGTCCAAAGTTTCCGTTACATAGATAAATACATACAACCTAAGCTAATTAAAGCGTGTTAAAATTCAAGTATTGCCGTCTAACACGATTTGATTTTCAACTTCTCTCTCTTCACTCAAATTAATTTTTAAGTTCCAATATCCTATTTTATTTAAAAATACTAATATCTTAAATAAATTAATACTATGAGGTATAAATTAATTAAAGTACAATTTAGGACGCCACCTGTTACAGGGGCGAATGCAAATAAATGATGCCATGGGTTGAGGTTCGAGTGCTAGCGGGCAGTTATTAATGGGCTGGAGTGCCACTGCTACCTGGGCGGCTTCACGTTATCGTAACTTTAGCTAATAGTGTAAATAATAAAGCGCAAGGATTGCGGGTAATGTTCTCTATACTAATCTAATAAAGCTGAATAGTTTATTTGTCTGTTTCTTTGCACGTGCTAACTCTGGGACTAGAAGACGGATTTGAAAAATCTTTTTATGTAGATATGAAAACGACAATTATGAGGAAGGCTATGCAATATTACCCTTATACACAAAATAAAAATAAAAAACGCGGAATGTAATAGCATGTGCGAGCAATGCGACGCAATGGTTCTACGGATGAGGTTTCTGGTGAATCCCCGAGGCATGGCTTGTTTTATAATAAGCAAAAACATATTTAACTAGGAGATCCAACTCTTACACCATCCAAATTACTTGTATTTTACTGCCATGAAATTCCATACAGCTCCTTTTCCATTTGATAACAATCATTTGAAAAATATCACTCAAATTCTTAATAATAATGTACATACTTACATCTCATTTAACCAATAAAATCATAATACTTCTACATTATTAACACAAATTGATGTAAGTACTAATGAAGTTCAGAGAAGTATGATGGATCGTCTCAATTGAACTAATCCGAGATACGAAGAGAAATAATAACGAAGTTATAATGTTTAAATAAGACGATATTATTTGTTACTAATTCACTTACAATTTTTAATAGATCAGTTTCTTTCTTTAATAATAATATTTCACCCTATCCCAATCTAAGTAGAGTATATACTATGAGTAATAGATAATGCATAAACATACAAAATAAATTAGCGGGTCTTAATCGCGTACAACTAACTTATATAAGGTATAAATACCTATTTGGTTCCGACGTTTCGCTCGTCTTGAACCGAGCGTGGTCGCGGAGAGACTGATGAGAGCTCAGCGCCGTCTTGTGGAAGTGCGGGTTTCGGCACCTACCCTCACTTGGTCTTGTAACGTAAAAAAGACCTTTGGGGTGTCCCCTGTTACGTTATCCCTACTAGGGTGTGTTTAAATGAGAAACGTGGTTAAATGTTACAATAAAAATTGATTTAATTGCCAATTAATTTTAGACATCATTTAGCAAGCGAAAAAAATTAGGAATTAATAATAATTTACACAGGGTCGCGTGGTTCGGCGAGGGGTTGGGTTTTTGTTGAGATTCCTGCTGCCGATGGTCCAGGAGATGTTGGTGACTTAACTCGGAGCTGTAGTCGCCGCAGAAAGGGCCGAATGCAGCCAGCGCTTCAATATTTATAGGAGCTCGCGGTGCGGTGGGAGTGGAGGTGCAAGCGGCCGAGAGGTGGTGTCCTCTCGATGTCACAGCGACTTCACACACTCCCCCCATTAGGCCAGAATTTTCCCAGAGGGAAAATGTTACAATAAAAATTGAATTTTCCCAGAGGGAAAATTCTGTGGCTGGTAGGCGGCAACTGCATTCGGAGGCCCTGAAACAGATGAGTGGTAATGGTGTCAGTAGGTTAAATACAAGGCAACCACTAAGCCTGAAAGAGGAAAAAAAAACAAGCATAACCCTCGGCCATTCATACGTCACCAAGCATTGAACGTTCCTATAACCTGGCATTCATCACATTCAAAAAGGCCTACACACAATCATACGCATGAACAAGCCAACATTCATTCACGATGCGAGTCGCATTCATTATAATACACGACGCGCGAAGAGGTATTATACGTGAGTTTTATAGCAAATAGTCACCCAGTCTATGTTGGTAGGCACCACCTGACCACCCATATTCGATAAGTGAAATTAATTGAAAGAGTATAAGTCGTAAACCAATATTACGATTTTACTATATTACGATACTAACAATCATACGATTAGTTGGCAGTATCACAAACAAATTGCTCATTAACAAGGTAGATGCAATATTGCAAGGACAATTTGTATTCATTTAAAATGGAATAACAATGAAGGTTTGAACCAGTGAACACGTGAGTCATCACTGCGCGCTTGGCGCCGGCCGCATTCCATTCTCGCGGACAAATAACTGGTTTCTGATTATGATACAAAATCGACAACGGCAAATACACAATTCGGAATAGGTTGCAATGTATAGTACATCACCGCAGGAGACAATCGATGACATAGTGTACACAACCATAGCCAAAAACACAAAAAAAAAATATTCACGGCAAGATGTAATGTATAGTACATCGTCGAAGGAGACTGTCGACGACATAGTATACACTACCATAGTTAAAAAACACAAAAAAAACACAATCGAGAATCGAACCACAGACCGATCCGACAACAACCTTTCAGCCACTGAGCCATAAGGGAAAAAAAATATTTTATTATATTTCGATCAGTCATTACCAAAGCTATAAGTAACAAGATATATGGGTACATGATTTAGCTGTAATTAGGAGTTAAAGGTTTTTATATTATTTGCAACCAAGTGTTAAGTTATTTTTGTGATTAATTCATTAGTGATGAGCATTAATCATTACATTCTTAAACTTTGTAGTGAGTCAATTTAAGATCCTTTATATGGAAATTACCAAGAGAAACATATCTGATATTTATATAGTTATGTGAAATTAGATAGTTATCAGATAGTTGGATAATTAGTTAGATAAATAACAGATTCTTTGTAACAATATTACATTTAATAAACTTTATTACAATTTATAACTGAAATATTTATTCATTTTATGTTAGCATGTTTACATAAATCATTAACACAACACAATGCATTATCTTGTGAGCTTCGACTCGGAAACAAAAGAACCATTGTTGGCCTTCACAAATAATTACGTAGGTAATTATAACTTCGCATACCTATGCGTCTTACATTGTTGTAAATGACACTGTACCCAATCGTTTATAAACACATTTATGCTATAATAGAATAAGATTTAATTATTTTATTCAGCTTTTAGGTTTAAAATAGTTGATTGTAAAATACGAAAGGGTATTCTTAAACTTGTACATCAATTAATTCGCTTTAGTTATTAAAGTATATAAATTATTGATTTATGTATAAGTACCCACATTAGTTATTTAAGTATTGATATTATTTATTAATTTGTGTGTAAACAGCCACTTTAGTTATTTAATGACGTATAAATATTATTTATTTGATTCATATGTAAATAGGCACTTATTTATTCAAGAAAAGAAGTTATTGATTCAATTTATGTGCAAATACCCACTTTAGTTAAAGTTAGTTTCAATTCAATTAAGTTTGATAAATTCAGTTTGATAAAATAACATTTGCGTAAACACTAGAACACATTATAATTAGCACTATTTAAGATGGTTTAGTAAAACCAGATGCATAGCATTTTGTATAAAGGAAACAAGTTACATATTGATAATTAAGTAGTTTTACGGCCGTCAGCGGCTTAATTTTACAATTTATTTATCATTATATGTTTTATATATTTCAATAGAAACCAGACATTGAAAGAACAATCCTAGCGACACAAAACATTACAAAAAGAACATAATTCAATAATTGCGACGCAGGAATTTTATGTTTGAGTTCACAATGAACAGTAAATGCATAAATAGATGCATTTGCAAATGACATACCGATAGGCAGTAACAAGGAGATAAAATCGAAGACCAAAAACAACGATTGTAGCATAATAAACATTTGACAAAACGAACAACTAATAATTCTACGATGATATTCGTATTTCTATACCAAATAGACAATAATTACATTCGTTCATTATTGTTAGTGAGCAACCTGCATGTGACACGTGTACATTTTATTAATAAATGAACGCGGAATTCTAGCTAATACCTAGTATATAATACGCTAGCATCTTTAGGTACGTTCATTCTCGGCCAGTCCAACTATAATAAGTAAACGTGGCATAACAAAGATGCAACTTTCTTAGTAAGAAAGAAAAGTAATAGTTAATTTTAAAAGATAATCGCCGTAGTAGGCGGTAAAAGTATTAAATAATACCGACTATATAGAAATATATCGCCGTACAAAATCACTAGCAGAAGGTTATAGTAGAAAATAGAAAGAAATGAAAAAGAGAAGGGTGTGAATTCGTTCCATAAGTCAGCCAAAGCAGATTATTAGCAATAATTACCAGTAGCACTTAATTACCTTAGTGGCATTTAAAAAAGCTAATCGCGAAGCATACGATCAAGGTGACCTTAGCACGTCGTAGTGGACGTGAGGTCATAAATCGCAATACAAAGAATGCAATCAAGGAATGTGACCTTAGCGCGTCTTTAGAGGACACGTGGCCGCAGTCGAACGATTATAACTCGTTACTTATGCGGTTGATATACAATAATTATCACACGCGGTAACAGAAAAAGTTATAATATAAAAATGCTTACCAAGCGTAGTAAGACAAAATTTGTCTGTTGTGACCGGCTCAACACAAAACCGACCTTCCGAGCACAACAGAGCAAAAAGAGAAAATGTCTATTGTGGCCGACATAACACCACCGACTTTCCGTCCACAATAAAACAAAAAACAATATATGCCACTAAAATAATTACACACTGGTTTGGAACGATTTCACACATACACAAAAAATAAAAAAAAGACTCACCGGCAGCGGTTTCTCAACAAAACCCTACCTATAATATTCCCGTGGGCGCCACTGTAACGTAAAAAAGACCTTTGGGTGTCCCCTGTTACGTTATCCCTACTAGGGTGTGTTTAAATGAGAAACGTGGTTAAATGTTACAATAAAAATTGATTTAATTGCCAATTAATTTTAGACATCATTTAGCAAGCGAAAAAAATTAGGAATTAATAAAAATTTACACAGGGTCGCGTGGTTCGGCGAGGGGTTGGGTTTTTGTTGAGATTCCTGCTGCCGATGGTCCAGGAGATGTTGGTGACTTAACTCGGAGCTGTAGTCGCCGCAGAAAGGGCCGAATGCAGCCAGCGCTTCAATATTTATAGGAGCTCGCGGTGCGGTGGGAGCGGAGGTGCAAGCGGCCGAGAGGTGGTGTCCTCTCGACGTCACAGCGACGTCACAGTCTTTAATCCAGTCATCAGCAAGTGTAGACACCGCCGCAGTGATAAATCTCAACAGTGTGTAGACGTCATTAGTGTAGTGTGTCGGAGTACCGACATTGCGAACTTAAATAAAGACCAAGTGAGGGTAGGTGCCGAAACCCGCACTTCCACAAGACGGCGCTGAGCTCTCATCAGTCTCTCCGCGACCACGCTCGGTGCAAGACGAGCGAAACGTCGGAACCAAATAGGTATTTATACCTTATATAAGTTAGTTGTACGCGATTAAGACCCGCTAATTTATTTTGTATGTTGTACACAAATCGCGAAAGTTTAAAATCGATTAATGGATAAACATATTTATAAACTTTTATTTTGTACTTTTATATAGAAACACACAGACCAAGACAAACATCCATGTTACAAGACCAGCACAAATGTTTGACTTGAGCAGGAATCGAACCCGCGACCATCGACGAGGCAGTCGGTTAGTCACTGCCACAATGCCACCGGGACGTCTATGCGTTTGGACTGTGCTACTTATGCTGTTATTTACCAATACACCTTTATTACCTTTATTTACCAATATTTCACAAAAATTGGTTAAAGCGTCCTTACAACCTCAAGCGTATATCACTTGGCAAAATGGCACGTGATTTCACTTCCTACATTTTAGAAGGCTAGGGGCACGTCGGAAATATCAAAGATAAGGCCATTTGACGGCCCCACGTAGAAATAATCAAATTTCTAGATAGTAACATTTGTTATTGGACTTTTGTTTTCGCGTATGATAAGTCACCGAATAATTTATTACGCTTGGTTGTAGATATTTTATTTACTGTGTTTTTATACTAGCTGTTGCCCGATTTTCTCTAGTGCTAGCTTTAAAATCAGCGAATTTGTAACAAACATTAACCCTATTTCACCCCTATAGGGATGGAAAATTAAAAATCTTTCCCAAGAGTAAGTTCTGGTGTTTTCTTTGTTATTATTATTTACAATGAATAATCTCAATGCAGACTTGATGCAACACCAGTAGATAAGTTACGAAATGGCTATTATAAACATTTTTCAGAAGATGTATCAATATATCTTGTAGGCGTTTCAGTGTATCAGCCTTGCTTTTAATCTGTCCCACTGCTCTGCTTGCCACAGGTCTCTTCTCACTGTAAGAAGGTTAAAGCAAAGTGGGGGTCGCAGATTTCTCGATTCTCATAATTTGCCCAAAAGATCATCATATCAGCCTAGAGACGTCCACTGCTGGACATAGGCCTCCCCCAAGGTTCTCCACACAGACCGATCTTGAGCCGCCCGCATACAACCGCTTCCCGCGATCTTAACCAGATCGTCGGTCCACCTTGCGGGAGGCCTACCCCTGCTGCGTCGTCCGGTACGTGGTCGCCACTCCAGAACCCGCCTGCCCCAGCGGCCATCGGTTCTTCGCGCTATGTGCCCTGCCCATTGCCACTTCAGCCTGCCTATTCGGAGAGCTACGTCGGTTACTTTGGTTCTCCTGCGGATCTCCTCATTTCTGATCCGATCTCGCAGGGAAACTCCGAGCATAGCTCTCTCCATCGCCCTCTGAGTGACCCTGAGCTTTCGGATAAGGCCCATAGTTAGCGACCACGTCTCAGCGCCGTAGATCATCACTGGCAACATACTGGTCAAAGACTTTCGTCTTGAGACACTGAGGGATATCGGACGTGAAGATATGCCGTAACTTCCCAAAGATATTTATGGAATATTATGGAAAGTCTCAGACATGCATGCTTCCTCACGATGTTTTCCGCCACTATTTAGCAAGTGATATTCAAAATTTGTTTTATACATGCATAGACTCACGCCTGCTTCCCGGAGGGGTAGGCAGAGACTATGGAACGCCATTTGCAACGATCCTGACATATTTCTTTTGTCTCATTCACTCCCATCAAGTTTCTCATGCATGCTCTTCTGTTTACCTGTCCTCTTTTTAGGATGTCTCCAATCTGATCAGAGAATGTACGCTTAGGTCTTCCCCTTCGTCCAGCCTTATATTCAAGGAAAATTAATTTGTGTAAACTAAATGTAAGTTAATGCTCTTTATAAAACTCATGTGTCGAGGCGTCGAGTTGTCGATGTAAAGTCAATGCTTCAACACAAAATTTGGCTTGTCTCATGCATTAATTAGGAGTTAATACGTGCATATTATGTAACTTCGAAATTGACGACCACATGGCGTAGTGGGAGTGTAACCGACTGATACGTCGAGGGTCACGTGTTTGATCCCACTCAAGTCAAATATTTGTGTGCGTGAACATGGATGTTTGTCTTGGTCTGGGTGTTTCTATGAATAATACATATGTGATTGTATTTGCAAAAACCAATTGCGATAGATACATTTATATAAATTATCCATTGTCTAGTAGGTACCCGTAGTACCTACAAGTACAGCTTAGTTTGGGACTAGATGGTGTTTTGTGTTTGTCGTAGAATTTTATTAAAGAAAATATGTCAGTAATGTGCATCGTCGGATTGAACCTAAGACCTTCTGCATAGCAGTCTGTTAGACTCTCCACTAGGCTGTCTCCGCTTCGCTATACTGTACATTCTAGAAGTTAAACTATATTCTGACAACCAGAATATTTACGACGTGAGAATAGTATTATATCCCTCGGTCTGTGTTTGCGTGGCGTTCGTTTATTTATTACGTTTGCCTTCGTTGTATGACACGCCTTGACAATCCTAATATATTGTTCTTGCCTACTGACACTTTTTTGAGCACAGCAAAATCTCCAAATGTTTCACAATGTTCTGTAAGTTCCAGGCTAAAACAAGTCTTATTATTTAAGTAGCAGTGTCGAAATTGTCTTAAATTGGTTTTGTATTTTTTTATCATTAAAGTAACAAACTTCTGTTGACACTGCCCATGTGTTAAATGTAGTAATAAATAGCGAGACCTGGGCCCTGTTTAATAAAGCTGATAATTCGATAAATATGTCAAAAAAGACAAAATTGTAGAATAGTCGCGCTAAAGCTGTTTAATAAAAGTGACAAATATCTCAAAAATCGACAGGTGAAATCTTGTCATATTTGTCATGTAAAAATGAGTTTAATAAAACTCGACATATTATGTCAGAAAACCACGGTCAACATATTTCTGACAATTGTCGGATTCGGAGTCGTGACAATTATGTCGACTTTTGACATATTTGCATATCTGGCGGCACGGCAGTGCCCCACCAAGTCGAGCAAAAATGCGGCACGGCCGTACCATCCTTTTCTCGAAGCAATTCAGGCCATTTTCGACCCCCTATAACTTCGTTGTGGATAAAACTAGAAGCCTGATTTTTAGTGACCATGCAGGCATTGTATAAACATGGTGTATTTCAAATTTCATTCAATTTGAACTAGTAGTTTAAGAATTATAACGAGTCAAAATTCTTAATTTTGTCACTCACTGACCGATCATCAAAAGTCTAAGGTACTTCTAGCAGACATAGAAGCTTCAAATTTAGAATACGATTAGTGTTTAGTAGATGAATCAAGGAAAAATTTAAATATTTTTCAATTTCCGTCCAGTTTTTGAGATACATCAATTGCATTAATAACTTTGTAATCCCATACAAATATAAAGGATTACAAAATTACGCTTGCAGTTAGAGCTTTAATTAAGAAAATTCGTTGTTGGTGTACAAGAAGCAGAAGGTACCAGAAAGGACAAAAGTAAGACTGTCTACAAAAGAAATGAGATCCCATAAAAACAATACTTGTCAAAAATACCAAGTCTCGCGACCGTAAAAAGTTGTGAGATCCATTTACCTAATACCAAGTCGGTTAATTAAAAATCTTTTATGTTTTTAATAAATATATTGACTTGGCAATCGCATTAAACAATCTAATTTATATAATATGTATTACTTATGATATATATTGTGTTTTCATGCGATGGCCGAGTCAATATATTTATTCAGAACGTAAAAGATTTTTAATTAACCGACTTGGTATTACATGGATCTTACAACTTTTTACGGTCGCGAGACTTGGTATTTTTGACAAGTATTATTTTTATGGGATATTAGATTTCGCGACAAAGGGCACAAGCTCCGGTCAGAATTGTCGGACAATTCTACAAATATGTCAACATGTCATGACAATTTTCTGTTTAATAAAGCAGATTTGACAAGTTTTTCACGACATATTGTCACCTGTCGCTTAAAAAGTTTTATTAAACAGAAAAATGTCGGATTATCGCGACCATTCGACATATTTGTGAATTTTCCACCATGACAATTTCGTCGCTTGCAAGTTTTATTAAACAGACAAATTGTCAAATTGTCACTTTTTGACATATGTCGGACTTGTCGCATTGTCAGCTTTATTAAACAGGGCCCTGATGTGGACGTATATAATTGTGGTTCTTACTGCAGAATATTTACTAATAATGAACATGAGATTTGTGACATCGAAAAGGTAAAAAATAGGCGATGAAATTAGTAAGGAGTGAGTTTTGACCTTGACGTGTGTGCACACAGCGACGAGATAGATAGACAAATAGATAGATAGATATCTATATATCTATCTATCTTGTCGCTCTGTAATGATAGCTTTATTAACATAAAGTCGATTTGATTGTAATACCTATTACCTACGACGACATAAGAGCAGTACAAAAGTCCAAGTGTCTAGCCTGACGAGGAGAGCCATCTGCATACGTACTAAAAGAACAATCACAAAAAGTGATTAGGTACCTATAGGCTTTGCGAGCCGAAAAGTTGGTTGGGTCGCTAGTGATAAAGTAATTGGAGGACAAATTTATTGACTGTGGCAAATCGTTGTAGGGGTACGAGCATCGTTTCACCTCTTTTCATATGTCGGTTTACACTGCACGCTACAAAATTAAGCTACATTCGTGATAACTATTTGAACGAAATATCTGGCAATATTACTCGTAGCATTATATACTTTAGTTCTACAAATTTTTAATAATGTAGTTTGTATCATTCTTTGTCGCTAGCATTGACGGGCCGCTACCGGTATGACCCTTGTTTTATACTTTAGTTCGCCAAAGGTGCACTAGGATAATCCGCCTGCTCGTTCCAAAGTGGTCTGAGCCCTATATTAAGTTCGCTTCGCTTTTCGCTTGCTTAACTACCTACGCTCAATCGACCATACCGAACGTCTAATAAGTTATTTAACAAAATAAATAGACCAAAGTTTACTTCGCAATTACTGCGAACCGCTTTCAACTACAACCTTTTATATTGTTAGTTATTATTTTTTTTTTTTTATTTTATTTTATTTATTCAGGATCTCCAACAAAGAATATACACTTTAATTTACACGGTTGATTGCACATAGGGTATGAATTGTGTACTCCTTCATTTAAAGGAGACCACAGCATGCAAAGAAATTTAATAACTTAGTAGCCTAAATGTTAAACAGTTATAGATCGAATCAAAATTTAAACAGAACAAGAGATATTTTAAACAATAGTAGATTTCATAGTACATAATAAATACTTACACTCTATATAAATATTACAAACTTATAGATAAACATAATATGTACATTTTGATAAGCAATAAATTTTTGCAAACAGATTATTGAAAGTATTCGTCTAAACACTTCTTATATTTACTCAGAGATTCACATATGTCAATTTCTTGAGTTCTCGATATATTGTTATTGTTTCCTTGTGATTACAACTACGTTGAAAATAACGATGCTATTATGTGACAATATCGTCCTAATGGATACCTAATAACTTATTGTGAGTGATTGTTAGGCAGTAGAGTATATGACATCCTGTATTTTTTTACAGGTAGGTTTTATAAAAAAGTTCAGAAATGAAAGATGTATTTAATTCTGATGTATTAATTTTATGTTTTACCTCAGAATTTCGTCATTTATTAATCGATCTCTGATTATCTGTTGTCAAACTGATGTAGTGCATATTATAGGTCCTGGCAGCCTAGACTCTTGCCTACAGGTTTGCGAGAATAGATAAAGACATGCGCTATAGAAATAGGATTACTTTTTGCAAAATATTATTTATTTATTGTCCTAGTCATATTAGTCAACCAATGGGTCACCTATTCTATTTTCAAAACGATGTCAAAATCCACAAGACTTAATTTACATCGTAACGTGGTCGATCTCGGTTTTCAGGACGTGAAACCTTAGAGCATATCAGAGACCATCTGGTGGCCTGTAATGAACTCCTTTACCAGTAAGTCACTCAGTCATAATAAGAAAGGTAGACCGTGACTTTGAAGAAATTTTACGTTACAGTTATTTTTTTATTTATTTATAGACTCACGCCTCTATCCGCGAAGGGGTAGGTAGAGGTGTAATATTACACCCACATTTCGCCAGGAATTTTTAGGTCCCACGTAATAGGGGGCGAGCCTATTGCCGTACCGGGCACATTACCAGACTCCGTGCTGCTACTGAGAATTTCCTAACGGAAAAACCCAATAACACTTTGCCCGACCCAGGAATCGAACCCGAGACCTCCCAATCCCACGCGCACATTTATGCCGCGAGACCAACGAGGCAGTTTTACGTTACAATATTTTTGAACAAATCCACAAAGGTCGTGATGGCACATTGTCCGTTCTTTTAAATATTCAGAAGGCGAGTTCAACTTTAAACCAGCTATGAAAACAACATTTGTTTAACCGCACAAAGTCCTCGTGTTAATTATTTACGTTATGAAGTCATTAGCCAACAGTTTTAACACGTTTCACATAATTTAGTCACTTATATAACAACTCAGACCAGGTTTTACATGAATAAGTGCGTGAGATTTCCTATGTACACGCGGGCGGAGCCGTGACTTGAAACTAGTATCTACTAGATACTAGTTTCAAGTCACGGCTCCGCCCGCGTGCTTTTCGGAAAATCGAGGCAAAAAAGAGTCCTCGAAAGGTGTTGCCTGATGATGAGCTACGTTACCACAAAGTTTCATAATTATCCGTTAAGTGGTTTTCACGTGAGAGAGTGCCAACCTTCACCCACGCAAACTTACTACGTTTATTGGATAAGATGGTAGGTCTGCCCGCGGCCTACCTCATGTCAGGCCGGGCGCACTTCGCATTTTAGGTACAAACTTACAAGTACCTCGGCCGACCGTGTCGACGTGGTTGGATTTAGTGCGTTGCCGCACGCCGCTCACATTAGACGTCACGCAACGAGTGCGACCGCACCGTATTCTCACACGCCGTGTTCATACACTGTTCAAATTATATTCTTAAACGCCTTTAACAACAAAAATGTATCATCACAAGTCTAATGCAAAGTATTGCTTAATTAACTGTGTGTCGAAATCGAAAGCGACTTGAAAATTTGATTTTATTTATTTACTAGTCGACGCCAGCGGCTTCGCAAATTGCTTGCGCGATCCCGTGGGAATTTCGGGAAATCCCGTCTTAGTGCACCCCTACGGTGCCCAAGGAACATACATGCTAAATTTTATCTTCTTACTACCAGTAGTTTCGGCTGTATCGTGTCTGTCAGTCAGTCAGTAACGCAAGGATTTTATATATTAAGATTATTACGAGAGCAACTTGAAAATTTGATTTTTTGTTTGTTGAGATATCTCAACGATTATGGTGTCAAATTAAAGATCTAGTTCAAAAACCATTTTATCTGTTTGAATCATGTAAATCGGTACACGCGTTTAGGAAATAACTAAGAATTTGTATAGTAAAAATGTAAACGACCAGAATTTTTGTGCTTTTGTTCTACTAGCTCAAATAGTGGGATAGGATACTTATAGGATAATTATTTATTATTAGGTACGTGGCCAAGTAGGTAGATAGACGATGAATAAATAAAGTAGCAGCGCCAAGTCGACAACCCTAGCGCGCCACTCCGCGCCAGACAGCGACAGCGTTATGTGTTAGAAAAGCACGGGAACTGTTAGGTTGATATCGCATTGGGCACTGAGTGCTTATGCGAGCTGAATTGAACTTTATTGCTTAGTACCAAGAGTCGCAATTTCAATAAATTGGTTTGAAAAGTGAAGCTTCTGTACGTTAGTACTATTAATTATTCTGTGCAAAACGGTCATCTGTTCAAATTAGTAGTATAAAGTAGCATATTTATTGTTTTCTTGTACTGTTTTTTTATCGTGCTTTTTATTTGTGCGTGTTCAGAACAAAATTATTTATAAGTATATTATTTTCTTTCTTTTTACTTTAAGTATGTTTACATAGCCTAGCTAAGTATCAATTTTAATAGCAAGTAACATGAAAAGAGTTATCAAAAATTTAAACTAGGCATCATAAGTGAGCGCGAGGTGCGTTCCCGCCTGAAAGAAAATAAAATGGGATGTAAAACGATCCCATAATGTAAGTTTAAATGTGCTCTAGTCGTCAACGTTTTAACACCAATATGTGCAAACCATTAACGACCACGATGGGCTCACATATCTCAAGGCCTTCCCAATGGGTTCAGGGTAAACCGATTAAACTTATTTACTATTATTGGTACGAGTCCAGTCTCGGGTACCAAGGCAAGGCGCACCAATAATGAAATTCCTTAATACATTAGCCGTTTTAGGTCGGTGTGAAATCAATCAATTAGGCGTGTGTGCGTTAGTTTGACGTAGGAGTTGACGTGATGCGAACGATTATAGACGACGCCATTTTAATAGCATTTTTAAGGCGCTTGTATACCGTGGCTGAAAGGAGCTTAGTTATATCAATGCAGCAAAAAGAATAGCTTACATTTGATAGAAAATTTGCTTAGATTTGATAGATTTGGCTACTAGGTAGGTATATATATGACGTTAGCATCATACAAAATATGTTAAATACCTATTTTCTTTAGTAGCCAAATCCATGGATGTATCAAATTTTGGTTTGATAAATATGAAGTGCTGAGAAAGAGTGAATATATACAAAAATCCTTATAATTAGGAAAAGTTAAATAATCCATGCAAAAATCAATTATAATAAACGGCCTATCCGTTGATTATCATTTGACCAAAATACAAAATATTGTAAAACATATATTATACATACTTTTTAGAATATGAGTTTACCCTAAAGCGCGAGAGATGGAGTTATCCATTTCTGTAATTTTTCTAGATCGTGTTATGGTTTTGTTACAGATGAAAGTATAAAAGGCCAACAAAGTTCAAATATTGTCAGTCTCCAACTCTCAACACTCAACCAGATTCAACAGAGTCAATAAAGACCAGAACAGATAGCAGATGTAGTTTAGTTTACATTATCTCTTCTAACAATATAGCGTAGCTATACAAACATCAAATTTAATGGTCTAACGCTTTCAGCGCTAACACCCATTTTGGAGAAATTCCATGACAAACACTGTTACACGTGATTTCAAAATACTAGATGATATAGCGAGTAGAATTCCAGTACAAAATACTACGAAATTGGTTTAATTTTCCGCGTGCAAATGGAGTTCATCAATGGTCAGTCAGCTGCGAAAAAAAAATACACTTCAAACCTTATACCACCTGTACAATCAAAATGTTGGTGGATAAAATGTGTGGTGAAAATTCAACTGAGTTTCAATTCTCTTTAGTAAAAACATATTTTGGCACTTAACTTGAATTGAAAGTTTAAATGCAAAGCCAAATGAGAGTAAAAAATAACATTTACTATTACATAGACCCCCGCCTGTTTCCCCGAAGGGGTAGGCAGAGGCATATTAAACGCCCACCCTTCGCCAGTGTTCCGATCCCACGTAATAGGTGGCGAGCCTATTGCCGCTTATCGGGATAATTTGTTTGCCAGAGCCTCGTCCGTTGATCGGCAGGTGCACCACTTGCAGGTGAGGTTGGCTTGGGACCCTAAGTTCTTGGTGGGAACCCTATGCACATATGACATTTACTATTGGGTTTTGAAATTCCCAAAACGTTATGATGAGCGAGATAATTGTCGAAAAAAACGATTATAGTGAATACGGATTTTATAGACTGTTTAACACTGTTTCACTGGTTATCACTGTTTTTATTCCATTGAGGATTTTATTAACATGAATTAGTTTTTTTCAAATATGTAGGTATATTGATTTTTCTTGAATTTGCCTTTTTAATCAATTCTATTTTAACTATATTGACATGTTTTATGTAATATATTTGAATTAATATTGAACTATTATAAAAAAAAATCAGTAGATAAAAATGATAATTATTACAATAATGTCAATATATAACATTATTGTAATAATTATCATTTTTAACTACAGATTTTTTTTTGATAATTGTTTTAATGCGTTTTTATCAGTGTATATGCATTTTTTTTGTATAATTACGACTTGTGAACTTTATTATTTTTATTTAGATTCATAATGAAATGTTATTGTTTTAAATGTGATTTTTAATGGACTAATTTATTTATTTTTCTTTTATTTTTAATGAATTCTATGTTAATTTTATGTCACATTCAAACAACTTGTACAATACACAATTGTATATTGTTATTGAATAAATGAAATTAAATATTTAGCATCATCAACCAATACAGCAATGATTAAATTAAAATTACTAGAAGAAAATTTCACTGTCTTAATGTTTCTTTTAAAGCTGTTATAATCATAAATAATATCTTAGAATATTTGCTAACAGGTGTGGCAGATGAGAATTTAGTGTACTATAATTATATTATGAATCTGTAGCATAGCAACCCTACTTTTTACCGTGGAATAATCGATTATTTTGTTAGAATCCATCTATCCTCCTAGCGTTATCACAGTTTCAACCCGAGGTCCGCTTACCGAATCCATCAATGCTCACTCAGCTGCGAAAAAATATTTAAAACCTTATACCACCTGTACAATCAAAATGGTGAAGGTAAAATCTCTGATGAAAATTCAACTGACTTCCAATTGCGTTCAATAAAAAATCTAACCGGATTAGGCTGAATATTTAGAAAATTTATAGTTTAATCGATGTTCATGATAAAAATATCGATTTATTATTTACAGTGTCACATCACTACATTGGACACTAGTATAGTAGATAATTACTATTGAAACAGCCGTCCTCCTGTTGTATATTCGTAATGAGTTGTCGTATGTCTCGTCACCATTTTCATTCAAGTTAAGTAAGTATGTACTTAAGCACTAGCGCCTCTACCATGAGTTTCTCCACATCTCACATCTTACGTCCATTCGAAAATTCTTCAGCACACCGACGATGTGACTCCCTGCTACGACGATCATATATGCAGCAAGCCAATCAGGAGCTATCCATAAATAATTTAAACAACTTTCACGATTATTTTGCTCGCCCCCGTCCTAGTTACATTTATTTTGTTAGAATACATATTTTGCAATTTCACCCAAGAACTAATAAAATAAAATTACAGACCCGTAATGAGTTCTATTGCAATTAAAATTGTTTATCGAACGAAACAAAAAGAAAATCATATGTCAGTACTTCATTTATTTTTATCTAAGTTGAGGTTGATTTATTTTGAGTTTACTTGATTATCTTTATTTTACTAGATATGTGGCTTAGAAATATGACGCAATAAAATGTTGGAACGTCTCCTACGCCTTGACGCACAATCACACACATCGCCGTTCCCCAAACCCTCTCTAAACGTGAGACGTACGAGTATCATGCGAAAGGCTCTTAGAGTGTTGAACGACTATCGAATCGACTTAACAAAACAAGTGCGCTAGTTAAACTCATGGTAGGGCACTGAGCTAGACATTACCTCGCTGTAATGTCTGTCGTGCAAATCCAAGCGGCTGTTCAAACAATGTCACTGACAGAATTAACTTATAGTTTTCGTTTGGAAAAGGATCTCTTATATGAATTGGTTTAACAATCGACGACCCAGTTTTTGAAATGATTTCACATTAGTCTGTGAAGTAATATGTATATTACGTGGTTGCGGTAATATTGCTTGATAATTTACACGTTGTTTGCCTCGGTGTAATGTACAAGGTTTTTGTGTATGTATAAAAGCTATGACTTAAACTAAATTACCAGATATAGGCTTATAGGTACGTAATTATAAGTATATTTCAATATTCTATAGTCGAATAAGTAAAGACACAAAAGTTCAAAGAATAATAACAAATCAAATACTTACTATTGTGTTCAAATGTCTTCCGCACGATCTTACAAACACCGTGGTAGTATAATAGTCAATTTGTCACCTGAAGGAAAACCACTTTGCGATACATTTCCTCCTCCAAAGTTCCGAGCGAATATAGTTCGACAATATCCTGCCGCCGGTTCCAAGAAACCAAACTGCCATTTGCCATGTCTTCGGAAAGTTCTGACGACGTTCTGGAAATACAAAGAACAATACTTTGCTTCGAAGAATAAAACTTTTTAACCGATAAACAAAGGTTGGAAGGATACGATGCACTATAACCTATCGATATTATTGAATGTATTTTTAATTAATTTGTTAACAGTGACGATGCATCACCAGACAGTATTCTATTATAGTGTAGTAGCATGACATTTTTGCTTCATTGTTTAATAATTAGGATACATTCTTCTGCCATCTACGTTCAAGGGTTACAAAGAGCGTTCCTTTTTATATGGTCCGAAGCAAAAATAAGGTTGTAAATGGGATTAATTATGATGCAATTTGAAATAGAGTAATCAAGATAGTTTATGAAAATCTGGTTACTTACAATTTTCAATTTTGTGATAAACTAACTCTAATCTGTCAGCTGTCGCATTGGCAACAATGCGACAGCTGACAGATTAGAGTTAGTCAGGGCAGCCAACATTTAACAAATTGTCACAAATTCAAACCATACGTTATTTTTGGATCAACCTAAACAAAGACTTGAAGGATTGGTAGATCAATAATCATATTCCTTTTCATCGCAACCCGATTGAACATGTTAGACGTTAAAGAGGCGAACCCTTATATTTGTCTAAGTTTTAAGCATGACTGGTTCAATGAAAGTTCCTTGTATCGACTGCATATGGAGCATTTGAATGGGTACTAATTTTTGCATAACATACGGACGAGCTGGAAGATGTGAAATGTGATTGATTGTGTTTGTATACAACTTCAGTATTGTAATAGGAAGGGTATGAATACTATGAATACATCGGAAATAGTTTATATTTATGGATACGATGCACAGATATAGATCTACATAGATAACGCAACTATCACGATTTGTATTGAAACCAAGCGTGCCGACTTTTTAATACCTACTGTGACGTTGCCTGTATCACGAAGTCGAAGCGATGCGCGACAGTATCGCTTGTGCGATATTCATCGTCTCCTAATACACAACGTCAGATCAAACGTCCGAAGCAAACGCGGCAACGTAATGTGAATAAAGTTTACTTAACGGTAAAACGGACGCGCGGGGACTGAAGTTAGTGGCGACCAAGCTCGACGCTTGGTCGGAGTTCAGACACGCGAAGTGCATGCATTTGCGTTATCTATGTAGATCTATGTCTGTGATACGATGCCTATGTCGTTGTTTACTTTACTAACAATTTATTTTCACCCATAAATTATACTGGCTATAAATTGTACAATGAGAAGGGTAAGGCCATTATCGCCATGTGTAGTTTGGCAGTCTTCACATGTCTTTCGAGAACATTATGGAGAACTCTCAGACATGTTACAGATTTCCTCACCACGTTTTCTTCACCGTAAGGCCAGCGATAATAATTAACACACGATTCAACACACAAAACGTATTACGTATTCTGAGTACCCAAACTCAGAACATAGATTCTTGTCTCACACATAGTGTTGTCTCGAACTCACAACACTCAGATTCTTGTCTCACACATAGTGTTGTCTCGAACTCACAACACTCAGTAAACGGCAAAACATCCTCATCCACCATTGAACTATCGATCGGGAGGTTAATGTCGGGACTTAAAAACTACATCCTTCGATCAAATTGATCGAAAACTACATCACAAGTAATCTTGCCTACATTGTGGTGCCGATAATTCAAAACCAATGTCAGGTCGGGTCTTAGTAATTCAGACGCTTTTGAACACTTTTTTGTCCTCTTTCAGGACTTACGCCAACTTGCGACTTGCGTCGCCAAGTAATAATTCTCGCTCACCATTCTCAAACCTATCTACTCCGAGTGTTATTGTCGAAGACAAAAATCGTTAGGCTATGTACGAGGCCTTGGTGCAGTAATTAAACACAAGAGCTGGTCACGCACTCACAAAAAAAACAGGTAACAAACCATATAAAACGGCAAGCAAGTAGACGTTACGGATACCAATCAATGAACGTAACATACTAATAACAATTTTAATTTGTTTTCAACACTATACACCTACGAGTATGATAGTGCTCTTACCGCCTGTAGTACTGGTCAGTACAGGCACCCATTGTAATCTAGACCATATTTACCCTTAGAAGTACATATGTCGCAGGGATTTAGTCAAAAACGTGTTTTAATTACCCAGATTAAGGTCAATAACGACTGGTTCGTATAATTTCACGGGCTTTCCTCAGTGATATTGTAATTTCACCGCGCCGCAATAGTGATATGATAATAAATCTAGGTTTATTATGAGTAGAGTTTGTGGTGGCGCCCCGCGTATTCTGATTGGTGATTGACTTAATCAGTCGCATAGACTTCCGAATGTACTACAATGACCATTCTGATGAATCGGAAAAAAGCCGCACTTTAGCGATGTTTATAAGGCTAAGTTGACATAACCCTGCTTCGCAGGGCTCCTATTTTTGTGTTGAGGCTCACAAAAATACCCAACATAACCTATTAAGTTGACAAAACCTTCAATTCGAAAATCACGATCTATGTATTTATGAAAAAGTCTCGTTCACTCGGGAAACTTAATAGGTTATGTTAGGTTTCCTTGTGACCCTTTATCCAAAAATAGGAGTCCTGCGAGCAGGGCTCCGTCAAGTCAGCTTACTTGACATTGCTATATCTAGTTAGAACCTAGTAACAAAATATTAAAATTAGTTTTCAAATACCTGTCTCTTGTTTCCTAACTCTATTTAATACAGCTGGTAATGAAAACGGACCAATCAGCGATCGCCCTAATAATCTAATCGGCTTTCTTAAATCAGTGTTATTGTCAAAATATTACTGTCTTACAATTTCACTGTATCGGTCTGGTGAAATTATAATGGCACTGAAATCAGCTGCAGCTGCTGTGTATACTCTAACTTCGTGTATACCAGAGCTATCCTTGTGCTCTTCTTGCAGTTGTATGCGGTATTTTTTGTCAAAGACAAAGGTTTTAGGTATGAGGTCACACGTTGCATCTAGCATCGGGATCTCGTTAGTTAATGTCCTTTTCAGGAAATTGCTCATTAAATTATAATATCACGGCTTTTGTTAAATACCTGCGACACATATACTATTATCGTAGAAAGAACGAAATAGAGCGGCGAAAAATAATCAAAAAGATAGCATTCAAGCATACCATTTATTGATCCAGTATTGCCGACTTGCGTATATTTTGAAAGCTTTTAAGCACAACGGGTAATTGGTTGTAGAAGCGATTTCCTTTACTAAACATTATTGGAAAACCGTGAAACTTTTTTGTAGGCTACACTTGATTTACGAGTGTGCCTAAATACAAAGTCATAATAGGTTTCAAGCAAATATGTTCGCTAGAGGATGCCCGCAACTACAGTACTGCTTACATGCTTTCGCGTTTATAATATATGTAGTAGGATCTGGTTATGTATTCCAACAAAGACAGGGCAGGTTACACCGAATATAGGATACATATAATTATGTATTATGTATGTCTACACGTGCAGAAAGTGACTTTGAATAAGCACGTTGCTAGCCCAGTCGATTTCACTAGAAGTGCTTGCACCGCTCGTTAGCACACTGGACTTCAGTTGAATAACGTAACAAGCGTAAAGGCCATAGCGTATTGTTATGCGTCGTATCATGTTCGTTTCTCGGTCCGGTACATTGATATTTAATATTGGGATAAGTTGTAAGAGGATGTGGAAGTTTCACCATACTCATTTTAAAGGCTTTCTAAAGGGACATTATTTATTCAATTACATTTTGTTTCAGTATGATATCAGTAATGAGTTTCTTTTTACTAGTAATTTAGGAGGTGTAACAGTTGCCGTTATTCAAAAAAGTTTTTTTTTGTCATTACACAAAATTGTAAATCTGGTAATTAAAAAGAGTGACTGTGAGTTTTTTGCCAGGTCTTTCTCACTCTTGCATTAAATGAAGAAACATAAAGTAATTCATTTGTAAAGTTGCTTTTATTTTGACTTTTCTTTGACATGTGAGTAACTATGAATACGATGGATTTTGGTACGTGTATTTATGAATTACATTACAAAGTGAATATATGGTCTATCAATATATTTATTTGCGAAACCCTAGTGGTTTTCGCAAACAAATATATTATATATATTTTTAAGGCATATAATTTATATAAGGTAGTCCTTATATAAATTATATGCCTTAAAAAATGAAATTCTACTATATGTAGACAATTTTAGGTTTATATTCCGACAACATGACTTACCTACTCGAGTCTGAAGACGGGCAATCTGTATACTGTTGCTGTATTTCCCTTTTTTACGACTCTAGAGTAAGAATCCTACAAAAAAATAGTGTTGTATTTAGAAAAGTATATTTGTATTGACTCTTTATAGGGTACAGCTGTAGTAAACACTTTATTTTATATTGTGTACCTAAGTACTATCCCATCAAAAACAAATGTAAAAGAAAGCTAAGTTTGGCTGAAAACCTTTTTAAATGAATTTTATTTTTTATGTTCTCTTCTATGGGACAGCAATTTCTGGGCTCTTCCTCCGCCTCTTGGGGTAGACAGATGTGTGGAGGATCCTTCTCTATAGACGTTCGGAGCCTATTTAGTAAAACCACCGTGGTGTCTTTCAACGTCTCGTTAAGGCGAGGTCACGTCACGGTTAGCATTCTTTGGCACGACATAGCCGGAATCAGCTCGTCTGTTGGTGTTCGTCGCTATTTTAAGAGACGCACGTAGACACGTTGCCACCTTCTTGATCCAGTGGTGGCGGTAGAACAGCGTCTGTGCTCACCATTTGCAGCTTCAAGCGAATATGTTTACTAGAGGATGCCCGTAGCTACGCCCGCACATATATTTTTTACTCCACCGTTTGTGCCCGAGCCCTTAGTGCACTTCTACGCGCGCGTACCAACGGACGAACAGTACATGCTAAATTCAGCTTCTTGAGCCCAATATTTTCGGCTGTTCGTTTTCTCATTGGCAGTAATATAGACGATTGTACATATTTAAGCACAAGCTTGCCAGACAAGTAGAATTGACCGTACATAACCTTGCATTTGGTAAGAGAGACGGGGGAGAGAGGCTTATTTTGAACCTGATGAAGGAAGGTTTTATCCAAAAAAAGTTGCCGTTTCGCTAAAAGTAATTTTCTTTGAAATCAAGTGATGATTTTGGGAGGCTTAAGGCTGCGAAATTATTAGCTACGCTGCTTTTTTTCTTGGCACAAAAAGCGCAATCGTGAGCTTTCGAGTTATAATTATTTTTTCATACGATAATCTAGTATCTAGTACATGTGCTATTCTGGAGCTACACTACTGCAAACGTTCAACAACATCCTTCAGCAGGTCCTACGTGTAAAAGTAACAAACATAAAAACTCCCTTACATACTTTCACCTTTATAATCATCCTCTTAGCGTTATCCCAGTTTCAATCTGGGGTCCGCTTTCTAGTCTAACCGGATTTGGCTGAATATTAGCTTTTCCACGGAGCGACTGCCTGTCTGACCTCCGCAACCCGAAGGGATAGCGATATTCCATGGTTTAGACTAGTGTCAGTTTATTTAGATGGTACTGACGCCCTGTAACGACTGTCAAAGATCTTCATGACAACCGGGACCGACGGCTTAACGTGCTCTCCGAGGCACGGGACAAGCGATAATTAACAATTTAATACGCACATAACTCCGAAAAGTCATTGGTGCGCGCTGTGGATTCGAACCCGATACCCTCTGCATGGCAGTCTGTTGGTATATCCACTCGGCTATCGGCGCCTTATACTTTCACCTTTATAATATGTTGTAGAACCGGTCTTTGTGTCTTGAATTGCTAGATTTATCAAAGACCGGGCAGGTTACACCGAATATATACATATATATGTAGGTACATATATAGCTTGATGTCTCTCTGCATAACACACAGTGACTTTCAATAGGTAGGTACGTCGCTTGCCCAGTGATTGTCGTTTTACACTAGAAGTGATTGGACCGTTCGTTAGCACACTGGACTTCAGTAGAATCACGTAACAACCGTTACGTATTGTCATGCATCGTCTCGGGTTCGATTCTCGGTCCGGTATATTGATATTGGATACTGTTTTGGCATAAGATGTTGGTTGCTCCTTTCTCCCTTTTCGTTTGCTCTTGTTTTGCAGCCTCCATATTTAATCTAGAAGGTTTGAATTTAATGTACATTGTTTATTTAACGAAATATTTTAATTTAATTGCTTCAGTACGATGTTAGAAATTGTTTAGGTACTTTTTACAATATGCAAGCAAAAAACAAACGAAATAATTTAGAAGGTAAAATTTTTTCAGGTCCTTTCAGAAATGTAATTATTGTTAGTTATACAATATAGTTTTGATGATAAACCAGAATCCCCACGCGTTTTATTGCCCGTTCTTCCTCGTAGTTTTTACTCGTGCATTGCGAGCATGGCAGTTTATGTAGAAACATAAAGTTACTAACTTCAATTTGACGTTCAGAAGCATCAATTGTGGCCAAAGTGAATAAATGATTTTGACTTGGACTTGACTTTGATTTGAAGATGGATTATATGAATGAATGGGATGAATTTTGGTACGTGTAAAGAGTGACATTACTCCGTAAATAGATGCTATCAATATATTTATTGCGAAAACCATTGATGTGGCCTACCAACTGAAATTCTACTTTATGTAGACAATTTAAGGTCCATATTGCGACAACATTAGTTAGCTAAAGCCATGCTGATTTGCTGTTTCTGAATTTCCCTTTTTTACGACTCTAGGGTAGGAATCCTGCAAAAAATAGTGTTGTATTTAGAAAAGTGTATTTGAATTCACTGTTTATAGTGTACAGCTGTAGTAAACACTTTACTTTATTTTGTGTAACTACTGCCATAAAAACATAATAAATATTTATAAGAAGGCTAAGTTCGGCTGAAAACCTTTTTAACATACATACATAGACTCACGCCTGTTTCCCCGAAGGGGTAGGCGGAGGCATATTAAACGCCCACTTTTCGCCAGTGTTTTGATCCCACGTAATGGGTGGCGAGCCTATTGCCGCTTATCGGGATATTTTGTTTGCCAGAGCCTTGTCCGTTGATCGGCAGGTGCACTACTTGCAGGTGAGGTTGGCTTGGAACCTTAAGTTCTTTGTGGGAACCCTATGCACCCTTGCAGGTAAGGTTGGCTTGGGACCCTAAGTTCTTGGTGGGAACCCTATGCACCCATGTTTTTCGTCATTGCCCCCAAATCGTCATTGCCACCGTCGTTTGCCCCCAAAAACCTTTTTACATGGAGTGTTATTTTTTGCTTTACTGAGGAAAGCCAAATAAAAGTGTTTCTCTGCCTCTTGGGGTAGGCAAGGAGAGTGTATGGAGGATCCTTCACTACAGGCGTTTAACGCCCTGCGTTATTAAACCACCACGGTGTTGATCCTCGTTTTCTACTTGAGGAGACGCACGTGGACGTAACACCACCTTCTTGGCCCAGTGGTGAAGGTGGAGGACTGTTCACCGTCCGTAAGCTATAAAATACTGAGGCAGGAGGTAGTCACGCCTTCTCCGAAGCCAAGACCTTCGGTTGCCAGTACATATGACTGTGTGTAAATTAGCTTCGAAACTTCGCCAACTCCTTCCGATACTGCATCACAGAAGGAGACTGCGGCAGTTTAACAAACGTTAGTTTGTTTTAGAAACTTAGCAATAAAACTTAAATACCCACGAAACATAAGATACAACTCCTCATCCATAATATTCACTTGAACAGCGACACGAACTGGAAAATAACGAAAAAATTTAAGTATTTTATACTAATAAACTAATGCTACAGTTCCTCACTGCAAAAAAGTAATCACTCTGATTTCAATAAAGCTTGCAAAACTCCGTCATAAAAGCAATGTACACAAGTGCTCTGTGATTGAACCCAGTACACTTTGCTAATGAAAACCAGCTGCATGCGAGCTTATATAAAAATTAGCTGTGCCCGCGGCTTCGCCCGCGTGGAAGTCGGTATCCTTTAAATATCCCTTTCTGTGGCCTTGATAATGAAAAATAACACAATGATCGGTTGATGAAACTCATTTTAAGTAATACTAGATGGCACTACTGGCAAAATTAAAAGTCGGTGTTAAGATCCAGCGCTGACAATATAAATATTAGAAAAGAAATTAAATGAATTTTTGCTCAAATTGAGTCCGAATCACTTGATAACCGATGCGGATATATGTATATTTTAAATTGCGACAAGTGAATGACACTGTAGGCTCCCACAGGTGATAGCGTGATGGTTGTTGTCCAAGATTTTAATCGGGTCTTCAGGCAATATATCAGTGAAAACCGCGTGCGTGATGATTGAACAAACATACAGACAGACAGACAGACAATAATGTTTTGTGTTCTATATCTGTTTGAAATTTCGCAAAAATATTCAATGTACAGACAAAGTGCTCTTTGAGTTTTATTATAGTACAGATAGCACAATGATTTTGTAGGTAGTAGCGCCTTTCCAATTTGCAAGTACTACGCAGTACCTTCGCACAAAATATTTTGATAACTTTGCATAGGTTTTGTTCTATAAGGGAGTGCTATAGACTCCATCCCGATCATCTTCTCTCTCATCCCACTCGCATCGGCAATGCACTAGTCACTCCTTTGGTAGGTATTGCCGATATCCATGGACAGCGGTACCTAATCCGTCTGGTCGTTTGCCCCTTTCAAACTCTCCTTATGAGCCATCTCAACTCGACGCCAACCCGGCCAGCGACCGGGCTTGGGACTGGCAGAGGGTGTGTGGAGGCTCTCCCCTAAAGGCGAGACATACCCACTAAAACCACTGCGGTTTCCCTACGGACCCGTGTAGTGACGGGGTCACGCGATTCGTGGATAGCATACTTTTCTGTGTCCCCTCCCGAGATTGGCCCCCGCCGTTGATGTTGGCGGGCCCCGTCTCGTTATGACTTGGGAGGCAGCGCGGACACAACGCCCTCTCCTTGCCTTTTGGCGGACGGGGAGCAGGCCCAGCGCTCGCCGTCCGCAGGTACTAAAACGGCTGCAGAGGATAGGGAGGACGGCAACCTGATAACACCCATCTCCTCTTTCTCTGCGGCCCCACCACGACGCAACAAATGGTGCGCCTCCATTTGGACGTGGGAGATAGGGCGCGCGGCAACGCAACACCGACACGCCTCTCCTCCCGTGACTGCACCCGACTGCGCGGGACAGAAATAACTGTCCCCCGCACCCTCACCTTTGGACGCATCCTGCGCAGGCCTCCATCAAGCCCACGCGGGGCGTCCACTGCCGGGATCTCGCGTAGCAACCACGGCGACTGAATCCCCCCCTACCACGACAAGGTGGAGATCCCACAGGGGGGATTGAATGGCCTTCGATGACTCAAATGTACTGCAATTTAATGTATTACTGACTGATTACTAGAGAGTGCCCGCAGCTACGCCTGTACATTTTATTTTAATTTAATTATTTTGTTCTGATCCCGTGGGACATTCAGGAAATTACATCCCAAATTTCACCTTCTTACGCCCAATTGTTTTGGTTGTGCATTTTCTGTTAACGCTTTATATATACAGTACGCGGTATTAGGTAGATGGAAGTCTGCAAATCAGTTTCTACCGGACTGACAAAAATTCAGATTATGTGCAGGATGAAATATGAATCCCTGCTATTTCGGAGGCTTAAAATACTTTTATTTTAATACTAGATGATGCCCGCGGTTACACTTGCATTATTTAAGGCTACTGCTCCGCTCCCGTGGCTCATAGCGTGATGTTATATTTATTGAGATTACCGCGTTCAACCAAACAAACAAACAAACTCTTCAGCTTTATATATAAGTATTAGATTTCATCGTGCACAAAGACGCAATTTCTCAGTATTTTTCAGAAAAACTTCGTCGTCAACAAATTATAGCGTACCACTGATTTCTTTAATCTTCAAGCGCAGATGTGACCAGTGTGGGCAAAAAAGGCAATTATATTCGTAACCGCTTTTCTCACCTGCTTTCATTTTGTTCGTCTATTATTGCGCTTTTTACACACATTCAGAATAATGTTGCCTTTTATCGGGATTAATACAATAAATTCAACTTTCGTTTGCTCTCAAATGTCATAAATAGCATTGGAATCTTTTTTTGCACCAATCGACATGAAACTGTTTCTGATCTCAATTTAGCTCTTTAGGAATTCTATTATCACCGAATTCCCAATATATACTAGGGTAAACTATAGTAATGTTGGCACCCCCCCAATGATTGGCACTCTGCTGAATTATCCTGAATATTAGGAAAATCTTATATTATTATGTCACAGAAATACATTCATAAGCAGGATTAACCTATTTCTTATACACAGAACAAATATTTAAATCTTAACTATGAATCATTTTTATTTAACAACTATTTTAAAAAAATGTTAGGAAAATTGCCTAAAAGTTAATGAAATGTTTAGGTTAGGTAGTTACTTTCCGAAGCGAAAAAAATATTTTAATAAATTTTACACAAAAGTACCTATTTATTTGTATCTGTTATCTTCATTAAAGCTTAATAAACGTTAGTTTTGCGCTATTAAATAGATGGATCGTCGTTTTCGATAGTGCCAATGACTATACTTAAAAATTGTTCAACAACATAGTCATTGGCACATTTTAGAATCATATTTTTTTCAGATTTTTATTTGTTTTCCGTCAAATTCACATAAAAACAAGTTTAGATTGTATATTTCTTCGCATTTACACCCAACTTACTATGGTACGGTTGTACAGAGATAGCAACCTTTCTCTACAAAGTACCCAGAAGTCAGGACAGATATCGCTTAAAACAAAGAACTTAGTATAGACAAAAATATTACGAACAAAATGCTTGTGAGAAACTGAAACAGGGCTCATTTGCTACAATTTATCTAAGAGACAAGATGAGCTACATTAGAAAAATATGCCGCAAGAAAGATATGAAACGTGGTAAATGAACTAAACTTCTCTCAAATAAACAGTCATAAATATATATTTTGATTACATGATACATGTATAAAGATCCGGATATCAAGTCTTAAAACTGTCTGGGTATCACGGCCTTAGGCCAACAGTGCCAATGATTGTACCTTTTGGGTACTGCCAATAACTATACCAGGGTGCTAATGTTTGTGCTTTTCTTAAAAAATAAATTTGAGCACATTTTTATGCTAATAAAACGGCTTTATTAAATATGATGTTTTATTTTTATTAATGGCCATGTAAACACAATTCCGACAAAACCATAGAAAATATTATTGAATTTGTATTTGCCTGAGAATTTGTTACTTAGTAGTAGAAACCGCTTAGGGTGCCAATCATTATACTGTTTACCCTAATATAATAAAGTGGAAGAGTTTGTTTGTTTGTTTGTTTGAACGCGCTAATCTCAGGAACTGCCGGTCGGATCTGAAAAATTCTTTTTGTATTCGATAGCCCAGTTATGCCGGAAGGCTATAGGCTATATAACATAACGCTATGAGCCACGGAAAAAGGCTAAAAGATAATGTCGGCTAATCTCAGGAACTAGCAGTCGGATTTAAAAAATTGTTATTGCCTATGATAGCCCAATTATTCCGAAAGGCTATAGGCTATATAGAATTACGCCACAACTTTTAGGGGCCAGACAAAGTAATAAAATGGTAAAACGAGAAGGGTATCGTCTCTGATGATTTAAGGGATGGAGAATCCAAAGACAATATCTATTTCGTGATGTAAGATGGCGAATAGGAAATCAAAGATGGTGGACGGGTTTTTTTTTTTAAGTCGATATGGGTATCGTCTCCGATATTTTAAGGAATGGGGAATCCAAAAAACCATCTATTTCGTGATCAAATATGGCGGATGGGATTTTTTTTTAAAATCAATATGGGTATCGTCTCCAATGTTTAAAGGGATGGAGAATCTAAATACAACATCTATTTCGTGATTCAAGATGGTGGATGGGCAATCAAGGATGGTGGATGGGAAAAATTTAAAAATCAATATGGGAATCGTCTCTGATGATTTAAGGGATGGTGAATCCAAATACAACATCTATTTCGTGATTCAAGATGGCGGATGGGCAATCAAAGATGGCGGATGGGAAAATTTAAAATTCAATATGGGTATCGTCTCTGATGATTAAAGGTATGGTGAATCTAAATACAACATCTATTTCGTGATCAAAGATGGCGGACGGGATTTTTTTTTAAAGTCGATATGGGTATCGTCTCCAATATTTTAAGGAATGGGAAATTCAAAATTGTATAAAAATCTATGTTTGTTTGTTCATCATTTATAGACTCTGAAATGATAAAAGATTAAGCGCTAAGTCAATGGTAACTTTGGAAAAGGGACTTGGAAAAAAGGGAATTAAATAAAAACTCTTAAAAAGGCGATACGGAGTTCGCTGGGTCGGCTAGTTTATAATAAAAAACAAATATTCCTTAGTGATAGTGAAGCTCTCAGCATTTAAGATCATTCTTGTACCTGTGTTTTACAAATAAATAAATTCATATTCTTATTCTCGTTCATCGGTTACAGTCATTGTTAAATAATTTGTCAGATAATTTATACAAATATTGTCTAAATTTTAAATAACGGGAAGATAGGGCCTATCCAGTGTTGGTGACATCAGGTTTTGCAGAATACGAACTGATAGTTTAAGATGACTAGGTACATCAACAATGTGTGATATCATCATCAGTCTTTAACAGTCCACTGCTGGACTAGGCCTCTCCTTTGAAAGGAAGAATTGGCCTACTATACCACGCTGGCCAAACGGGTTGGTATAGGGTTTGTATCAAGTTTTCCTTCTCTTACAGTATTGTTATCTGCATAATATGCTCCCTCTGTCGGCTCTTACGACACCCATGGGATGATAATATATGGGGTGGTGACATTTCGTATTCTTAATCCGTCACCACACGGACAATGTGTGATATAAACACGCAAAAATCATGTTTTTCTTAATACTACTACCGACTATGTCTGAATCCTGTGTTACGAGGGCATTTTTAAACCTTCACGCAAATGTCACAGTGCCACTAAGTGCATTAAGAACGGGAACAGCAATATGTTGATCACACAAAGTGTTGTATCGTGTGCGGATCGAACTCACATCACAGCGCGGTTCTAAACGGCGAAGCTCCCAATTAATCCACTACTCTATACTTGTCTTGTAGACAAACTTCACGATGATGAATGATTATTGATGTTAATAATCAAGTATGTTTGCGATAGTGGCTTAACAGTTATTTGACAGCCTTAACTTAGCATATCTACTTTATCATGCCCTACTTTAAGTACTTCCTCCATTGTCCAGTGACTGCCT